>OX401918.1:1585000-2785000 GCA_947859195.1 Drymonia ruficornis
ACACACAGACGGGCAAATCACAAAAAGGCCGTTTCCGAAATTTGTCACGAGCGAGAATTGAACCCGTCACCTCCCCATACAGTGAGCCGATTGGCCTACGCTCAAGCGGTCGCCTATTCTAGAAGCCTCTTTATATTTAGAATCTACAGTATTTTTTCGGACCATTTTGCTCTACAAACCCAGTGAAAAAATATAATCCTCCAACATTAATTTCACAAATTCTTTGGTTTACCGTAATTTTTACAACTCCTGTTTACTTTAGACGAAAAATGCTCCAGGACTTTTAATACCCGGGCGGTCACTAATTTATTTAAACTTATCTTTTGAGCTGGCACGTCAGTTCCCTGGTTTGCTTCATGTTTACATGCTCCAATAAATATTGTAAACTTTAATATAAAAGACTTCTAACAAGTCTGGCTCTATAATCGATTAGGTTAAGCACAACGAAGCGTAAGTCAGCAACTAATGCGTAAAGTTAGCTCCAATTGGAGGCTATAGCACTCAATTTATACATTTCCTACGCTCAATTGAAACTCAAATTGGTTTAGAATGTTTCATTTGGAAATATGTAGCTAAGTTCATGCATTTACCAGCAATATATATCTAGTTATTGGAACCCATTGTTTTGTGGAAAATGGTTCTGGTGGCGAAATTAATTTCCAAATTCCTTTATAGGTACATTTCTGTGTGTCACATTTTGGAATTCTGCAATCTCGCAATTAGTTGCGGATAGAGAATATTATTTCTTCCATCGCAACTAGTTGCGAAACTTAGTTGCGACGGCGGCCAGAGGCTTTTTATTCGCAGTTCCATTACAGTATTTAAAGAATACTCAAGGCGTCATAACATTTTAAAGATTCTATTAATATTCAGTCTCCTTTAACTTAGGGCGCAATTTAATTAACTCTGAGATTTTTACTGTAAATTGAAAAGAAAAATGTTACAGGCACTATAGTTTAAAATGTCATTCCGTCATCCAATGACCGAGGTTCGTTCCGCGGAGGAAATTAAATTTTAATACAAAGAATTCAGATTTTATTTTATAAAACGGCGGCTTTTACGTTTGAATTGTGAGTTACGGCGCCGGCGTTGTTTGATCTTTAGTATAGCTTTTGTTAGGTTTATTATTAGAGTTTTTGTAGGGCATTTTATACTTTCTTGAATAGAAAATGTTTTACGTAAGTAGTTAACTACATACGTATGTTAAAATTTCTGAAATTTCTACTGTCTCTTTTCTACTTTTTAAAAGTTATTTTATGTATATTCTTATTTACACACAAATAAATGATTTTTACTAAGGTTTCCGTTGCGTTATTTTTGGTAAATATATTTAAGTAGTATGGATTACAAGGGATAATAAAAATGAAACAAATAATCGTACATTCTATTTTAATCGAAGAAAACCTACCCCCAAAGTAATATTAAGTTATAATGGATGGTGTAGTTGTCAGTTCCTGTATACACGGCGACAAGGTTCACCACCTGTAGCGTTGGGTTCTGACTATCTGGTGAAACGTGGGCTTTGAGTTGGTTAATACCTCCACAATGTGGTGGTGTATGGCCACTCAAGCCTCTGACTACCCCCGAATGGGGATAAAAGTCGTGACGTTACATTTACATTTTTTATTTATTTATTATGGACTTCCACAGGCATTACAAATCACTTTTGTTCCTAGAGATGCTTTGTAAAACCATTGTATATATCTATAAATTGGACGGTTCACTAGATATAATAGATTTAATTTCAGTGTTCAAATAAACGCATCGGTAGATAGAGTTCTAAATTCCATTCATACGGATAACAAAATGTAAGTAGAGATGTAGAGTATGCGGAATAATATCTTTTATTAAAATCTTGTAGAGTCACTTGCAGCTGAGTCGTTTCGCAGAAACCGGACTAAAGCCTTCTATTCAAGAACAGACTAACGGCCGAATACTCAAAGGCGACTTAAATATTGAAGTCCCACTTAGCAGTTTGAGTCATCGTTAACTGTCATTTTTTGTATGGCTTGTCAAAGTTGAGCAGCTCTCAAATTTAAGTTGCGTACGAGTATTTGGCCGTAAGGCTCGTATTAATAAATGCATCTCAAAGTTGAGATTGATCTTAAGATGCAGTTTTGACGTTTAATTTATGGAACATCTGTCAAAAACAGCGTCTTAAGATCGATGTCAACTTTGAGATACATTTATTAATACGAGCCTTAGGTCCTAAGCACTTAATTGTGTAGGTATATGACATTGTTTTTTATAGGACTGCGGTAGCCAAAAAGCTTACGGCCCGCCTGATGTTAAGCAGTTACCGTAGCCTATAGATGCTTACAAAATCTGACGCGCTCGAGTTTTTTTTTTTTTCAACTTATGTTTTTGGAGCATGAATAGTCTCCATATCTGACACGCTTGAGTATTTCCATGTCATTGATTTTTTTTTTAAATTTTAAATGATCATGTAGACGTTTCCCCCACCGCTGAAAGTGGAAACATCTAGAAAAATGTATTCTTCCTATGATCTAATCTACCGAATCTAATACGTTTGGGCGACGCCGGAGTAAATGCACAATTAGCACGATAGGCTCCCGGTCCATAAGGCACCTTGTTCCGACAACATAGCAAATAAATTAATGAACTTTGTCGTTACTTTAATACTCTAATTCATTTATTTATTTAATGCTTAAACTAATACAAGCGCTGAAATCCACATATTGCAATACATGGGTAAATGCAGCCTTAATTATGGTCTAACACGTATGCAAATATAAATATGCGTAGGTGAATTAAACAGGAATTCTAAAGCTACTAAAATCAACTGCATAATAAATATACAACCATTTACTGTCGGAAAATTAGAAGATTACATTAAAACCTATCTATCATCATAAACATCGCATTCCTAAACCTCGCCAAGTATTATCTCGGAAATGTATACAATTAAATAAAATAGAGCTGTCTGTTTGTAATGTCAAAATAACAGCTTTTTACTAAATGCATAAATGAAAATATACACGGTTCTTATAAAACAAAAAAGGAAGTTTAAAAACTAAAACCCGACTACGGAAAAAACGCGCTCTAAAAAGTATGAAACAAGAAAATATTCTCATCTAGAGGATAGCCGTGGTCCGTGTAGGTCTTTTAGGGCCAAATGGCACATGAACACGGACCACGGCTATCCTCTAGATGAGAATATTTTCTTGTTTCATACTTTTTAGAGCGCGTTTTTTCCGTAGTCGGGTTTTAGTTTTTAAACTTACTTTTTATTTAATTATTTTGGAGTTATAGGTAACAATATATATATTTTTGAAATGTGCTCATCAAGCTCTTTTATTTGATACCCCACACGGTTTCATTAAAAAATGTTTTTTTTTAGTTCATGATATTATGTCCTCTAGAGGGCGCCATATGCAATTTTATGTGACGTCACATATCCTATAACCAGCGCACCATTAAGCCGCATCTGACGATACCTCATTTGTCAAATTACGACAAGTAGTTTGGAAGTTAGGTGGGAACAGATGCACATACATACATACATACATACATACATACATACATACATACATACATACATACATACATACATACATACATACATACATACATACATACCGGTCAAAATCATAACGCCTCCGTAGTCGGGTAATAGTCGGGTAAAAAATAAATTAATTATAAATTTGTTTGTCTGTGTGTACCGGTTAATCTCCGGAACAGCTGGACTGATTTCGACTGTACTTTCACTGGCAGATAGCTGATGTAATAACAAGTAACGTAGGCTACTTTTATTTTAGCAAACATTAACAAACAGTTTTGTTCAATGCCACGCGTAAGAAGTCGCTGGCACAGCTAGTCGCATATAAAAGTCGCATAGTGAATGGCGCGCTGTAAATTGCAACGTGCACTTGACAATGCTGATAATTTTAGATTCGGCGGATTTGGACTGAGTCCAGAACTGGATACGTTTTTCATTTTCGCCTTTCTTCGAGAGGCACAGACGGTTAGATTTATAGTCCAGGAGTTATAAGTGCATGTTAGTTTGCTTTTGTGGTGCTTATTTTCGAATTGCTTTTGGATATCTTCTGGTTCTATTATATGGATATAATATCAACTATGCATTAATTCCCTCTGGATATCTATACGTATTTGATCTAGTCGTGAAACATGAAATGTCGGACTTGGTAAGCGTATTTGTCTGGCGTATTTGAACATTAATTTGAAATATTGTGCATTCCAAAAATGTAGGTAGGTATTAGAGCGCGGCTCCACTAGTGCGCTGCGCTGCGTCGTCGCAACGGATCAAAGGGTCGACGGGCGAGAGACGAAGCGGGGGATGCGCCAGTACAAAATCTTGCGACGACGCAACGCAACGCGCTAATGGAGCCCGGCCCTTACTTGTAAAAATATGATTTAAAAAAGTGACATTTGCGCGATCTAACTTTCACAGTGCGTGCAGTTTGAATCACGCGCTCGCCACAACCGACAGATTTATAATTCAATTTCCTAAAGCTTATAAATTACCCTCATTTCAAAGATAGTGCGTTCGGTTAGTGAAAAGTTGTGTCGAAAATATATTTGGGGACATTTTTCTTTCGAACACTCCGATAGGCTATATTCCAAAGACATTACCAAAAAGAGGGAGATACGTGAATTTACAAAATAGTTTGGTCTTACTAAACGGAGTCTATGGACACAGTGCGACTCAGTCGCTCGGAAAATAACGTTGAAAACATGTCGATATTGCCAATAGGGTTCATTTTCTGGTGAATAATGTTTTCTTATGTATTAATAAGTGAATGACAGGCCCGTTGGCGTGGTTGGCGTGATGGCGCCTTTCACGCAGCAGGTCGTAGGTTCGATTCCTACCCGGGACATGCATTTGTGTGCATGAACATGTCTGTATGTCCCGAGTCTGGGTGTATATGTATATTATGTATTTACAAATAAAAAAGTAGTATATGTAGTAATATCAGTTATCTGGTTTCCATAGTACAAGCTCTGCTTAGTTTGGGATCAGGTAGCCGTGTATAAAAAAATGTCCCAGGATATTATTATTATTATAATGGTTGAATTGTGAGTGCGATGAATTGTGACTGCGATCAGAGAATTTCGCTGCATGCAGTGGTGGTTGAACACAAGTTTTGTGATTGCGATGTTGGAAGGTAACATATCTGCTAAAATAATACATCAATGCTATATTCCAATATTTATAAATCAAGTTAATAAATTCGGTGGTACGTTACGAAGTGAAAACCCATTTCCTAACAAAAGCCCACAAGTAATTTATGACGGAAGGCAATCAGCTCGGTATATAAAAACTTGAGTGTATAAAAAAGTAAATTATTATGGTTATACTCACAGATTATAGAAGTAGACAGATGGAGTCTTGGCAACAAACGATGTGAAGCCGGGTAGCATTTTATGTGTGCGTGACAACTAGGAGCGGCACTAAGGAAATATACATTTGTGTGCGTGTAAAGTTGTGTAGCTATAGGGCGAGATTGTATTCGCTTTCACGTTTTGTATTTGCTTTGGTGGCTTCACTTTCGTGTTCTACGCACTCCATCTGTATTTTTCTGAAATCTGTGGTTATACTTATAAATAATTATGTAGTTGAAGCGCTCATAGCCAGTTGCAATCACTGATCGGAGATTAAGCAACGCTTGGCAAGGTCAGTCAGAGATGAGTGACATTTTAATGGCATTTGAATTAAGCGTCTCCGTGCTTCGGAGGGCACCTAAAAAGTCGGTCCCGGGTGTTGTCATCTAGGCAGCAGTCGTTAAGCCTTGTCAGAGGCCTTCGGTCGGCTTGAACAACTTTGAAACTTGGTTGGCCACTAGCCATACGATAAGAAGAAATAGTTAGGACAGGTTCTGTGTGGTGGGCTTCAGACCTCAGATCTGATGTAGTGTCTGACATACCTTAGTTCTAATCCGCAAAGGATGATGATTTTTTAAATAGTGATGATAGTTTCGTCATCAGTTTTTCTTAACAGTTCCTAAAGAAACAGCGTATGATTCATGGAAAAATAAAAGAATTATTATAAAACGTTATTAATAAATAACTAAACTAAAGAGATTTTGCACCAAAGTGTATAAATATGCCTCCAACAAGCGACCATCCCTAACTGAAGAGGTCGAATGGGCCCACTCCCGACTGATTTATGGTCACCCTGTCGCCGATAGGGTGCGTAATTTCGCGCTATTCACAGTACACGTAGTGATGTATTTATTTCAGAGTAACATCGTTTCCATATCTCCGTATTTTCTTATTTCTTTATAAACCTTTTTTTACTTTATTTTTTGATTGACTATTTTTAGTTTATTATAACTTCGACTGTTATCTGGAGGGATGGATAGATGCGGCCTCTAATAGAGACATGTGGAGTATATTGGGGGAGACCTTTGCCCAGCAGTGGGATAATGTAGGTTAAAAAAAATTAAGCGTAATTTAGTCCCTATTCTTTTACAAATTATTTTTTATACTTTAACGAAATGCAGCTATAATAGCTATTTTACACCAGTCTTCTCTGAGAGGGTGGTACTACCCCGACTGAACCAGCCCATAAATTATGAGCTGTAGTCAGTTGGCTACAGCTTGCTCTACCACTAATATTATTTGAGTATCATCTAGGAACTACCAATATTGGTAGTGAACTTAAATCTACACTGACTGTAAGCGAATAGTTAAGGCTTAAGTTCTGTCCGTGCCTTACACGAGGCCGGTAATCCCGCGCTGGCTCACCCCGGATTATCCGGGACGGAATCAATTTAAATTTGCCGCGTAACTAATAATTAAATTCACAGCGGTCCGCATCTTATCGGATTTGCGTTACCACTGTACGGTGATTGGAAAAAAAATGTTAAACCTCTTTTTTAATCAGCCATCTTTTAGATTAAGTAATTATATAGCAGTGGTAGCCGATTGGTTAAGCACGCGTCTTGCGGGCTTAAGGTCCTGGGTTCAAACCCTGGCTCACACCTCCGGATTTTTCGAAATCTATGTGTGAATTATAACTTTAATATAATTATCACTTGCTTGCGGTGAAAGAAAAACATTGTGAGGAAACCTGCATGTCTTTAGACATGTGAAATCCACCAACCCGCACTGGGCTAGCGTGGTGGTTTATGGCCTGAATCCCCCTCGCATTGAGGGGAGGCCCGTGCCCAGCAGTGGGACGTTAAAAGGGCAATTTTTTTTTTATTATTTTATTATTATATATTGATTTTGTTGAAAGTCATAATTGCATTATCTTGTTCAATTGCGGAGACCTTTTCCTTGAAGAACACAGCAGTGGCTGATGTACCAAGACAAAATGTGGGTTTGCCTCAATCTCTGATACTAAGGCCATTCACCCACGGCGCTACTAAAAATACGGAACTGGTTAGTTATAATATTAAAATTATCAACTAATAGGTGCGTCTAAAGGAGTTGACGAGTGCGGCCGAGCAATCATTTTATGACTACGCAGTCAAACGCCCAAACTGTTTGATCGGGCTTGTCGCTCGCCTCTTTAAAACGTCATTTAGTAATGCTAGTTGCGTGTGGCTTGTCTAGGACGTTACTCATAGGAAAACTAGTAACTATGAAGGTTAGTAACTCTTCAGGCTCCACACAAAAAGAAACAAAACACAATCACTCAAGTACGCGGTGCAGAAAAGTTACTTGAAACTAATCGGGCGCGACCAGCATGTCGAACCGCGTGCTACTAATTACTAATTAATTACTAACCAGTAACAAGTTTCTTTTTAGTAGCGCTATGGACGAATGACCTAAGTCTTTAAGGTGATAGCAAAAACGGAAGATATTGTACTTTTTTCTTGCCTATTAAATGACCCACTGCTGGGCAAAGCCTCCCCTGTCTCCACAGGTCCCTATCTTGGGCTTGTATAGCGGCCACGTATCCAAATCGTCACACCATCTTCGCCGCGGTCTGCCACGACGTTGGTGACCATCATTGGGCGTCCAGGTATTGATGCGATTTGCCCACCTTTGCGGATATTGTACTTTTATCTTATATTTCAGTACGTACTTCTAGTAATAAACTAAAGTAATCTGATGATCCATTCATCATCAATCTGAGAGCATATGAAATGGTACAGTACGTCAGACTACCAGGACCAATTTGTCGGCGCCGCCCGCCCGAGTTCCGTCCCCAGGGCGCGAGTCAATTCCGCCCGCCCAACTTGGAACATCGTAAGCAGTTTTATTTGTTTTGTTCGTTCATTCCCTGATGGGTTCATGTTTTGTGTATCGCGTGCGGGATATATTCAATCTATTTTTAATTTAACCTAACATGTTTCTAAAAGGTGGAGTTGTTTAATTGAAAAATATTGTTACCAATTTCTGGGACGGGAGCACAGAGTAAAGACTAAAGAAAGAGGTGCCCTTATTAGATATATGTATGAATAAAAACGTGGTCATTGTTTTTTCATTTTCATTGTTCTATCTACCGGTAAATAGTTGAACTACTCGCTTCGTTTTATGTCGATGTTAGTACTAGGTCGACCACTCGGCCGAATGCTTAGGGCCAGTCCCCTTAGTAATTGGTCCATGGACGGGAGTGAATATGAATATTGTCCTCTTTGATGTATTATTTTAGTAGATTTGGTAATTCATATTACAATCACTAGACTAATGCTCAGCGCACTACATACAGCGACATTCACACATCTCTTCTCGCATTTGATGCGTATTATTTACCAGAACAAAGCCGTAATGTCAATACCAATCTGCAGAGCAATTACGTAACTTAAGTTGTAGTCAATTAAAAATGTTATCAACATTACTTTCCGCGGACAACTGCTGGCCTACTCCGAAATACGAACCTAACGTTTCGGCTGACGGATTGTCGTGATTTGACATTTCTTCTTTCGTTTTTCTCTACGATTTGACATTGTTTTGATCGTAAATCGAATCCGTACGTCGGAAGATCCGTCAGCGACGTATTTCGGAGTAACCGCCCTGATTCGTACTGTTTCCGTGGACTCCGTTAAGTAAGATATACTATTTTTCATCACTCATACACGGAAAGTAGGTCGAAAGGTGCCTGAAGAGCCAACAGAAGGTGATACTTTTTAGGTCGGGCAAATTCTTTGACAGAACGGGCACAATCGTGTATCCAGATAACGATTGGGCCCGTTCTGTCAAATTATAAAAAAAACGAGTTTCTATTTAACCAATTTCCAACCAAACAGTTCCAACCTTCTTACAGCCACTCAATTACAGCGCGATGTAAAATTGAAATAACATAAACTTAAAAAGTATTAATTAGATGTGTCCATATGGCGCGCATGCCTCACCCGAGCACTCATAATATGACATTACGTCTATGCGTTCCGACGTCAAAAGTGAGTGCTCGCGCGAGGCATGCGCCTGATGAAGACGCCGCCATTAAAGAATATTTTTTTTGAAATGACTTTATTAAAATTTACTTTCAACTATTTCTTTGAAATATCATAGATGTGGGCAAATATTTACCATTTTCCCTAAATCAATCACAAATCGTTCCTCCTCCGAAACTATAATCATAGACTAAAACCTTTTTAATGTTTGAAAAGTACTGGCCTCTAAAAAAACAAAGTGACAGTGTCAAAATATCAAAAAGCAAAATACGCAATCTACGTCAGTATACATGTGTGTGTATGTGTAAGTAGTTGTTCACTATTTTTTTCTTTAGCAACTTAAGATGAGGGTTCGAAATTTGGTTGATTTTCTATTCTACTTTTTCTTTAAGTAAGTATGTGGACTAGGAATCTTATATTTAGATGTATGATTTTTGACTATATTATCTTGAGTATCTTTAAATCCAAATCACGATTTGACGAAATTTTCTCGATAAAAAAAAAATATGAAATGAGCTCTAATTATTTACAATTTTCCTTGCTACCACGATGTTTTTACGATTTAGATCACGAAATTATTTCTAAAACATAGCAAATAATGATATCTAAACTACCCTTCAACCATATTTTAATTCATGAAGTAGTTTTTTTTTAATTCAAGAAAATGTGGTTTGGCGCTTACGTTGTTTATTTCCGAGCGCGCGCACAATATCGCCATCTCACATTTTAAGTACTTGAACTAACCATGTCTCTCTCTAACTTTGTATTGTCAGTGTCCGCTCGGACTTGTTCGACGTCGGACCTGTGAAGGATTTTTTAAAAAATATTACGAAAAAATATTACGGTCGTGCCACATTACAGGTACAGTACAGTATTTACAGTCCGCCGACGCCTATGATAAATCAATAAATATCCTTGGAAATTCTTTTACACATGACTACCTGATCCCAAACTAAGCAGAGCTTGTACTATGGAAACCAGATAACTGATATTACTACATATACTACTTTTTGTTTGTAAATACAAACTAAATATACACTTAATTACACCTAGACTCGGGACATGCGGACATGTTCATGCACACAACTGCATGTCCTGGGCAGGAATCGAACCTATGACCTGCACTGCAGCGTGATTTTCGTTTGCTTTTCCTTGTCTTGTGTAATTTCTTTTCATCTCTTGTCATTTTGTGTCATCTCTTGTCATTTTGTGTCATTTCTTGTCATTTCATAGTTATTCGTGTCATTTCTGTAAAAACTCCCTATTTGGCTTACTGTTATATACTTGCAGCATGGTCTTGGGCCGACAGTGGGAATACATTGCTTGTCAAAACAATGGAGTCGCTTTATTGCGTTTGTTGTAGGTATGGATGGGCAAGTAATAAATATATCATACATCAATAAATTATCGTAAAAAATAACATTACAGATATGGATAGGAAAATGTTTGTCCGTCCTATTCAATCTATTATATTATAAACGAAAGTAACTCTGTCTGTTACCTTTTCACGGCTAAACCGCTGAACCAATGTTGATGAATTTTGGTATGGAGATAGACTGGGTCTTGGCGGAGAACATAGGCTACTTTTTAGGGTTCCAAAGGGTGCTAACGGGACCCTATTACTAGGCCTACGCTGTCCGTCTGTCTGTCTGTCCGTCTGTCAGCGCGGGCTGTATCTCACGAACCGTAACAGGTAGAGAGTTGAAATTTTCACTGAATGTGTATTTCTGTTGCCGGTGCAGAACAAATACTAAAAATATAATAACATTTAAAAATAAATATCAAGTCTCAAACTTGATATTTTTGATGTGTTTATTCTACGGTGGTACGGAACCCTTTATGTGCGAGTCCGACGCCTTCAGATCTTATGAATGTTTTCTTGAAATAAATATAGTGTATTTTAAGTAATTAACTGGCCAACCCTCAGGTCCTACCTACCATGTTAGGATCTTTTTCGTTCTAGCGGGTGTAAACCGTGATTTAACGAGTTAATGTGATAATTTTTGTATTTAAATTATTCAATTCAATGTATTTGTTTCAGACATAGTCCAATATTGATTATTAAAATTATTATAATTTCACAATAAATATAAAACAATAAATAAAAGTAAAATTAAATTTAAAAAAATATATATATTTATTTTTATTTTTCATGTTTTATCATTAAAATACAATATAATATAACATAAATTAAAATAAAATACAATAAAATAAAAACCTACCCCTAATTAAACAAATACCGTCCGCGTGGGATACTGGCTGCATGTCCTCCCTGTATTCAAGCTGTTCCTGTTGTCAAGCGAATTTTTTGAGCAAGGAAAGAGCCAGCCCTCTTGTCACCTGTGGCGGTAACCAGTCTAAGGGTGATTTTGATAGATAAAAAAATAAAGATAAAAAGATAAACAAAAAATAAATGCATGGTTAAATCAATAAAATTAATAAAAACTGAAAATTAAATTAAAAAATAAATTAAATATGGTAAAAAAAAAAAATAAGACACCGCTGATGACTTCATGATCGGCATCGAAGTTAAGTACCAAAGTATTCCTTTGCCTACGAAACATGAAAAAGATACTCATATCCGGCAGTCAGTCACTGACACAGAGTATGTACATTTTTACCCGACTACGGTGGGCGGAGGGTTATGATTTTGACCGATATGTATGTATGTTCATCTGCTCCCGTATAACGTCCAAACTATTTTTATATCATAATAATTTGACTAAAGAGATATCGTTGGACGCGTCTGGATCGTCCGCTGGTTATAGGCTATTATACGATCGAAATATTGTTATACGTATCTATCAGCATATTGTAGGTATCGGTTGTCTTCTTTTGACTTACTTTGTCTTCAGCAATAAAAACAACATAGAAATTAAATTTTTTTTTTCAAATACACTCGACATAAAAATCCCATATAAAACGAAAAAAATATATTTGAATATTTTCATCCATTTCATCTATTTTAAAAGGTGCACTGGGACATATTATTTTAATTGTACGAATTAAACAATATTGTTCCTTCAAAAAATAACTATACTATAGTCTACTCCATAGCTGTTCTGTCCTAGCTAAGCGAGAGGGATATATCCTTCGGCAGCTCACGCGACGCTAGCCACACCCCGAAACTAAAATTCATTTTTTTCTTGTATCGTCTTAAATAATATTTTATTTTTTCTTTCCTTGTACACGTGATGAAAAGCACAGTGTTTATCTCGGGTTAAAGTAACTTATTATTGGTCCCTCGAACTATTAGCGAAACCAAACCCCGTCTCTGGGGTGCTACCACGGTTTGCGAAACGCAACTTACGTTAACGAACGATATTCAATCCGAAATTTTGCTAATTTGCTACCCTTGTTCTTTTGCGGATGGGCACACGAAGTACGGATCCATAGACAATTTTCGTGAACGAATGGGACGAGCAAAATAGTGTGGTTGCTTTTTGACGTCAACTTCGGTAAATTACGGTTTTTACTTTATCTTGAAATAATTAAACTAGGTAGCTTTATTTTTAAATTTTACGTATAGTATGTGGTAAATCAAGCATTACTTGTAATATTCATGCAGAAAATATTAATATATGGGTAAAAAATTATATTTTGAACAAAAAATACCATAGACAGTATAATTCTCTATAGTGTTTATGGTGTTCCCTTTTACGGACATTGTTAACCAACTAAATTGAAGAGTACTATTTCTTGCGAACGATTGGTAGTAACGTATGACAATCAAAATTATCCGTATATTCACACTCTGTCAGTCAATGTTTATGTTGTGAGATTTTTCGTTTGAATTAATTGATGTTTTCTGAAGTTAGTTTCTCAAGTGTTGTATTAATAAATGATGTTTCCAAGTGCTTCTTACATACTTCGGAATCGTGATACACATTCCGTATAAAAGCTTCAAGCCATTTTGTCGGCATTTTGGGTCTCCAAAAGTTTGTCTTCCAAAACATGTAAGTAAACATTATAAATATACATAGTAATTAGTTATTTCACTAAATATATCTCAGTTCCTTAATAATAACAATGCATATCTACATCTTTTCAGTTTAAAATGGCTACACAAACGGGTTATGGGGAATGTAGAAATCCGCCACGAAACCACGAGCCACTTAGAACCCCCGAGTCTACCACCGATGTGACAAGAATCCCGGACCTCCAGAAGTTGTGAGTATTTGTTAATGGTATTTTCAGTAATGCTATCATAAATATTTTAGTACATGATGGATTTGTATGAAATATCTTTCATAAGTCATTTCAGCCAAAGGCCGTCCACTGCTGGACATAGTAGGTACCCTTAAGCATAATCAGGGCAACTATTTAACTTAGTAAAAAGTGTCCATTTAGTTAAAATTATTTTTCTAAACCCGTTAAGTGTCCGAGGCATTTTTTGTTGAAGTATTTAAATTGGAATGTTGTTTTGCAGACTCACAACCTACACATACCAGAAGGAAAAGGCAATCAACTGCTGGCTGTGATGTCAGAAGCTTGATACAATTGGAAGAGGACCGTGCAGAGAGATAAACAGTCAGGAACACCGAGCTCGCAGGCATCAGGGGCTGCCCTATTACAGCTGTGTGGACTTCTTAGAGAATAGTAATTAAGATACTTAGAATTAGATGAGTTACATTCAGCAATTAAGTCCTGTCTATCATGGGAGATGGGTTTGTTGGACGCCTTACTATAGCCAGAGTGTCAGCCTTTAGTGAGGAAGTCATTCTTCAAATCTCATCAAATAATTCTACATCTTTGTTGTTAAAATATTTCTTCAACGATAATTGATTTCATTATAAAGATGAATTTTTATGTAAGAATTTAAATCTATTTTAAATTAAATCCATCAAATCTCATTTGATTACAATATGTCATGTGTTAGGATTTATAAATATTATTAGAGGCAACTACCATTTTATTTAGTATTGCGTTTAGTTATTTTAAATTCATGTAATGTTCCGTCGCCGCCTTCACTTCAATCACGTGATTGACTTTCACAAGATGTCGGATGACGTATGGAGAGGGGCGGCGACAAGGAAAAAGGTAGGGAGTGAGGTGCTCGGCATATCTCGTGCGGACACCGGAATGAGCGGACGTGGCGGAGTTAACCTGATTTACAATTTTGCTGCTAATAAGTTTATTGCTGTTATAAAATATCGGGGCAAATCCTGCTAGCGTTATTAAGGTCAGTACTGGCTACAATTTGGTATTAAGTGCATAAATTGTGAAAATCGCATAAGGTTTTAATGTGGAATAGCAATTAATAAATGAAGTGTTGGTACGTTTGACTTTTATTTAAACATAATTTATTCATAGACCTGAGTCCTTTCAACTCAGAAGTGGGATAAGCGAGTAAATATTGCTAAAACACTCGTTTATCCCGCCCACAGAATTCTTAAACATTGTAATTTTTCAGTAAGTAACCTACCTACACTTTTTTTTTTCCTTTTGTCTTTAAAAGTCTGAGTTGATATTTTATTTAACGGGTACGGGAATTCGCTAACAGTAAATGAAGTAATAATTATCTACTCACAATTTACACACTTAAATAAATCATGATGGATATTAATTTTATGAGATTTGGAATGACTGTGTGATATTTTTCTTTGTCACCTGCCTTGCCAGGGCTACTCTCTGGAGGCAGTATATCATTACACATGCTTTGCCAGGGCTACTCTCTGGAGGCATTTCATTATCATACATGCTTTGTCAGGGCTACTCTCTGGAGGCAGTACATCATTACACATGCTTTGCCAGGGCTACTCTCTGGAGGCATTTCATTATTATACATGCTTTGCCAGGGCTACTCTCTGGAGGCAGTACATCATTACACATGCTTTGCCAGGGCTACTCTCTGGAGGCATTTCATTATTATACATGCTTTGCCAGGGCTACTCTCTGGAGGCAGTACATCATTACACATGCTTTGCCAGGGCTACTCTCTGGAGGCATTTCATTATTATACATGCTTTGCCAGGGCTACTCTCTGGAGGCAGTACATGATTACACATGCTTTGCCAGGGCTACTCTCTGGAGGCATTTCATTATTACACATGCTTTGCCAGGGCTACTCTCTGGAGGCAGTACATCATTACACATGCTTTGCCAGGGCTACTCTCTGGAGGCAGTACATCATTACTCATGCTTTGCCAGGGCTACTCTCTGGAGGCATTTTATCACTGATTACACACACATACACTTGCTCAATAGGAATAATAGTGCCATAAAAAAAAAAATAAAAAAAAAAAAAATACATCATAAATCGCCTGTTATTAACGACTACAAATGTAAGTTTCAGTATGAACAATCGAAGAAGGCCAGAGACCTCTCCAAGCAATGGGGACAAAGAAAGCTCTGAGTCGACTGAGAATTATCACTATGAAAGGATCAACCACTGCGGTCGTCGAGTGTGAGACTCGAGGACGCAGTAACATGTCAATAACAAGTGAGAGAGTGGGAGAGAGCCTGAAGAGCAGGCAAGCCCGCAAGCACTTGACGAATGAAAACGAAACTCAGCTGTCCGTGATGGCGAACGAAATACGTCGGTCCAGAAGCGAGTCTGTAATTCTCTGCTCGCATGCTGTGACATCTGGACAACGACAACCTGAACGCGTAGCATCCAGGCGTACCAGACGGTTGACTTCACCGGAGAATCGGAGCAGTGTTCGCGATACGAAGAAATTGCATCAACCACGAGGTGAATCAAAGCGAAGGCTGCGTTCCAGCAGCAGTCCCGAGGAAGATTCGCGATCGACCAGCCATAGTCGCCGCAGCCGACGGCGGGTGAGTCAAAGTAGTCATAAAACACATAAGGCGAGTGATAGGCGCAAAAGGGCTCGTGCTTATAGTAAATGTCGAGACTACGGAAGTGATCACGAAACCCAGAGTGTGCACTCTCGCTCGCCATGCGCTAAGCTAAGACGATCTAGTAGAGATAAGACTAATTTAAGATATCAGGATAAACCCACTAGCGATATTTTAGATAAGTTTTTAGGTATTCTTAAAAATGTTAAGAATCAATCTATCTCTAAACTTTCCGTGAATAATGTAATCCCAGAATTCGATCCTATGTCTAAAGAACAAACTATTTTGATATGGCTTACAAAAGTAGAGGAGTGTGCCGAGATTTATGGATGGAATGAAAAAGAGACTATCCATTTTTGTCTGCCTAAACTTGCAGGCGTAGCAAAGTCGTGGTATCAGGGCCTCACCACAGTCCTCTACACATGGGGTGAATGGAAAACTAAGTTGATTGAAAATTTTCCTTGTCGTGATGATTATGCGGAGCTATTAACGGTAATGTTAGCCAAGAAGGTTAGATATGGAGAGTCTCTGGAGCAATACTTTTACGAAAAAATGGATTTATTGAATAGGTGTCAGATCATAGGTCGTAGGGCGGTTGACTGTCTTCTGAACGGGGTTGAAGACAGAGCTGTTCGCGTCGGAGCTCAAGCTGTTCAATTTCGTGAGCCTGCAGAGGTATTGAAATACTTTAAAACTGTTAAGGCGGGTCCGAGCAGAGATTTCGGGGAAAGGACAGTAAGACAAAGACAAGATAGGAAACCAACGGGAACAACGCCGGTCGTGAAATGACGACCTGAACTAAAAGCACCTATATGCTATAATTGTAACGAGGAAGGTCACAGAAGTTACGCATGCTCGAAGCCACCTGTGACTTGCGTTACTTGCAGTAAGCTAGGTCATCAAAGTACGCACTGTAGACTGAATCGCGATAAAGTATCGAAGGAAGCAGCCGCTCCTACTAGAGAGGAAAAGACAGTATCCGAGCTATCTTTGGGAGAGTCTAATTCCAAATATATTTTCGAAATACTTGTCAATAATACGCGGCTCTTATGTCATGTTGATTTAGGCAGTCAGTGTACACTTGTTAGGGCAAGTGAAGCTAAACACTTGAATTTACTGGTAGATACTAACGACTTGCCATTGATGAGAGCTATTGGGGGTCACCATGTGAAGCCCTTAGGTAGATCAAACGTGACCATCAGTTTACAGGGAATAGAGGAAAAAATTGAAGTTTTTGTGGTTGAAGATTACGTTTTGAAATATCCAATCTTACTAGGACATACCTTTACGGAATTACCTAATATCACTATAACTAAGACACCTGAACGATTAATTTTCGAAAGAACTAAACACGCTAAATTATTCTTGAATGTGACTCAAGACGTTAGTATATCACCGCAAGAAATCAGTACCGTACCAGTTGATTCTTCGAATTGTTACAACGGGCAGGTATATGTTAACGGCTCTGTTAGAGGTAACGCTAATCACGAATACTACCTTTTTCCAGGGGAGTACGAACTCAAATCAGGTTTAGGTCAGATAATTGTATTTAACATGAGTGATAGGAAAGTAAACTTTTCTAAAGATTCTTTATTAACTCGTGCCGTGTCTCTTATCAATCCTCAAGAAGTGTCTGCTGTGTCTTTTGATAGCCCGCATCTCGAGGACTCTGTTCAGATCGGACCCAATTTAACCAGTGAACAGAAATCAAAATTATATAGATTACTTACGAAATTTAACGACTGTTTCTCATCGAATCTAAAAGATCTGGGACTAACTACTGTGGGAGAAATGGTAATAGAACTCGAGAATGCTGAACCGGTGGTGTATAGACCGTATAGGATGTCATTTTCAGAAAAGTCTCTTGTCCGTGACATGGTAGGTGAGATGCTCGATGCAGGTATCGTTCGAGAATCTGCCTCTCAGTATGCAAGCCCGATTGTACTGGTAAAGAAAAAGACTGGGGAAAAGAGGTTATGCGTAGATTATCGCGCACTTAACAAGCGAACCAAAAAGGATCACTACCCTCTGCCCCGAATTGAAGACCAATTAGATCAACTCTCTGGAAACAAACTGTTTATCACTCTGGACTTAGCATCTGGGTATTACCAGATTCCTATATCACCATCTTCACAAGACAAAACAGCATTTATTACGCCTGATGGGCAATATGAATATACTCGAATGCCATTTGGGCTAGTTAACGCACCGTCAGTCTTCCAAAGAACAATAAATAAAATACTCACCGAGGCTAAGATCAAATTTGCGCTGATATATATGGATGATATACTGATTCCAGCCAAAACGTTTGAAGAGTCTCTTTCTAGACTGGAAGAGGTATTGATTTTGTTACGAAAGGGAGGGTTGACTTTAAAGCTTTCCAAATGCAATTTCATGTTTACGAAAATCGACTTCTTAGGTTTCGAGGTCAGCTCGGTAGGCATTCAGCCAGGCATGAGAAAAACCGAAGCTGTAGCCAAATTTCCGCTCCCGAGTAATCAACATGAACTTCGTCAGTTTATCGGCTTAGCAAGTTTTTTTCGTAGGTTTGTTCGAGGTTTCGCAGTTATATGCAAACCACTGACAGACCTGCTAAGAAAGAATTGCGAGTGGAAATGGACAATGGAACAGGATACCTCGTTTAACTTACTAAAAGAGGCTCTTGTGTCTAGGCCCATATTAGCCCTCTATGACCCAAGTCGTGAGATACAGTTACATACTGACGCTTGCAAATATGGTATCGCAGGAATTTTAATGCAAAGATCTGACGAGGGTTTACTAAAACCAGTCTCCTATTTTAGCCGTAAAACAACACCGGACGAACAACGAATGCACTCGTTTGAATTAGAGACCCTCGCGGTAGTAGCAAGCCTAAATAGATTTCGCGTATATCTTCTTGGCGTCCCATTTAAAATATTTACAGACTGTAACGCGTTGCGTACGACGTTGACGAAACGTGATCTAATTTCGAGAGTCGCTAGATGGTGGGTGCAACTCCAAGAGTTTGATTGCGAAATAGAGTACAGACCAGGTACAGGTATGGCCCATGCTGATGCCTTAAGTAGAAACCCCGTAGACAAGGCGATTGAAGAAGAGCATGTGCTCGATGTATTATCAATCGAACCAGAAGACTGGATAGCAACCGTTCAATCTAGTGACGAGGAGATAGCTCGAATCAAACAAATATTGAATGATCCCGAATCCGAAAATGTCGTTGACATCGTTAAGAATTACAAAGTAAAACATGGTAAGGTATATCGTCTGACTAGTCGCGATGGTACAGATAGTATGAGGTGGGTTGTGCCAAAAGGAGTAAGATGGCAAGTAGTTAAAATGAACCATGATGACATTGGTCATTTTGGGTTTGAAAAAACTCTCAGCCGAATCTAACAGTCGTTCTGGTTCCCTAAGATGAGACGCTTTGTAAAAAAATACGTCAAATCATGTTTAGAGTGTGCTCATCATAAGGGAACGACTGGAAAACAATATGGTGAATTACACCCAATTCCTAAAGGAGATATACCTTTCCATACTATACACGCCGATCACTTAGGACCGTTCATTCGGAGTAAAAGGGGAAACGTCTATCTCTTGGTTATTATTGACGGTTTCACTAAATTTATAAATATTTCGCCAGTTAAAAACACGAAATCTTCAACGACAATACGAGTGTTACGAGAACACATGAGTTATTTTGGCTCACCTGTTAGAATAATTACTGATCAGGGGACCTCGTTTACAAGTAACAGTTTTCGGTCCTTTACAAAATCATTAGGTATTAAACACATACTAAATGCCGTAGCCACGCCGCGAGCGAATGGCCAGGTGGAAAGGTTTAATAGAACCATTATCGACGCTCTATCTACTAAAACTCATGGCCAAGACGACAAAAGTTGGGATGAACATGTACCAGACGTGCAAGTTGGTATAAACACGACGATACATAAGACTACGGGCAAGAGCCCTTCTGAACTTTTGTTTGGAATCCGACTCAAGAGCAATTCAGAAAACAGGCTAGGCGAAGTCATTGATGAAAGTTTAGACGTTGTAGCTTCCGATGACTTGACAGAGGTAAGAAGTGAGGCGATAAAACGGATCAACGATCAACAAGCTAAAGATAAAGAAAGGTTTGACTCTAAACGCATTACTGGTGTAGCGTATACGACCGGAGATTTAGTAAGCGTGAAAAGGGAAATACCGAATATCGGTAAATCTAGAAAGTTGGTTATGAAATTTCAGGGTCCCTATAGAGTTATTAAAGTTCTACCTAATGATCGTTATCTAGTACAAGATACCCCGTTAACACGAAAAAAAGGTAGCCGTCTTTACGAAAATGTCGTTGCATTGGACAAAATTAAACCTTGGCTTAGTTTCGATCAAAACTTTGGTAGCTCCGCGTCTGAAAGCGACAAGGATGAATCTGAACCCGAGCAGCCAGATTAGGTCTAACTGTCATAGTTATTTAGGATGATAAAAACTTATGTTTATAATAAAAATATATAAATATGATATAATTACGTAGTTAGGAATGAATAAGGTACAATTGTTATGTCTTGTAATAATGCTTTATGTAATAATATTAAGAGGTGTTTTGACAATAATAAAGAATTGTATTTAGTTAAATTTGTCAATCAGTGAACAGTTAGTTTTATTTGCTTACACATAATAATTTATAAGGTGTAATTGTTTGTACGAATACTTGATGGATAATGTGTAAGATATAATATAATAAATAAGGTGTAGTGATTATGTTTTGTAACAATTATATTAAGATGAGATCTGACAACAATAGAGAATTGTATTTAGTTAGTATTTGTCATTCGGTAAACAATTAGTTTTATTTACACTTATATATTTTATAATCTGCATGATTCACCTATCTAAATTTATTAGGTACATAAATGAACTGACGTAGGTTTAATCATTAAACATTAATCGTTAGATAGGTTACGTATCATAAGACGTTTACTATTAATATAATGTGTTATGTGTTTATCTGCTTATAAATATTACGACAAATCAACTAGAAAATGTACGAGAGCGAGGGGACTAGCTCTAGCAGGATGGCCGAGCTGTTAGGATTTATAAATATTATTAGAGGCAACTACCATTTTATTTAGTATTGCGTTTAGTTATTTTAAATTCATGTAATGTTCCGTCGCCGCCTTCACTTCAATCACGTGATTGACTTTCACAAGATGTCGGATGACGTATGGAGAGGGGCGGCGACAAGGAAAAAGGTAGGGAGTGAGGTGCTCGGCATATCTCGTGCGGACACCGGAATGAGCGGACGTGGCGGAGTTAACCTGATTTACAATTTTGCTGCTAATAAGTTTATTGCTGTTATAAAATATCGGGGCAAATCCTGCTAGCGTTATTAAGGTCAGTACTGGCTACAATTTGGTATTAAGTGCATAAATTGTGAAAATCGCATAAGGTTTTAATGTGGAATAGCAATTAATAAATGAAGTGTTGGTACGTTTGACTTTTATTTAAACATAATTTATTCATAGACCTGAGTCCTTTCACATGATTCTATTAGCTATTAAATTTGCTTTATTTTCAGACCAATCAACCAACGCCATCCACATCCAGTCAAACAAGCCAACCACCGAGCTTCCCACAGCCTCAGTTTGTTTCAAGATTTGCCTGAAGTCATGTAGTTTGCCGTATACAGCCAGGAAGCGTCTAGTCACTACACACAGCATGTAGACTGTTATTGTTATTTACCATGACGTTTGTAGGTAGGGGTTAGAATAAATAAAACTATTATAATAAGGGTTTTTTTTTATTTTACCTTAAGGTACCGATTTCCTTAGCTATGCATAAATATTGTACCTAGTAATATGTAATGCTGAATAGAGAAAATAAAATCGTAGAAATTCCTACGTCAATGGATATAGGTACAAACTTCTATACATGCTTAGGGCAGTAATTACTGTTATTTACCATGAACTTTGTAGGTAGGGGTTAGAATAAATAAAACTATTATAATAAGGCATTTATTTTTATTTTACCTTAAAGTACAACTTTTTATAAGTTTGAAAGGTGTAGCTGTTGAAAAGAAACGGGGCAGGAAGCGCTTGGCATTTTTTTCACAGCTCCTAAAACAACGTAAAAATAAATTAAAGCAAATGAATTATATTTATACATAACTTATGTAAAACACAGCAGGCTATTATAATTTTACCTGCTGTTTCAGGACAGTAATGTAGTGCGAGCTGCTGAGCTGCCAAAAGACATCTCCATCGACCTTTCAATATGCCAAATGTGCGTTCTATGGTGGTGCGTGCACTCTTTTGGACAGAGTTGTATCTTCCCTCAGGAGAGTCTTCAACAGCATTATCTATAGGTATCATCATATGCTCCCTTTGAGCGTAACGAGAATCCCCTAAAATTTTAAAATAAATATTAATGTGAGTTACATTCCATACATTATTATATTATATTTGTACACAAATCAATCAATTCAAACATGCCTAATAGATAAACTATTTCACTCTGGAGACCCTCCATGTGGGTTCTTATGTCACACTCTCTCCAAATATATGCATCATGTGTTGCTCTACAAAATGAAGCGTCCACATTAGTTATAAGTATAGCACTCACTGTCGCATATCTAGAAAAGAAAGTTATTCAATGTAATATACATAAATAGAAGGTAAGTATAGAGATTAATGGGAATCATATACCTACAACAGTACCTAGATCTTACACCAACAACATTCCAACAATAATTAATATTTGGTCTTATACTCAAAACTTGAGTATTAATTGAATGAAAATGTTTTCGATTAAAATATTTTTCCTCTTCCTGCGAAGGTGCAACAATAATTGCAATATGAGTGCAATCAATGCACCCAATCACACCCGGAAGCCCATATTTTTCATTAAATATGGAACATTATGATATCACATTTATTCAAAATACACTAAGCCAATATTAATAATAAAACTTAGATACATGTTAGCTAGGTACTCACCGCCGCTTAATGAGATGCCTTTCATTAATATTTTGCGGGAATTTTATGTATTTCCTTAGTATATGGAGTGCATTGAGGGCAGTCGTAACCTCCTGCAAACAACAAGACACAGTCTGTTGTGCCATGGGCCCGTCTAGGTTTTGTCCCACAGATCCTTGGTAACTGCCTCAGGCATAAAAATTCAAAGCCGTAAGGACCTGAAAAAAAGATGAGGATTATGAACAGAGAAATGCCAATATTTATTTAAGAAAACGATAAAAAATATACACCACCTTAGTTGTGAGGTCGATTCCATAACACCTCCGAAGTGGAGGTAACAACGGCACTATTTCCTTACACAACTCCTCAAATTATTGCCGACTGAGTCTGTAATTTCCCACAAACTCTTTGAGTCAAGAATTTGGCTAACATTTAATTGATTCCGCAGGCGACGCCGACTTCTTCTACGCTCTAAACGTTCCTTACGTAGAGCAGCCTCGATTAAAACTAATCTTGCAGCCATTTTAATACAATTTTCTAATAAAATCAACACAAACGATAATCAAACGATAACACTTTTGGTTTCGTCGATTTTGAGGTTAATATCGCGAAAATCATCTGTCAAAATCAAATTTTCGTTCGGAACATTTACCAATTAGAGTAGGTTTAGAGAAACGATCCGTCAAACAATTTGCGTTCGGAAGAAATTTCGGAACGGATGAGAACCGTGGTAGGAAACACGCGAAATATCGTCCGCAATATCGTTTTCGTTTGAAAGCGAGTAGCACCCCTGGACCGATAATAAGTTACTTTGCCCCTCGGATAACAATGTACTATTGAACAGTCACTATGCCTCCCTCTTTTCTGGTAATATCTCTGATTGTCCTAAGTTAAGTAAGGTTTAATAGGGATATACTTTGAAGAGCCTTTTGTGTAATATATATGGTGAGTTGTCCTCATTCTTTAGAAATATTATTTATTTATTTATTTTGTTGGAAAACTTACAGCTAAAACATGTTTTATAATAAGGTGTAATATCTGAAGTCCATCTAAAAGTTTCCGCAGATAGAAAATACAAGAAAGAAACAGGAATTCGGTAATAATAATAAAAAATATGGCACGGTAAACCCTATATCGATTATTTACAAAATAAAATGAAAGCTACGTAAACGTAGCCATAATTTTCGTTGAAAATTAATGTTGAAATAAAAATCCATTACGGTTAATGATGTAACGTATCAGTGAAATTAATTTTATGTTTACCGCTTAACCCTGTGACCGCCCGCGGGTCATGTGAGTTTCCACGTACATGTATATTTTTAAATTTTTGGGGTTTCGTACCCAAAAGGTGCCAACAGAACCCTATTACTAAGCCTACGCTGTCCGTCCATCCGTCCGTCCGTCTGCCAGCGTCTGTATCTCACAAACCGTAATAGGTAGAGAGTTGAAATTTTCTCAGAATGTGTATTTCTACAAGAAACTTGATATTTGTGACGTTTTTATTCTGCGGTCCGGAACCCTTTATGTGCGAGTTCGACACGGACTTGGCCAGTTTTAAAATATCATTGCGTATGAATCATAAAACCTTTCACATAGGTAATGTAGCCTACATATTTACTAAAATAAACAAGTAGAATCAATTTAAAAAAGAATGTGTGAATTGGAACAAAATTCACTACAAATCTATGCGAGGATTGACAGCACTGCTGACGTTCTAAAGCGATTTCCAGCTAAACGATCGAGGGTATATCGGCTTTGCGACGCCGCTTCAAGGTTAATTCAGACGGACAGGCTTTTAAGCGCAGTAGCTTTTATCTTTGAACGCTGGATGTAACCTTGCATGGGGTATTTTAGCAAATACACAAGACAAGGCTTACTTTCTGCTTTATGTACTTTTAATTCGCCTTTTTAATGTCTTTTGTTTTGATGCCCGCATTTTCTCAAGGCGACCGGTTTACGAAGTTACTTCAAAATAGGTAAATATTTTCATTTACAACTTTGCTATCACTGCTTATGTACCGTAAGATAGGTCCGAGTGGTGGATTATGGCCTGAATCCCCCTTGCATTGAGGGGAGGCCCGGGCCTAGGAGTAGAACGTTAAGGGCTAATAAAATTATTGTATCTCTAACTGGTGGCAGAGCCAAAGTGTAGCCAATTGACTGCAGCGCATATACGGGTTGGCTCAACCAGGGTAGTACCACCCTCTCACAGAAGATCGGCGTAAAGTAGCTATTACAGTTGCGTGTCCTACGATGACTGAGAGAGCCGGAAGACCAACCTTTCCCCTCCCCTTCAGATCGGCAACGTGCGAGCAAATACCTTTGGTATTGCAAGCATCTATGGGCTACGATAACTGCTTAACATTAGGCGGGCTGTACGCTTGTTTGCCACCTCAGTTCCATTTAAAAAAAACTGTATCTATATGCGAAACTCAAGGCCATAAAAAACATGCCAATATCCTCTTCTGACACGTAGTAGGGATCTCGTAGCTAACGTTATCATTCCATCAGTGCTGCGGAGACGTGACGGGAATCCCGGAATCCCGGAATCCCGGGACACCGTGTTTCATACACCTTATAATCCACATCGTTTCATAACATTCACACGAAAACGTGTAAAATCTTATGGGTTATTTGTTACAAACAATTTTTCTTTCGATTTTTTGGGGGTTCAAGTCGCGAGCCGCCGAGTCCGAGCAATCAGTTATGACGTGTCGACGCAGTTAGATGTCAAAACTGCTCGAGGGCGCCGCTCGGCGGTTGTGGACGCCGCTTGTACGGATGCGTTTACACATGGACCAATTACTAAGGGGACTGGCCCTAAGCAACTCGGCCGAGTGGTCGGCCTAGTACTAACATCGACATAAAACGAAGCGAGTAGTTCAACTATTTACCGGTAGATAGAACAATGAAAATAAAAAAATAAATAATGACCACGTTTTTTTTTCGTACATATATCTAATAAGGGCACCTCTTTCTTTAGTCTTTACTCTGTGCGTTTACATAATGTCATAACCGAAGGCTCGGACGCGCAGCTTGGCATTTGTCGACGCTGCCAGACTCATGCGGAGGGTCAGAAGGGCTAGACAAGTGGCTGACGTCTACAAGCGTTCGTTCAAATCGCTACGCTTCATGTATGGAAATGACATAAGACACGTGATCTACATAGCAACTTGTTGTTGATCTACATAGCGACGTTTGACATTTCCATACATTGTGAAGTCTATTCTATTCTATTCGATTAGCGTTCATGCCACTTGTCTAGCCCTTCTGATTGCTTGATGGTCTGATGTATGTACACAAAAAACATAGTGATGTGTGATTGATTTTTGTTTTTTTAGTGTTCCGTACCTCAAAAGGAAAAAACGGAACCCTTATAGGATCACTTTGTTGTATATCTGTCTGTCTGTATGTCTGTCTGTCTATCTGTTTGTCTGTCTGTCTGTTTGTCTGTCTGTCCGTCTGTCAAGACGTGCACAGCCCAAACCGCTTGAGTTATAAACATGAAATTTAAACAGTAGGTACCTTTTATAGTGTAGAAGAAGAGCATGGAAAGGATTTTGGGTAATTCTACCCTTAAGGGGGTAAAATAAGGGGTGGAAATTTGTTTGAAAGTCCCTCATTTCTGAAGTTAGAAACATGAAAATTTGTAGTTAAGCTATTAATTACAAATAAGAAATAGTAATTGGAGCGATTTCGAAAATTCCACCCCTAAAGGGGTAAAATAGTGGGTGGAAGTTTGTATGGGAGTTAAAAAAATATTTGAAGCTAGAGACCTGGTAATTTGTATTTAAGCTACTAATTACAAATAAAAAATGTGATTTCAGCGTTTTTGAAAATTCCACACCTAAGGAGGTAAAATAAGGGGTGGAAGTTAGTATGGGGGTCCCAATTTGTACGGATCCCTCAGGGCGCGAGTCCAACTCGCACTTGTCCGGTTTTTTTGTTTGACTTTAGATTGATTCTCCAAAACTACATGGCTTTATTAGATTTTACTGAAACCAGGTGGTTATATGAAAATCAATTCAAAAAGTTTAACCAGGTGGTTCAGTAAAATCTAATAAAGTGATGTAGTTTTGGGGAATCAATGTGGGGTACACATAGCTATGTGTACTTAATTGTTTCTAAGAACAAACCCTTATTGCTTAAGTTAGTTATAAGAACTATTTTGATATCAGTATTAACTTGAATAGGTATTAGTCTGGAATTTAAAAAAACACATTTCTATTCACCTTTGAGCTAACTACACGTCGCTATTGGTCCCATATGTCCATTATTATCTCGCTTCGCTTACTCGGACAACTTTCCTGAAGAACTCTGTCCAAAGGAATTCACGAACGACTGGACATTTTAACTTCTTTCGAAACGTGAATTCACCGTGAACTGTAGAATTTTATTGAAAGAACCATTTTTGAATTCAATCTTTTTGAATTGAATTCCATATTTTTATTTTAATAGACCCATAACCATGTTACTATATTGGTTTTAATCATCTTATTTTGCTAACAGGCAAATCATCTATTGATAGTACAGCTGTAGCCAATTGACTGCAGCTCTTAAATGGGCTGGCTCGACCGGACTGGATAGTACTACCCTCTCAGAGAAGATCGGCGTAAAGTAGCTAATTTAGCTACGTTTCGTACATTGAGTGGGAGAGCCGGAAGCTAAAACCTCCTCATCCCTTCCAAAAGATCTTCCTTTTTCCGATAAAGCGGGAATCGAACCCGTAACCACTCGATGTAATGAGCCACTCGATGTACTAAATTCTGAAGTGCCTTCTTTATAGAAGAAGTGCCCTGAAAAATAGAGATATGTGTTACAATTAGGTATTTAAGGGCCTCCGCAGACTTGCTACTTTTAGCATCGGCGACCGGCGATTTAGCAATTGTTTTGATGCTGCGTCGCGTTTCTTCGAGCGCGAACGAGCGAGACGCAGCATCAAAATCGCCAATCGCCGATGCTAAAAGTAGCAAGTCTGCGGAGGCCCTAAAGCACGAAAAATCTTTTCCATAGTGAGAACACACTTTAACAGATTGTATCTATTTGCGACAAGTAGATATTTCCATTCCTCTTACATTCCAAGAAATTGACACCGTTTTAACCGTCAAGCAATACTCTACTCTACATCTGCAAGCTAAAGTCCTTTTTCATTTCTGTTACATTCTTTCAGAGACTGAAACCTATCCGATTCAAATTGTACTCTATATTTTTCAGTAGAAGAAAGAGAATTGTTTGCAATAAGTTTGTAGAGAGTATTCGTTGTAACGTGATGTGAAAAGGTAGAGGATTATTCTGCGACGGTTTCAGTGGAATCCATTTCCTGTGTTGGGTACAATTGCGGACTTGATGGTGAATGCGGATGTCGCGAGATATCCTAGAATCTTTGCCTTTATTTATAAGACAGAGGTGGCAAAAAAGCGTACGGTCCGCCTGATGTTAAGCAGTTACTGTAGGCTATAGATGCTTGCAATGCCAAAGTTGCTCGCACATTGCAGACCTGAAGGAGAGTGGGATAGAGGCAGAGGAAGTAGGGGGGCCTTCCGACTCTCTCACTCATGTTACGAAACGCAGCTGCATTACGCCGATTTTCTGTGAGAGGGTGGTGTCCCGATCAAGCCAGCCCGTATGAGCTGCAGTCAATTGGCCACCACTAATATCTCTGCCTTTTTATGATGTCAGCTTGAAGTTGAACCTCAGTTTCAAACTTCACGCAAATTTTTTGATGTCTCCGTTGGCCTAAAGAGCTTATTACACCTGCCTAAATTTAGGCTACTTAATTTAGTCGTGACTGAATTTAGGCCAGTGTAATCGCATTTAGCAAGTTAGAATCCTAAATTTAGAAGCTAGGATGGTTTCTGACTGACTGAATCAGAAGCTTTCTAAATTAGGTTCTAAATTTAGGTGACTAAATTTAAGAAGGTGTAATAACCCTTTTAATGCTTGTATAAACATGAAAAAAAACCTAAACACCAATTATCACAAAACTAACTTCAAAAATTTCGAACTTCCATTCAAACTTTCATCCCGTATTCAAAGAAAAAATAAGAAATAACTGTTCACCTGAGAAAAGATATGCGGCATTTAAGAAGGCTTTTGCATTATCATTTTTACTAAATTGTCCCACAGATGAGCAAAAGGTATCTCATTTTTCTCCACATTTTTTCCCAACTTCCTTAAAAATTATCTTTAAAAACTCCTCAGCAGATCCACTTTCTAAAGCATTACTTCAATGTCAATATTCTAAAACTATGCTTATCTGATTCGTTGTAGGACAGGGCGTCCTAAATGCAGGACTGTTTTACAAGATTCTATCCGTCTGGCTATCTGTCTAGGCCGGGATTCGGGATCTTATCCCTTTTGGGGATTAGATCTATTCGGACTGTATATAAATAGAAATACATAAATAGACGTTTGAGTTTCGAAGTTGAAAGTGTGTAAATATTTTATAAAAGTACTTTTCACGATGGATTCAACAATCTGCTTTACACACACACACTACACTATTAGCGATAAGGCTGCCCATTTTCCACTTTCTATAATAAATAATAATGACGGGCCCGTTGGCGTGGTTGGCTTGATGGCGCCTTTCACGCTGCAGGTCGTAGGTTCAATTCCTACCCGGGACATGCATTTGTGTGCATGAACATGTCTGTATATCCCGAGTCTGGGTGTATATGTATATTAAGTATGTATTTACAAATAAAAAAGTAGTATATGTAGTAATATCAGTTATCTGGTTTCCATAGTACAAGCTCTGCTTAGTTTGGGATCAGGTAGCCGTGTGTAAAAAATGTCCCAGGATATTATTATTATTATTATATCCTGGGACATTTTTGTACATACATATATACCCAGACTCCGGACATACAGACATGTTCATGCACACAAATGCATGTCCCGGGTAGGAATCGAACCTACGACCTGCAGCGTGAAAGGCGCCTCCGCGCCAACCACGCTAACGGGCCCGTTCTGTGTAATTTTTTTTTATAAATGTTGTTTTTTCTTCTACTGGTGGAATAATAAAGAACCGAGACCCTCGTGAGACTACTGCTAGGTAATCTTAACGAAGATTGTAACTGTCAGAGTTAATATTATGAAAATCGCCTCCCCGTCGTAGAGGTCACATTAGGTAACACAAGTGCCGTTAAAATAGGTTCAGCTTTTTCGGAGATTAGCCGGAACAAACAGACACAGGACAGACAGACAAACATTTTATCGTATATACTTTCATATGCATTTACTAAAAAGCTGTTATTTTGACATTACAAACAGACACTTCAATTTTATTTATTTCTATAGATTTAGCTCTATTTGGCTTTACAATTTACAGTACTTTAGATATCAGCAAATTTGGTCTGAGCCTTTTGGGTGCTAAAAGTAAATAAGCTGTATCGTCTCGAATAGAATCTGGATACTAAACCTTTAAGATGGACCCCTTTGAAGATACTTTGATAGTATTAAATGGTATACGATGAAACAGAGTACTTTAGTGTATAAAGTTAGTATTTTACATTTTATCTCCGAGAAGAATATATTGTTTACATTGTAGTGAAATTCCATAGATTTAGGAGCTACAGATGGAGTGCATAGAACACGAAAGTGAGGCCACCAAAGCAAATACAAAACAAAAAAGCGAATACAATCTCGCCTTATAACTACACAACTTTACACGCACACAGATGTATGTTTCCCTAGTGCCGCTCCTAGTTGTCACGCACACATAGAATGCTACCCGGCTTCACATCGTTTGTTGCCAAGATTCTAATTCTACTTATACCAATTTTGTCAAAACACGTTGCCAAATTAGCACTAAGTTCAAAAAAATCTATTATTCCGCGAATATTGATAACAGAATCAAAGATAATAATTAAAAAAAATAAACTGTTCCGCAAAGTGGTCCAGCGAACCAGTTAACACCTAATCTTTTCGGAAAGTATTAACTTATCCAATTACAATAGATAGACCACTTTTTTTCCAACTTCTCCTATCCTTTCTTTTGTTTAAATTCTTGCGGGTTCCAAGACAACTTAGATTTCCCCGGGACTTGTCAAGTGTCAAACCTTGGCGTCATCGTTGGTCACCATTGTCGATCCTGGCTTACAGGAGTAACAGGTGGGAGGGTTTGGCGGGCTTAGTCCCATAAAAACCGGTTCCGTACCACAACACCGTAGAATAAAAACTTTAAAAATATCAAGTTTATTGTGTGGGGACCATTATTTTTAATTTTTATTTTATTTTTCTCTCAGCCGTAATAACGGCTGGTGAGATACATCCGCTGACAGACGGACAGATAGACAGACAAGCAAACAGATGGACAGGCTTAGTAATAGGGTCCCGTTGGCACCCTTTGGGTACGGAATCCTAAAAAAAGATAGACCAGCTGTACGAATTCTTTAAAATTATTTATTACTAGCTTTTGCCCGCGACTTCATCCGCGCAGGATATAAATTTAAAAAAAAATCCGTTTCCGTTTGCTGGAACCCAAATCCTGGATCCCGTATCCCGTATTCCGTATTCCGTATTCCGTATTCCGTATTCCGTATTCCGTATTCCGTATTCCGTATCCTGTATCCCGTATCCCGTATTCGGTATTCCGTATCCCGTATCCCGTATCCCGTATCCCGTATCCCGTATCCCGTATCCCGTATCCCGTATCCCGCATCCAACATCCCGTATCCCGTATCCCGCATCCAACATCCCGTATCCTGTATCCCGTAACCCGTATCACGTATCCCATATCCCAAATCCCGTATCCCACATCGCGTATCCCTTATCCCATACCCCGTATTATTTTCAAAAACGCTATTAATGTTGTTTTTTTAAAAGACACCTAATCACCAATTTTCATAATTCTAACTACAAAAATGACGAACTTCATACAATCTTTCATCCCCTATTTAACCCCCTTAGGGGATGAATTTTCAAAAACCCTGAAAACATATTGTTTATCTTTTAAAAGTCACCTAATCACCAAATTTTATAATTCCAACTTCAAAAAATGACGAACTTCCATACAAACTTTCACCCCCTATTTTAACCCCTTAGGGTTTAAATTTTCAAAAAAGCTGAAACGATTATTTTTAATACGTAAAAAGAAACCTAAACACAAATTTTCATTATGCTAACCTCAGAAATGACGAACTTTCATACAAACTTTCGTCCCCTATTTTACCCCCTTAGGGGTTGAATTTTCAAAAACGCAGCAATTCAAGTTTTTTATTTTTAAAAAGGAACCTAAACACCAATTTTCATAATTCTAACTTCAAAAATGACGAACATCTATACAAACTTCCTAACTAACTTTCATCCCCTATTTTACCACCTTAGAGGTTGAATATTCAAAAACGCCGAAAACCATATTTTTTATTTTTTAAAAGACACCTCAACCCAAATTTTCCTAATTCTAACTTGAAAAATGACGAACTTGCATACAAACTTTCATCTCCTATGTAACCCCCTTAGGGGTTGAATTTTCCAAAATCGCTTCTTATTGCTTGCCTACGTCACACAATATATCTACTATCCAAATTTCATGTCTTTAACTTCAGTAGTTTCGGCTCGGCGTTGATGAGTCAGTCAGTCAGCCAGCATGTCCCTCTTTATATATTAAGTATAGATATAGATGACTGTCAAAAAATTTAAAACCCCCACGGTTATATAAATTGAAAGTGAGGAAAAGATGAGATTCTAAATGAGAGTGAGTATAAGAATTTACGCGCATAGCGAAGTGTAACTTATTTATCACAGCATCCGATCTCTTTGTTTGCATGCGACCGAGAAGAGCTGGCTGGTGGTCGCGAGCGGATATTAAACGAGACGCCTCCGTGGACCCTCTGAGTAATGTTGTTAGTAGGATGTGTGAATAAAGGGATGTTTGTTAGTTGGATACGTTTAATCGAAATATGTACAGAAGAACTGCCCGTACGTAGATTTACTACACCATAAGATTGTCCACCGTATGATTAAACATAATGCATATTTTGCTACAACATATTTTGCTAAGTACACACTTTGCCACTCCTTAGGGCCTCCGCAGACTAGCTACTTTTAGCATCGGCGACCGGCGATTTTGTGACGTATCGATGCTGCGTCGCGTTTCTTCGAGCGCGAACGAGCGAGACGCAGCATCAAAATCGCCGATCGCCGATGCTAAAAGTAACTAGTCTGCGGAGGCCCTTAGGTACGCAAGCAGCGGGACGGGGTGTGCGAATTCACTCCCCACCTCTCCGCGCATTCCCCGCGCATACCTTGTTGCCCACTCCCCACCTCCCCGCGCATACCTAAGGAGTGGCACAGCGGTAGCGGTCAGACTATAATACAAATCTTGCTAAATGCAAAATTTTGCTAATATACATTTTTCAAATATATATTTCGTTAAGTACACAGTTCGCTAATACAAATTTTGATAAATTCACAGATTGCTAAATACCTACACATTTTTGGTAAATTGCTAAATAAACATTTAGCAAGGATTGTATAATTTAGTTTAAAGGGTATCAGGTGTGTTTATTTATTAAGGGTGGGGGGAGGCCTAGTAGCATCTAGACTTCATCTATAAAATAAAAACATTGTTAATTGTATGTTTCGAAACTACTTATCCCACCCAAGCGATAGCACATTGAGTACGATACTCAAGAGGACTATAATAGGCCAAGTTTAAGTAGTCAGACATCAGTTAAACGAATACTTTAAATGCAGTTAAGGGAGTTAACGTTAATTGGTGCCTATAGACTTGGATCCTTGATTAGGTTAGGTTGGGTAGCAGTTTGTTAAGGTCCCTGATTATCGATGTTAATTTATATTCTGTGGGGATGAATAGGATGGCTTGGAACGTAAATACGGTAGACAAACCTTCTGAATACAAACTAGCCTTAAACAACTTGTAGTTCTGAAAATAATAATAATAATATCGTGGGACATTTTTGTACACACGGTTACCTGATCCCAAACTAAGCAGAGCTTGTACTATGGAAACCAGATAACTGATATTACTACATATACTACTTTTTATTTGTAAATACATACTTAATATACATATCGGGATTAGGTAATAGTCAGTTCCTGTATACACGGCGACACGGTTCACCACCTGTCACGTTGGGTTCTGACTATCTAGTGAAACGTGGGCTTTGAGTTGGTTAATACCTCCACAATGTGGTGGTGTATGGCCACTCAAGCCTCTGACTACCCCCGAACGGGGATAAAATTCGTGACGTTACATTACATTACAATATACATATACACCCAGACTCCGGACATACAGACATGTTCATGCACACAAATGCATGTCCCGGGTAGGAATCGAACCCACGACCTGCAGCGTGAAATGCGCCTCCGCGCCAACCACGCTAACGGGCCCGTCATATCTATGTACGTATACTCGAGTGTGGGGGAACAATCGGAATACATCTAGACGCATCTATTAGGTGCGTCTACAAGAGACGAGTGGCTCGCCTGAGCAATCAGTATTGATGTCTAAACGTGTGGACATATATCATTACTGATGATTCTTTAGTCTTATTTTTCTTATCGTATAGTTAGTGGGCAAACTGGTGTTAGAGTTGGTCAAGCCGCGCGAAGGCTGACAAGGCTTATCGACTGCTGCCTAGATGACAACAACCGGGACCGACTTTTACATGCCCTCCGAAGCACGGAGACGCTTAGTTTTAACGCCACTAAATATCACCCATTTCTGGCTGACCTTGCCAAGCGTTGCTTAACCTCTGATCGTTAACCGATCAGTGACTGCAGCTGGCTATAAGCGCCAGATTCTGTATGCGGATTCTGATTTATAACCCCAAGCCTTCATTTTTTTTATAGGACTGAGGTGACAAACAAGCGTACGGCCCACCTGATGTTAAGCAGTTACCGTAGCCTACAGATGCTTACAATACCAAAGGCATTGCTCGCACTTTGCTGACCTGAAGGGGAGTGAAGGGGAGGGGGTGTTGGGCTTCCGTATTTCTCACTTATCGTATGAAACGCAGCTGTAATAGCTGCTTTACGCCGATCTTTTGTGAGACCGTGTTACAGTCAGCAACAGAAGTCACTTAACATTTTCAATTTTTCAAATCGCTAATACTGTTTAGTTTACAAACGTGGGTAAATATTTTCAAAACCAAACAATAGCAACGTGTGTACTTTATGTTTAGATGAAGAAAAATTATGGATTTGATGCAAAACAAAAGTGTAGAAGCGATTTGAAAAACTAAGAATGTTCAGCGACTTATGTTGCTGACCGTACTACCCCGGTCGAGCCAGCCCGTATATGAGCTGCAGTCAATTGGCTACACTTGGCTCAACCACCTTCAAAATGGCAATGATAGCTAGGGTCATCAAGTTCATTCTTGATAGGGCCATTATCATATTCCATCTTAAAAACCACGGGTTATAGCCTACCCTGTCTTAGGTAATTTCAATTATCATCAATTTTCATCTATGTGCATAAATTACAGTTCGCTGACGGTGAGGGAAACATCGTGAGGAAACCTACCTATCCCTCGGGATTAGGTAATAGTCAGTTCCTGTATACACGGCGATAAGGTTCACCACCTGTCACGTTGGGTTCTGTCTATCTGGTGAAACGTGGGCTTTGAGTTGGTTAATACCTCCACAATGTGGTGGTGTATGGCCACTCAAGCCTCCGACTACCCCCGAATGGGGATAAAAGTCGTGACGTTACAGTTACAGCTGTCTTAGGTAACAAAGAAGCCTTACAAGATACCCGTAAATATACCCATATATTTAGACTTCCAATAAAGAATTCCTCACAAAAGATTGTTCCCTTTTCCTTTGATACTGTACAGGGTCACATGGTACCTAAATGGCCCACCATTACGGGCGTCCCCGGGAACGGGCAGATTGGGCCCAATCTACAAACTCGTAAGTTGGGGCTTTATGGACCCTAGCGCTTGAGGGCCGAGATTGCGAAGATTTGAAAAATGATTTGATATTAAATGTTGGTGTAATTTTGATACGGTCATTTGATGCGTCCAGATGCCGCGCGCTGGCACTCATGTTATGACATTATTAATACATATTCCGACGTCAATACTGAGTGCTCGGGCGCGGCATGCGCTTGATGTAAACGCAGCCATTGAGGTATAGTTATATATTGACTAAACTTATCTGCGGTTGGTACATAAATTGACTGCAGCTCATAAACGGGCTGGCTCGACCGGGGTAGTACCACCCTCTCACAGAAGATCGGCGTAAAGTGGCTATTACAGATGCGTTTCGTACGAAGAGAGAGAGAGCCGTAAGCCATTTAAAAAAATGGATTATTGTTATTTTATGGGATTGGGGTGGCAAACAAGCATACGTTCCGTCACATGTTAAGCAGTTACCGTAGCCTATAGATGCTTGCAATACCAAAGGTATTGCTCGCACGTTGCCGACCTGAAGGGGAGAAGAACGAAGGGAGGGGCAGAGGGGGGAGTTGGGCTTTCAGCTCTCTCGCTCATCGTACGAAATGCAGCTGTAATAGCTACTTTGCGCCGATCTTCTGTGAGAGGGTGGTACTACCCCGGTCGAGCCAGCCCGTATACGAGCTACAGTCGATTGGCCACAGCTTGGCTTTACCACCAATAGGAACGTAATAATATTAACGTTTCGATGATGATTAGGTATGCCATAGTAACACAATGAAAATTTATTTTTCCTGAAACTTTCCCAGCTCAATTTTGACGGCACTTCTTCCAATTTATCATACAAAAATAAGCCAAGTTCGTTCCCGAGCCATTTAACAAGTACCTTAGGGCCTCCGCAGACTAGCTACTTTTAGCATCGGCGACCGGCGATTTTGTGACGTATCGATGCTGCGTCGCGTTTCTTCGAGCGCAAACGAGCGAGACGCAGCATCAAAATCGCCGATCGCCGATGCTAAAAGTAGCTAGTCTGCGGAGGCCCTTAGAAATGGAGAACAGGTTTTCATCACACATATTCAGCATACTTAACCCCTTTTTGCGATCTGTCAGAGGCTAATAACACACTCCTTTGCGTTGCGCCAAAAATGAAAGGACAAAATGTACAAAAAGCCACTCAAAAACCTCCATTTCACATTCGCTTATTCACAAATTTTCATAATTACTTCACCAAAGGTGACTGAAGGGCCTTCCGCATAATCAGGCCCTTAATTACGGCGAATGAGGGCCCTATTCTGTGAGCCATTAAATCAGAATTAGGATACCTCGATATAGCGTCGGAAAGGCAAAAGTTTGCCTTCATTCAACTGATGGCTTCCGATTTAGGAGCTATCGAGTTGATGAAAAAACCCTCCCTTTGTTTTCGACGGAGCGGTTGAACGGTTAAGGGATGAGATTCGAGATGCGATACTATTTTTTCGAATTTAGAAAATCGAAGTTGGATGATTTTTTTGATTAGTTCCAAAAATTGGTTTGTCTGTAAAAAATATTGGATGAGAAAGTTTCGAATTTCGACATTGGTTTCGGGTGGAGGAGAAATATAGTCTTCATTTTCTTGATTGATCTGTATAAGACACTGTATACCTAAAGCTATGGTTTCCTCCGATAGCGGTTCCGCTATATGACGGCACCGCTATCGGAGGAAATTCGAGATACGATACTATTTTTTCGAATTTGGAAAATCGAAGTTGGATGATTTTTTTGATTAGTTCCAAAAATTGGTTTGTTTGTAAAAAAAAATGGATGAGAAAGTTTCGAATTTCGACATTGATTTTAGGTGGAGGAGAAATATAGTCTTCATTTTCTCGATTGATTTGGGTAAGACACTGTATACCTAAAGCTATGGTTTCCTCCGATAGCGTTGCCGTCATATAGCGGCCGTCACTAGAACGTTGGCTATGTAAACTAAATGGCGCGGTTTCCTAGAGAGCGGTATTGGATACCGTTGTTTACATATTCAATGTTTTAGTGACGGCAGCTATATGACTGCACCGCTATCGGAGGAAACCATAGCTTAATCAACTTCTTAAGTGCAACGTAGCGTGTTGCGTTTGGGCCCTAGTTCTGCTTATTTCTTACCAGTGGAAATCCGCTGATCATTAGGATTATATTGGTGAATGATATTGGGTATCTTTCTTGTTATTTCTCTCCCAAAAGTGTGACATTCTTTACGTAATAAGGGTGTTTGCACAAGGACCTTGACATAAATAAAGTGACACCTGTTGCGCTGTACTTAATCGCACCCGTGTTATGATACTCATATAATGAATTGATGTCTCTGCGTTCCGACGTCAAAACTGAGTGCTCAGCGTAGATATTTTAATTAGAAAAGACGTTCTTAGTAAATATCTCTATGAAACAACGCGCGGTCATTTCCCGGGATGCGTGGCATCTATCTACCGGTAAATAGCTGAACTACTCGCTTCGTTTTATGTCGATGTTAGTACTTGGCCGACCACTCGGCCGAGTTGCTTAGACCCAGTCCCCTTAGTAATTGGTCCATGGTGCTCAGTCATGGCCTGCACCTTATCTACACTGATTGAAATAGTGATGTAAAAATAAATAATAATAATTTAGCCCTTTTAACGTCCCACTGCTGGGCACGGGCCTCCCCTCAATGCGAGGGGATTCAGGCCATAATCCACCACGCTGGCCCAGTGCGGGTTGGTGGATTTCACATGTCTAAGACATGCAGGTTTCCTCACGATGTTTTCCTTCACCGTAAGCAAGTGATAATCAAATTAAAGTTATGATTCACACATAGATTTCGAAAAATCCAGAGGTGTGAGCCAGGGTTTGAACCTACGACCTTAAGCCCGCAAGACGCGTGCATAACCAGTCGGCTATCACTGCTTTAAAAAAGTGATGCAAAATAGTGATATTGTATGTATTTATTATGATTTTTTCCCTCATAAAGTCCAACTGATGTGAAGTAGCTATCATTTACTGCAGTTCTGTGTAATAATTTGAGTTATTAAAAACGACAGCCTCATTAGCGCGTCTCTCTGCGCGAGAGCACTTGTGGAGATCACTACATATTATAAAACAAAGTCATCCGCCTCGTCTGTCTGTCTGTCTGTCTGTTCGCGATAAACTTAAAAATTACCACATTGATTTTCATGCTGTTTTCACCAATGGATAGAGTGGTTCTCGAGGAAGGTTTTAGTATAATAATTTGTCAAGTTTTTGTGTACTATGGCTAAAATTTAATGGTATTTGTTGGAGGTGTCGGAAAAAAATAAGCCGTCTGGGAGCTTTTGGTCGCGATAACCGACATCCACGCGGGTGAAGCCGCGGGCATCAGCTAGTGTTTTATAATTTTAAATTGCCGCAGCAGTCCTTTAGCATAAAAACAATATTATTTATAAAAGTAGGAGAGTTTAAATTTTAGGACGTCTGTATTAATGTATTTCTTTATTAGTTCCGAAGCCTTCAAAGGTTTATGTGCTTGGTCAAAGTCAAATTCATAGCGTTTATTTTGTTTGTTGTGTACGGGGGCACTTACAAATTGTTATTTTACATTTTTTACTTAACTCTACCGCCGGATTGGAAACGCGACCTTAACTGAGAAGATCCGGCAAGAAACTCAGCGGGCTTGTCTTTTTTTTACATTATTTGTATTTTTTTTATTATAGCCACTTAATTAAATACAATGACGTGTTTTTATTGTATGGTCAATTTGAGTAAATAAAATATAGCTATAGCTATGTGATTTGATGCTTTCCGACGCCGGTACAGGCTTTGGTAACTGCCTAACATCAGGCGGGCCGTACATTTATTTTCCATCTGAGTCATATAAAAAAGCTTTGACAGATTTTTTTGTTCAATGGAGTGCTTATTGTACCATTATAAATGTTTTAGTTTAGAAGCTTTAAATTCCTTCTCCTTACAGGAACAAAAACAAAGCACCAAAATTGTCTCCAACTTTATAAAAACTGAGCTCACAATATCAACGGTGAGCTCCAAAAATGCTTTTATCTGTATTTTCAACGTTACTAACTTTTCATAAGAATACACAGAATTTCTTTTGCTACGACGAGAATATTTTCTTACATAACTCCGTGAAATACGCGCTGAAACTTTTCTTTTTCACTTCACGAGACATTTAGCTGAGAAAAATGCCTAATTTGGACGAAGGTCGTAATTGAGCGTCCCCGCTGACGTAAGGTGAGGTACCTAATGTGCGCGCCGGCACGTTTGCTGTTTCGTGTAGACGCGACTTTATTTTATATTCATTTTCTTTTTAATTAAATACTTAGAATAAGGATACCACAGTTTATTAGTGAAGCCAAGCTGTAGGTAATTAATTGCAGCTTATACAGGATGGATGTTTGAGACGGGGCAGTAAGGGCAGGTACCTCAACCGTAAAGGTTGGCACTCATCTATCAACTCGGCACCCGACCAGCACCGCTTCGTCGGTCGGCGTCCACTAACTGAACCGGAAATAAGTGGACCACGCGCTGACCACGCGGCGTTCACTCAATGACCACGCGCGGTCCACTGGTTGATCACGTGACATTTATGGTGTAAAAGCAGCGTCCGCCCGCGGACCACCTGTCGACAACGAGTGGACGCCGAGCGGCGAGGAGGTGCTGGTCGGGTGCCGAGTTGATAGGTGAGTGCCGACCTTTATAGTTACAGGAAAAACGGTAACTATAACGGTTCCAGTAGCTGTCCTTACTGCCCCGTCTCAAAATCCACCCTGTATAGTGCGTATAGTAACGATTACAGCTGCGTTTCGTACGATGAGTGAGAGATTCGGAAGTCCAAAAACCTCCTAAGTGCTACATTTTGACAAATGATGACCGAATTCAGGTGCCGAATAATGAATGAATGAATGTAGCGTCACGACTTCTATCCCCATTCAGGGGTAGACAGAGGTTTGAGTGGCCATACACCACCACTTCGTGGAGGTATGAAGCCAACTCAAAGCCCACGTTTCACCAGATAGTCAGAACACAACGTGACAGGTGGTGAACCTTGTCGCCGTGTATACGGGAAATGACTATTACCTAATCCAGTGGGATAGGTAGGATTTCTCACGATGTTTTCCCTCATCGTAAGCGAACTGTAAATTATGCACATAGATGAAAATTCATCCACAGGTGCATGCCCCACCGGGGATCGAACCTGGGACCTTCTGATTGCTAGCCCAACATGATCGCCCCTAGGCTAAAGCCGCAGAATGCCGAATAGGTATATGGAATGAAAAACACATTGTCGTGTTCAAAGAATAAAATAATATCAAAATTAGGACAGGGACTTATTAGACAAAAAAATATACATTTCCAGACTAATTTCACAAATTAAAATTATAACACTGTAATATTAGGTCCTGCCCCAAATAGTATTTTTTAATGTTTTGTGTCGATATTTTATTGACTTTGTTATTTATATTTTGTTACTTGACCGACATCATTATTTAACTGAGTAAATACATTTTTTAAAGAATTACTTAGGGGGCGTCCATAAATTACGTGAGGCATTTAGGGGGGGGGGGGGAGGGGGGTCGAGCAAAATCTCACCAAATCTCACGTGGGGGCGAGGGTCGGTCTCGGCAAATCTCACGTAATTTTTTTTTACCGCCAAAAACTGTATAAAATTGCAAGAAAACAGGGTTAAATTAAGCTAAACATGTTTCTCCTCTAGAATATAGCTTTTGAAAAATCTCACGTGAGATTCGAGGGGGAGAGAGGGGGTCGAGCAAAATCTCACGAAATCTCACCAAAGAGGGGGGGGGGGGCCGAAAAATCCCAAAAATCACCTCACGTTATTTATGGACGCCCCCTTACTTCGGCTTACCTTGCTCTATCCCGTAAACACTTACATCTACGTGTTTAATGCCACCTTTGTATTCCTATATGAGAAAGCCGGGCTAGGTAAATTGAAGTGCGTTCTAAAGCCCTGAGTCTGAGAGCTCTCGTATATTTGCTTAGATTACGACGAGCTCGTGGAATTATCTACTAGATTTCTTTTGAGATCTTGTGTGGGACTTGTAACTGTATTAAAATAAATTGAGTTGCTTTTTAAGATACGAGGTGCTAGTGGTGGGGCGAGGTGGAGGTGAGGAGGTAGGAGAGGGGGCTTATCTATTTTTTTTATAGGACTGCGGTGGCAAAAAAGCGTACGGCCCGCCTGATGTTAAGCAGTTACCGTAGCCTATAGATACTTACAATACCAAAAGCATTGCTCGCACATTGCCGACCTGAAGGGGAGTGGGATGGAGGGAGGGGGAGAGGGGGTGGGCTTACGGCTCTCTCACTCATCGAACGAAACGCAGCTGAGATAGTGAATTTGTTGAGATAGTGTAGTTGATTATGTTGGTACACGACTAAACTTAACTAAAGTAACTGAATTGTCATCCTTCTCATGATCGTAACGTATGAGCAAGATAGATACTTTAAGAGGTGTAAAATTTTGTTTACTCGTATTGGTGGTAGAGCTAAACTGTAGTTATTGAGTACAGCTCATATACGGGCTGGCTCGACCGGGGTAGCACCACCCTCTCACAGAAGATCGCCGTAAAGTAGCTATTACCGGTGTGTTAAGTACGATGAGTGAGAGAGCTTGAAGTCCGAACCCCCCTCCCCCTTCTCCTCCCATTTACAGACAGATAAAGACAGACTCACTCCCCTTCAGGTTAGTATCGTGCGTGCGATGTCTTTGGTATTGCCAGCATCTATAGGCAACTGCTTAACATTAGGCGGGCCATACGCTTGTTTGTCGTTACGTTACGTGCACGTTAGTCATATTAAAAACATTTGACACCTGACATTTTACACCTCCTGTAGATATTTTCAAGAGCTTAGTCCAGGTTGAAATATTCGTTAATTTTATTTAGAAATTAGAGAATCATACCCCAGTGACATAAATAAATCAGATATCTAAACAGCTTTAGTCAAGTATATAAGTGACGACATCATGACAATAATTGAAACCACATACTGGGTATCACATTAGTAGTTCGCACATAAAATATTATTACATTAAATTCAAAGGTATTGCCACGGGATTGTTTTTTTATTTTGGCTATTTTAACTTTACGCCTACTAAGATACCGCTAAAACACCGACACCGAAGCGATGTTGCCACGCTTGTACTTACAGGTCAGTCTATGAGGTCGGTAGACGTTTATAAAGCGTGTTGTGTTTCGTTTAGACTATTTCCGCATTTTATTTGTTTGAAAATTTGAAATTTTGGACTTTGATGTAAACCTAATTTTATAATTTTAATGTGTTGTGATTGACTAGCAGGGATCGTGTTTTAATTTATTGTCGCTATGTCGTCACCACCTTGTATAACAGATCTTAATATGATAATACACACTCTCGAACATGTGTACACCATTTAACTACACAGTTACAAGGAGCCCTAACTAAAGCACTTAGTAGTTACATTTACACACAAATTATTAAACATAAACAGTAATTAGCACACCAAAGTACACTAGTTAGTTGACGCCGACAGACGGGCCGCGGCACTGATAATTCTCAAAGGAACATCAATATTGAATTTCAATGTTGCTGAATAAATAGTTAAGGGTGAGAGGTGGCCTTGCAAAAATAGTTGCTTAATTTATTTATTGGCATTTGCTGGCGCTGTAGATTATTAGGTATTTATTAATGGCCGTGTCTACATCAGGCGCATGCCTTGTCCGAGCACTCAGTTTTGACGTTCAAATGCATAGACATAATGTCATAATAATATCTGCATATGCTCCGGCATATGCGCGGCATATGGACAAGCCAAATGACAAAGAAGCAAATGGTTTATTTATTCATACGTTTGTGGTTTGCGCTAAATCACGTGAAGTCAAATATGGTCGTCGTCAAATATGGTCACGTAAAGTCAAGTCATTTCTTGACTCTTGACGGATGACAGTGGTAGAGCCAAGCTGTAGCTGTATTGACTTAACATCAGGTGGGCCGTACGCTTGTTTGCCACCTTAGTACTTACTAACACAAAAAAACCTTTGACATAAAAGTTTTAATTTTTTCTAAGCATTTGCGGAGTTCATTTATTTTTAACAACTGCATTTTCACACTGTTAATACCTGTTTAATATGATTAAGGAAACAAAGATGCTGATGTAGCTAAATTAGAAGTCTTGAATTTTGTAGCTTATGGCGGGATAATCAAGTGACATCGTTCTACCAAGATTCGCTTTGCAGTAACGAGTGTTTGGACGTGTTGTGGTTTTCAAGTCGGCAATATCCTTTGATACCCTGAAATTCCCGCTCAGAATTTTCAGACGCAAAGGCCTATGACGCGCGTGCCTTAACAAACAACTTTTATTAAATAGAACGAAGCACTAGGACAAAAGCAAAATAATTCTTTGAATACGAAAAAAAACATACATACAGGCGAACATAACATACGCCCTCCTTTTTTGAAGTCAGTTAAAAAGACCTAGCATATTTTCTTATTTAAAAAACCTACTTCAAAAAAACCTGGAGCTTTAAAAAGCCTGAAATAATATTTCTATTACCACCACTGCCTACCCCTTCGGGAAAATCAGGCGTGATGATGTGTTATCGAGTATTTGGGGTCGGTGCCAATCTATGTTCTTACTTTTATAGTAGGTAGGCATACCAAGATTGGCAAATCCGACTCCAAATACTCGATAACACATCATCACGCTTGATTTTCCCGAAGGGGTAGGCATCGGTGGTAATAGAAATATTATTTCAGGCTTTTTAGTGCTCCAGGTATTTTTGAAGTCGGTAAAAAATTACATCTAGGTACATATTTTTTATAAGACTAAGGTGGCAAACAATCGTACGGCCCGCCTGATGTTGAGCAGTTACCATAGCCCATAGATGCTTACAATACCAAAATGCATTGCTCGCACGTTGTCGTTTTGAAGGGGAGTGGGGAAGAGGGGGGGGGGTTGAAAACATCCCTTTTTAAAACCCCATGGCCTCGTTCAACCCGGAAATCAAACCCGGGACATCAGTCTCGGACGTGCCCAAAACGACCGCAGAACATTGATATTCGTTCACAGGTTACCTCTCGATAACTCAAGCCCTTGCGTGTCCCGTTTCACAATAACGATCCATTTGTATCCTGCTATATCCGGTTTAGGAGTTATTAGGATTTTTTATTGTTTTTACCCGACTACGGCGGAGGGTTATGATTTTGACCGGTATGTATGTATTTATGTATGTATGTACGTATGTATGTATGTATGTATGTATGTGCATCTGTTCCCACCTAACTTCCAAACTGCTTGTCGTAATTTAACAAATGAGGTATTGTTAGAAGCGGCTTACTGGCGCGCTGGTTATAGGCTATGTGACATCACATAAAATTGCATATGGCGCCCTCTAGAGGACATAATGTCATGAACTAAAAAAATAACAATTTTGAATTAAACCGTGTGGGATATCAAATGAAAGAACTTGATGAGCACATTTCAAAAATATATATATTGTTACCTATAACTTCAAAATAATTAAATAAAAAGTAAGTTTAAAATCTAAAACCCGACTACTGAAAAATCGCGCTCTAAAAAGTATGAAACAAGAAAATATTCGCATCTAGAGGATAGCCGTGGTCCGTTTTCATATGCCATTTTGCCCTAAAGGACCTACACGGACCACGGCTATCGACTGTAGCCTAGGGGTCAACAGGTTGGGCTAACAATCAGAAGGTCCCAGGTTCGATCCCCGGTGGGGCATGCACCAATGGATGAATTTTCATCTATGTGCATAATTTACAGTTCGCTGACGGTGAGGGAAAACATCGTGAGGAAACCTACCTATCCCTCGGGATTAGGTAATAGTCAGTTCCTGTATACACGGCGACACGGTTCAAAACTTGTCACGTTGGGTTCTGACTATCTAGTGAAACGTGGGCTTTGAGTTGGTTAATACCTCCACAATGTGGTGGTATATGGCCACTCAAGGCTCTGACTACCCCCGAATGGGGATAAAAGTCGTGACGTTATATATATATATATATATATATATATATATATATATATAGCAATGTAAACTCTATTATCTAAGCAATAAGTCAGCACAATCACTGCAGTGTCGGTATCTACGCGGCATCGCATTTGAACACCGTGTTTCAAACTCCTAGATAAACTTCGATTAAACCAGAGCACTTCGTTCGGATGCGTTTAGATGATCCGACACGACAACCGATCAGGGGGCTTACCACGACCTCTTTCCGCGATTCAATTATAGGAACGTTTTAACGTTTCAGCGACTTTTTGTGCAATGACGTACCTTATTGTCATGACAATAAGAAACGTCATTGCACAAAAAGTCGCTGAAACGTTAAAACAATACTGCTATGAGAGGTGATGGTAGGTTGGGCTACCACGATATCACGATACCAGTATTTAAATTGAATTTTGTGTCGCCTCTCGATTGATGTGTTCATTTGATTTTTAACGCCCTAAAAATAAAAGGTAGAATTTTTTTTCGTAACTTTAGGTTATCGGCTTTGGGGAAAAGTTGAAGAATAAATCACTGCATCGGACGGTTGCGGGTTCGATTCCGAACCCGGAGTAGTGTCGTCAACACTAAAACAATCATTTAGGGCCACCGCAGACATGCTACTTTTAGCATCGGCGATTTTGATGCCGCGTCTCGCTCGTCCGCGCTCGAAGAAACGCGAGCATCGATACAGTCGCAAAATCGCCGGTCGCTGATGCTAAAAGTAGCATGTTAAAAGCCCTTAATCATTCGTTCGGGCAGGAGACAGTTGATTAGAGAGCCTCTAGCTACCGGATCGAAACTGTCCGCCGCAAACCGTTAATGAGGCCACCATACACCAAACGTTTCCGTACAGGCTTAACATTCTTTACGATTGGATTTGGCTGTTGATTACATTTGGTTATTTCTACATACTATCTAAAGTAGCGGCACGTTATGAAGGCCGGTTTGACATGTGTGAGGGGAAAAGGATGAACCTTGTTATAACGGAATAAGATTCATTTTCGCATTCATTTTTTGACATTCTTATTTTTTAAAACGGCCAGTCTTATTTCGTTATAATAAGGTTCATTATCTTCCCCCCCCCCCCCCCCATATGTCAAACCGGCCTTCGTAACGTACCACTAATATAGTAACAATAGGTTCGGAAGAATAGTTTTAACGACGTTTTAACTATATGGTGCGTCTAGATGCCTCGCCCGAGCACTCATGTTATGTGTCATTATGTGACATTATGTCTATGCGTTCTGACGTCAAAACTGAGTGCTCGGGCGCGGCATGCTCCTGGTGTAGACAGCCTCGATAAGAAAAAGAGATCAGTCATGATACCATAACGACTCTATTTCTTATGGTAGAAAAAAAAAATGTGGAATCAATGTGGAAATGTCAAATTGTACTTATAAACACTCTAATTTAGTCTGAGTCTTATTTAATTAGTGATTACAGTTCTAATTCGTAAATAAATAAAAATAAAAATTAATAGTAGGTACCTTAAACCTGTAATAATATTTGATAATATTCACCACTTGTGTAACACACGCAAAGTAATTTCCGTACAGAATTTAATCCTAAAAATATTCCTTCATATTCACTTCATACAGTAGCGCAGCTAAACGGGATTTCGCAAGCAATTAGACGGAAGTAAACGCTCACTCGACTTGGCGAGCGACGCTTAAGCGAGCATAAAACGGAATTTGCGCTGCCTTATACCGTAATGGAACATAGACTCATAGTAAGGCTATTCATCCACGGTGCCACTCAAAAGAAACTGGTTCCTAACTTAAATAACTAATTAGTTCGAAAAATTTAATAAAATAAATAAATAAATATCGCCAGACTTACACACCAACTGTGGCCCGATTCACGTAACCAAAACCGTAACGATGTCTCAGCGATATAGTCGTTGATAGCCTTTTCGTAATACGAAAATGCTAACAAAGACTATGTCGCTGAGACATCGTTACGGTTTTGGTTACGTGAATCGGGCTACAGTACGGTCCCAAACGAAGCAATGCTTGTGCTATGGCTACCATACAATGAACTGGGGGCGATCCAAGTGACACCCAGACTAGTGCAAATTACGAAAAGGCTGTTTTCGAAATTTTCCTCTGGCAGAGTCGAACCCGCAGTCACCCGAAGCAGTGAGCCAAGCAACCAACGCTATGGTGGCTAGTACACGACGCAATACAAAAGAAACTGGTTTCTAACTTAAATTACTAATGAGTTGGTAAAATTTAATAGAACTAGTATTTCTATGGCGGTTCATACACGATGCTATTCAAAAGAAACTAGTTAGTATTTAATTAGTAAGTTGCGGTTGCGTTGCTTTTGAGTTTCCCTTCCTTTTTCCATAGACGAGCCTCGCGCGACTAGCGTTACTAATTAGTTGGTAATTTTGATTACTAACCGGTTCCGTTTCTCTTTAGCGCCGTAGCGCCGTGGACGAATAACCTAAGAGTAAATTTTGCAAAAGCAAATTGAGGTTTTTGCAAATATGTTTTTCCCTAATACACGTAAGAAGTAAGAAACATTTATTGAGTTTTTCTATATAAATAAGGTGCCACACACGCGTACGGCCCGCCTGATGTGAAGTAGCTACTGTAGCCTATCGATACTTTCAAAAAGAAAGGATCGATATCGGAAACTCTAAACGTTCTTATTTTAGCCAATTTTAAAGTTATGATTTTTTTACCACTGTCAGTAATCGTTAGACATAATTCGATTATTAACAGTAAAATAAATTTCAAATAATTATTTTTGTCTCCGCCTAAATTGTATTTCTGCCTACATAATTCAGAAACAAAAATCTTTTTTAATAGGACGAGATTTTAAAAGTTCGTAATACCTGGGTATTTTAATATAAAATCTTTAGGCATCGCAGTTTATTTAACGGCGTGAATAACCTGAAAATAAGCCCTGCCCTCGTCATTCTGTAAAACTAAAAATATAAAATAATTTTACATCTAAAGCTGGCAATGTAAATTGTAATGTGAACCGTATCTCTGTGAAATACGAATCAATGGTAATTTATTTCATTTGGCAAAGTGAGTAGAAGCGGACTTCGTTGAATAATTCACGGGATTCTTTACGGGATCCCAGCACCGGTGGCCACTTGTTTTATTGACTGCCCTGTTCTTTCCACCTATTGTAGTAGTTTGTTAGGGTCACATAAAAAGCAAATGTTACATCACGATACATACCAGATGGCGCTTAGTGCACGCTCCAGTAAGATTCACGAGGCACATCGAAAGCACAGGCTTAGGGACCCCGCAGACATGCTACTTTTTGCATCGGCGATCGACGATTTTGCGACTGTATCGCTGCATCGCATCGCTGCATCGTGATTTGACGACTCTCTGCGTTCGGACGCAGCGACTGCTCCGATGCTAAAAGCGACTAAATCGCCGATGCAAAAAGTAGCATGTCTGCGGTGATCCTTAGTCAGATAAAAGAAGTAAAAATACAATTTGAACCTCTTGAAAAAACACGATTTGAACCTCTTGTAACGAGAGGTTAATTAGTTGGCAAAACAGATACCAGATACATCAGAAGATTTGTTAGTACGAATAAAAGCTAAACTAATTTATTAACTGTACGACAGCAGGTAAAAATCGTAGTATAACACTAACCATCGCAAAAATAAAAATAAAACCCGTATGTAGGTCGGTCAAGCTGTTCAACTACAAAAAATAATCATATTTGTCCACAACTCTCTTCCATTCCCGACTAAGTCGGGTATAATAACTTTGTTTTTTATTCGTCCGCCGTAAAAGGTCTCGATAAGACCTGCTCGTGTATAAAGAGTAGTATTTTTGTAAAAGACTGTGTTTCTTGCGACAAAAAATCGAGTAAAAAGGTTCTGATTTTGCCTGATTAAACAAATCTCCTTGCTGGCTCTATTTTAAGGGTATCTTTATAACAGCGACTAAATAAATATTGATGGAATCAGGCGTAACTTTGCGGAAATCCATTGTTAAACAATTATAGAGAGGGACCCACCACTCACCCTCGGAATTGTCAACCTCCAATATTATAAACCAAATGAATTGATCGATAATAGAAGAAGCCAACAAGACCTAACTCCCTGTCAGTCGAGAGTATGTCCATGTGTGTTATGTGTATGTATGTATTGTTAGGGTCCATGACTCATGACAGACATACTCTCGACTGACAGGGAGTTAGGTCTTGTTGGCTTCTTCTATTATCGATCAATTCATTTGGTTTATAATATTGGAGGTTGACAATTCCGAGGGTGAGTGGTGGGTCCCTCTCTATAATTGTTTAAATAAATATTATCAACCAACACGTTTGTTTTCATTGAGACATGTTGGAATTTTTAAACCAAATCATAATACGTGTCTCCGAAATATCTGTTCAGTCGAGGCAATGCTTATGCCTTCAAGAGACGTGGTCGGTGTACTCGCTAAGTATGTTCAGTGGCGTCTACATGAGACGCTCACGTGACGTCGTTTCCATACATGAAGCGTAGCGATTTGTAGAAACGCTTGTAGATGGAGCCACTTGGTTAAGGGGCAGGCGCGTGTCGCACTCGAGCACTCATTTTGGACGTCGGAACACATAGACATAATGTCATAACTTGAGTGCTTGGGAAATGCATGCGAGGCATCTAGACGCACTAAGTCAGTCTAAACCCGCCTATTTACAAATCAGTAATGTGTACAGGGGGCTTACCACAAGCTCTTATTGCGATTCAATTATAGGAACGTTTTAACGACGTTTTAATGACGTTTCTTATTGTCATGACAATAAGGTACGTCATTGCACAAAAAGTCGCTGAAACGTTAATACGTTCCTGTAATTGAATCGCAATAAGAGCTTGTGGTAAGCCCCCAGTACGCCTTAGCTTTATAGTGATTAAGTCCTGACATTTAACAAGACCCAAGACGGCACATAACTGCCTATAGGATGATCTGCTTTGTCTCAGTCAAGGTTATTTGATATGTACCCATCTTTTTTAGGGTTCCGTATCCAAAGGGTGTCAACGGAACCCTATTACTAAGCCTACGCTGTCCGTCCGTCCGTCTGCCTGTCAGCGGGCTTTAGGTATCTCACGAACCGTAATAGGTAGAGAGTTGAAATTTTCACAGAATGTGTATTTCCGTTGCCGCTACAACAACAAATACTAAAAAGAAAATAAAAGAGGTTCCCATACAAGAAACTTGATATTTTTGACGTTGTTGTGCGACCTTTATGTGTGAGTCCGACACGCACTTGGCCTGTTTTTAATTTTTCCATTCATGAACATGGTCTTCTACTGATAGCTATATGCCTGCATATCAGGTATATTATTACAAATCAGATCATAGGTACTATGTCTTCAAACTAACTGGGTTACGCTGGGTGGCGTGTTGAAGGCAAACATTTGCGTATTGCGTATCCTATTTGTATTCCACCCGCATGTTAACGTTTCAAGGCGTTTGATCTGTAGATCTAAATATATAAGAATCAATGTCCTGACTGACTGACTGACAGACAACGCACAGCCTAAACCGCTGGTCGTAGGGACTTGAAATTTGGAGTGTGTGTTTATCTTGATGAGTAGAGGTGTACTAAGAACGGGATTTTTGAAATTCCACCCCTAAGGGCGTTAAATAGGGGATGAAAGTATGTATGGAAGTTCGTAATTTTTGAAGTTAGAATGATGAAAATTGGTGTTTAGCTTCGGGATCAGGCAAACGAGATCCAGGAAACGGGATCCGGGATCAGAGATCCGAATTTTTCAATTCAAATTCTGCGCGGACGAAGTCGCGAGCAAAAGCTAGTATTATTATATTATTATACTATATTATGATATTATTATATTGTTATTATTAGTTTATGCGTTTGATTCCAACAGCTGCGTTTAAATATATGGAGTAGGCTTGCGTACCATACAACCGTAGCACTTAATCTCGGGATACACCATGACACTTGACACTAAAAGCGGAAACCCACCGCGGCGCATGGAGAGGCCACGCACGTGGATCAAGCTTCGCTTTTCAAGAAAATGTATGTAACCGTGTCCACCGCAGTTCACGGAGAGGCTACGCACGAAATTACGTCTTACATACATTTTCTTGCAAAGCGAAGCATGGCCCGTGTGTGTGGTCTCTCCGTGCGCCGCGGTGGGTTTCCGCCTTTTTATACACTAACCCCCTTATTCATAGAAAGTTATGATCGACTTGCAGTGGCATTAAAATCAAAGTTTTCCTTAAAATGCTTTTCAAAACTATTGTAAACTGGCTAATATCTCTATGAATAAGGGGGTAAGTGTATACATCGAGTGTCTGCGTGTGTACACCACCGCGACACCTTGTTACAGTTGTATAGGCGGTGTCGCTACACTGAGATAAACTGAGTGTCGAGTTTCGGGTGTCGCCATGTATCCCGAGCATTACATTTGGCTCGGGCGAGGCAAGTCGTACTTACGGAGCGTGGCAAACTGTCTTGCGCAGCCATGTGTATTGTATAGATGCACCTAATAACACTTTGGCAGAATGTTAACTCAGAACTCTTTCATTTTTTCTCTCATGAAATTGGCTTTCTGAGTTCTTCCTTGATCCAATTTTATAAGTTTATTATAATACAATGCTAAATTGTTTGGCTTCCTACCAATACTATGACCTTTTTGTCAAGAGTATCACGACAAAGAACAATAGAGACCAATCTATCAAATATCTCCTAATATATTTTTCGCTTGTACATAAGAGCTTTGAAGCCCCTCCTACTGTCAGCACATATTCCAATTGCAATTAGTACCAAACTTAATTATTCCGTGAATCTGCCTAACAAAGTTACTCTTGTCTGTACGACAGGTAAATATTGGCGTACCCTATTGCGTATTCTGGCCGCGTATTACCAATACGAGCCATCTGATAGCGTATCGCGTTATTAGAAAGCGGTTTCGTTTGCACATTTTGAATCACGTTTGGTTCTAATGTTTGTGTTGCGTTTAGATAAACACCTCAGTAATATATACGACTTTACCCTAAAAAAATGCTCAGAGTCATTTCATCAAAATGAGGTAATAAAAAAATATGAGCCAGTTGCCTCAATCGGTGCGTCTCGAGCTATCAGTTTTGATGTTTGACTACGTAGAAATCTGTTGCTTTGTCTATGTCAGGCTCATGCCACGCCCGAGCTCTTAGATTTGACGCCAGAATGCATAGACATAATGTTATATCATGAGTGCTCTGGCGAGGCATGCGAGGCATCTAGACGCACCAAATAATGCGTGAAAACACTATTCCTGTAAGATAAGTCCAGACTTTCACGATTACAAATAGGTACAAAGAGAGACTAGGAGTAGAGGTTACCTAACAAAATTGGACTATATAATTGTAATTAATTAAAAAAATAGAGTAGTCAACCCCGGAAAATACCACAAACAAGTTAGAAATTCAAAATAAAACGAACATTCCGCAGGTCAGAGGATAATATGTTGGCAGCGCGCTATCGCTACACATTTTATCTCGCCGTCAACCGGACACTGCCGACCTACTAACGCCGAATTGATATCTAAAAACCTTTATTATGCTCTATCTGGTGGCCCATTTATTTTCGTACTGACCGGGAATGATAGGAACATATTAGTTGCTCTATGTGGGCTACGGACAAATGTAGCGAATTTAGGGACAAATTAAATGAATAGCTACGTCTACAACACGCACATGCCGCGCGAAGGTGCTAACTCACAAGCCTCGCGAAGCGCGCGGCTACCTCAGTCGCATGCCGAGGCAAATGGCGAGGCACCCTACACTCTAGACAGAGAAGGGTATACCCGATCAATCAGTTTGACATCGTTCTGTCTCATGACCAGGCCAAACTAGGCAAAGCGAATGACAGCGCTCGGGTGAGACAGCGCGAGCATTTGCCTCGCGCGCGGCATGCCAAACTTCGCGAGTCAACGCTACTTCGCGCGGCATGCGCGTGTGGACACGATTATTGATTCCTTTTTCTTGACCGGTCCGAGTATGGATGTATCACGGTAAAGCTATGGGTTCCTCCGACAGCGGCGCTGTCATATAGCGGCCGTCACTAGAACGTTGGCTATGTGAACTAAATGGCGCGGTTTCCTAGAGAGCGGTATTGGATACCGTTGTTTACATAGGCAATGTTCTAGTGACGGCCGCTATGTGACGGCACCGCTGTTGGAGGAACCCATAGCTTAACAGACAGTAACAGACGGACAGCTAACAGTGTTATTGTGATAGATCCTAGTCCATCACGGTACCAATAATACTTTAGGCCAGACTACCCTCTTTGTCAAGAAGTGGAGACAAATCAAACTACTTATTATAATATTTAAAAAAACAGCCGAATTGAGAACCTCCTCCTTTTTGAAGTCGGTTAAAAATAGAAACAAAATCATACTCGAACAGCATGATTTTGTTTTTACAGCATTTCAACATTACTGAAATGACAAAATAGGCTCGTAGCTAGTATGATGAAACACCAAAAACCGTCCATTTTAAATATGATGAATGGTGTCACGAAATTTCGGTAATTATTAATGTCGACGACAGAAAGATAGATCGCGCTACTTTTTTAAAATATTTACTTTCTACTTATATTTTATGAAAAAATTGAAGATAGGGGTAATAATTTGAGTATTATTTTCAAAACATGCTCTACAGAAAACTGTAGTTAGTTCATTCTTCTTCTTATCGTATGGTAAGTGGCCAACCTGCCCCTCTAGACAAGTGGCTGACGTCTACAAGCGTTCCTACAAATCGCTACGCTTCATGTATGGATATGACATAAGTCACGTGATCTACATAGCGACTTGTAATGTCATTTCCATACATTGTGAAGTCTATTCTATTCTATTCGATTAGCGTTCATGCCACTTGTCTAGGGCTGGAGTCAGAGTTGTACAAGCCGCCCGAACGCCTTTGACAAGGCTTAACGACTGCTGCCTAGATAGCAACAACCGGGACCGACTTTTTACTTACCCTCCGAAGCACGGAGACGCTCAGTTCAAATGCCACTATACGGTGAACCATCCCTGACTGACCTCGCCGATCGCTTACCGATCAGCTGGTACTGAGAAAAAATTTACGACAACAAAATGGTTTTTGTAATTCCTAGTAGTGTTTTTAATATTTTTTACTAAACGTTTTGTATTAACAGCAAATGTGTTATGTAATGTCTCGCATTTATAAAACATTTTCTGTAAATACAAAACTTTTAGTAAAACATACTAAAGACTACTAGGAACTACAAAAACCATTTTGCTGTCGTAAATTTTTTTCTCAGTGTATGAGCGCCTCACAGTTCTAGTTCCTAATAGTATGATAAGTACGACACCACCAAGCCGACTAGAAACTCGGATGGATTGCGGCTTCCCCGCCCGCATACCGCCCGCACACCCGCCACCGCCTGCGGCTTCCCGCCCGCCACACCTCCAGCACACCGCCACCGCCTTTCTGTGCGGGTGACGTCTCGTTTGACAGGACATTTGACATTTCGTAGTTGGCTTGGTGGAGTAGTATTTTTTTTTTTTGAAAGTATTAAATGCCAAAAAATAGATTTTTAGTCAGTTTACAATGGTTTTACACTGAGTTTTTATGCAAAAAAGTGATTTGTAATGCTAGTTTAAGTCCATCCTAACTTTCTTTACATATGGGGGTACGTATTAAAATAGAAACCCACGTACGTTAATTAAAAAAAAAAAAAAAATTGCAAAAGGCAGATTTTATTATATCACTATAATATATTTATTCATGAAAAACCGGCCAAGTGCGTGTCGGACTCGCACATAAAGGGTTCCGTACCACCGTCAAAAATATCAAGTTTCTTGTATGAGGACCCACTTTATTTTTAAAATTTATTTTATTTTTAGTATTTGTTGTTGTAGCGGCAACAGAAATACACATTCTGTGAAAATTTCAAATCTCTACCTATTACGGTTCGTGAGACACAGACCGCTGACAGACAGACAGATGGACAGCGTAGGCTTAGTCATAGGCACCCTTTGGGTACGGAACCCTAAAAATAATCCTTTTATTAAGTTATATAGTGTTTATTATTCCACAGATATTACGAATAACATAACAGTATATATTATGTAAATTGTTTACTGAACGGCCGAGCTGTAATCTTAGTGTCCATTCTGTGAATACAATTTAGCTTTGGGACCGAAATTCAATAATGGCGAAATCTCTAAATGATGCGTAGTTTAAATGGCCGTAAAGGGTTTCCCTTAAGGTTGGTATTTGCATATTAATTTGGTAATAAAAACAGAATAGACCAAAGACATTACCAAGAAAGAGGCAGACGTGAGTGACCTAAATAGTATGTTATACTAAACTGAGTCCATGGGCACAGTATACTCAGTCGTTTGCAGAAAATAGTGTTAAAAACATGTCGGTATTACCAATACGGCTCATCTCCTGGTTAGTAACACGCCTCAAATTGCGAAAAGCAAATCACGAAAAGGCCACTTCCAAAATTTGCCTCTGTCGGGAATCGAACCCGCAACCATCCGATGCAGTGAGCCGTACCAACGATCAAACCACTGCGCCAAGCGGTCGTCTAGAAACGTCGTCGTCGACGGTCGTCGGTAGTTGTCTAGAATCCCTGCCCCCCTAGCCAAGTGGCTTCATCTGCAAGCGTTTCTACAAATCGCTACGCTTCATGTGTGGAAATAACATAAGTCACCTGAAGGGCTAGACAAGTGGCTTACGTCTACAAATTCGCTACGCTGCATCTATGGAAATGACATAAGTGACGTGATCTCAAGCGTGATCTTCGTAGCAACTTGTTGTTGATTTACATAGCGACGTTTGACATTTCCATACATTGTGAAGTTTGTTCTTTTCTATTCGATTAGCGTTCATGCCACTTGGCTAGCCCCTCAGATCTACTTATCGACTTGTAATGTCATTTTCATACATTTAAGCGTAGCGATTTGTAGAAATGCACGTAGACGAAGACTACTTGGCTAGGGGGGCTGCTGTTTATGACAAATCCCTGAAAACTGAAGGTAAATATGAAGCTAACAATTTTATACGTGTGAGATTAGAAACTGACGAGTAGAAAATTGAGGTGCGTCTTGTTCATTCAATTACAGGAATACCGCCTGCGCGCTCTACATGTTAGGTGTATTTCACATGTCTGACTCTAGCATTAGAAATTTAGCGGCGGAATACACGAAAGCTATACTCAAATATTTTTAAGTTCCACTGGCCTTTATGTCCGCTGCCGTTTCCACCAGTAAACTAATCGTAAAATTTTATTTCCATCGTGCAAAATATTCCGTGTCTCATGAAGACCGTTAGCCAATACATTTATTATAGAGTTCCGCAAGTCCAAGTCTATTTTTGAAGTGAAAACTTCTTTAGCGGCGTCGTGCACTTTTCTTGGGATGTGTAAAAAAAAATAAACTCGCGACAGGTCACGTATCCTGATCGAAAATTCGTAAGACGGATCTTGGGATGGGTAAAAAATGTTAAACTCGCGACAGTTCACGTGTCCTGATCGAAAATTCATAAGACGGAGGGATGAGTAGACCGTCGGCGCGGCGTAGGACGGAAAGTAATATCCCCCTCTCTTTCTACCGCGCGGCGAAAATGTATGCCTGCTCATGCTGTTTCGTTTAAGCAGCGCAGGGCGCTTGCGCGAGTGTGCGTGTGTGTTTGTACTACATATAAATTGTCATGTTTGTGTGCGATAGCGCAATAAATGAATATTGTATTTAACCTCATAAGTGATAGTACTTTTATACTGATAATTAAAGCAATTGGTGTGAAATTATTCCCAAACCATTACAAAATATTTAAAAATGCACAACGTTAATGTTTAAGTTTTCACTTCTGCCGGCACTCCCGGAGTGCAACCCGTTGTTTTTTTTGCTATTCCTGTTTAAATGCAGTAAGACATAATCACGCGTGTATTTCTTAAATAGGTCGACAGGGTGCATCATTACATACCTTTAATTGCTTAATAAACGGTTTTAGGTACCATGTAGGTTCAGGGACTTCCATTTTATCCTGCAATTTCATACTACACGTTTACTCCTTCAATTTGATTTACGTTAGAATTTCAGTGGTAAAAGTCTGCTTCCAATGTGAAATCACCTCAACACATATCCAGACGACGTCGCGGTGAAGTATTTAATAACACACATGAGACGGCGAAACTAGAAATGGAAAAATAAAACCGAACTAGAAAATGGTTTCAAACTTTTTTTAAACACACTTTCTCGCACCTTGCTTTAAGAAAATACCTGCAAATTTCAAAGTTTCTTTTTTAAATTTGAGGCTGTCCATACAGTTAATTATTGGAATATCTATCAAAATTAGATAACCTTTTATGCCTGTAATAAAATACCGGGTGGATATACAGAAATGATGTGTATTAAATCTAACGCCAAAAATAAACATAGATTGCCATCCAATGTTCATAGTAATCAATTATAGGATTTCTACAGAGGCGTGAGTATGAATAATACATGGTGACGAGCGGACGCAGCGGCGGGGCTTTACCCGACTACGGCGGAGGGTTATGATTTTGACCGGTATGTATGTGTATGTATGTGCATCTGTTCCCGCCTAACTTCCAAACGACTTGTTGTAATTTGACAAATGAGGTATCGTTAGAAGCGGTTTAATGGCCCGCTAGTTATAGGCTATGTGACGTCACATAAAATTGCATATGGCGCCCTCTAGAGGACATAATGTCATGAACTAAAAAAACACATTTTTTAATGAAACCGTGTGGGGTATCAAAAGAAAGAGCATGATGAGCATATTTCAAATATTGTTACATATAACTCCAAAATAATTAAATAAAAAGTACTTACGTTTAAAAACTAAAACCCGACTACTGAAAAATCGCGCTCTAAAAAGTATGAAACAAGAAAATATTCTCATCTAGATAGCCGTGGTGCGTTTAGGCCCTATAGGTCAAAGTGGCATATGACCACGGACCACGGCTATCCTCTAGATGAGAATATTTTCTTGTTTCATACTTTTAAGAGCGCAATTTTTCAGCAGTCGGGTTTTAGTTTTTAAACTTACTTTTGCCAAATAGAGTCTATTAGTATATAGTCTAGCATGACTGCTAGACTGATATAGCTATAATTATCTCAATATTTTCTCTATCGTTTTTGGTCTCTACTTATATAAAAAAATACATTTCTATAATATAGATAAATCTTTATTTCATAAGGTCTATAAGTACCTTGAAACTTCGTTACATCGACGCGTGTTACCACAAATATCATGATTCAAGTCGACAGACTAATACATACATAATTGAACGACCAATATAAATTGCCGTATGTCCGTTTCAAAGCAGAAACTACTTAACGTCGCTCTCGTGTCGGCTTATCTGTAGCTAACAACATTTTGTGTTTCCCTGATTCGAAGGAACAAATGTGAAAACCAACGATTGCAGTGAAAAATTGGTCTTAGAACTAAAGGTGTATAAAACCTTTATAAACATGAATTAAAGTTACCCGTCACTTAGGGCCGCGTACTAACGGATCGTTAGAGCAGTAACCAAATGTTTGATGTACTGGTAACAGTCGCTTATACTCTAACGGTCTGTTAGTGTGTTGGTGAACTCGGCCCTTAAGGTAGGAGTTCTGTGGACGCGACACACGGCAGACGTCAGTCGGTTTCATAAGGTGGGAGTTGGATCAACGCGGCAGACGGCAGACGTCAGTCGGCACACGTCAGTCTCATAGAAATTGTAATGCCGCCTGCCGTCGCGGCACATGTCATCGCGATAATTTGTATGAGACTGACGTCTGCCGACTGACGTCTGCCGTCTGCCACGTTGATCCAACTCCCAGCTATAGAAATTGTAATGCCGTCTGCCGTCGCGGCATATGTCATCGCCACAATTTGTATGAGACCGACTGACGTCTGCCGTCTGCCGCATCCATCGAACTCCTACCTTTAGTCACCCGCCACCCAGCGCAGCGTCGCGACTGCACGATAGCACGCGCGCGCGCGTTAAATATTATGTAGCTAACAACGCTACAATGTATATACATCTCTTTCTAACAACAGGTCTGGCGTATATGGCTTGTATCCATTGATATGTAGGTATAGTTTAATGTGCCGTTTTTTAGAACACAAATTTTCGTGTATGTCAGGTCTATAATATAAAACTTCATTGCTTAGAACTAACAAATAAAAATTCGATTTCTGAGTGCTTGGGCGTGGCATGCGCCTATTGTACACCCAGCCAATCATGTAATTACATAACTGATGACCTGTACACATGCTCCGAGCAGCCGCGCTCGAGCATTTAAATATGACGTTATGGCTACGTGGTCAGGCGTCAGAACAGATTGCTCGGACGCGCCACCCGGATCATAGAGCGCATCTAATGGGTGCATACACATGCTCAGAGCTGCCAGAATTCAGATATGACGCTATATCTACGTGGTTAGACGTCAAAACTGACTGGCGCACCGCTCGGCTCATGTAGTCGCACTTAATGACTAACAAACAAACGTTTTTCCTGTCAGCACAGAGTGACAGCAACTAATTAGTAAAAGAACTTCCAATTAGGCCACTTGAGAACGGGTAATTAGGAGAGACAGCTTTGTACAAGGTTCTTTGTATTTCTGTTATAGCTATCCTTTTGAATAGTAAAGTGCTTGTTTTTAATTGTTCACTTGTTTTTAAGAAAAATTTCGTGTTATTTATCTATTGTATCCGTGGTCATATGCCACTTTGACCTAAAGGGCCTAAACGGACCACGGCTATCCTCTAGATGAGAATATTTTCTTGTTTCATACTTTTTAGAGCGCGATTTTTCAGTAGTCGTGTTTTAGTTTTTAAACTTAGTTTTTATTTAATTATTTTGGAGTTATAGGTAACAATATATACATTTTTGAAATGTGCTTGTCAAGTTCTTTCATTTGATACCCCACACGGTTTCATAAAAAATGACATTTTTTTCGTTCATGACATTATGTCCTCTAGAGGGCGCCATATGCAATTTTATGTGACATCACATAGCCTATAACCAGCGCGCCATTAAGCCGCTTCTAACGATACCTCATTTGTCAAATTACGACAAGTAGTTTGGAAGTTAGGCGGGAATAGATGCACATACATACATACATACCGGTCAAAATCATAACCCTCCGCCGTAGTCGGGTAAAAATAGACTTTAACATAATATTCATGAATACGAGCGCAATAAAAGTTATCTTCCACGATATGAACCCATACGTTACTTCATTCAACACATGCGGTGTTATTACAGAATTTAACACGCAAAATTATAATTTCAACTTTACTAAAAGTTTACGGTACAATTCCGCCGGGTCCTAATCCCGGGCAAAATGTACGCGGAATTGTATCCGGCAGCCGGTCCAGTATTTACCGGATAGAAACTGTTTTAAATCTCACAAAATCCGGTTCTAACTGGAATGGAGGGACGAGGCTTTTACATTTGCGCCATTTTGTTCTACGTTAGTGCTGAATGGACGTATTGTATTTTAACGAAAGATTTTTTAAGCTGTACTTAAATAGTTTTCAAATAAACTATCACATCTGTTATCTCCGAAGGTGTATGCAGAGGTGCAGGAACTCCGAAAATTTATATATCACCGTGCACTTGCATTTCGGCGCTATTTGGGTTGTAAGAGGTAAGAAGGGTCGGCCATATTGCCATGTAAATCCTTTCACAGTAGGTACCTATCGAGTAAAGAGTAAGTATAATATCGAGTAAGTAAGAAGTAAGTATAATATAACAAATATACTAAGATCAACATAAGTATCCTGTAACGTTTACCTGAATTGTTACAGCCTGCTGAGTGTTACAAGAAACATTCAGCACTTCAATCTTTTTCATAGATTTTATGGATACTATAAAATATCGCCAGACTTATTTATACCAACTGTATAGTCCCAAACTAAGCGCACTAAGATCCCAGTGACACCCAGACCAGCCACCCCCCCCCCCCTCCCCTAGACGCTTGTAGTCGTAGCCACTTGTCTCTATGGGTAGGGCAAATTACTAAAAGGCCGTTTCTGAAATTTACTGGCGGGAACCGAACCCGCAACCGCTCGATGCGCTCGAAACACTGCGCCAAGCGTTCATCTCTATATTTCGAAAGTCACTTCTATCAGTAGTCTAACCGAGCTCGCGGAGTTTCAAACGGAAGTGAACTGCTGAAGAGGCGTGGCGAGGGGGACCATTGTTTGCTCCGGGCAAACTTGCATTTCCGATGTAGAGACGTGAGACGACTCCCACTTGGAAATGCAGAGCTGAAGACTCTACCGTGTCATCTAGGTATAAACAACAAGACGTCAACATTATAAGTATCAGTCGAATTAGTTGTTAGAATAAAATAAGTAGTACCTAATAGTGAATAGACGTGTCTACAACATGCACATGCCGCGCGAGGCTGCTCACCCACATGCCCCGCGAAGCACGACGTTTGCCTCAGTCGCATGCCGCGCGAGGCAAATGGCGAGGCAACTGACACTCTAGACAGGGAAAGGTATACCCGATCAATCAGTTTGACACGTTTGACATCATTCTGTCTCACGACTGCCAAACTAGGCGAGGCAAATGTGAGTGCTCAGGTGAGGCAGGGCGCGCATTTGCCTCACGTGAGGCAAGTCAAACTTGGCGAGGAAAATTTTCCTCGCGCGGCATGTGACACTTCTGAACGTAGCTAATAAGTACAAATTCTTCACTACATAGTATAAAACAAAGTCGCTTCCCGCTGTCTGTCTGTCTGTCTGTCCCTATGTATGCTTAGATCTTTAAAACTACGCAACGGATTTTGATGCGGTTTCTTTTAATAGATAGAGTGATTCCAGAGGAAGGATTTAGTATATAATTTGTCAAGTTTTGGTCGCGATAACCGACGTCCACGCGGGCGAAGCTGCGGGCATCAGCTAGTTTTCGATATATTGTGAAAAAAATAATAATTATAAAGATGTTCGCTATTAATGTTTGCTAAAACTACCCACCTGTGACGTCATACGTTATTACAGTTAGTTTAGCTCATTTACTGAATCTCTAACCCCCTTATTCATAGAGATTTTGCCCAGTTTGCAATGGTTATGAAAGGCATTTTTAGGAACAAATGTGATTTGTAACTCCACTGCAGGTCGATTATAACTTTCTATGAATAAGGGGGTAAACGTCTAATATTTACGTGAATTTTGAGTAGCGTTTCGGTATTCAAGCGGTATTTTATTTATTTGTGGAAAGCTGGAATTACCAATGGTCCATTATTATTTTGTAGAATAATAATAAAATTATTTTTTAAAATCGTAAACATTACTGACAGCTACATAACGGTCTTGCCCCCTAGACAAGTGTCTTCGTCTCCAAGCGTTTCTACAAATCACTACGCTTAAATCGATTGACTTAAGTCGATATCGACTTATGTCATTTCCATACACTGACACAAAAAATTACGACAGCAATATGGTTTTTGTAGTTCCTAGTAGTCTTTTTAGTATTTTTTTACTAAACGTTTTGTATTTACAGCAAATGTTTCATAAATGTGAGACATTACATAAAACATTTGCTGTTAATACAAAACGTTTAGTATAAAATATTGAAAACACTACTAGGAATTACAAAAACCATTTTGCTGTAGTAAAGTTTTTCTCAGTGTACTTGAAGCTTGAAGCATCGTGAGGAAACCTACCTATCCCTCGGGATTAGGTAATAGTCAGTTCCTGTATACACGGCGACAAGGCTCACCACCTGTCACGTTGGGTTCTGACTATCTGGTGAAACGTGGGCTTTGAGTTGGTTAATACCTCCACAATGTGGTGGTGTTTGGCCACTCAAACCTCTGACTACCCCCGAATGGGGATAAAAGTCGTGACGTTACATTACATTACATTACTTGAAGCTTAGCGATTTATAGAAACGCTTGGAGACGAAGCCACTTGGCTAGGGGGCCTTATCCGTGACAAGACAGGCCTAAACGCCAATAAAACGGCGTTCCCCTGAGTGTCTTCCAAACTTTTCCCATAAAGAGAGATAAGACACTTTGATTTGGGTAACTGGTGTTTACAAAGAGATTCGTACTTCACTGCAATGAAGTACTTTAATCCAGAGATAGGCTCGCTGATTGATTAGGGCCCGAGTTCACCAATACACTGACGCACCGTTAGATCTGTAACCGATTGTTTGACGTACTGGTAATTAATTGATCGAATCAGGCGTACCTTTGCGGAAATCCATTGTTAAACAATTTTTTAGAGAGGGACCCACCACTCACCCTCGGAATTGTCAACCTCAAAAAATTATAAACCAATTGAATTGATTGATAATTAGAAGGGGCCAACAAGACCGAACTCCCTGTCAGTCGAGAGTTGTATGTCTGCCATGAATCATGGACCCTAATAAATAGCAATTCTGAGGAGAATTGCTAATTATTAGGTTTTTTGAGGTTGACAATTCCGAGGTGAGTGGTGGGTCCCTCTCTAAAAAATTGTTGTACTGGTAATTGTCATTTTATTCCCTAATGGCCCGTTAGTGTGTTGGCGAACTCGGCTCTAAGCCGAAGTGTGTGCTTAATAGAATGAGAGTGGTCTCTACTAGAGTATTATTTACACTATTCTGAGTTAACTGCTTGTCGATATTTATTCGGGGAATTATTGTTGTGCGTCAAAAACTCGATTAAATAATACCGGTAACTTATGGCTTAACTACTTAGGGTCAAGTTCACCAACGCACTAATTGGCCATTAGAGTAGTAACAGATTGTTTGATGGACTGGTGACAGTTCGTTTACTGCTTTAACGGACCACCAGTGTGTTAGTAAACTCGGCCCCTAGACGCGATACAGAAGTTACTACCTAATTACGGGATTCTGCCAATATTTATTATGGACTTTAAAACCAAAAACTCATTACCACCCAAACTTTGTATTAAGCTGTTTGAATTTCAGAGGTACTTAATTAAAGTTTGGAAATCGCTAACTAGACTTCATTGACTTACTGAATTTTTGTTTAACTTTACATCCCGGAAAGAGTTTAAAGTTAAAATGAAATATTCATAAAGAAATGGGAACTCGTTAGGAAACCTCGTAGTTTGAAGGCTTACTTTTTTAAAATTAACTTAGCGATGAGGTTTAACTCGTCATCATCAAGAATCAAGAATCAAATCACTTATTGCAGTAATTGCGGTTATACAATAATTATGGTAATACTAATTGTACATCATCATCATATCAGCTAAAAGACGTCCACTGTTGGACACAGGTCTCCCCCAAGGTTTTCCACAACGACAAGTCCTGGAGGCTTACCACAAGCTCTTATTGCGATTCAATTATAGGAACGTTTTAACGACGTTTTAATGACGTTTCTTATTGTCATGACAATAAGGTACGTCATTGCACAAAAAGTCGCTGAAACGTTAATACGTTCCTGTAATTGAATCGCAATAAGAGCTTGTGGTAAGCCCCCTGTGCTGCTTGCATCCAGCGGCTTCCCGCAACCTTCACTAGGGTCGGTCACCTTGCAGGGGGCCTACCCACGCTGCGTATTCTGGTACGTGGTCACTAGGTTGTCGGTAGTCGTCCACCTTGTAGGGGCCTACCCACGCTGCGTATTCTGGTACATGGTCACTAGGTTGTCGGTAGTCGTCCACCTTGTAGGGGCCTACCCACGCTGCGTATTCTGGTACGTGGTCACTAGGTTGTCGGTAGTCGTCCACCTTGTAGGGGCCTACCCACGCTGCGTATTCTGATACGTGGTCTTGTGGTTTAACAATTTTATTTGTTAGTTGCCACCGAGTAAAACGCGTCCGACATTTCGCATTTAACAATATGCGTAAATTCCACCGCAGCCCATTTTGATTGGGTCCATGAATTGTACTAAAAAGCACATTCGCCGCAGTATGAATGCCGTGAATTGAATAACTAAACCCGATCCATTCGCAGACCAATTGGAAATGCTTTGTTCACAATTCAATTGTTAAGCACTCAGATGGAACTAACTCCTTGTGTTACGTATAGTAGTTTTTAATTACTGTGCTAGATTAACTGAAATTCGTGCAAATGTTGACTGTTTGTAACTGTTTTGTTGGTTTAAATGAATATCAGTTTGAATTAGTTAAATTATAATAGGAAAAATTAGCTATTTTAATGTCCCCTTGCTAGGTAAATAATTTAAAGAGGCGCGCCCGTGCAGTCATTTGGTGCGTCCAGATGCCTCACATGTCTCGCCCGAGCGCTCATGTTATGACATTATATCTATGCGTTCCGATGTCAAAACTAAGTGCTCGGGTGCGAAATGCGCCTGATGTAGACGCAGCCAGTTTTGATATAGGTAATGTTGGAACGCATAGACATTATGTTATAACTGATGGCATATGTGCGCGCCCATTAATTAAAATGAGTACAAACATACATATATTCACGCTTGTATCCCATGGGGGTAGGCAGAGACTATTGACTGCCACATGCTACGATTTTGACACACCCGTTTTGTTTCATGTAGATAAAAATGAGCTTACACGAGAAATAGCTACAGTTTAGGCAAAATAAAAACGAAACAATTCGCATTGCCTAATATTGATGAAATTACGATTTGGCCTTTTTTAACAACCATGAAACTACTAAACATGAAAAAAATATAATATCCGTCAGCAATGAGCAAAGAAACATGGAGATGCTGTTCCTATTAATAAAAAAGTGCATACTTACATACAAAAACATGGAGCACATAAAAAAAAAAATAGAGGTCTCAGAGTATTTTCCAAATTGAACTAGATAAACATCAATAGCAACTATTTTTCGAAATGGTTTTTCAATCAGCACGGTTAGACTGACTGACTGATGATTCATCATCATCATCATCATCTCAGCCGAAAGACGTCCACTGCTGGACATAGGCCTCCCCAAGGTTCGCCACAATGACCGGTCTTGCGCTGCCCGCATCCAGCGGATTCCCGCGACCTTCACCAGGTCATCGGTCTATTGCAAAATAAACCAGCTAAAATCTACCTATGTCCAGCACATTTCACGTTAAAATATCTGAAAATGATTTATAAAATACAAAATAAAATACAACGTCACGACTTTTATCCCCATTCGGGGGTAGTCAGAGGTTTGAGTGGCCATCCACCACCACATTGTGGAGGTATTAAGCCAACTCAAAGCCCACGTTTCACCAGATAGTCAGAACCCAACGTGACAGGTGGTGAACCTTGTCGCCGTGTATACAGGAACTGACTATTACCTAATCCCGAGAGATAGGTAGGTGTTTTCACGATGTTTTCCCTCACCGTCAGCGAACTGTAAATTATGCACATAGATGAAAATTCATCCATTGGTGCATGCCCCACCGGGGATCGAACCTGGGACCTTCTGATTGCTAGCCCAACCTGTTCACCCCTAGGCTACAGTCGCTTATATACAAGTAAAAAAATATATGATTTATATACAAGTAAATTATAAGTAACACTGAAAATTAGAACATCAACCTTATTTTGTCACCAAGACTTGATAAATCGGTTTCACGAAGCCTACATTAAACACTAAAAGCGAGTGACTGGAGCCTGTAACGTAAGTTTTCAGCTAAAAAGCGATTAATCATACGCATTTCAGCACCTAAGCAAATTTTTGGATAGTGTTCACGTTTAATATTTAATATACCTTTCAGTCGTAGACTTGTCAACCCTAACATAATTGTTTTAATATTCTAAGCTCATTTTTAGGATAATAGTCACGCCATTCCCCGGAGAGGTAGGCAGAATAGATAGAGATAACAAAAGTATATATTTTGAATTTAAAATACCTGTGTAACATAATGTGTAAAAAATTTAACGTCACGACTTTTATCCCCATTCGGGGGTAGTTAGAGGCTTGAGTGGCCATACACCACCACATTGTGGAGGTACTAACCAACTCAAAGCCCACGTTTCACCAGATAGTCAGAACCCAACGTGACAGGTGGTGAACCTTGTCGCCGTGTATACAGGAACTGACTATTACCTAATCCCGAGGGATAGGTAGGTTTCCTCACGATGTTTTCCCTCACCGTTAGGGAACTGTAAATTATGCGCATATATGAAAATTCATCCATTGGTGCATGCCCCACCGGGGATCGAACCTGGGACCTTCTGATTGCTAGCCCAACCTGTTCACCCCTAGGCTACAGTCGCTTATTTAAAATACCTAGTTGGATATAATAGTGGATTAGAGCCATTCACACTGACTCAGAGGCTGTATAAGGCTGGCTCGACTGGGATAGTAGGTACCACCCTCTCACAGAAGATCGGCGTAAAGTAGTTATTACAGCTGCGTTTCGTACGATGAGTGAGAGAGCCGGAAGCCCACCCCCACCACTGTCCTACTCCCCTTCAGGTCGGCAACGTGCAAGCGATGCCTTTGGTATTGCAAGCATCTATAGGCTACGGTAACTACCTATCATCAGGCGGACCATATGCATGTTTGCCGCTTTTGTAATATAAAATGAAGCAATATTTTTGAAAATTGAAAAGACCTAATGTAGACCCTCAGAAAACGTTTAGCCTACGTCTAGCCCCATAAAATAGGACTAGGAGCTACTTTACGAACCACGTCTTGTGCATTTTTATAGCAGAAACGGAATATAACTAAAAGAGCTTTCAGCAGCATAGCGGATTTAAACCGAACGCGCTTCTGTTGCAAGCAGTGTGTAATAAGAATTTCAAATATCAGCAAAACCGACGAATACGTAACCACAAATTGCATCGATATTTTTGAAAACGACGAAAAAGTCGAATTTCAATGCAAAAGAGTAGAAGTTTTACAAGAAATAAAATAGATAAGACCATGGACCAGTTACTAAGGGGACTGGCCCTAAGCAAGTCGGCCGAGTGGTCGGCCTAGTACTAACATCGACATAAAACGAAGCGAGTAGTTCAACTATTTACCGGTAAATAGTAAAATGAAAATGAAAAAACAATGACCACGTTTTTTTCATACAAATATCTAATAAGGACACCTCTTTCTTTAGTCTTTACTCTGTGGATAAGACTATAAAACTATGTAGGAAGCAATACAAGGCTCTAACAGACGCGCGTACATTATTCTGCCAAGATAAAAACAATTTACAGTTCGCTGACGGTGAGGGAAAACATCTTGAGGAAACCTACCTATCCCTCGGGATTAGGTAATAGTCAGTTCCTGTATACATGGCGACAAGGTTCACCACCTGTCACGTTGGGTTATGAGTATCTGGTGAAACGTGGGCTTTGAGTTGGTTAATACCTCCACAATGTGGTGGTGTATGGCCACTCAAGCCTCTGACTACCCCCGATTGGGGATAAAAGTCGTGACGTTACATATATAAAAACAAAGTTGGTAGAGTTGTCTTGTGTATTGTTTAGAAAACAATCCTATTCCTATTTCCGGGGTAGTACTATCCTCTCACAGAAGATCGGCGTAAAGTAACTATTACAGCTGCGTTTCGAACGATGTGTGAGAGAGCCGCGAGCCCAACCCCCCCTCCCCCTCCCTCCATCCCACTCCCATTCAGGTCGGCAATATGCGAAAAATGCCTTTGGTATTGTAACTGCTTAACATCAGGCGTGCTGTACGCTTTTGTGCCACCGAAACCTATAAAAAATTTAAAAAAAATGCAGTACTGAAAGTTCATTTTATTTTTGGAATCTATATTTACTTTGGGCGTAAATGTGAACCCGTTTTAGGGGCCAATTACGAACCCGAACAATATGCTTAGTTAGTTTGTGATTTAGACGAATTTCCGTTGTAAATTAGTGCCAAAATCATAAACGAAGCCCGAATGAAACAGACTATCGGATTCGTAGTAGGGGCCCAGTATTCAGTACTGGTAATGACAGGCATCATACGCGGTTACGTAAATAAAAATAGGTATTACTACACGCCACCTTTTATAAATGTAAAAGTTTGTATGTTTGGTTGTTTTGAAATGTGTTACTCAATCACGCAAAAACGGTTAGACAGATTTGAAGAAATTTGGTACACTGATAGTTTATTAACTGAATTAACATATAGGGTATCCCGGAAAAAATTTGGTTCGTGTAGAACCAGAAAAATAATAATATCCTGGGACATTTTTTACACACGGCTACCTGATCCCAAACTAAGCAGAGCTTGTACTATGGAAACCAGATAACTGATATTACTACATATACTACTTTTTTGTTTGTAAATACATACTTAATATACATATACACCCAGACTCGGGACATACAGACATGTTCATGCACACAAATGCATGTCCCGGGTAGGAATCGAACCTACGACCTGCAGCGTGAAAGGCGCCTCCGCGCCAACCACGCTAACGGGCCCGTCAAAGTAACTATACTTACATGTTTAATTTCTTTTTGGATTCTAAAGTCAACGCAGAAGAAGTCGCGGGCAGAAGCTAGTTGTTTCATAAATAGAACGAACAAAGGTAAAGCCAAAATTTTACAACGCAATAAAATCTTCAAAACATCTCAGAACGGTCAGATCTCGCCGTTAATTCTGTTATAATTTCGCAGTTTCTGAATGTGCGAATATTTATATCGCATGTTTATACTTGCCTAGCTATCCGCTGGGTATTTCAGGCCGTGTTAAACATTCGGTCATGGGAGGTGAGTCTAAAATTGGGTATTAGTTATGTAAACAGAGAACGAAGTTTGCAATTTTTAGAAGTAAATATAGAGGATGAGGGTAAAGTAAAAAATGGAAAGTTCTCGATGACTTCTCTCCTCATTATAAGATCGGTATATGACGCGGATCGGATCGGTATATAATATGACTTCATTTATCTCTGAACTAAGTTAATACTGATAAATACTACTCCACCATAGTAGAAAAATGGGTAGTAAGTTATCTTCATAGAAACGCACCGCGCGCGGCTTGTATGTGTGCGCCATGCGTATCTATGCGTCGCGCTCACACTCAAACCAAAACTAAACCCGGTTATCAGTGCGAAACAATGCATGTGATGTTTGAGTGTGCGTGCGCGACGCATAGATACGCATGGTGCACACATACAAGCCGCACGCGGTGCGTTTCTATGAAGATAACCTACTATCCATCTTTCTACTATGACTCCACCAAGCCAACTAGGAACTCGGATGGAATGCGGCTTCCTCGCCCGCATACCGCCCGCACACCCGCCACCGCCTGCGTCATCATCGCCTTTTTGTGCAGATGACGTTACACTTGACAGGTTCCTAGTTGGCTTGGTGGAGTAGTAGACGCTATTTATCCAATCTTTCGGGCTGAAATTACGCTGAAGGGTTGTTTGCCTCGCCAACACAACGCACGTAAACAAAATATTCATTTTATTCGCCGCAACATTAAAATGCAGACAGATAACATTTATGAAAATTAAATTTCCCGCGTTCCACTTCAATAAATTTGAAAACATTTTGTACATTTACGAATAAAATAGAATTTCTCGGAGACACAAACACACTGAAACTGAACATTACAGTCTGCATTTCAGTTATTTTTTTTTAAACGTAAAATGTTTTTGAATTGTGAGCTCTTCTTCTTGTCGAATAGCCACGTTCAGATGTGTCATATGCCGCGCGAGGAAAATTGCCTCACGAAGATTGACTTGCCGCGCGCGAGGCAAATCCGCGTCCTGCCTCCTGAGTGCTGTCATTTGCCTCGCCTAGTTTGACATAGTCATGTGACAGAACGATATCAAACATGTCAAATTCATTGCTCGGGTATACCCTTCTCTGACTAGAGTGTAGGTTGCCTCACCATTTGCCTCGCGCGGCATGCGACTGAGTCAAACGTTGTGCTTCGCGAGGCAAGTGGGTGAGCAGCCTCGCGAGGCATGTGCATGTTGTAGACACGTCTAATGGTTAGTGGCCAACCTGGTGTTAGAGTTGTTCAAGCCGCCCCAAGGCCTCTGACAAGGCTTAACGGCTGCTGCCTAGATGGCAACAACTGGGACCGACTTTTTACGTGCCCCGGAAGCTCGACGCTAAGTTAAAATGCCAGTAAATGGTCACCCGTCTCTGTCTGACCTTGCCAAGCGTCGGTTAACCTCCGATCGTTTCCGTTCAGTGATTGCAGAAACTATATTTAATAATAATAAATAAATAAAGCTCAGTGCCTTGAACTTTTAATTCTTAAATCAAATATAGCTACTCCTAAACAAACATCCAATTTCAAAACATCTCCAGTTACTTTCCCGAGCCACAATATAATTTGTTAAGCATATTTGTTCAATTTCCGTGCAAAAGTATTTCGGCGGTAACCGCACACGTGTTTGTTGTCGAAATATTAATAAGAGCGGTGCCCCATACGTGTGGGGCTCTCCGGAGCTCTACTACGAGGACTCTACTTTCGGTAGAGTTGCTCTACTACAGCCTCTACGTGAAATATATGTATTGCAAATTGTTAGTTCTCTGGGTGAGCGTTAACGGGTATTCCCTAGAGGGACAGGCAGAGGTAATTTGCTGTGCACTCTCATTTTGCGGATGGTATTTTGGTACCAAAGTTGGCCCCAAACAAGGGGAATTTGGCCCCCACGCTGGTCTTATCCGGAATGGAAAACTTCCCACGTTTTTTGAAAGATGAAGTTTTCATCATGTTTCTTCCACCGTTCTGTGATAATTGTTGGAAATGAGACCAAAAATAAATATTTTACGCAGTCGATAGCGACTAGCGAGCTTGAAACCCATGGTAGAGCTACTGAATATCCGAAAGTAAGCACGGTCGTTCGCTGCAACGGGAATTTCCTTTGTAAATTCGCTAAAGTGTAACGATGCTTTTACATAGAGCTTCAGGTATTTTCCGTTGAGAAGTGAAAGGTTTTTCTAGACGGAATACGATGTTATTTTTATAATGAACGCGGCTTCAGTGGCGTGAAATCGATGTTGTTTTACAGTTCAACGCTGATCACCCTAATAGTCTTTTTAGGTTTAAAAAAATATGTTTAACATACAGACACTAGCTCTATAATAGTATCTACAGAATAACATCTCGCTGACTTATAATATTCATCGACCTATGATATAATCAAGACTTAGAGAAACTTGGCTTAAAAACTAAATTAAAGATAAACGCGACGCTATGATTTCTTCATACAACAAAGGAGACAAACAAGCATACATCCCGCCGCTAGTTAAGCAGTTACCATGACCTATAATAATGCCGGAAGCAAACTGCGAACCGTATTTAATTCACCTTTACTTATGTACACGTCCCTTAACTATTTCTATTTCCTTTAAGCACGTTGAAAATTCATTTAATTTAAGTCTTTCCCCAGAAAATATTTAAGGCAATACTTTGAGGTTTTGTATAAATTACTGGTTTAATGGTATGAGCAAGGACCATAACTTACAGAATCAATTGAGAAAATATAATCATGTAGAGATCTTGCTGGAATTATTTTAAAGGAGATGAAAGGAAAATGAATCTAATCAGAGGGGTTTCTTTATAAAAAGCAACGAAAGCTTCGGCTGACGGATCGTCCGAAGTACGGATTCGATGATCGTGATTTGACGTTTCTTCTTTCGTGGATCCTACTCGATTTCAGCGTTTGACATGCTGGCCTACTCCGAAATACGAACCTAACGTTTCGGCTGACGGATTGTCGTAATTTGACATTTCTTCTTTCGTTTTTCTCTACGATTTGACATTGTTTTGATCGTAAATCGAATCCGTACTTCGGACGATCCGTCAGCGACGTATTTCGGAGTAACCCCCATGGTTTTGTTTGTAAATCGAATCCATACTTCGGACGATCCGTCAGCCGAGGCTTTCGTTTCGTTTTTCAAATTAATCACCCAGATTCTTAGCTCTGTGGAAATCAACAATGATCGATGAAAAACAAAAGACGATCAAACATTTTATCAAAAATTTTCGTAAAATTCTATTACCTGAAAATCCACAAAGCTTTTTGAAAAAAGTTTAGTTAAAACTGAAGGGTCATAGTTAAACATATCATTTTAAAATTGCGTGCCCTCGGTCTTTATCACTTTTCAACGACTCTCATTCCAACATAGAGACTTTAAACTTTTCAAGTACATACATCAAATACCAATACTTACACAAATACTGTAGGGTAAACCGGGGGGTAATTAGCCATTCGTCAGTGATTAGCCATTTTAAGGAAATAACGTATTTTTTGTTATTTACTGTCAATATAATTCAATGAAACTTGGCTAAGTGACGCTGTTAGCCATAGACAATCGATTTTCATACTCCTTGAACAGCGTTTTAAAAAATAAAAATACTTATGGTGGGTTTTATCAAGTCGGGTGTGAGTTTCATTGAAAATTTTAAGAATCTTATCAGTTTCCTTAAGGACTTACACTTGATTCATCAGAATTATTGAATGTTTTTTAAACAGTAAATAACTATTTTGTATGTTTAATGGAACAGGAAAAGGTTATTATTCATAACGTAAGTGGCCAAGAAGTATCTAATATTAATATTTGTTTTGGTTTAATTCAACAATTTCACACTTTATAGCACTGGCTAATCACTACACCTGGTGCGGCTAATCACTGCAAGAGGGTGGCTAATAACAGAAAATGGCAAAAAATACTCATATTTTGCCATAATGTCTATAACTTCTATAATAATTGGATTTTACTTAAAAACTGTTAATACAGTTCAAGTTAGTTTATTAAGGAATCAGAAAATAATATTAATAAGTATTAATTAATAGTATAATTAACAAAATATTTAATATACTGACAAAGTGTTGGCAATCCTAAAGTAGTCAATAGCTACCCGGTTTACCCTACGTATTTTTTATAGGAAAAGGCTTTTCCGGACTCCGTTGGCCAATTCACGGGTGAAGTGGCGTGTAAACAGATTACCCCTTTCAAATACGCCGGTATAAATATTGTTGGATGGAAATTGACTTTGTATGTAAGGAATCGAGATTTGAAGTTAACTTCACGTAACGTTTCAATATGAAGTGGGAGGTGTAAAGTAATAATAATAATATCCTGGGTCTTTTTTAGGGTTCCGTACCCAAAGGGTGCCAACGGGACCCTATTACTAAGCCTACGCTGTCCGTCTGTCTGTCTGTCTGTCTGTCTGTCTGTCTGTCTGTCCGTCTGTCTGTCAGCGGGCTGTATCTAACAAACGGTAATAGCTAGAGACATGAAATTTTCACAGAATGTGTATTTCTGTTGCCGCTACAACAACAAATACTAAAAATAAAATAAAACTTAAAAATAAAGGGGGTCCCCATACAATAAACTCGATATTTTTGGCGTTTTTATTGATAACTCATAAATTAAACAATATATAAAGAGAAAACTAACATTTTAACCATGAGTGATGATTATGACATATTTTAGATAAATTGTTGACAAAAAAAAGAAATGTAAAACTACATTTTTGACCCATAAATAAGTTTTAAATTAATAGTACCAGTCAAAGTAGCGCCATCTAACATTGTTATGATATCATTGGCATTACAGTGTCATAAGTAGTATAATAATTCGAGTGCAATACTAGAGATCATCTTAGCCGTATGGTTAAGGCGTTAGTCCACGTGTATGTGGGTATTAGGTTCGAATCTTACTACGAGTTGTATTTTTTTTTGAGTAATTCGCATTTTTTTTGTCGCCCACAGCTTAAATTAAAATAATGTTAACACTAAACTGATTTGTGCAAATACATTGTTTACGTACGTAAACATATTTGTAAATCAAGTTTCAAATGCATTCGGAGTTTCAAGCACAGAGTATTAGAACTATAGATGGCGTTGTAATAGTTTTTCACAGAATGTGTATTTATTTATTTGTGTACTTTATGTACTATTATTGCAGGTGTGTACTAACAATTATGGGACTGAGGTGGCAAAAAAGCGTACAGCCCGCCTGATGTTGAGCAGTTTTTTTTTATGGGAGTGAGGTGGCAAAGAGTAAATAATTGTTGCTATAACAAAGATAATATAAAATAAGAACCTCATAATATATAAAATAATAGTACCGCTACGCACCACTAGATGACGCTAGATGAGCTCCTAGATCGCGCTATGGTTTAGTTTTTCAGATCGCAATACAGTCACGACCAAAATTCGCCTGCTATTGACAAGTTTTGCGTTATCTCTAGGTTTCGATCGATTGGAAATTGTTGTATTGCTTTCATAGTGTCATATTTGATGGCAGAATACTCCCGTTGCCTCCGACTATAGTGTGCGGGGATTTTAATGTAGACTTACTGGAATCTAATGAGAATGCACCTTTAAAAAAATATTTTGACCATATTGGTTTAAATTCAAAACTTCCTCGTGTTGTTACCACAACGGGTTATACTCAAATAGATAATGTGTTTATCAATATTGACTTGAATGCTGGCACATACTGTGCACTCTTTAGTTACCATAGCCCTTTATGGATACAATTTCGAATTGAGCAATAGATTTTATCAAAACTATCCGAAAAGTCAGAATAAAATTTGTATTTCTGTTGCCGCTGTAACAACAAATACTAAAACAGAATAAAAAAATATTTAAGTGGGGTTCCCATACAACAGACATGATTGCCGTTTTTATAGAATGGTACGGAACCCTTCGTGCGCGAGTCCGACTCGCACTTGGCCGGTTTTTTTACACACGGTTACCTGATCCCAAACTAAGCAGAGCTTGTACTATGGAAACCAGATAACTGATATTACTACATATACTACTTTTTTATTTGTAAATACATACTTAATATACATATACACCCAGACTCCGGACATACAGACATGTTCATGCACACAAATGCATGTCACGGGTAGGAATCGAACCTACGACCTGCAGCGTGAATGTCGCCTCCGCGCCAACCACGCTAACGGGCCTGTCAAGGTGAGAGTAGGCATGGCATGCACAGCCGGAAAGCCGGAAGCCCACCGCGGCGCACGGAGAGGCCACGCACACGCTACGCACGTGGGTCAAGCTTCACTTTGCACGAAAATGTATGTCACCCATCTTTGTTCGTGATGTCACCGTGTCCACCGCGTCGTACGGAGAGGCTACGCACGAAATGACGTCATCCATACATTTTCTTGCAAAACGTAGCCGTGGCCGTGTGCGTGGCCTCCGTGCACCGCGGTGGGTTTCCGGTTTTTTTGTAATATAAATATGAAGACAAATTCCAAATTTGGTTACCTCTCCAGAAATTAAACTAACCCTTGAGAAAAAAATAGAAATCTTATAAAAAGGTATAAATTTTCTCAGTGGCATAAATTTTCCTCCAACATAAGACCCTTGAAATTTAATCCAAACGGTGACCTAGCCCTTTTTAATTCGAAAACTTCACACCCGACCTATTTTCACAGCCTTACGAATACCGACGTCCTTTTTAACCCTTCGCAAAAAAGGTGTTGGCCCTTTTTGATCGCAACGTCTTTATGTAAAGTTTACTTGAAAAATTGTCCCTTAGGAAAAGGAAAATAATGTGATTATAGATAAAATGATAGAGGTGCGGAAGGTAGAGTGAAAAGGCCGTACCTATTATGATTTCTAGTGTGGTATTTTTGTTGGATTAGTTATTTGGTGCGTTTAGATGCCTCGCATGTTTTGCCCAAGCACTCGTGTTATGACATCTATGCGATATCTATGTTATGTTATCTATGCGTACCGACGTCAAGGCTGACGAGCTCGGCCGTGCTCGGGGGCGGCATTCGCCTGATGTGACGGCTCAGTGGTTCGAGCGTTGGCCGCTCAGCTCACTGCATCGGGTGGTTGCGGGTTTGATTCTCGCCCGAGGCAAATTTTGGAAACCGCCTTTTCGTAATTTGCCCTGCAGGTCGATTGCGTAACTCTGTTGAAACTCAGTATCAATCATTGTTGGAAACTGAAATCCATCTCTATCGACAAATTGTGATTGCGTAACTTCACGGAAAACGAGTTACGTCATCGCTTTTCATAGAAAATAAATGAATCGATAGATATTTTAAATATCAAACACGGTTTCAGTTGCAACTTACGTAATTATGAATTTTAGTTGTCAAAATCGCCGAATTTTATGTGACAGTCAAAAAATGATTGCAACTCAAGTTAGGCAATTGCCCTGCAGGTCTGGGTGTCACTGGGATCGCCCCCAGTCCATTGTACGGTACCGATAGTATCTATCTTTGCTTAGTTTCGGACCATACAGTTGGTGTGTAAGTCTGGCGATATTTATTTAACATTTAACAACTCAATAAAACTTCGACCCTGTCCACATGACATCCCACTTATCTACCCACATTACGTATGCTACATTAATCTACGATTAGCTTCTCGAACAAGTTGCTATCGCGGATGATGGATGTTCCCCAGAGGTTGACATCCAATACGCTGCTTAATGGGATTCAGAAGATATCCTGAAAAGTTTGATTGCGTGGTGATGTGTTCATTACATATCAGTGAGGACCATGGACCAATTACTAAGGGGACTGGCCCTAAGCAACTCGGCCGAGTGGTCGGCCTAGTACTAACATCGACATAAAACGAAGCGAGTAGTTCAACTATTTACCGGTAGATAGAATAATGAAAATGAAAAAACAATGACCACGTTTTTTTTCATACATATATCTAATAAGGGCACCTCTTTCTTTAGTCTTTACTGTGTGGTGAGGACAATCAGATGAAGGAAATACACTTCCGCCATCATACCTGTCTTCTTAGAAGGTGGAGGCTGTGATTTTACTGATGTATTTTAGTTCCAATAATAATAGGGGGGAGGGGGATTGAGAGATTTAGAGGGGAAATTTTATTGGTGGTAGAGCCAAGCTGTAGCCAATTGACTGCAGCTCATAAACGGTCTGTCTCGACCGGGGTAGTTCCACCCTCTCACAGAAGATCGGCGTAAAGCGGCTACTTTTACAGCTGCGTTTCGTACGATGAGTGAGAGAGCCGGAAGCCCAACCCCATCCCCGTTCCCCTCCCTCCGTCCCACTCCCCTTCAGGTTGACATCGTGCGAGCAATGCCTTTGGTATTGCAAGCATCTACAGGCTGCAGTAACTGCTTAACATCAGGTGGGCCGTAAGCTTGAATGCACCTCAGTCCTATAAAAAAACAATAAATGTGCGTTTCGAATATGTATTGCACTTGCTGTTTTTTTTTCGTAATGTATAAAAATTAACTTCGGGAATAGTACTCAAGGTGGGTAGCATCCCACGCGTGGGCCCAATGTATGTATTAGCTCTCATATCGCTGCAAACACGTGCACGTGCTGTGTGCAGTTGAAATGATGCAATTTCAGTTTTTTCAGGGATGACCTACAGAATTCTTTTAACATCTTCGTGACCTTTCTTAGGAGATGAGTAATACTACATAAATATTTAAGAAGCTAGAATAATCCCGAGTTTTGTTTGATGATTTTTTATACAAAGCGCTTTTTCCCACAAATAGACTTGGCATTACTTCTCCCCTAGCCAAGCAGCTTCGTCTACAAGCGTTTCTACGAATCACTACGCCTCATGGATGGAAATGACATAAGTCACGTGATCTATTTATCGACTTGTAATGTCATTTCCATACATTTATTAAGCGTAGCGATTTAGGGCTTTTAGCATCGGCGATCGGCGATTATGATGCTGCGTCTCGCTCGTTCGCGCTCGAAGAAACGCGACGCAGCATCGATACGGCACAAAATCGCCAGTCGCCGATGCTAAAAGTAGCAAGTCTGCGGAGGCCCTTATAGAATCACTTGTAAACGAAGCCATACTTACTTGGCTAGGGGGGCTGATGATTACACGTAGTATGAAGTATCAAAACTGTTAAGCAGTGGTTTCCCATAGCGGCGGTAAAGCCCCCAGTGGGCGTTTAAACCTTCCATGCAACATTTTTTCAATAGCCGTTATATGTCCCACTTCTGGGGAAAGGCCTCACCTTTACTTCTCCACATTATCTCGGTGGGCAATTGCCTGCCACGATGTTCCCGCAAAGGTGGTCATCAACTCGCCATCTCTTCCTTGGTCGATCTCTTTGTCGGTGGCGACCATCGGGAAACCAATTAGTGGTGATGTTTGCCCACCTTTGCGGGCTCATGCGGGCCACATGGCCGGCAAACTCCCACTTTAGCTTCGCGGAATTTTAATATTTCGTATAATTGTTATTGGAGAGGTCATTTTTTATATATCTATAGGGGTCGAGGTCCAGAAAAAGTTGGAAATTACTTTAACGCAGAGATTTCCTATTACATTAGTACTTAAGACAATAATTGCCCACTATGATACCGTTTGCATGCTACGAGGCTTACCGGTATAACAGTATTAACTTTCTATGCGCAAACGCACATACTTCTGGCAATACACCTAGACGCTAAGTGCCCTTAACCTACACTGGTAGAAATAGCCGCTGGAACTGACAATTTGCCAGCGCATACGACATTTGGGAGGTATTCGGAGATTCTGTCGCTTAGTGCATCTATCTGGATTACATGGAATTATATCTGAATATCTTCATCCGGGTAGTGAATAGCAATATGTATTGTATGTGATGATTTTGGACATAGTCCATACAAATCTATTAATATTAAATGAATAAAATCTTAAATGTATTAACATTGAGATCTATCAAACACGGTCATTTTATCCTATACATAATTATTGGCGGCGTCTTCATCAGGCGCATGCCTCGCGCGAGCACTTAGTTTTGACGTTGAAAAGTATAGACACAATGTCATAATATGAGTGCTCGGGTGAATCATACGCGCCATATAGACACACCTATTGATTTGTTTTGCCACCTACTATCTTGATTTTGCTTTAGTTGAAAATAATTTGTGTACCTGCTGCCACTTAATGGCTAAAGCAGGTACATATAATTAAATAAGACGTTAAGTTTAACTATTCTTATTGCACTACTAATACATCTTTAATTATTGTTTAAAACCCATCGTACCTTTAATAAATGTGTCAAAAGCGTTCATTTCCCGTAGCTATTAGATTACCGTCATATTGCGAAATGGCGCTGGCTACTGCCAAGCCGGATGCAACATTATTATCGCTCTTCACATAAAATATGGAAGGTTAGAGGAGGAGAGGAGAATACAGAAGACAATTATTTTATGATGAAGAATAGAGAATGACTTAAATTATTATTCAAAGAAAACAGATCCAATACCAAGCAATAGCTCGTGCAATTACCAAGCGCACATCTAACCGAAGAAGTGACTTGAGCCTGGGCCTGACTGAACTATATCTATGGGAGCTCCTGCCATGATTTTATGGGGAACGGGAACTTATACCAAAGAGGTAGTAAACAGCTATACATTCCTAATAAATAATACATAGGTATTTTTAGTTCATTGGTTTAGAGTATGGAATTGTGCAAGAAACATTAACATTATCTTTCATATCACATACATGAGCTTCGAACTACCCACTTCACTACTAGTCGAGCAATGAAAAGCACACAATCACATCATTATCGTAACATAAAATAAGACCGTCCTCTATGACGCAATAAAGATTATCATGATTTATGTCAATTAAATGACTACGAGCGTGTCACATAATTTATTGAATTCTGTACCATTAACCTATTCGCAATGACACAAATATTCAAGAACATCTCGAAACTAGACGCACTGACACCATATTGTATTAAAAAAAACTGGTGTGACGTCCCAATATGTACTCCCGCACTCCACACACATGAGTGTCCCATCTTTTTTTAGAATTTAGCGAACGTAACGCGATGAGCTGAATAGAAGCAGTATCTTTGCGTTAGGCGCGCGCACTACAGTAAGTTACCAATTAAAAAGTTATTATTAAAAAAGCAATACAGTTCACCAAAAATATTTCCCGCCAAATGCAAACGTCAAAATATCTCTCGTTATTCTTTTCGAATAGTGTGTGATCGATCGAAATTCGATTTTTGAAAAATAATAAATGTGTTATTGCTATTTCTAAGTGCTAGTGACATGGTGAAGATGTGTGGCAATTAAAAAATGTGTCAAGTACTGTTTTTTGGCTGTGTTTGAAATTGGAGAGTGCCCAGGCGCGACAAATCTATTTTAAGATTGTTCTTTCTAACCATTTTATTTATATTAACCAGACGACTACTAACCATTAACATTTGGATTCCATTTTATTTTAGTCCGACATGCACGAAGTACGTACCTAAGTAAGTTAGCAAAAGCTGCTTACTTATTGGATGCGTCTACATCAGGCGCATGCCGCGTCTGAGCACTCAGTTTTGACGTCAAAATGCATAGATATTAAAGTCTTAATATGAGTGCTCGGGCGAGGCATGCGAGGAATCTGAACGCACAAATTCAGTAACTGATTGTGTTAAAGAGAAGTTAAAATTGCAACTCCAAAGTAATGTTATTTTGTTTCTAACCGAAGTGACAAATTTTGAATGTTGATGCTAGAATCATCAATAAAATTGCTGTCATAATTGATACTGATGCGAATAAAAATACTTTTGCTCTGATTATAATGGCGTTTGCAATGTCACCTCAACAAAATGGTGACCGTTGAAAGACGGGTATGTTTTGCAACCCAACCGACATTCCTTCTTAATGAAACTGTACATCATGGAGGCATCTCATAATGTTTGTAGGTCAAGGGATCTTAACAATTCATTAATGAGTCAGCCAAAGCACCAGTAAACTAGTTGTGTTTATATGAAAATGTATTTTCTACATCAGGCATATGCCGTGTCCGAGCACTCGGTTTTGACGTCGAAACGCGTAGGCATAATGTCATAACATGAGTGCTCGGGCGAGGCATGCGAGGCATTTGGACGCACCGAGTGATTTAAAGTCGCGGTCATAAGTGCAGTAGCATCTCAATGGCTGTATAGATATCAGGCGTATGCCGCGCCCAAGCACTCAGTTTTGACGCCGGAACGCATAGACATAATGTCATAACATGAGTGCTCAGGCGAGGCATGCGAGGCATCTGATCTATTCTATGCATTCCAACATCAAAACTGAGTGCTCGGGCGAGGCATGCACGCGCACCTTACACGCAGCTAATGACCGCTTCATATAGTAGCTAGATACGACAACGTAGACTAAATACGAGGAGAATTTGAATAGGGAAGCGAGTGTAGGCAAACTTGTAACATAACATAAGTTATATAGGGTATAGTAGTTACGTATTAAACAAGGTATAGAAAGCGTTGCGTTTGCAGTAATAAATTACTAAGTATATGTAGACGTTAGACTTGGGTACAATCTAAGCCTCGAGTTGGAAAAAGAAGAGTTTAATTTTGATGATTTGTCTGTCTATCGCTCTGTATATCTGTGGCATCGTAGTTTTATAATCCGTTTTCACGACTTACCATAGTTTATGTCTTCACCTATACAAATAAATAAAAAAAGTTGTTTGTAATATCAATATAACAGCTCTTTATTAAATGCATATGAAAGTCTATACGGTGCTTATAGCAAAAATGCATTTTTTTTAAATTTTGTCTGTCCGTCTGTCGGTTTGTTTCAGCGAATGTCCGAAACTATTTTGACGGGACTTTCATTGGCAGACAGCTGATGTTATACGGATTAACTTAGACTTCTTTTAGCAAACATTTATCATTAGGTACATAAGGGGATCGGTGATGCTCATATTTCTGATGTGAAATCATGACTAAACTTAATTGTAGGTACACATCGGAAATTATTACTGTCTTGCTATTATAATATTACGACCGTGAGCAGGATGGCAATGTTAGTTTATTCCAGTTCAGTTTCTGTACCAATAGAATTAACACCAGCATCTCACTAATATTTCAAGCATTAGTAGGTGCCTCGTTCACTTAGTGGTAACCTCTAGCTAATCAATCGCTTTGAAGTCTTAAGTTCAAAGTCACGGCACTTAACGCTAAGTACTTACTCTTCGTTAATCTATCTAAACTCCACCGTTTACCTATTAGTTGTAATTTCTACTAAACACGCCATACGCGCTGTTTCTATAACAATTTGTTATACAACAACATATCAACCAACATATCACCCGAGTTGAGATATAAACTCTATGATTCAGACTTAGAGTTCATTATAGATGTTTAACTGTATGAATATAAAATAGTATTGCCTGTTATAAACACACATAAATTAATTGAAGTTTGACGCACAAAAGCGTAAGATTAATTGTGTTATTAATAAAGTGGGAATGTTTGAACACTGATCAAGTTAATGTTACAAAGGTTCTTATAGCGTAATTGGAAATTAATATTTAAGGCACTTGCTCTTGTATTAGTTCGCATTAAAGTTTAATATTAGATGTGTTTGATTACATTTTGTTTGAACTATTTTCGCGGTACCTCCCTATATAATTAGCTTTCTTTGTTATTGCAAAAGAAAAGCCATATATTATTATTTGTTTGTTTATTTCCCTTTTTATAAGCGATCTTCATGATCTAGTATAAAATTATTCCAAAAAATGTTTTTCAAAAGAAAAAAATCGGTCCTAAGCCACGGAAAAATTTAGCCTAAACTTTCTCAATACTAATTTTTATATCCTAATAATTCCTGAATACTTAGTCCATTAAAGTATTTAATAATGACCGCAGTTTCAAAACAAAACCCTGCTTTAAATAATTAATAATAGATAGCTACTTTCCCTCAAGTTTCACTACTTCTTAATATTTAAAAGGTAATTTTACGCGACACAATATACCTACTAAAAACTTTTATTAAGGTAATACATATGTTCAACTGGGTGGGTCTAAGTAAATGGTTTGATGAAGCAGCTGGCTTATGTGCAATATAAAGTATACAACATTAAACCTCATATGGTCGGGAATAAAATGGCTTAGCCGATTTACTTTAAATGTTACCACATTTTGTAGAAATCGATTTCAAAATATGAAATTGTCAACCTTAATCGTAAATGTTCTCCATAGCAACTGAACAGATTTACGTGAAACCTATACCAGAAAAATTGTCAAGACTTGTCTAAGAATCCGTGGATCCAAGATTTAATATTAGTCATTTTATTGAAAAAATAATCAATAATAACCTTAAATATGCGACAAACGTCATGGGTCATCATGACTTGGACTGCAAAATGTTCGTCGCAGATCCGCGAAGGCGGCCTCCAAAGCTGGACGTGCGCGCAAATTTTTGCGTGAAATTCGTAAAAAAATTACGTCTTCTTAGCATTTTATGAATTAAATCACGTTTTAAATAGTTTAAATATAATATTGAACATAATTTTTAGGATATTATATGATTACAAATATTTTTAAATTAATATTTATGTCAGTGACGCGTTTTGTTGTCATCATAGATTATGAATAATATAGAATGATGAATAGGTATATGATTAAAAAGCATAATCGTCCTCTAAAAACCGCTTACCTACTTTCTAATCTTATTGTCTTGCCTAACAACAACAACAGGTTGGGCTAACAATCAGAAGGTCCCAGGTTCGATCCCCGGTGGGGCATGCACCAATGGATGAATTTTCATCATGTGCATAATTTACAGTTCGCTGACGGTGAGGGAAAACATCGTGAGGAAACCTACCTATCCCTCGGGATTAGGTAATAGTCAGTTCCTGTATACACGGCGACAAGATTCACCACCTGTCACGTTGGGTTCTGACTATACAGGGTGAATTTTTCAAGTGTGCGTGGATGGCCAAATCCGAAACCATAAGGAATATCGAAAGGTACTCAAAAAAATCTCGGGGCTGATTTTGATGAAAACTAAATCTGCATCATTGGATTTTTGAAAAAACAATAGTCGTAGCCAGGAATCGAACTAGTTGATTAAGAATAAAAAACCACATACTGTATTATTAGAGCATTCGATAGTGTCGCTGATAAGAAACGAATTTTGAGAAGTAATTACAATTTTCATCAAAATCAGCCCCGAGATTCGTTTGAGTACTTTTTGATATCACTCATAGTTTCGGATTTGGCCATCCACGCACACTTGAAAAATTCAACCTGTATAGTCAGAACCCAACGTGACAGGTGGTGAATCTTGTCGCCGTGTATACGAGAACTGACTATTACCTAATCCCGAGGGATAGGTAGGTTTCCTCACGATGTTTTCTCTCGCCGTCAGCGAACTGTAAATTATGCACATAGATGAAAATTCATCCATTAGTGCATGCCCCAACAGGGATCGAGCCTGGGACCTTTTGATTGTTAGCCCAACCTGTTCACCACAGTCGCTTGCAGTGCAATTGTTATCCCGAGATTCGAGTCTCCATGATTTTCCCTGTTTTCGGAACAATACACACTTAGGTGTTGTATATGTATTTACGTGGAGGGGGGGAATAGGAATGGGGTTGAGGGGGTAGAGGAAGAGTAGGGGGGATTTGGGATTCTGGCTCTATATACCTACCTACCTAAACACGCATTCACCGAAGTAGTATCTAATTCTATATGCCTATTTATCTATACATGCATCCACCTAAATAGATATCTGTGTACATGTACCTATTGTACGAGGCTAATAATTGTTAGTTGTAATAGATTTTTTCACAGTTAAAAAAAATAATTGCAATTGATTTTAATTGAACCTCACAATTAATGTACTTTAATCTAAATAAATTAATTGCAGAGTGCAACAATTACGATTAAAAGTTTAATTGATTGAAAATTTAATCAATAATTAGTGCCCAACTCTGTCACTGAATAAAACGAGAGTGTGGATGGGTAGCACTCCTGTAGTCTCCGAGTGGCGCGTCTCGCGCGAGGCCCTCCACAAGGCGTACTCGCGAGAGTGTATTTGCCCCATAATGAGTAGCCCAAATACAAATTTTCATATCTCTAGCTTCAGAAAAATTGGGACGCCTATACAAACTTGCACCCCCTATTTTACACCGTTAGAGGTGAAATGATCAAAAACGCTGAAATTACTATTCTTAGTTAATAAGAAGCCTAAATACAAATTTTCTTGTGCCTAGCTTTAAAAAACTTGAACCCCCATATAAACTTCCACCCCTTATTTTACCCTCTTGGGGGTACAATTTTCAAAAGCGCTGAAATTACTATTTTGTATTTGTATTAGTAGCCTAAATAGAAATTTTCATGTTTCTAACTTCAGAAATGAGGGAATTCCATACAAACTTCCACCCCTTATTTTACCCCCTTAGGGTAAGAATTTTCCAAAATCCTTCCTTTGCTCTTCTTTTACGCTATGAAAGGTACCTACTGTCCAAATTTCATGTTTGTATCACCAGCGGTTTGGGCTGTGCACGTTTTGACGGACGGACAGATAGACAGACTGACAAAAAAGTGATTCTATGAGGGTTCCGTTTTTTCCTTCTGAGGTACGGAACCCTAAAAACTCACAAAACGAGGCGTTTTGTGGAGCAAGTATTTTATTTTTAATTATACCATATATTATTATTATCATGGAGCTGCTCCAGACCCATGGCTCTGGCTTGAAAATCTTGACCTTACATGAAAATTAGTATTTCGGCTACTCAGCCTACAAATACAAATATTCATGTCTCTAGCTTCAGAAAAACTGGGACTATCCACAGATACTTTCTCCCCTTAATTGTTGAATTCTCAAAAATCCTTCACGTGGTCTTCTTCTACGCTATAAAAAGTTAAAATTTCATGTTTCTAACCCAAGCGGTTTAGGCTGTGCACGTTTTGACAGACGGACAGATAGACTGACGGACAAAACAGTAATCCTATGAGGGTTGCATGCATGCCCGGCATGCGTTGCATTGCCACTCCATCCGTCCGTCATACTCCATCAATCCATCAGTCAAATAAGGGGTAACCTTTTCCAAAAATGTGCGCGTACTAGGTCGCAGGCACAGCTAGTAACTAATAAGGATTAGTACTACTTTTATTTCAGTTATTACCCGATGTTGTCAACAATTTTTCTTGTTTTCAGTTATTTAGAATTTTAAGTTGTTTTAATTTTACTTATTTTGTCCTATAATATTAAACATTTAAATTATGTACTAGTCTTTTTTTAAGTAGTACTACCTATTACCCAGTGTTGGGCAAAATTAAATTTCAGAACAATTAAAAATTAACAGTTAGTGAGCTTTTATTTACAATATCAACAAAATAACAATAAAAAAGATTACAAAGAAAAAATAACCTACCCACCTACCTATTAATAAAAATGTAGTACTTAAATTGTACTTAAGATTTAGTGAAAATTTTCCTTTACGAAGTCACCCTTATACGACTTAATAAAAGTAGGCAAGATACGAATTTAGTATATGAGTCACTTCTGTTTTTGATTTATCATGTCGTCTTTTTGATGTATCGTGGCGTATCGAAAATTCTAAATTCAAAAAATTCAACTCGCGGTCCTACGACATTGTTTGAGCAAAAAGCGGTCAACCTCGAGCTGTCAGTTGCAATTGTTCCAGCCTTAAGTCAACCTGATAAATTAATAATAACATCCGCACATCAGTTGCGTTCCTTTTCACCAATATTTTAAATGCTTATTTAAAAAAATCTGTTGTTTTTTTCAGGTGCGCCGCCATAGTGTAAAAAATAGCAGTGGACGTGAGAATAGACAAGATGCCGTTACTTTTTCGTCTAGAAGGTAAGATTTTTAATCTTGTATTTATTTTCGAGTGTCCTCTCGTGTGGACGCTACGAATTTGCGATTTATGTAGTGGAATTTTCACATGATTTACTCTTGAATTGAGTAGATACTGAACTGTGAGGATTATTTGTCTTTGAACAAATAATAAACCCCACATTATGTACGTCCGTAACTATTGTGTAAGTCGTATAAGTGTACCGACTTATTTATAAAATATTGTAATTCCTTTCATTACTAATCTATGAGCTACTTTTTATAAATTATTTATTTAGCCGTCTCTAAGCTTAATGATTTTAAATTAGATTTCCATACAGCACTCACATTTCGTTGGTATGGTCACAAGGACACTTGGGCATGCCGGGGCAGGCTTCAGGAAACCGCGGCAGGTTAAGCACGTGGTCATTAATGTCATAAGTCAGCCGTTTGAGACGTCGCTGTATTTTTTGTATGTCCCGTCAAAGTTAAGCAGCTCTCAAATTTGAATTGTGATTGAGTATTTGGCGGTATGTACAGTACCGCGGCATTTAGGGCATGCCACATGATGCTCCGTCATCCCGAAGGATTGGCGTCCTTTACCGTGCCGTCCCGTGACGTGCCTCGTAGTGAGCATTGTGACTTTAGTCGTACCTACAACGTTCTACTTCACACCCTTTGCACTTGACTTGATGCCTACGCCAATAGCCGCGTCTTGTTGTCTCACATGCCACGCGGGGCTGCTTTGCCTCGCTTAGTTTGACAGGGCGCGCCCGAGCCAAATACTCGTCCTGCCTTACCCGAGCGTTGCCATTTGCCTCGGCTAGTTTGGCAGCCATGAAACGATAATGTTGATAATGTCGGCTATACCCGTTTTTGTATAGTGTAGTTTGGCTCGCCCGAACATGTAGCACGCACGGCATGTGACCACGCAGCCTCGCGCGGCATGCACTTATGTAGACGTAACTAGTGACTCATAACGCATTCGGAGCTGGCACGGCTCGCTTCCTGCTGGCTCACCTGAGCGCTATTCATCTGTTTCATCGCGCAGATATAAATGGATCGCTATTTTTAATTGCAGCTATTTTTGATAGGCAAAAGTGAAATAGACGAACACTTTATTGTCTAGTTTTTACAATGTAATATTACGGTGTCCCACATTTGACCGATAGTTTTGGTCCCAATGTATGTAATTGGGGTTGAGTCCTCCTCAGTGCGACGGGGATTTGGGCCATAGTCCACCAAGCTTATCCAGTGCGCGGATGCAGGTTTCCTCACGATTTTACTGTATTTTTTTGCGTCTTCAAGTCTTTTATTTAACAAATTCCTTGATTTTAAGTCGCACGACTGATTGCACTGGATGGTTTACTAGTAGCGGCATTCTACGATAGCCGGTTTGACATGTGGGGGGGGGGAGGGAATGAACCTTATTATAACGGCATAAGACTGGCCATTTAAAAAAATAAGAATGTCAAATGCGAAAATGAATTTTATTCCGTTATAATAAGATTCATCCTTCCCCCCTACCACATGTCAAACCGGCCATCATAGCGTGCCGCTACTGTATGAATGAATGAATGAATGAATGAATGATTTATTATGCTTGAAACATGGTGCAACATAAGATCTTAAATTAATATAAGCTCGGCACATTTCACCATATGAAATGGTATGCAAATAATTAAAATTATAATAATGATAATAATTCTTTAAATACATGCAATTATAAAACTAAAATATTGTATTATCATTAAGTTAAAATGTCATAAATAAGTAATTCTAATTAAATGTCAATTTATAATTTGTCAGACAGGTATTCGTTAACAGTGTAATAACCCTTTTCCGTTAATAAGCTCTTTACTTTATTTTTAAAAATATTCAGGTTTTGAATCTCCAAAATTGATTGATAGGTGTAGTGCGATTTCTGGGCATTTGGAAATGATTTAATTCCATCTTCCTTTCGTTAGTATCTTAAAGGACCCATTCGCCTGTAATATGCTTATACCGTAATGTGTCTAATGTCTCTATGACTCTCTATTTCTTGATACAAGATTCATGTTAAATATCTTCAACAGATGATATCACAGACTACCAGCTGTCCTCACAACATAATTTACCACAGCCTAATAACAGTAACTGAATCTGCTCAGTATAACAATTACGAGCTACTGGTGAGATGCCAATAGCCATTACCTAGTTGATATACCGCTGTCCTTCTAGTCTGTGAAACTCGCAAAAATTTGCCAGGTCATGTGCGAACTATAAACATAATGACATAGAATAAATTATATAGATTGGGATGGATGATGATACGTGTAATTTTCCGTGAATGTTATATACTAACTTACTGCTCTATGATATTACCCCTGTCAAAGTTATCATTGTAGGTATATCAACCTAGTTAAAATATTCCTTAAAATAAAGTTACTATAGCAAATGTTTAGAAAGCTCAGTAACTAGATTAGCTCTACAATATACATACAATGCAGTTCTTATCTACTTTACAACTTCTTTTCATATTTTAAAAGATAAGAAATATCTACTAAAGAAGGTATTATGAAATACGAGTCGCTTTTCTTTGGTGTACAATTTTAATAATAAAATCAGATTTTATTCAGTATTTTTTATGATATAAAACAGTTTCCGTAGCCTATCGATGCTTGCAATACCAACCTTGACAACATCGCTGGTTTAAAATAGATATCTCAAAAGTAATTCTTTTCTATCTGCTACCTATCGTAGGCGACAGGTCGAGATGACATTCGGGTTATGAGCTTTTTGCAGAATCAAAATTACCAGGGGGCTTACCACGAACTCTTATAGCGATTAAATTACAGGAACGTATTAACGTTTCAGCTACTTTTTGTGCAATGACGTATCTTATTGTCATGGCAATAAGAAACGTCATTGCACAAAAAGGAGCTGAAACGTTATAACAAAACTGCTATAAGAGGTGGTGGTAAGCCCCCAGGACACGCAACGCAACAAAATAATTTAATTTAATAATTTTTTGGGCGATTTTGATTGTTTATCGAGTCCTGCTAATTTTGATTCGGATTTTATTCTGCAAAAAGCTGATAACCCGAATGTCATCTCGACCTGTCGCGACCTATACTTACTATTTAGCCACCGCAGTATAAGTTGTGGCAGCTGTAATTGAAAGGAGAAAACCGAGATCTAGGTTAGAGCACAATTAAGTGAGGTATAACGCGTATTGAGTTACCACCTACCGCCTTAGAGCTTCGGTTAAACTTGCAGCTAACTCGGGATGTAATTGTGTTATTGTCTGCGCGTGGGGTGGCCAGGATTCCATAAAATATAAAACCAATTCCTCGAAAAGTTACGACCGCATTTTTTCAAAAGAAAAAACGGTACCCTTTTAGGATCACTTTGTTGTCCGTCTGTCAAGACGCGCGCAGCCCAAACCGCTGGTGTTAGTGACATGACATTTTAACAGTAGGTACCTTCTTTAGCGTTAAAGAAGAGCGTAGGAAGAATTTAGGAAAATTCCTCCCCTAAAGGGGTAAAATAAGGGGTGGAAGTTTGTATGGTCCCTTTTTTCTGAAGCTAGAGACATGACATTTAATATTCAGGCTACACATTTCAAATACAAAAATAACTCAATTTCAGTATTTTTGGAAATATAATTCCGAATAAGTTTGTATGGTCCCTAATGGCGCGAGTACTACTCGCACTTGCCCGGTTTTTTTCTTTTTGTCGAATTGGTAGGTGCATTGAACTGCAGGTAAATCACAATAGTTTAATCAAAATCAAATTAAAATTTCATGAGTCAATTAGTTAGTTTTACTATTCATAAAACTTTAATGGTAACCAATAAAACAATAATAAAGTAACTGTCAAAATAAATAACTCTCCGAGTCCGCGGCAGCTCTATTTAATTATGAAAGTAATAAAATATGATTGAAATTATTTTAATAGTTTACGAGTTGTTCGAAAACATTGTTCAAATATTCATAAAAGTGACAAACTGCGGTTGCAATCATTTTCGAAATAAATTTAATATTTATGATTGTATACTTATTTAGAAATGTACTACAAAAGCTTTTTAATTTAAACTCGGAACTAGACTATCAGTTTATAATGTAAAACCTCTAGGGGGCTTACCACGACCTCTTATCGCGATTCAATTATAGGAACATTTTCACGTTGCAGCGACTTTTTGTGCAATGACGTACCTTATTGTCATGACAATAAGAAACGTCATTGCACAAAAAGTAGCTGAAACGTTAAAACAAAACTGCTATAAGAGGTGGTGGTAGGGCCTCAGTTCCAAATAGTCAATAGATTTCTTACTTGCGAGGATCTGTGTACAGGCAAACTTTTTTAATAGGACTAGGCCCGCCACACACTCCTTCCACTGTTACTCCTGTATACCCAGGATCGACAATGGTGTCCAACGATGACGTCAAGGTTTGGCCCTCGACGAGTCCCGGGGAAAAGCAAAGTTGTCTTAAAACCCACACGAATTTAATCAAAAGAGAGGATAGGAAATACTGTGTACTCTAAAAAATCTACACCATCATGGCCACAGTAGTGCTGTTCAAGTGTGCGAAAGCAATAGTTCCCCCGCTGAGTCGTATTTCACATCACACATGGTTCACTTACGTTAACAACTTTCCTCTCTGTTCGGTGTAAATACAAATATATCTGGGTATATTCGACATTTCCTAGAAACTCTACGCTTTTTCGTATATTTATGTTAGAACAGCATCTATGTATTTTTGTTACATTTTGACATTTTTTTGTATAATTTTTACAGGAGCTTTTTACGCTTGAGAACGTTGGTCGTTGGGATTGGTCACCCGTGCACTGACACCGCCCACTTTTTTACAAAAATATTGAAAATAATTAATTGTGACGTGAAAAACGATTGCGTCACAAGATCCGAAAATTCAAGTCGTTTAGAAGATGATAGGATTTTAAAGTCGAAAGCTTCACTTTGTTTTTTTTCACATAAATAAAAAATAATAATTTAGCCCTTTTAACTTCCCACTGTTGGGCACGGGCCTCCCCTCAATGCGAGGGGGATTCAGGCCATAATCCACCACGCTGGCCCAATGCGGGTTGGTGGATTTCACATGTCTAAAGACATGCAGGTTTCCTCACGATGTTTTCCTTCACCGCAAGCAAGTGATAATTATATTAAAGTTATGATTCACACACTTAGTAAAATATCAAGTACCTGCCTGCCTATCCCATCGAGGAAAAAAGGCGTACTGGTTTATTTAATATTCAAAACTAAATAAAAAGTGACTTGAAATTGTATCTCCAGCGAATCTTAAAGCGATAACTTACAACATAAAATATTACTTAAGAGATCGTAAAAACTTGTTTATATTTTAAAGTCTATTCTGGATTCTATTACGAGGGTGACATTGTCAATGTTATTGTTTTGTAAATTCTACGAACATCTTACAAAGTTGTTTAATGACTACGAAAGAGAAAATTTTAAAAATTGGGTAATACAAATTAATAATTGTGAGAATATACTTGTATGGTAAATTGTCATAATTATCTTTGCTTAAGTTTCATGTAAGTGAAAGTTAAAGTCATTATTTATTGGCGGCGTCTTCACCAGCGCATACCTCGCGCGAGCACTCACTTTTGACGTCGGAACGCACAGACGTAATGTCATAATATGAGTCCTCGAGTGAGGCATGCGCGCCATATGGACACATGTAATCATGTAAGCAAGAGGTTATGAATCGTTAACATCAATATTTTAGCATTACTATTTGGCGCAGTAGTTCGAGTGTGGAACACTCGGTCCACTGCATCGGGTGGTTGAGGGTTCGATTCCCGTCAGAGGCAAGTTTCGGAAACGGCCTATGCGTAATTTGCTCTGGTCTGGGCGTCACTGGGATCGCCCCCAGTATATTACCTATAGTACAAGCGTTGCTTAGTTTGGGACCATTATACAGGGTGAATTTGAAATCATGGGCATCCTTTTAAACGGTGATTCTACACATGATTCAGAATATATTGGCAAATAAAATAAAATAAAATATTGGTAAAAAAATTGCTTGAGTAAGCAAATAAGCAAACCGGTTAACTGTTATATCTTACCTGGGCAATATTTTTTTATCAATTGTCAATTGTTGATTAATATTCCCTAAATATTCAGAATCATGTGTAGAGTCACAGTAAAAAGGATGCCCATGATTTCAAATTCACCCTGTAGTTGGTATGTGAGTCTGGCGATATATTTTTTTATGTTATTCGTTTGGTATATTAGTATGTATAAGGCAGCTCTTTAAACTGTGTCTTCAAGGAACCAAACGGTGCGGTGTTTCGTGCAAGTTCTCAATGGTAATAATGAACTCCGCGATTCCTGGCACGGTCGGTTGCAATGACTTGGTAGAAGAGTTGTATGCACGACGATGCGGCAACTGGATTGAGCGCGTTTCTATTTAAAACATAAACCCCATTATTCATAGAGATTTTAGCCAGTTTACAATGGTTTTGAAAAGCATTTTTAGGAACAAATGTGATTTGTAATTCCACTGCAAGTCGATCATAACTTTCTATGAATAAGGGGGTGAATCTTCTTCTTATCGTATGGTTAGTGGCCAACCTAGTGTCAGAGTTGTTCAAGCCGCCCGAAGGCCTCCGACTTCTGCCTAGACAACAACCGGGACCGACTTTTTACGTGCCCTCCAAAGTACGGAGACGCTCAGATACCACTAAATGGTCACCCATCTCTACCTGACCTTGCTAAGCGTTGCTTAACCTCCGATCGTTTACCAATCAGTGGTTGCAGCTAGCTATGAGCGCCTCAATTTAAAACATAAAATAAAAATGTGGTACTATTTTACGGAAAATTTGCGGAATTGCTGAGGATTCTGCTAGAAAATCTGAAAAATTAATTGGTTTTTCAGAATTTCTATGTGGCCTTTTTAGCCGCGCTGGATTTAGTGTTGTGTAAAATTACTTGAGATAGATACACAGATAGATACAACAACTTGATAGTTACCAGAACCCTTTATATAACATTAATCAAATCCCATGTGTTACACCATAATACAATGGAGGAAACACGTCATCAATTATTACGGGGTGAAAGCACGAAACTCCTATGCCACCTCCAAAACTTTTCACGTTCCGTTCGCTCCGTCTTTCCTCTGTAAATTGCATTATCTAGTTAAAGCCGAACGTTACATTATCCCGAACAAAACTCAGCCGGCGCTCTGCGCCAAATAAACTCACTTATTCATCGTGATGCAATGAAATTACCGAATTTCTGCCTTTCAAAGTTAGATCTAAATGTATTTGTGATCAAAACAAAATAAAAATATAAAATGTTGAGTTTTTTGCACAGAGTAAAGACTAAAGAAAGAGGTGCCCTTATTAGATATTTGTATGAAACCAAACGTGGTCATTGTTTTTTCATTTTCATTATACTATTTACCGGTAAATAGTTGAACTACTCGCTTCGTTTTATGTCGATGTTAGTACTAGGCCGACCACTCGGCCGACTTGCTTAGGGCCAGTCCCCTTAGTAACTGGTCCATGGTTTTTGGGGATTGGATTGCGGGGAGTGGATTATATTTTTTTGAACATCCTTTACATATCTAAGTTGGAATCTTTGATCTTAAATAAGGTACGGGTACCTTATTTAAGACGCATAGATCTATCACTCTGTTATCTTTTTAATAATATTATTACAACATGGAAGATTACGAGAAATCTATCATTTTGCACTTTGGTGAAGACTAGTATTACATAAACTTATATGTAACATAATTTAAGGAAGTCCTATTCCGTTTTAGCCATTCGGCCATAGAACGCTAAATCACATGTATTTTACTACACATTCTAACCAGACATTCCTTTGGTAAATAATTTTTAGACAAAATAATTTCTAATAATTTTAATCATTACGAGAAGCGATGCTAAATGGAGATAATCTTCAAGTGCATGACGGCAAGCATCCGGGCGGCCTTTTTAAAAATCATCTATCGATTCTCGTATCGCTTCTCGATGGCCGTGGCCGTAGGTGGTTGTAGTCAGCATGTTGTCGGCCAGAGGACTGCTATCAGATAGCCGGCAACATGTCACCCGCCAAGAATTATAATTCATAATGAAGAATTCACAAAGATAATATCAGGGACCAATGTTTTCGCAATGGACCATTCTCAAAAGACTCGAAGCCCTGATTTCATTGTGCTTTGATTATTAGTCATCTGTGGTGTTTAAACCACAGGGGCGTGTCGTGGACCCATAAAAAAACCACAAACATAATAAAATCTTAAACGCTTGTTAGCTGTCCGGTCGTATTCTGGTGACACGCTTTTGCGACCAGGGCCACGACCTCTTATCGCGATTCAAATATAGGAACGTTTTAACGATTCAGCGACTTTTTGTGCAATGACGTACCTTATTGTCATGACAATAAGAAACGTCATTGCACAAATGGCCGCTGAAACGTTAAAACAAAACTGCTATAAGAGGTGGTGGTAAGGCCCCAGTTTTACCTCTGACTGGCAATATGAAGTGTTTTTATTAATGTTAGATTTTATTTTGAATGTTAGAAGACATGCAGGTTTCCTCACGATGTTTTCGTTCGCCGTAAGCAAGTGATATGATTCGCACATAGATTTGGAAAAATCCAGAGGTCCTTGGACCTCAAGCCCGCTATCACTGCTTTATTAACGTGTGTATAATTAAAGAAATTACCAAGAACGAGGGACACATGTGACCGTACAAAATAGCAGACTTATAAATGGACTCCATAGACTCAGCACGACTCAGTCGTTCGCGGAAAATCATGTTAAAAACATGTTAGTATTGTCAATACGGCTCACCTTCCTAAGAAAAAAAAAACTTTTTAAGGCGAAAGTGAAAAATAATTTATTCATAGTGTTATAAACATACGGAATACTTCCGTGCGTTCAGGCGCTTTTGCCATACCTATTATTGGAATCAAGTATAATTAGCTCACGAGTTTAGGTCCAAATTGTCAAATTACTGTCCGTGGTGCGTTACAACTGGTCTTCCACTAGTTGTAACAGTCTTATTTCTGTGGCTACCATACTGTTATTATTGTCTCCCGCTTTGTTATGGAGGGAAGTGGATAATCTTCTTCCAACTCCTCCTATCCTTTCTTCTGATTAAATTCGTGCGGGTTCCAAGACAACTTAGCTTTTCCCCGGGACTCGTCGAGGGTCGAACCTTGGCGTCATCGTTGGACACCATTGTCGATCCTGGAGTAACAGTGGTGGGAATGTGTGGCGGGCTAAGTCCAAAAAAATAATAATGCGGAATACTCTTTTATAAAGTCAACAGTTGTTTAACGCAACGTTATCACACCGTCCTCGTATCTCGATCTCACGATATCAACACAATAGGCCCGCGGCAAGCGCAATTTACGAGCAGTTTTATAGCGGCTACTCTTAAAACTTGTATTCCGCGATAAGAGATGATTGCTTTCCATTATTTTATTTATTCCCACTCGGCGACGCCGATTACATCTGCCGTTCGCCGTTTTATTGTGCCGTTAGAGGAGTACGACCGTTTATGTTAATAGTTTTCGATTTCCAATGGAGTTAGTTAAAGAAGTCAATATATGTCGCATTTTATATTCTTCTACTAGCTGTGCGAAATTGATATTTAAGATTAGCCTTTGTCTTATTCCAGAGCCTACACTGTCTACGCTTTAAATTTCCTTAAAATCGGTTTAGTAGTTATGGAGATACATGGTAACAAACATTCACACACACTTTCGCATTTATAGTATTAGTAGGAAGTAGGATGTGTGAAGCGACTGTAGCCTAGGGGCGAACACGTTGGGCTAGCAATCAGAAAGTCCCAGGTTCGATCCCCGGTGGGGCATGCACCAATGGATGAATTTTCATCTATGTGCATAATTTACAGTTCGCTTACGGTGAGGGAAACATCGTGAGGAAACCTACCTATCCCTCGGGATTAGGTAATAGTCAGTTCCTGTATACACGGCGACAAGGTTCACCACCTGTCACGTTGGGTTCTGACTATCTGGTGAAACGTGGGCTTTGAGTTAACTTAATACCTCCACAATGTGGTGGTGTATGGCCACTCAAGCCTCTGACTACCCCGGAATGGGGATAAAAGTCGTGACGTTATATTAATTTTATTTATAGGATGTCTGTTATTACGTCACTCACAATTAGGCCTCTCATTTCAAGGAAAATTAGTCAGGATGAAACACAGAGCAATAATCACTCTGAAACGGAAAGGCACCGTGCTGGTAACAGACACCCGACGGAACAATGTGTTCGTTAAGATAGCGTGAGCACATTATAAGGGTTACATAATATTAACAATAATAATTAATAATAAATAATAATAATATCCTGGGCCATTTATTACACACGGCTACCTGATCCCAAACTAAGCAGAGCTTGTACTATGGAAACCAGATAACTGATATTACTACATATACTACTTTTTTATTTGTAAATACATACTTAATATACATATACACCCAGACTCCGGACATACAGACATGTTCATGCACACAAATGCATGTCACGGGTAGGAATCGAACCTACGATGAAAACGAATTGATGTAACAGTTCACTGAAAATTGTTTTTCTTTTATAATAGAGGTATCTAGTTCAGACACCAGTCTCTCTCATGTTATAATAATTAAATTGAAATTGATTTGAATCTATTTTACACGAAATAAGTTTAAGGTAAATTAATATTCAGCCATGTAAAACTCGAAATTAACAAAACGTGTCAAAAATTTACATTTAGATAAGCCTATTCATGTCCTCTTGAATAGAATAATGAATATTCTTGAATGTAATTAAAATTGATGAAATTACTACTGACTGGCCATGCGATACCTATACAATTTAAATTACTTTAAAGTCATAATAATTCAAATATTTTATGCTTTTAGAGCCATAAGAACAATAAGTATTCCATATAGAGGGAAAATAACGTAGAGTAGTAAAAATGTTTAAGTGCCTCTCACGTAATGTAACTACCCACTTTTGGAGTTAAAAGTGACAGTTCACAAGGTGGCCTCGCCAGCTCGACGCACAGCGACGAAAGTAGCGCAATTAGTGCACTCATGCGTTGACCGCCAGTGGGTGCGGACGTCCGCCTCCGGGACGTCTTCACACCAAGTCATTACATTCAACGCCATAATGATGCCATTTTATACTAGCTGTTGTGTTTCAGACTCATATTGCTTCACACCTTTATTTTTATTAGGTAGCGAAATAAAATATGTGGGTTCAATATGTAATATTTTTATTATGAAGTAATATCAAAGCCCTTCTTCGTCTTCTTATGGTATGGTTAATAGCCAACATGGTGTCAGAGTTCGGAGCCGCTGACTCATGCATTCCTATAACGTACAAAGACAGAAATACATATTCTGTGAAAATTTCAACTCTCTACCTATTACAGTTCGTCCGTCAGTCCGTCCGTCGGTCAGCGGGCTGTATCTCACGAAACGTAATAGGTAGAGAGTTGAAATTTTCACAGAATATGTATTTCTGTTGCTCCTACAACAAAATTAAAATAACATTTAAAAATAAAGGGGGTCCTCATACAAGCTCATTTATTTTTTGTGGAACTTTAAAGCGTCTGATAAAAGTTCTGGTCCATGGAAAGTGTCTGATACTATTGGTAGTACTTCGGAGTAATATTCTACAATATATATATATATAAAAATCAGCCATCCAAATTGAACTTAAGTAACTCTTATTGTTAGTTACCTGTCTCACCTGTCTCAAGGCGCCCCAGGGCAAGTCCCCAGAAGTACGCAGGTATTCAAAGCACATGAGACACTACTGAGAGCCTAAGGTTTCATCCTTCTGAAAATAAGTTATGTCTTACGGCACTGGGAGCTTGGTCTATAAGTACTATAGATAACTCTAAAAATAACATAATTAGATTTATAGATACCCTTCTATCGATACGCTCTATTGACAATAGAGTACATTCATCTGTCAGTGTATTGTCAATTCAATTAGCGCAATAGTACAGACGCGTACTATCGTTCTCATTATATGGTTTCTATTTGTTTCGAGTACTGTTAGCTAGAAAAGTGTCAGGGCTTTTAAAAATACCAATTACCTACTTAAATCAATTTAATAATTTGGACTTACTAATATGTAATGTCATACGGATGTTACTTATTTTTAAATATAACAAATCGTTACCAAAGCCACTCTCTTTCTAATTTTAAACCGACTTCCTTAAGATAATGATTCCACAGTAAGCAAGGTCTCTCAGAATTTTAGCAATATTTTGTCATGCGAAATCGATCTTTACTTCATCCTTAATGTGACCTTTTGCTAGCGTCAGATGTTCTGACATTGGCATGAACTAATTCGATTTTTAAGAATACATTTTATCAATTCATATTTTTGTTCCAAATTTAAACTCCTGAACTCTCTCTGCCTGCCAGTACCCGTCATTAAAGCGCAAATCTCATTGGACAACAAATCAATATTCAATGAATGTCGTACCCCTTTCAGAATTGGCGGCAATTCATCCGACGCTTTTGTTGCGCCCACGATATCTGTTTACAGCTGCGATGCGTGTTACGACTCTATAGATGTCGAAATAGACAGCTCCCGAAGATGAAGGTTTTGGATATGGATTGAAATAATGACGTGTGACAGTAAAATATTACTTGTAGGTCGTGACTATACTACACGTGATGTTTTTGGTAGTAATAGTAAGTAGGTATTTTTAGTAGGAATTCTGCGACAAATAATTTATTTAAATTTCGGTATAGAAACAGAAGATGTAATTTTCTTCAGTTTTTCTAAATGTAAAGTACCTATGTATGAGGACATTACTAGTTGTGAATGTGAACACGTCTTTAAGAAACATAAATTAGACTGAATCCCCCTCCTATTGAGGGGAGGCACGTGCTTATTAGTGGGACGGCTGTCCCGGATATTTGTCATTTTATTTATTTGTTATGTTTCATGACGTAGAAATCTAGAACTACCAGATAAAACTACTCTCCCCCTACAACCTTTTCCCGAGACACTATCCTTTCTATGACCCCGACTTAAGCTCAATGGAGCGTGACATTTTCTGTTTGAAAACCGTTCGCGGAAAATTTCATATCTAAGGATAATATTATAATCTCTTTCATGCTCCGTCCGAAGGCTTTATCTCGTTTATAAAACGTTATAAACCCGAAATAATGCGAATCTCTCTCAGTTTGAAATATACTGGACCATGAATCGGAGCGCGTCCGCGTGTTTCATGTAGGTAATCTGCACACTGGAACTACTTTACCAAAATACACTCTGATTAGGTAAATTAAGCAAATGGCGATTAAAAAAAAAATATAGATCAAAACCCAATGTAAAAAACTTATAAAACCCCTCGTTTTTCGTCGGGGGTTTAAAAGACAAGCCCCCTGACTTTCTTGCCAGATCTTCTCAGTTGCGTTTACCATCCGTTGTTGGAAGAATTAAGTAAGAAAAGTAAAAATGAATATTTGTACGTGCCCCCCGTAGGCCTAAATGAAATAAACGATTTGACTTTGAATAAAATTTTCTTTCAAGATTTCTGATTCGGTGATTATTGAAGTTCAATATTAAGCAGCTAACATCATCTACTTCTAATAAATAATATCCAGAAATAACTAAATAAATTAAAATGACTATTTTAACGTCGGCCGTTTTGACTTGCGAAATTATTATAACTTTTTGGCGTAACAGCAGTAGCCTGAATATTTGTTTTTTAACAATAAAAATTTAAACAAGAAGTATCTAATATTTTTAAATATGCTGCGAATTTATAATCCTACACACAACTAACGCGGCGGTTACGTCTCAATTTTTCCGCCCGTATATTTCCACGTATATTTGCAAGCGGTTTCAGCTACAGAGTCAGCGTATTGTGTTGATTTGCGTGCGGGCCTCGGCTTTTTGTAATATTAGTATCCCTGAAATATATTCAGTACCTTTGTGTTATTCAATATAGTTAGGAGTAGATATTGTTGTTAACTCAGTATATTTTTTTAAATCTGTATTTAAAGAGTAGTGTAGCGTCAAAGTACTTTGTAGTTTGTAAACTGCTTTGGTACTGTGCCCCCACTATATATTTTATCAATTAATAAATTGATAGTAGATCCTTAGCATTATAATCAAAAAGAAGAAAACCTCAAAGGGTCCTTTTATAGAACGCATGCTTCAATAACATTTTATTAAACTCTCATGTATTTGCCATACAAAATATATTCTTAGAAAATGCAGAATTCTTCTCTCACTACTAGTTGCGAATAGATGTGTTCACATGCCGCGCATGCCTCACCCGAGCACTCATATTATGACATAGTGTCTATACGTTTTAACGTCAAAACTGAGCGCTCGCGCGAGGCATGCGCCTGATGAAGACGCCGCCAATAAGGAATATTGTTTAGGAATATGATTGCGATGGTGGGCGGCGGCAATAATTTTATTCTGTAGTGTATTCTGTGTACATGGGTGTTGTTTTCGTTTAACCGCTACTTGCAACTCAAAGAGTTATAAAAGACAGACATAACTTCATATCTGATTGCTCGGGTTCGCCCGCTCGGGGCTTTTGGACCTGGCCATGGACTTCATAAATAAATGTACAGAGTGAAAGTTTACTGTAGCCTAGGGGTGAACAGGTTGGGCTAGCAATCGGAAGTTCCCAGGTTCGATCCCCGGTGGGGCATGCACCAATGGATGAATTTTCATCTATGTGCATAATTTACAGTTCACTGACGGTGAGGGAAAACATCGTGAGGAAACCTACCTATCCCTCGGGATTAGGTAATAGTCAGTTCCTGTATACACGGCGACAAGGTTCACCACCTGTCACGTTGGGTTCTGACTATCAGGTGAAACGTGGGCTTTGAGTTGGTTAATACCTCCACAATGTGGTGGTGTATGGCCACTCAAACCTCTGACTACCCCCGAATGGGGATAAAAGTCGTGACGTTACATTTTTTTTTGAAAGTTTACCTCTAACTGTAACGAGGGACTGCAATATTTGAGTAACATTGAGTATTTAATGTCTTAGATGAGTATACAGGGTGAATTTGAAATCATGGGCATCCTTTTAAACGGTGATTCTACACATAATTCAGAATATTTAGGGAATATTAATTAACAAATCAATTGATAAAAAATTATTGCCCAGGTAAGGTATAACAGTTAACTGGTTTGCTTATTTGCTTACAATACAAGTACAATATATTTTTTTTCAGTAGATTTTTTTATTTATTATCCCTAAATATACTGAATCATGTGTAGAGTCATAGTTTAAAAGGATGCCCATGATTTCAAATTCACCCTGTATATAGGTAAGTATGTCTCGTCATTAAATTATTTTTCCAATAATTACTTCATAATGCTTAGCTACCTACGGTAAAAATAAAAACTCATTACTGCCGTATTAAAATGGACTCGCTTTGATGTGTTCCTCCGGTAATTGCTTCAAACATGACGATATCGTCATTTTGAGGCAATTGCTAAGATCAAACGACGCCCGAAGTGTAAGCATAGTAGGTACATAGGTATCGCATTGCCCAGCCTCGGAGATTACAGTCAGAGTTACTCGAATTCTTTTCCAGGGTTGACAGAAACAATAATTATGTTTTTATTATATTTTTAATAAAGGAATAAAAAAATACATATCAACTGACAACCACACTACAACGAATTTAGAAGCTATGAGAGGCGGCAAGGCAAAATTGAAGAAGATTTAATTCAAGAAATCAAAATAAAAATGTAAAAAATATAAAGTTTATTTATGAAGACCCCCTTTATTTAAAATTTTATTTTATTTTTAGTATTTGTTGTTGTAGCGGCAACAGAAATACACATTCTGTGAAAATGTCAAGTCTCTAGCTATTACGGTTCGTGAGATACAGCCCGCTGACAGACGGACGGACAGTCGGACTGCGTAGGCTCAGTGATAGGGTCCCGTTGGCACCCTTTGGGTACGGAACCCAAAAAGAATATCCTACCATGTCATAAATGTGTAGATAAAAATTATCGCGTAAATAGGTATATAATGTCAAATTACCTACCTATGAAGTCGTAATATTGCTTAAAAGCAAGCTTAAAAGGCAAATATTCTTTCAACAAAACTTTAATCAACTCAAACTCAAATTTACATAAACTTCTGTTTATGTAAATTCTAAATCAATAATAATAACAAAGTACATACAAAAAAAAATTACTTCTATTATTTTATATATTTTTTTTAATTTCCTTAATTATGTTTTGCTGAAGTACCAACCCTACAACTATCCGAATTTATTTACAATTTTCCTTATGAAATACTTTGAAACGTTCTAACAAAATTTATAGCGGGACTTTCGTAAGTAATTCAGAGTTTCAGACCGGCTGAAGTTTGAACTCGCCTCGGGATCGTTACTAAACGGATTTTGATACGATTTGATGCGATATTTAAACTCTTCGAGAGGCCATTCCAAGTCTAATCGGTGTGCAAACGGTTAAAATACAAGAGAGGGTCTATTTATGTTGTGATCTTTCGAAATTTCAAGCCTGTTATTTATTTTGATATACGTACATTAAAAAGAAGCTCTTGTAGATATACCGAAGGATAAAAAGTCGTATGTAGAAAACGAATATCTAAAATCCGGCAGATAACTAAATTTTATGGCCACTATCTTAATATCGTCCACATTCCGGATTGTCCAGTATGATAGATAAAGTACTAGGGTTGATACCCAGATGCTATCAAAATTCCGGATATTTTGGCTAAATTACGACTTTTTTTAAACATTTTGCGAGATACCTATAGGCTATAATTATTACTTATATATCTTTCACTTTCAATAACTAACCACTGCTTATTTTAACCGTGTAAAATAATAGGTATTGATAATCGACTATACCTAAAGATGTTGCTCTTTATTTTAATAAAACCCTTATTAAACAGTTAAAATACGTAGTGGCTAGTAACTGTCAGTGACCAGTTATAGGTACCTAGTTTTACCCCGCACATTATTTAACACTAGCTTTTGCCCGCGACGTCGTCCGGTATGATTAAAAAAAAGTAGCCTATGTGCCATTCCAGACTATAATTTATCTCTGTGCCAAATTTCATCCAGATCCGTTCAGCCTTTCTGGCGTAAATGAGTAACAAACAAACATCCATCCATCCATCCATCTAAACTTTCACATTTATAATATTAGTGGGATAATAACTTACTAAGCCGACTCCACATCAACTTATGCCTAATAAATAACCAAATAACCCACCAAAAGGACTTCCCAATGGAAGTAATTCAAGTAATCCATGGTATAAAGTACATTCATTTTATTGGGCCAATATCGGGCCACTATATCGTCCTATAAAAACACCATTGGCCCAATTCTGCTATCAGTATACGACGTGCATAGGATGTCGGAGTGAATTTTTATGTTGTAATTTTATGTTAGTAGGGTTTTCATGGCCCGTCTATGTCCTGAAAATATTAAGGTCGATCATTAGGCCGCGCTCACTTTGGATGCGTTTTCGTCCGAATTTTACTCGTGTTTACCCGTACGAACAACACGAATGATCCCGACCTTCCAAGTACTACGGGAGTGCGCACACTGGGTGCGAGTTGGTCGTACGTGTACGTAACTCAAAACGCATCCAAAGTGAGCGCGGCCTTATACTACTGGTCTAGAAATTATACTTGGAATTTGTATTTTTTAGGGTTCCGTACCCAAAGGGTGCCAACGGGTCCCTATTACTAAGCCTACGCTGTCCGTCTGTCAGCGGGCTGTATCTAACGAACCGTAATAGGTAGAGTTGAAATTTTCACAGAATGTATATTTCTGTTGTCGCTCCAACAACAAATATTAAAAATAAAATTTCATAATAATGGGGGGGGGGGGTCCCCATACAAGAAATTTGATATTTTTGACGTTTTTATTCTACGGTGGTACGGAACCCTTTATGTGCGAATCCGACGCGGACATGGCCGGTTTTTTTCTTTAAATTTAGCTTAGCTTTTTGCATATCGCCAGTATCAGTAAATATATATTTTCAAGTTATTGAATGTGTCAAACACAGGTAGGCTTTTGGCCCGAGCTATAATACCCCCCCAAACCCTATCAATAAAGTGACGGATATATTACTGACAAGTTACTAATAGACTTTTTGAGAACCCGAAACGCTTGTTTCACTACTTTTGCTCCAATTGTCCACACTTACGCACGTTTATGAACATAATCAAGCGAGCGATGCCTTTGGTATTGCAAGCTTCTATAGAGTACGGTAACTGCTTAACATCAGGCGGTCCTTACGCTTGTTGTAAATGATAACTATTAATAATAATATTTAAGCTTTATTTAATTCCATAAAAATTCATATTAAATGTTTTATTTTAAATTATTTTCATATACAACATTATTATTAAATTCATATTAAATGTCAGAAATCAGTAATAAGTAAAATAAAAATATAAAATAAAAGTAATAATAATTGTGATTAGATAATTTGATTCATGCATATTAAAAAATAATTATTATTTTGTTTGTATGGACCCCCTTCGGGTAAAAGCTTCCTCCAAGGAATTCCACTTTTCTCTGTCCTTAGCTATGTCTAGCCATCTTTGACCCGCTGTCGTAACTATTTCGTCAGCCCATCTGGCGCATGGTCGACCTCTCGCTCTGGTGCCACGTGGTCCTGCCCATTTTGTTGCTCTAATAGTCCATCTTTCGTCTTTATAACTGGCGATATGAACTGTCCACCTCCATTTTCTTTGCAGCGAGGAAGTTAGGGCGTCAGTTACTTTTGTTTTCATGCGAATATCTACGTTTCTTATTTTGTCTTTTAATTTTATCCCTAGGCAACTTCTTTCCATACTCATCTGCGTAGTCTGGATTTTGTTCCTGGTTTTGAGGAGGTCGAACGTCCACGTTTGGCAACCGTAGGTAAGACAAGGCAATATTTCTGAATCCATAACAATCTTTTTGGTCGGTAAAGTAATTGTGATTTGAATATTTCCTTGTGAGCCCAGTACTTTTTCCAGATATACATAAATAGTGAACTATAGTGAACTGCAAATAAAAAAGTTACTTTTCGAAATTTTAATTTGTATGAGAACGTTTTTTGTTCGGTGGATTTTTATCAGATAGATTGATTTTTTGTTAAATAAAATCACTCCAAAACTATCTGCTTTCATTGAAACCAAAACTTTTAGCGTAATAAAAATACTTACATTTAACTTTTACAAAACTACTTTAGTTAATGTACTAACATTCAAAAATACATTTGGAAGTTCGTTTCAGAGTGAATTCGTTTATTATCTCGTGTACACTTTTACTGAACACAGTTACCTACCTTCAAGAAGAAACTTGAAAGTTTTTATAAACACTAAGGCGGTAAACAAGCGTACAGCCCGCCTGATGTTAAGCTGTTGCAACACTAAAGGCATCGCTAACCTGTTGCGGAACTGTACGGGAATGGGGCCCGGGGTGGAAAGAAAGGGAGGGGCGTTGGTCTTCCCGCTCTCTCACTTCGCAACTTCGCAACTAAAAACCTTAACGCCGATCTTTACGTCGATCTCTATCCGATCTTTTACGGGCCCGTTAGCGTGGTTGGCGCGGAGGCGACTTTCACGCTGCAGGTCGTAGGTTCGATTCCTACCCGTGACATGCATTTGTGTGCACGAACATGTCTGTATGTCCGGAGTCTGGGTATGTATATTAAGTATGTATTTACAAATAAAAAAGTAGTATATGTAGTAATAAGTATCAGTAATCTGGTTTCCATAGTACAAGCTCTGCTTAGTTTGGGATCAGGTAGCCGTGTGTAAAAAATGTCCAAGGATATTATAAAATATAAAATAAATATAACGTCACGACTTTTATCCCCATTCGGGGGTAGTCAGAGGCTTGAGTGGCCATACACCACCACATTGTGGAGGTATTAAGCCAACTCAAAGCCCACGTTTCACCAGATAGTCAGAACCCAACGTGACAGGTGGTGAACCTTGTCGCCATGTATACAGGAACTGACTATTACCTTATCCCGCGGGATAGGTAGGTTTCCTCACGATGTTTTCCCTCACCGATATATATCAGGATATATATCCTCCCTCAGGATATTATTATTATTATATTATTATTATCTTCTGTAAGAGGCTGGTATCTACACCAGTTGAGCCAGTCCATTTACTATAGGTAGAGACTCTAAAAACTAATCTAGTGAAATATATATATATATTGAGCCAGTCCATTTACGAGCTGCAATTAATTAGTAGTATTTTCACTAGATTAGTTTTTAGAGTCTCTACCTATGTCTCTAGTATATACCCATCACATTTTAATTAATGACTTTTTATCCAAAGGTTTAATGGTAGGAAAATGTAGTTTAAATGTATGTGTCTTAGGTATGTTAAGTAGTTAGCGTAGCCTATAGATGCTTGCAATACAAAGGCATTGCTCGCTCATTGCCGGCCTGAAGGGGATTGGTACTGAGGGAGTGGGAAGGGGGGTTTCTTCTTCCGGCTCTCTCACTCATCATACGAAACGCAGCTGTAATAGCTACTTTACGCCGATCTTCTGTGAGAAATTGGTACTAACCCAGTCGAGCCAGCCCGTATATGAGCTGCAGTCAATTCGTTACAGTTTGGCTCTACCACCAATAAATAAGTTCAACACACTCTCTGATATACACATTAACTAAATTATTAATATTCGTAGCTAATTTAATTTAATTGGTATCTCTTTCCGACGTCACGAAAGTCGCGTGATAATAAACAGACACAAATATGTTTGTATTGCATAAAATAAGATGGTCATTAGAGGGGGATGGTTGTATGGGAAAAAGAGTGGCAAAAACGCGCAAGTGTAGACTAACGACGTGACGTCATGGCGTGAACAGTAACGGATGGGGGGGCAAAAACTCGTTGATATGGTGAGGGCGTTAAAACTAAGTTTATATTGTTATTTCACCATAGCTAAGCACAACGTGGGGATAGTCCAATCCAATTTAGAATATAATTCTTTTTTAATATATTGTGAAATATTTTTTCAATAATAATAAATAAAATGTAACGTCACGACTTTTATCCCCGTTCGGGGGTAGTCAGAGGCTTGAGTGGCCATACACCACTACATTGTGGAGGTATTAACCAACTCAAAGCCCACGTTTCACTAGATAGTCAGAACCCAACGTGACAGGTGGTGAACCGTGTCGCCGTGTATACAGGAACTGACTATCACCTAATCCCGAGGGATACGTAGGTTTCCTCACGATGACTGTAACCTAGAGGTGAACAGGTTGGGCTAACAATCAGAAGGTCCCAGGTTCGATCCCCGGTGGGGCATGCACCAATGGATGAATTCTCATCTATGTGCATAATTTACAGTTCGCTGTCGGTGAGGGAATAATAAATAATTACAAATATATTCGCTATTAATGTTTGCGAATACTACTCACTTAGGATGTCATAAGTGTGTAGTTAGCACATTTTTCGAAACTTTAAACGTCTGTATTTTTGCCGATTTTTAAGTTACTTTGAAAATTGTATCACTGTTATGGTCGTAAAGTAACATTTCCAACAAAGGCTGAGCTATCTTAATTACGGGTGTCAGTAATAAATAGAGCTCAGCTTTTTTGGCATAATCACCCTAGACTTGCAGGCAGAATCAACACCAAGATATCGGCACAAATCCTGCTGTCATTTACTTTTATTCGGCAAAAAGAGTTCTATAATAATGCTCATGATCTTATTTTTTTTCTGTGACAAGATTATCTACAATCCCCTTTATATCCGTAGGGCTAGTAATTCAAACCCAGCCATTGAGTTTTAGTGTTAGGGCCGTATTTGATCGTCCGTATACAAATGGGGAGCCCTGAGCGACGCTTCACGGGACATTTGCATCGAATGAGGGATACCTTGGGGTTGGTAGTTTTTTGAAAGTTTTATAATTTTTCAGGGTTCCGTACTTCAAAAGGAAAAACGAAACCCTTATAGGATCACCCTGATGTCCGTTCGTAAAGACACATCCCAAACTGTTGTTGTTAAACATATGGAATTTTGACAGGAGACAGGTACATTTTATAGCGAATATCCCGAAATCGACATGCGCTAAGGAAGGATTTTGAAAAATTATACCCCTAAGGGGGTAAAATAAAGAGTAATAGTTTGTAGGTTTCCAATGTTTCTGACGCTAGAGATATAGAAAATCGTATTTAGACTACTCATTAAAAATAAAAAATATAACATTCAACTCATTTGCACGAAACCCTCAGGGCGCGAGTCACTCGCACTTGTTCGTTTTGTTATGTAGGCGATATTGCTAGTATTGTTGCCATATAAATGGACAAATAAAAACAAATACAAACTTCTCAAAAGCTTGACACGAACACTAAGCGTTCTGGTATTCACTCGTTTTCTTTAAAAACGGTTACTTCGACGATATTTTGCATTTGTTACTTTTATCACTCCAAACCGAATCACAAAATAAAAACAGACCCCGTTATCAGACACTTGGCTGTTCATTTCTGTAAATCCCTTACAAATGAAAAAGGGGATGCTATCTCGGGGTAAGAGACGGCCACATACCATTTTCCGGCTCGATAAACATCTACAGCGGTGATAAAACGGTTTCCGTCGCGTATATCACTCGGTTTCAACCGTTTTTTTGGGATCTGCAGTTTGATAAAAGTGTTCGAATCCCTATTGTTGGAATATTTGTGTTCATCACGCGGTCTAGCAGTTTGAACTTGGAACGCTCGGGAGATCACAGAAACACATGCGGGGATATTTAGTTTTTTTTTTAAATTTATTTACGGTATTTGTAGGAAATGGTAGATCCGTAATAAGCAATTCTATTCGGAAAATGAAAAGGTCCTTACCTTTTCATTATCCGAATCGAATTGCTTATTTCTTCAAAAAAGTTAGAAATAGTTGACGATAATCGTACGTTTACCTGTGTCTTAATCTTTATAATACCTACATACATAAAACTTTTTACGTAAATACGAGCGCATGCGTGTTGTCCCTTCCCTTGCCAAACTAGAGGCGACTACTCACGATTAAATTTTTTATTCAATCCGTTGATTCAACTGAGTTGATTTGACAGATTGCGCGGTGAGGAGGTAAATTGACGCCTACTTTCAGTACAGTCAGTCTCGACTTCAACAAATTGAAATTGAATCGTGAGTAGCCGCCTTAACGAATGTTCCACATCAGGGACCAGTTACTAAGGGGACTGGCCCTAAGCAAGTCGGCCGAATGGTCGGCCTATTACTAACATCGATATAAAACGAAGCGAGTAGTTCAACTATTTACCGATAAATAGTAAAATGAAAATGAAAAAACAATGACCACAATTTGTTTCATACAAATATCTAATAAGGGCACCTCTTTCTTTAGTCTTTACTCTGTGGGTCCACATTCTACCACAACACATTCCTTTGTTTTTACAACTTCCAAAACAAAACTTTCCGGCGGAACCTTTGTGTGCTAATAAAAATTTAATCCGTTTTACTTAATCGGAATGTAGCGGTTCCTACGCGAAAAACAAACTTCTGAAACATGAAATTTCATAAACTTTCCGTTCCACATCATAGTTTTTAAACTCCTGAACATTTCTGGCGTAAATATAATTTTAATTTGGCCTTTTTGTGTTAGTTTGTGAACTCTAATTTGTGTTGAGTGAAATGTAGTACTTTTACTAGGTTTTTGTTTGTTTTCAAAATACTTACGCAATTTCTTTCTTCATTTATAATACTGTCCTACTTTGGGCTATTCTCCCTCCACTATAATGCAAATTTGAAGGTTTTAATTTTGTATTTGTTGTAATTATAATATAGTCATTGGAAATATTAGTATATATTATGTTGGCTACTAATTACAACTAAACTTTTGTCACATTTAATGGCGTCGTCGATTAACATGTCGGAAAAAAAATAGGTTACTGTGATATTATTAAACATATTAACTACGTTCTAAAGTCTGCGGACGAAGTCGCGGGCAGAAGCTAGTTCGAATATATTTTCAAGAATAGAAAAAAATTCAATAGGGCAGTAATGTAATGTTATGCAATAGCATTTTTGAAGGTGGTAGAGCTAAGCTGTAGCCAATTGACTGCAGCTCATAAACGGGCTGGCTCGACCGGGGTAGTACCACCCGCTCACAGAAGATCGGCGTAAAGCAGCTATTACAGCTGCGTTTCGTACGATGAGTGAGAGAGCCGTAAGCCCACCCCCCCTCCCCTCCCTCCATCCCACTCCCCTTCAGGTCGGCAATGTGCGAGCAATACCTTTGGTATTGTAAGCATCTATAGGCTACGGTAACTGCTTAACATCAGGCGGGCCGTACGCTTTTTTGCCACCGCAGTCCTATAAAAAAAGAAAAAAAAAAAAAAGCATTATGATAATAGCTATATTATTTTGTTAAAAATCTACTCACATTATTCTTAACAATAGCTCTTATAATCTCGTATATCCTCTCCTCGCTTCATCCGCATCGTATTCATACGATATTTTTTATTTTTCGCCCATTCTTGCTGCGGATTGGAGCTCGGATGAGCTACGTTGTAATTTCGCCATTACCCATTTTCGCGCGGTACCCCGATTTAGGTACGACGTACACAGGGTACTGTAGCTCACATGATAGATTTGACAAGTCAGCCCACTCGTCCATAGCGCTATTCAAAATAAATTGGTTTGGAACACAGAGTAAAGACTAAAGAAAGAGGTGCCTTATTAGATATTTGTATGAAACAAAACGTGGTCATTGTTTTTTCATTTTCATTTTACTATTTACCGGTAAATAGTTGAACTACTCGCTTCGTTTTATGTCGATGTTAGTACTAGGCCGACCACTCGGCCGACTTGCTCAGGGCCAGTCCCCTTAGTAACTGGTCCATGGTTTGGAACTTAAATTACTAATGAGTCACTAGAATGTAATAGGACTAGTATTTCAATGGTGGTTCTGCCACGATGTTACTAAAAAAAACTGGTTAATAATTAATTAGTAATTAATAGCACGCAACTCGACATGCTGGCCCCGCGACACGTTTCGAGAAACTTTTTTACACCGCGTACTTGAGTGCTTAGATGCGGAATCAGAAGGGCAATAAGTGGCTGACGTCTACAAACGTTCCTTCAAATCACTACGCTTCATGTATGGAAATGATGAATGAAGTCACGTGATGTAGATCACGTGACTTATGCAACTTGTTGTTGATCTACATTACGTATAAACGTTTGACAGTTTCATACATTGTGAAGTCTGTTCTATTCTATTCGATTAGCGTTCATGCCACTTGTCTAGGGGGGCTGTTTCGATGCCAAGTAAGTGGGGTGCTCAAAGTTATTCGCAAAATTCCGCATTTATTTTTTTGGAATATTTGTCCCTGGCCTAGAGCTCTTAACGCGGTGTACGTTACACCTTATTTGGCCGCGTTTTTTCGCTATAGTAAACGTAATCTTCGTGTTTTATCGCTACATTCAGCAGTGAGTTATAGTTCTTGTGTTTACGGAATGATTTTCATATTCCCGTCGCTCGGATGATACAATTTAAATGGTAATTTCAATGAATTATTACGCTAAATATAATTTAGAGTGCACATTTGGAGAATACAATAGTACAATACAACTGTTCTGAGAATAGTTTCGTATTATTTTGGGGCTGTTTTCATGTCGGTTAGGGTTTAGGCTCGTACTAATAAATGCATTTCAAAGTTGAGATCGGTCTTAAGATGCTGTTTTTGACAGATTTTCCATACATTAAACGTCAAAACTGTATCTTAAGATCGATCTCAACTTTGAGATGCATTTATTAATACGAGCCTTTAGTGTCGTGTTGCTAGTGTTGTGCGACAACCTTTTTTGTTACCCAAAATCATTAAAAAAAAAATCGCCAGGCTTATACGCCAAACGCCAACTGTATAGTCCCAGACTAAGCAACGCTTGTACTATGGGTACCGTACAATAAACTGGGGGCAATCCCAGTGATAGACTAGGGCAAATTACGAAAAGACCGTTTCCGATATTTGCCTTTGGCGGGAATCAAACAATCATTTACTGTGGAATATACATAGGTATGACGGGCCCGTCGCCTCCACGCTAACCACGGCCCGTTGGCCCGGGCCGTGGTTAGCGTGGAGGCGCCTTTCACGCTGCAGGTCGTAGGCTCGATTCCTACCCGTGACATGCATTTGTGTGCATGAATATGTCTGTATGTCCCGAGTCTGGGTGTATATGTATATTAAGTATGTATTTACATATAAAAAAGTAGTATATGTAGTAATATCAGTTATCTGGTTACCATAGTACAAGCTCTGCTTAGTTTGGGATCAGGTAACCGTGTGTAAAAAATGTCCCAGGATATTATATTATTTGTAAGATGTTACATTGTTTATAAATAGAAATTCAGTTTTGTTAAGTTGTTAAGTTATGATCGACTTGCAGTGGAATTACAAATCACATTTGTTCCTAAAAATGATTTTGGAACCCATTGTAAACTGGCTAAAGTCTCTAACAATTTGGGGGTAAATATTTCACGAAGTTTTACGCTATTAGTTAACAAGCCTATAGTATACCGAAATCATTGCTTTTACGAGATAACCCAAGAATAAGATAAGAGATTCAACCAATTATTCAAAGTTACTCTGAATTATTCACTTAGATAAAATTCCAAAAAAAACAATGTTAAGCAAAGTCGGTCCACAAGTAAATACATTCCGTAATAACAGTCGCAACGGGCCTGTTCTAAATTTATCTTTTGCTGGAAAAAAGAAAATGGCGGCCCGAGGCTCATGTGCCCGAGGGAAATATAAGAATAAGACGAATCGTCCGCTCCCTGACCGTCCGAAGACAGTGCCAATGAAAAATGTACTGCTGTTTTGAATCGCGTGTTCTTAGAGTTATTAGTCACTTGCTGTGCCCCGCGGCTTCGCCCGTGTGGAAATTGATGTGGAATATTAGCCTATGGCCGTAGTCTCCTATTAAATTCTATCGACCGCTTATAGCGTCACGCGTACGCCGCGTCACAATGATTACTATAGAAATGTACTGTTGTGGTCTCCTTCACACGCCGACGTCACTATAGTAAAATTGTGACGCGGCGTACGCGTGACGCTGTAAGCGGCCGATGGCATTTAATAGGAGTCCACGGCCTATATCTTATTCCAGAGCCTATACTACCTACGTTTCAAATTTCATTAAATCGGTTTAGTAGCTATGGAGATACGTGGTAACAAACATGCACACACACACACTTTCGCATTTATAATATTAGTAAGAAGTAGGATAAATAGGATAGGATAAGGTGGTTTTAAGGTGGTAGAGCCAAGCTGTAGCCAATTGACTGCAGCTCACAAACGGGCTGGCTCGACCCTCTCACAGAAGATCGGCGTAAAACAGCTATTACAGCTGCGTTTCGTTCGATGAGTGAGAGAGCTGTAAGCCCACCCCCCCTCCCTCTCCCTCCATCCCACTCCAGGTCGGCAATGTGCGAGCAATACCTTTGTCATTGTAAGCATTTATAGGCTACAGTAACTGCTTAACATCAGGCGGGCCGTACGCTTTCTTTGCCACCGCAGTCCTATAAAAAATAAAAAAAGGATTTAGTAGTAGTATTGAGTTATTGGTTTATTTATATCTTGGTTTGGGATCGAAAAATTCTTGTTGAAATTCTAAGAACTGCCTACACATTTATATCGCCTTATAATATTAAAATTGTTTTAAGCGGTTTATTGGTGGCAGAGCCAAACTGTAGCCAATTGACTATAGCTAATACATGGGCTAGTTTGACCGGTTACCATCCTGTCACAGAAGAACGGCGTAAAGTAGCTATGTGCTGGGTTAGGTACTAAAATGTTATAGCTCCAGTATTTCTATGGCGGCTCGTACACGACGTTACTCAAAATAAACTGGTTATTAATTCATTAGTTATTAGCAGAGATCGGAGTAGGTAGATTGATTTTTCGTACTTGCGCCATGAGGTCATAACATGGACATGTCATTTTTCCGGAATTACCGGAAATGGAACTGGGATGTCAAAACATTTCGTAAAAAATATATTAAAATGAAAAACGGAAAGGGAGTACGGTGAGGGAAAACATCGTGAGGAAACCTACCTATCCCTCGGGATTAGGTAATAGTCAGTTCCTATATACACGGCGACAAGGTTCACCACCTGTCACGTTGGGTTCTGACTATCTGGTGAAACACGTTTCTGGCTTTGAGTTGACTCAATACCTCCACAATGTGGTGGTGTATGGCCACTCAAGCCTCTGACTACCCCCGAATGGGGATAAAAGTCGTGACGTTATACCTATACCTATACCTGAAAAACGTTTAAGTGAGCAAATTACATCATTTATTGTTTTTTATTTTTAATCTTCATCGGTTACAATTTGTACATCCTGATTATGTGTCTCTATTCAATTAAAATAAATGACCTTAAGTTTTTCAATGCTTTTTAATGTCAATCTATTTCTTTTGACGTCTAAAATCCATTTATAAGTAGAAAATGATCGTTCAACATCTGTAGAAGTCTGAGTCTTATCCATATTAACATATACGTTTGACGTCAATAACCTTAAATCAATCTACCTACTCCGATCTCTGGTAATTAGTTATAGTGCACGATTCGAAATGATGGTCGCGCGCGACTGTTTTCGAGAAACTTTGTCGCACTTACTTGAGTGATTGTGTTTTGTTCTTTTATATGGAGCTTGCGAAGTTGCGTTTCTTTTGAGTAGAGCCGTGGACAAGCCACGCGCGTCTTGCATTACTAATTAATAATAATAATTTAGCCCTTTTAACGTCCCACTGCTGGGCACGGGCCTCCCCTCAATGCGAGGGGGATTTAGGCCATAATCCACCACGCTGGCCCAGTGTGGGTTGGTGGATTTCACACGTCCAAAGACATGCAGGTTTCCTCACGATGTTTTTCCTTCACCGTAAGCAAGTGATAATCATTATTAAAGTTATGATTCACACATAGATTTCGAAAAATCCAGAGGTGTGAGCCAGGGTTTGAACCCAAGACCTTAAGCCTGCAAGACGCGTGCTTAACCAATCGGCTACCACTGCTTCATTACATCATTCATTCATTCATGAACTTCATTTGCATTACTAATTAGTTAGTATTTTTAATTACTAACCAGTACCGTTTCTTTTGAGTAGCACCCTAGACAAATAGACTTACGGCCGAATACTCAAAGGCCACTTAAATATTTAAGTCCCACTTAGCAGTTTGAGACGTCGTTACCTGTTACATTTTTTGTATGGCGCGTCAAAGTTAAGCAGGCCTCAAATTTAAGTTAGGTACGAGTATTCGGCCGTTAGACTTATAAATCTCTACGTGTGTGTTAATCATTAAAGATGCAGGAACATTTATCAGCCCGAAATCCCAGCGCTAGCCAAAAAACTTTAAGCTTAAATAAGTTAGGACGGCCTTAAATCAAATGCCACCGGCCCGCAAAGTGGCGTAAAGGTATTAGCGGGTAAAGCCGGGCATAAAACTTAGTTATCCGGGGCGCTGGTGACTGCCAAGATTGTACGTGACCGGAATTCAAGTTGGAAACCGGTTGGAGATGTTCGATTCGAATATTGTGATAAATTATAATTAGCGAACTATAGTAAAGCCACGGTCTAAGTAGATTGCGGGGTACAGAACACACGCATACCGCGCGAGGCTGCTCACCCACATGCCGCGCGAGGAACGCACTGTAGCCTCAGTCGTATGCCGCGCGAGCCAAAGGGCGAGCCAACCTACACTCCAGAATTAGGTATAGCCGAAATTATCAACATTACCGTTGTCAAGCAGAGCTGGGTGATCATTTAGTGGCATTTGAACTGGGCGTCTCCGTGCTTTGGAGGGCACGTAAAAAGTCGGTCCCGGTTGTTGTCATCTAGGCAGCAGTCGTTAAGCCTAGTCAGAGGCCTTCGGGCGGCTTGAACAACTCTGTCAATAGGTTGGCCACTAACCATACGATAAGAAGAAGATTACCGTTATCTCATTACTAGGCTAAACTAGGTGAGGCAAATGACAGCGCTCGGGTGTCGCAGGGCGAGCGTATGCCTCGCGGCATGTCAAACTACGCGAGGCAAAGCTGCTGTTATGGACACGCCTAATCAAATAATACAGGCAACCATCGTGTTCTGAATTATCGTACCTACGATGTAGATTATAATTGTTAGCACTCGGGCTTTCGTCAGACGACTGAATTATTTATTCGACTTTGGTTAGACGAGACGCGTACAGCTGTTGGATAGATGGATGGACGACGTTTGCTATGGATTGTTTTAGCTTTTTGTTGGGAAGAAGCTTCAACAGTCAAAAACAATACAATTCGAATGCCATTTCCGAAATACTGATCCAAAAATATACAGTACTATTTTTTTTTATGTGTCACCGCCGAATATTCGTACGCAATTTAAATTTGAGAGCTGCTAAGACGCGCCCATGGACCAATTACTAAGGGGACTGGCCCTAAGCAACTCGGCCGAGTGGTCGGCCTAGTACTAACATCGACATAAACGAAGCGAGTAGTTCAACTATTTACCAGTAATAGAACAATGAAAATGAAAAAACAATGACCACGTTTTTTTTCATACATATATCTAATAAGGGCACCTCTTTCTTTAGTCTTTACTCTGTGGACGCGCCATACAAAAAATGACAGATAACAACGTCTCAAACTGCTAAGTGGGACTTAAATATTTAAGTAGCATTTGAGTATTCGGCCGTTAGTTGGAAAACAAGCTTACGGCCCGCCTGATGTTAAGCAGTTACCATAGCCGATGCTTGCAATACCAAAGGCAAGGCACGTTGCCAACCTGAAAGGGAGTGGGATAGAGGGAGGGGAAGGAGGGGAGGGGGTTGGGCTTCAGGCTCACTAGATCATCGAATGAAACGCAGCTGTAATAGCTACTTTACGCGGATCTTCTATGAGAGGGTGGTACTATCCCGGTCGGGCTAGCCCGGATACGAACTACAGCTCGGCTCTACCACCAATGTACAAACCTGTTTATGCAAAAAACCTAACTCAAAAAAAATATGTAATGTCACGACTTTTATCCCTATTCGGGTTAATCAGAGGCTTGAGTGGCCATACACCACCACATTGTGGAGGTATTAACCAACTCATAGCCCACGTTTCACCAGATAGTCAGAACCCAACGTGACAGGTAGTGAACCTCGTCGCCGTGTATACAGGAACTGACTATTACCTAATCCCGAGGGATAGATAGGTTTATTTGGCCAATTCTTCGCTTCGAATTTGATTTGGCAATCGCCTCACTCCCTCCTACCCCCTCATTAGGCCCCGGCCACAATGCAGCATCAGCAAATTAGCGAATCAGATTAATTCAAGGCGCTGTTGAGACAAGATTAGACTTAGTTTGATTATATGAACGTGCCTTGCGAGAACTGAGATAGGTTGTACTAATATTTAGATTAGGAACGCTTAGCTGGTTGTGCTGTATCGTGTAAACTAGCTGTGCCCAGCGGCTTCGACTGCTTGGAAATTGACGTGTAAGATTAGCCTATGTCTTATTCTAGAGCCTACATTATCTACGCTTTAAATTTCATTAAAATCGGTTTAGTAGCTATGGAGCTACGTCGTATTAAATATTCACACACACTTTTGCATTTATTAGTAGGATAAGTCCTTCTACTGCTGTCTTCTATGTCTATCGACTAATGACTATAAATAATAATAAATAATATATCCTGGGACATTCTTTTACACACGGCTACCTGATCCCAAACTAAGTAGAGCTTGTACTATGGAAACCAGATAACTGATATTACTGCATATACTACTTTTTGTTTGTAAATACATACTTAATATACATATAAACCCAGACTCGGGACATACAGACATGTTCATGCACACAAATGCATGTCCCGGGTAGGAATCGAACCTACGACCTGTACCGTGATAGGCGGAATCTTACCAACCACGCTAACGGGTCCGTCAAATGGAAAAGAACTTATAAAATGAACCTTTGACACTATAATAGTAATAATGCTCAGGTTCGTAATGTTGCTTCCATTGAAAAGAACCGGCAAGAAACTCAAAAGAGTAACCATTAAGTTTCTTGCCGGCTCTTCTGAATGGAAGCAACATTATGAACTAGTAGTAAATATTGATGTTAAAGATTCAAAATGCCACCTCTAGCTTAGAAAAAAAAACTGATTTTGTCTTTGTTAATAATATCGCCAGACTTACACGCCAACTGTATGGTACCAAACAAAGCAACGCTTGTACCGTACAATGGACTGGGGGCTTAGGGGTTAGTTACAAAATGGCTGTCTTCAAAACTTGCTTCTGGCGGGAATTGAACCCGCAACCACCCGATGCAGTGAGCCGAGCGACCTACGTTCGAATCACTGCGCCAAGCGGTCGTCAAATAAATAACCTATACAGTGTGTTAAGAAAACCCTGTCCGACCCGAAAACGTATTGTTGGGTATCGAGATTAGATTCTATTTTTATAAAAAAAATACATATATTCATCATTTTTTTTATTATTTTTTTAGCATAGTAATAGTCCCACTGCTGGGCAAAGGCCTCCCCTTTTTTTGGAAAACAATTACCCCGTTTACATAATATTTTTTTTTCATAAAATGACGCCATTACGTACTTTGTAGTCAGAGGTGCTGCCACACGATCTAACATAATTACTTCCAGTAACGGTGTTGTCATTTTTAAAAATTTGCTACGTTTTGGGGGAAAAGGCCAAAAAAATTGGCATTTTAAACTTACATTAATATGTTTACTATGGTGAATATATAATTTATTTTATTTTATTTGGTCATACGATTGGGAAACCCAAATACCGGTTTCGGCTAGGACAGGGTTTTCTTAACATATTGTATAAAAAACCTCTCATAAAAATATTAACAAATGCGCAATTTCCTCGACCCATCGAGCTGAAGTCCCAGCCCTTGGGCCCAGCAAGGGCCTATTAAACGTCAATTCCTGTGAACACACTTCACGTCGAGACCTTCCTAATTGGAAATTCTTTAAACATTTTTATTTTTCGCAAGCCCTTTGATTATGTGCTTGGGTTGAATTATTTTGTTAATATTCTGTAACAGTTTGAAATTAGAACAATTTGGAAGGTAATTTCGAATACTCAAAGGCTACTTAAATATTTAAGTCAGTTTGAGACGTCGTTAACTGTCATTTTTTGTATGGCGCGTCAAAGTTAAGCAGCTCTCAAATTTAAGTTGCGTACGAGTATTCGGCCGTAAGTTAATTTATTTGTTTTAGCGTAGATTAAAAAATATTCACGACAGATCGGCGTAAAGTAGCTACAACTGCGTTTCGTACGATAGGTCGAGGAGACGGAAGCCCAACCCCCGCCCCTTACCCTCCCTCTGTCCTACTCCCCTTCAGGTCGGCAACGTGCGAGCGATGCCTTTGGTATTACAAGCATCTATAGGCTACGGTAACTGCTTAACATCAGGAGCGCCGTACGCTTGTGTACCTTAGAATTGGTTACTTATGACGTGGTTTTAAGTTATCTAAAGGGTTCTAGGGTCCGAAGAACATAGATGGTGGTGCTTCCACCTCTTTAAGCCCTTGTAACAACCCCTGAAATTAAAAAGGGACCTCCCTTTATGGCGACAGTTCTTTTTCCTTCAGGTGAACGGAGCTAAGAATTTCATTAAAATACTTCAGAGCTTTGGGAAAACTTAGTTTGGAGAGCCTACGAGAATTCCTGAGCTTACTGTAATATATTTAAGTGCTATTTAAGTACTCTATGAACGCAAAAAGACCTGTTCTTCAGCCTCAAATTATAGAACCAAGACCAGTTTTAGTCTATTCCAATTCTGTTATCATCAAATCAGGACTAAACTAAATTTGACACGTCATTTACAAATACCGAGTGTTTCTAAATTACTAAATAATGATTAAATTACATATACGGTAGCTGAAATGTAGAGGCTTAGTGAAGGCAGACTATATGTAACTATAATAGTGTATAAGTTATGGGCACGAACGTGTATATGAAAATTTTAATAGGTTTTGTGAAAAGTTTCGTGTTAACGTCCTATGAAACTGACGTCTCGTGACTATTAAGTTGGCACATTTTTTTAAATTTATTTTTTTGTTACTAAAGCAGTATCTAGTTAAAGCACGCGCGAAATATTTATAAATCTAATCTACGCAGAATTACCGCGCCCGCAAAATCTTTCACAAGACTCATAGAATTTGATAAAGGAATTCCAACTCAATGTTATATGAGGTACAAAACACGATTGCGTAGGATTTTGCGCGTGATTTATTTATTCCCAAAACATCCGTTAAATTCACAGCTTTATGTTTCGCTGCCGCTACATTTGATGCAGGCTCTCGGTTCGGGAGAAAGAAATGCGGTTAAGGAAGTACTGGGGGCGAAAAGGCCGCATAGCAATTCTGCAAAAGCAATTAATTTTTCTAATTTTCTATCAGAATGCTTAGCAATTCCGCAAAATTCCCATAAAATAGTCAATGGTCAATTATTATTTTTCTCAACCAATAACTAAGCGTTTGTTTCAGAACCGTCAGATAACTTTTATTCACCAAATAAATATGGAGTTTTAACAGTTTTTCCATAGAATATCTGTCAAAACGCCATATTTATTTGGTGGATAAAAGTTATCTGATGATTCTGAAACAGGTTCCGAGTACCTAACACTATTTGCTGGCTTTTATTCGTATTCCCAACAAAAGTAGCGTCACAGTATCCCAAAACGGATAAAATTCCGTCGGAATCCCTGTAAAAGCGCATCCACCTCTTCGCACATAACAGTTATCGTAAAAATAAACATCCCGAAACGATCTGAACCAGTTCCAGATAATTTACTTGCTTCCTAACAGAACTCTCCAAAACGTTTTGTCGGTCCAACGAAAAGTAAATCTAGCGAAAAGTGGGAATTACAATTTGATGTTTGTTTTTCTATTTGTGTCGGATTTAGATCAGGCGATATACATTTTAAGGGGAAGGATATTGCCCTAGGGATTATGCTGAAGAGTAAAAAGATATAGTACAAAATTGTTTGCCAGATATAATACGTCATTAGATGTGTCCATATGGCGCGCATGCCTCACCCGAGCACTCATATTATGACATTGTGTCTATACGTTCCAACGTCAAAACTGATTGCTCGGGCGAGGCATGCGCCTGTTGAAGACGCCGCCATTGCATTATAGTAGCGGCATTCGAAGATTGGCCGGTTTGACATGTGGGGGGGGAGAAAATGAACCTTATTATAACGGAATAAGACTGGCCGTTTGTTTTAAAAATAAGAATGTCAAAAAATGAATTCGAAAATGAATTTTATTCCGTTATAATAAGGTTCACCCTTTCCCCCTCCCACATGTCAAACCGGCCATCATATCGTGCCGCTACTGTAACTTTAGTGATAATGTGGATGGATGAAATCTGGATAATTATGCCACTTACGGCCGAATACTCAAAGGCTACTTAAATATTTAAGTCCCACTTAGCAGTTTGAGACGCCGTTAACTGTAATTTTTATGGCGCGTCAAAGTTAAGCAGCTCTCAAATTTAAGTGGCGTACGAGTATTCGGCCGTTAGACGAATACATTAACTTAGTGGCAATTCATATTATCACTCACGAACCAATTAATATTATACCATATTTTTTTTTTTTTTAAAGAATTGCGGAATCTGCTAGGGAATTGGAAATGAATTGCATTGATAATGTTGCTATGGTGCCCTTATGTAAATTGGCTGAAAATTTATTTAGAATGAAATTAAGAAAGGCAGAGCTTTTCAATAGAAGCGCAAGAGAGGCCAGCTGGCCGACTGCCAAGCACCACAAAGCATGTGTCCGTTAACTCTTGTTTTTACAAATAATAAATTATAGGCCTCCGATGTGCCTTTAAATTGTAGACAATTTGCAGGTGAATGCAGCTGTGTGGCCGTTTGTCCACTGGCAAGTAACTTCCGCAATTACTTGCACTAGTCACTTGCCGACGTGTTTCCACTGACTGCAATTTTACACAACCGTGTACATGTGGGGCTTGCAGCAAGTTCGGCAAGTCGCAGAAGTCCACTTGCGTGAGCTTTTACACATTGGAAGTCGCTTGCGCAAGTAAACTTGTGCAAGTTTTCATGCCAGTGGATAAACGGCAGGAAACAAATAATAACAAAGAAGTAGTAACAGCTTACTTATGTACCCATCTAAGAATACCTAAAGGCAGATTTAACTTACAATAGATTAACATTGTGGTCAAACCCAGAAGAGGGAAATACTATTTACTTTCCCTTCTTAGCGCCAAGTCGCTTAGCCATTGAAATGCCACTGTAGCATTTTGCTATTGTAACCGACCCTCTGCTTGGTCGTTTGATACTGACCGACCAATCAGAGTCTTTCCTTTGAAAAGAAAAAGGAAAGAAAGAAAAACTTTATTGCGACTAGCAACACAAAACAATAATAAATATAAAAAGAAGAAAAAAATAATTATGCTCGTCGCAAACGGACCCAATTCAGCATGTGCTGGTTAGCAAGAACCAGCGCTGGTATTCCATTGGGTACGTTTGGCGATTTCACGGACGCAAACCGTAAAAAATTTAAATTAAAACCAAAATTAGATTAAAACTAAAAGGGCACCCCAACATGGGGCTCTGGTCATGGTTACAAGTCCCTAAAAAGTCGACACCGTCGCTTTCCCTTAGAGCGTGTATAAATTATCCAGCGCAGGCATAGGCATAAGAGCTTATTGCACCTTCCTAAATTTAGTCACTAAATTTAGAACCTAATTTAGAAAGCTTCTGATTATTTAGGATTCTAACTTGCTAAATGCGATTACACTTGCCTAAATTCAATCACGACTAAATTAAGTAGCCTAAATTTAGGAAGGTGTAATAAACTCTATAGGCATAGGCCTGCGCTAGATAATATACACGAACTAATATGACGCGATTATATTAACTTAAAATGGATGTACGCGTTTCAAATGTATGAGAGGTAGCGACATTGCTACAATTATTAAAATGTTTATTTCTACTTAGTAAGCAGTGGTAGCCGATTGGTTAAGCACGCGTCTTGCGGGCTTAAGGTCCTGGGTTCAAACCCTGGCTCACACCTCTGGATTTTACGAAATCTATGTGTGAACATAACTTTAATATGATTATCGCTTGCTTACGGTGAAGGAAAACATCGTGAGGAAACCTGCATGTCTTTAGACATGTGAAATCCACCAACCCGCACTGGGCCAGCGTGGTGGATTATGGCCTGAATCCCCCTCGCATTGAGGGGAGGCCCGTGCCCAGCAGTGGGACGTTAAAAGGGCAAAATTATTATTCTACTTAGTAGCAAAATCGAGTACCGATTACCATTAAACAACTGTTGACGTAAACTTTGAAGTAAAACTACTTCTAGCACGAGCATTTAGCTTGCAGCACTTGCAGATATATTTAGCTTAGTTGGTAAAGCCACGATAGTTGCTATTTGATTCAGTTCGAATAAAGAAAATTTAACCTTTTTTTAAGTAAAAACTAAATACCCGACTACTGAAAAATCACGCTCCAAAAAGTATGAAACAAGAAAATATCCCCATCTAGACGATAGCCGTGGTCCGTGTAGGTCCTTTAGGGCAAAATGGCATATAACCACGGACCACGGCTATCCTCTAGATGAGAATATTTTCTTGTTTCATAATTTTTAGAGCGTGATTTTTCAGTAGTCGGGTTTTAGTTTTTAAACTTACTTTTTATTTAAATATTTTGGAGTTATAACAAACAATATCAGTATATATATTTGAAATTTGCGATATAATTAAGCTCTTATATTTGATACCTAACGCGGCTTTGTTAAAAAAAATTATTTTAGTTCATGACATTATATCCTCTAGAGGGTGCCACATGCAATTTTATGTAAAGCCTATAACCAGCGGACAATTAAGCCGCTTCTAACGATACCTCATTTGTCAAATTACGACAAGTAGTTTGGAAGTTAGGCGGGAACAGATGAACATACATACATACCCGTCAAAATCATAACCCTCCGCCGTAGTCAGGTAAAAAGAGAGTATACGCTAGCCAAGAAATAATAAGCCTAGTCCGCGGTATCTCACAACTTAAGCTGTAGCATTTAGCTGGCGTGCAGCCAGTTGCCACAGCCTGCGGAAGCGGAGATAGACGACAAAAGAAATAAAGCGAGCCATACAGCGGTAGAGTGGCTACGCGGCGGTGGATCCGGGGACATTTGCTAGTGTACTTGTTAAAGGTGATCCTGTCCATTACGTAGGACATTTCAAATAAACATTTTTTAATGTTTGCCTGTTTTTGCTTTAGTTTTTATTGTATATTTTGTTATTTTCATTTTGGATTATTTCGACGGATTTACGTTGATATATAATATGTTGTAATTATTGTCAAACAAACGTCATAGTTCGTGAGAAAGAATAAGCACAGAGACGTGCGGTCATAGTGCGCAATCAAATGGGACATCGTATTGATGCGTCGCGCGTCGTGTCCGCTCTAGTACGTAGTGCATATTATGTCGATGCGAGTGTATATTGATATATATTGTATATTGATGAATAATACCGACATGTATACTTAGATCTACTTTACCAATAGTATCAATTGTTTAGTTACATAGAAAACTAACGAAATACTCACAATTCGTAGGCTATTGAACTAAAGGTTGATCACTTTACAACCCAAAATAAAATGTTAGTTACAACAAATTTAACTCGTCCAACAATATTAAAATACCTGGTAACACTCGCTTCCACACTCTGGCGTAAAAGCGGCCATTCACGAGCATTACACGATCCAAAACGCTAGTTTTAGATAATTTAGTCTGTTGTTATAGCGTTGTCGTTTAGCCTTTGCCGTTGCTTCGAAAATGCTGCAGTTTTCTTTTTATTGAAACATTTTCCCATTGTTTTTTTTGTTTCGTAAATTGATGTAGAAAAGAGCGTCAAGCATTTAAGTTTTCTTCTAATCTTCTTAAACGCATCTATTCTACTATTAAATATTATAATAAAAAAATAAAAAAATAATTTAGCCCTTTTAACGTCCCACTGTTGGGCACGGGCCTCCCCTCAATGCGAGGGGGATTCAGGTCATAATCCACCACGCTGGCCCAGTGCGGGTTGGTGGATTTCACATGTCTAAAGACATGCAGGTTTCCTCACGATGTTTTCCTTCACCGTAAGCAAGTGATAATTATATTAAAGTTATGATTCACACATAGATTTCGAAAAATCCAGAGGTGTGAGCCAGGGTTTGAACCCATGACCTTAAGCCCGCAAGACGCGTGCTTAACCAATCGGCTACCACTGCTTTTTAATTAAATATTAATTAAATAAATATAGCCAGACTTACACACCAATTGTATGGTCCCAAACTAAGCAACGCTTGCAATCTTGCGTACTGGGGGCAACCCCAGTGACACCCTAACTAGGGCAAATTACGAAAAGGTCGTGTCCCAAATTTTCCTCCGGCGGAAATCGAACCCGCAATCACCCGATCCTACGCTGGAACACTGCGCGAAACAGTCCCCTTTTTCAGTCTATAGAATTAATTTTAATGTATAAAAAAGATTAAAATGTACACGTCAGCCAGCTTAATCTGGATTTATTATTAAAATGAAATATTTCCTGAATTTCAGGTGTCCGTGCAATCTTCTAGAAGAGGGGTCGGCACAGGGTGCCCGCGCGGGCCCGCCGCACGGCTGGGCCCGCCGCTTCTACAGCTAGATACAAAGTGAGTTGAATATCTAAGCTCACAGGCGTAGATCTAAATAGATGTGGCACGTGTATGTACCAACTGAGCGTGCCAAAATGTGCATAAAAGGCAGTGCAATTTGATGCAGTTTATTCAATCCGCGCTCCACCGCTGTCCGTTCCGGACGTCAAAAAACATTTAAAAACATGCCTAGTTGCCGTATTGAGCTGTAAAAACTCCACAAGAAAAGTTGATCGAGATAGCCGAGATAGGTTGACGGGCCCGTTGGCGTGGTTGGCGTGATGGCGCCTTTCACGCTGCAGGTCGTAGGTTCGATTCCTACCCGTGACATGCATTTGTGTGCATGAACATGGCTGTATGTCCCGAGTCTGGGTGTATATTTACAAAAAAAATGTAGTATATGTAGTAATATCAGTTATCTGATTTCCATAGTACAAGCTCTGCTTAGTTTGGGATCAGTTAGCCGTGTGTAAAAAATGTCCCAGGATATTATTATTATAGTATAAAAGGCTCACAGTAGGTAGAAAAAAAATTGGCATGCTTGGATTTCATACTAAACGAGGGACATGCGTCATCTATTCAGATCTATGTCTGTGCCTATACTATAATTAACTTTGATACCCCGGCCCCGCTCCCGCTATATATGAAAATTGATCTCATGGGCCTAAGCACCAATATTCATATTTCTGTCATCAAAAATGACGGACTTCTATATAAACTTGCATCCCCTATTTAACCTAAGGGGATGAATATACAAGAATCCGTTCATGAAAATATCATGCTTCTGGGCTCTGCAGTTCACGCTGTGCGTGTTCCGTCAGTCATCGAGTTATTTTTTTTATTAAGTAATTTTATGCCAAGTCATTTTAGTAACTTCGTTCATTTTATTGCACCAATCTGTCACGAAGTAACTACATTATCACAACGACGCCTTCGAGTCATATCGTCACAAACGGTAAAACCTTCGAAGCGTTGGTCCCGTAAAAATAAAATTACAACCACCGCCTCGGGGCTGAATTGTGGGGGCGAAATGAATCTGCGGCCTGTCGGAAATCTCTTTTTATTTGTGTCAGTTAAGACGCGTTTTATTCGTCATCACGGACTGTGATTTCGGAAAAGATTGTCGGTATAACCGACTTTTAGAAAGGATTATGATTTCGGTAGATTGCAGTGTCGTTGTTATCTGTCGATTCAAAAGGTTTGGGGTTGGGGTTTGGTTTGGGGTTTGGGTTCTGACTATCTGGTGGAACGTGGGCTTTGAGTTGGTTAATACCTCCACAATGTGGTGGTGTATGCTCATACTCAAGCCTCTGACTACCCCCGAATGGGGATAAAAGTCGTGACGTTACATTACATTACAAAAGGTTTGCTTTTGAAAGATTGCGGGTCTATTTGCCATAGGTATTACATCGGAAACTTTTTGCTACGGCATTGATGTATTATTTTAGGAGATATGGTACCGCCTAACATTGCAAGCACTAGTCTTTATCGCACTCGCAATTCGACAATCAACTTAAAGACATTTTGATGCGTATTATTCACCCGAAGATGAGCCGTATTGGCGATACCGACATGTTTTCAACATTATTTTCCGGGAACAACTGAGTCCTACTGTGTCCATGGACTCCGTTTAGTAGGACATACTATTTTAGACAATCACGTATCTCCTTATTAACTAGATAATGTGGTTGTTCTACAGAAAACAATTCATTTCATGGCTAGTTCTAGAAAGCAGGTAGGCACTAGTAAAGTGACCTATGCATATAAAATAAGTTTTCATTAATGCCACTGTCCACATAAACATCATTGGAATCATACTATTGAAAGCTTACAACCTCAAAAAACAACGCAGTTAAATGTAATCGGGTCGTAACGAACCATAAGTTATAACCTGTGGTACAGAGAAAAGACTAGACGACTAAGACGAGTTTTATAATAAAATACCACCAAACATACTTAGTCTTAGTGAAACTAAATTCAAAACTTGTGTAAAGCGTACGCTTTGTAACCGGGCTTACTACACATTAGATGATTATTTGAAAGATAAAGATGCTTGGCTAGGTGCTGGTCCAGCTCCACCGGAACGGGAATAATTCCTCAGAATTTCTTGTTTTGATTTATTCCTTATTTATTTATTGTTTTCCTCTTCCTTCTCTTAATTTAGCGCTATTGACATATTAGTCACAATTACCACCTTTTTAAGTTGTGGAAATCATGTATCATGTAGCCATTGACAAGCATTTGTATGTCAATTGTAGCGGATGTTGTCTTGCCGTACGCTTACTTAGCTTTGTTGAACTATGTCGCTGCGGTAATGGATCGGTCATGCTCACTCTAATGTCCTTGCTTGCGGTGGCTCTGTGGAGCGGGTCACCCTCTTCCCTCTAAAATGGTTGAGGAGGGTGATGCCGCTGCTCAAGTCATGCTCGGGTTCCGGGCGCTGCTTGCGGGGACTGGTCCGCCCATTTTCCACTTGACACCGTTGTTCCAAAACTTTTACAGACAAGACCTAAGCACGGAAGGCATCACACCAAAACAATCGTTCTAAATATTCACCTTTTGGTTTGACAGTTAAGTGGGAGTAGGCATGCACAGCTTTCTCGGCTAGTTTTTATTAATTTTTATTTAAATACCTTATTTTCTTTTTTTACTCACACTGTGTTAATGCATGCCTGCTCACATAGCGTTACTGTTTGAAAATGTATACAATTATTCTTTTGAAAAGAGTAACCATTGAGTTTCTTGCCGGCTCTTCTCAATGGAAGCAACATTTCGAACCGGTGGTAACGCTAAAATATTGTTTATATTGACTATTTATAAATGCTCTAATGAGCTTACATGAATAAAAACCTTTTGACTTTGACTTTGACTTAGACTTCAGCACCTGGCTCATTCTCAGTCTGACCATTTTAAGTGGACCTTCGGTGTCAGGCTTTTTTTATTGACACCGAAGGTCAGCATAAAACGGTCCGACTGGGAATGAGCCACCTATAATATAGGGTGGAAAATAATGTTTGCGTTCGCTTTTGTTATAACTAAATGCTCAGGATTTTAAGGTGAGGGTACATATACGACAGAGGTGAGGGTATATTGACGGGCCCGTTAGGCTGCGTTTCCATTGAAGCGGAGCGGGGCGGAGCGGGGCGGAGAAGAGCAGTGAAAAGTGGCAACTGTTTCCATTGAAGCGGTGCGGGGCGGAGCGGAGCGGGGCGGAGCGGGGCGGAGCGGGGCGGAGCTGGGCGGAGTGGAGCGGAGAAGAGCAGTGAAAAGTGGCAAATGTTTTCATTGAAGTGGAGCGGGGCGGAGCGGGGTTGAGCGGAGTGGAGCGGAGCGGTGCTAGGCGGAGTGGAGCGGAGAAGAGCAGTGAAAAGTGGCAAATGTTTCCATTGAAGCGGAGCGGGGTGGAGCGGGGCCGCGTGTTCATATATTGTACTCGAAAGTCCGCTCAGCTCCGCTCCTCTCCGCTCCACTCCTCTCCGCTCCGCTCCGCTCTGCTTCGTGCCCACCACTCGGCACCACAGCCTGCTCAGCTCCGCTCAGCTCCGCTCAGCTCCGCTCAGCTCCGCTCAGCTCCGCTCAGCTCCGCTCAGCTCAGCTCCGCTCAATTCAGCTCCGCTCAGCTCAGCTCCGCTCCGCTTCGTGCCCACCACTCGGCACCACAGCATGCTCAGCTCCGCTCAGCTCCGCTCAGCTCCGCTCAGCTCCGCTCAGCTCCGCTCAGCTCCGCTCAGCTCCGCTCAGTTCCGCTCAGCTCCGCTCAGTTGCGCTCAGCTCCGCTCAGCTCAGCTCCGCTCAGCTCAGCTCCGCTCCGCTTCGTGCCCACCACTCGGCACCACAGCATGCTCAGCTCCGCTCAGCTCCGCTCAGCTCCGCTCAGCTCCGCTCAGTTGCGCTCAGCTCCGCTCAGCTCAGCTCCGCTCCGCCCAGCTCCGCTCCGCTTCGTGCCTACCACTCGGCACCACAACCTGCTCGACTCCGCTCTGTCCGGCTCGAGGCCGCGTGGTCATTTGTTTTATTCGAAAGTCCACTCATCTCCGCTCCGCCCAGCCCAGCTCCACTCCGCTCCGCCCAGCCCCGCCCCGCCCCGCTCAACTCCGCTCCGCTCCGCTTCGTGCCCACCACTCGGCACCACAGCCTGCTCGACTCCGCTCTGTCCGGCTCGGGGCCGCGTGTTCATTTGTTTTATTCGAAAGTCCACTCATCTCCGCTCCGCCCCGCTTACACTGTTTCCACTGATGCGGAGTGGAGATTTCGAGCACTGTGATTGGCCAATTCACGGTCCGCTCGGCCCCGCTCCGCCCCGCTCCGCTTCAATCGAAACGCACCCTTAGCGTGGTTGGCGCGGAGGCGCCTTTCACGCTGCAGGTCGTAGGTTCGATTCCTACCTGGGACATGCATTTGTGTGCATGAACATGTCTGTATGTCCCGAGTCTGGGTGTATATTAAGTATGTATTTACAAATAAAAAAGTAGTATATGTAGTAATATCAGTTATCTGGTTTCCATAGTACAAGCTCTGCTTAGTTTGGGATTAGGTAGCCGTGTGTAAAAAATGTCCCAGGATATTATTATTATTATATTTTGAACTCTGTGTCACTTCAGTATTTTACTTTACAATTGATGAAGCATAAAAATATATGGACACAAAAAATCCACGCTTATACACGGTAAAGATGGTAACACTATTTCTAACGTTTTGACCGTATGCACCCGTACATAGTAAAAACTTTAATATGGTATAGTGCCACAACACGTGCTTATTATCCGGCTCCTCTTCAGATAAGCAACGCGCGAGCGATGCCTTTGGTATTGCAAGCATCTATAGGCTACGTTGACTACTTAACATCAAGCGGGACATACGCTTTAGATTGCGGAGGTAGAAAATGATGCGGACTATTCTGCCATATTTGGAATCTCGTGTTCAGCACATTCTGTACCTTTTTGTTAGCCTATTATATGTCCCACTGCTGTACCTAGTTTTTGAAAATTGATCCTAGTCACAAGATAGTCTGTCCGCAGCCTAGCCTTTCTGTATTAGACAAATTGATAGAGTCCGCTGATTCATGCTTATTTTGTCGAGCGTAAAAAACTTCTAATGAAGACCCTTTTATTTTTTTTCTAAGCTTTAAGATACCTCAGTGAAAGGACACAAGGGTATCGATTTGGAGCCTCTCCAACCGAGCGGGTCTTAATAAAAGGTACGAAGAATAATAGATGTGCTTTTAGTTTTAGTATCTGTTGCAACTTGTTTTGGAGGCTGTTCACCCGTAGGTTCTTGAGGTAATTTATTGTACTATGGTCACCGAGAAGCCATACGAAAGTGAAAAGATTATTTTATTATATTACTTATTTTTGGCATTTCGCTTTCACTTATGTTAACATTACGCTTTCTGACATAACTTAGAAAATTGACTGAAATACATTTGAAGATGCACATGGCGCGCGAGGCTGCTCATCCACATGCCTCGCGAAGCACGACGTTTGCCTCACTCGCATGCCGCGCGAGGCAAATGGCGAGGCAACTGACACTAGCTAGACAGAGTAGGGTACCTATACCCGAGCAATCAGTTTGGCACGTTTGACATCGTTCTTTCTCATGACTATGCCAAACTAGGCGAGGCAAATGACAGCGCTCAGAAGGACTAGACAAGTGGCTGACGTTTACAAGCGTTCCTTCAATTCGCTACGCTTCATGTATGGAACTGACATAAGTCACGTGATCTACATAGCAACTGGTTGTTGATCTACATAGCGACGTTTGAAATTTCCATACATTGTGAAGTCTATTCTATTCTATTCGATTAGCGTTCATGCCACTTGTCTAGGGGGGTAGGTGAGGCTGGACGCGCATTTGCCTCGCGCGAGGTAAGTCAAACTTCGTGAGGCAATTTTCATCTCACGGCATGTGAGAAATCTGGTCGTGGCTATTGAAAATTAGTTGTAAGTATGTACGTTTTTTTATACTTGTCCTATTTGGTAAGCAAAGATGGCGTCCAGCAGGGCGATTGCGTAACTTTTTGTCAATGTTTCAATTGGTTTCGTATATAATTGACACAGGATGAACGAAACCAATTGAAACATTGACAAAAAAGTTACGCAATCGCCCCGCCGCTGGTCGCTAGCTTTGCTTACCAAATAGGACAAGTATAAAAACACGTACTATAGCACCTATTGCCTATGGGCCGGCTCAAAGGAGGGAGTGTGTCCACCTACATACGCCACATAGCAAGATAAATGATCCAAATTTAATATAACAACTTCAACAACTAGTTCCAGTTGTTAAACACGTTTGTAGTGCAAAACGAGACATGAAAGCCGCACATTAATAATTTTATTCGAGCGCTATTCACGACCGTTGTTCCATTATACGCTAGTGTCGTTACTGTTTTGTACAGAGCGGCAACATTATTGTTGCATAACAGTTGCGTAGTATTTAATAATAATATCCTGGGACATTTTTGTACACACGGTTTCCTGATCCCAAACTAAGCAGAGCTTGTACTATGGAAACCAGATAACTGATATTACTACATATACTACTTTTTTATTTGTAAATACATACTTAATATACATATACACCCAGACTCCGGACATACAGACATGTTCATGCACACAAATGCATGTCCCGGGTAGGAATCGAACCTACGACCTGCAGCGTGAAAGGCGCCTCCGCGCCAACCACGCTAACGAGCCCGTTAAAACGATCACCATCCACGGATATTACCATCATCTTCATGGTCGTAAAGTATGAGCAAGAGAGATAAACTTTTAAATAGAGACTAACCCAGCTGTCCACTCTCCTGCTATTCCAATCCACTTCAGGTATCAAATTAGTTTCTTCGTATCAAATTCGCCTTTCATCAAGTGTGGAAAATATAAAAAAAAAATATTGTGTTTTCATAAAAAATACAAAAATCATTGGCTTTTGAATCAATTAAGATCAATGTCATGTTTAGAGTCTGCCAAAAGTGGTGACATTCTAATGTTTTTCACCATAGATTTAAGATATTCTTGCATTTATTTGCCTCTACTTTAAAGTAACTGCGATTATTAAGAACATAAAATCGTAGCCCGTCTGCAACAAAAATAAACAGCCTTTACAAGAGCCAAGTGGCATCTTACGACAGTATAAACTTTCCACCATAACCATCAATCCTTTCAAACTTGGACACCATTATTAATTAGAAGCAGGCTATTATCACGCTACTGTAGTTGAGTCGTAAATTATTCAAAATCGACTTATAAACACTCGTTATATTGTGGCGTACATAGTTTTAAGATTTATTTCTGGAATACAAAGTTATAATACACTTCTCATCAAAAAAAATGAAACAGTACTGCAAGTATATTCAGGCATTTAAATAAAAAAATGATTGATATCATTAAAAAAAAATACGCCAATAAATAGCTGGCAGTTTAGTCTACACAATACACAATGATTATGGTGTACCACAATTCCAAATTTGAATTTAAATTTTAGAATTTTCACCCAATAAATGAATGCAGGTGTTTCGATTTTATTGATGAGAAGTGTATTTTCATTGTATCGCATTCTCAAGTCTAGAATAATCAAATTAAAAGTTCCATACTTAATCTATTAGATACTATGCTCTGTATCGGTTTTGGGCTTCATCTGAAAGTAAAGGAAATTTTGTACTCTATTACCGGGTTAAAACAACCTCAGTATTTATAGCGGGGTCCAGAAGGCTCGCATGCTACACGAGGCTGCTCGGTTACATGCTGTCGCATGTTCAGGCGAACCAAAGTGCAAGCAAACCTACACTCTAGACAGAGAAAACCAGAAAGGTATACCCGAGGGTATAACATTATCGTTCTATCTCGTGACTAGGCCAAACTAGGCGAGGCAAATCACAGCGATCGGGAGAGGCAGGCCGAGCATTTTTTTCGTGTGCGCCATGTCAAACTAAGCGAGGCAAAGCAGCCTCGCGCGGCATGCGAGACAACTGGACCCGGCTATTGAATTGTTTCAGCTACCGGCTAACTTTAATTAACAATTTCAAAGCTGTGACACTGCTAAGTGCTTCAGCGTGTCAACCTACATTTCGGCCTATTTCAAAACCATTTTCAAGTTAATTGAAGCATTAAATGTATACTGTTTATTTATGAAAAGCCTGAAAGTAAGATTTTTCCAACGATGCTACAATTACGCCCCTCCATTTCAGTTAACGAGCACCTTTTATTACTTAAGATATCCACATGATCTTAACTTTATGAGCAGCCGTCATGATGTAAATTTTTATAACGAGGAGTGAATTTATAAATGTAGAGACCATTGAGAGTTTCAAGATATAAAGAAAAATGAATACACTTGATAACAACGAATTTTAAAGCACTTAATAAAAATATCTTGTACACCTACCTACCTAATTTGCATACCTACCTACATATTGCAGTAATAAATCTTCGTTGAGCACATTGAAATTACTAAGGGTCATAACACAACGGGTAGCCATGGCGACGTCGCCAGCCACTATAGCCAACTATTCATATTGAAATGTATGGGAGGTAAAACACCTGGCGACTGACTGGTGACGTCGCCTGACGTCCCGGTGTGTTATGGCTCTATGATAGATGGAGACATGGGACTATTGAAAATAGTTTGTGTTACTAATCCATGGACACAGTCGTAGGTATTGTGTTCATGAACATCATCCTGAGTGCATATCTGCATTGTAAAAAATAAAAAAGTTAGGAGTTAGTTAGGGATTAGGTAATAGTCAGTTCCTGTATACACGGCGACAAGGTTCACCACCTGTCACGTTGGGTTCTGACTATCTGGTGAAACGTGGGCTTTGAGTTAGCTTAATACCTCCACAATGTGGTGGTGTATGGCCACTCAAGCCTCTGACTACCCCCGAATGGGGATAAAAGTCGTGACGTTATATTTATTATTAAAAAAAAGTTACATCACTTTTGTTCGTTGCTAGTCGGTCATCAAACCAAAATTACTCTTCCCTTTAGGTATAAATCATAGATACAGGACCCATAATTTTCTTTTAATTCTACGGTGTAAATGAATGTTACATTTGTACATTTCCACTTTACATACATTTTCAATCTCGTGAAAAACATTCCAACAAACTCACGTCAAAATATTCACACAACTTTCCCATCGAATGGAAACTGTAAAAACGGTGAGCTAGGCTCACACAGCGGCAGACGGCTGTGAAAAAAGGTCTGTTATTTTCAGGTAATTACATTACTCGCCTGATGAAGTTGTCGGCTGTAATGTAAGGCTTCGTTCATGTTTATTGTGGTAAATAAAATGTATAGTACGTTTTTTTATACTTGTCCTATTTGGTAAGCAAAGATGGCGTCCAGCGGGGCGATTTCGTAACTTTTTTGTCAATGTTTCAATTGGTTTCGTTCATCCTGTGTAAATTATATACGAAACCAATTGAAACATTGACAAAAAGCTACACAATCGCCCCGCTGGACGCCATCTTTGCTTACCAAATAGGACAAGTATAAAAAAACGTACTATAGACTTTCATTTCCAACATCTGGCGTATTTTTAGGAGGCCACGATTTTGTCGTGTATATACCTAGTATATCTAATAAATAGTGTATGGTGATTTTCGACGACTGCTTGGTGCAGTGCTTCGAGCGTTGGCCGCTCGGCTCGGCATCGGGAGGTACCGGGTTCGATTCCCGCCAGAGGCAAATTTCGGTAATGGCCTATTCGTAATTTGCCCTGTGGCCCGATTCACGTAACCAAAACCGTAACGATGTCTCAGCGATATAGTCGTTGATAGCCTTTTCATAATACGACTATATCGCTGAGACATCGTTACGGTTTTGGTTACGTGAATAGGGCTACAGGTCTGGGTGTCACTGAGATCGCCTCCAGTCCATTGTATGGTAGCCATAGTACAAGCGTTGCTTAGTTTGGGACCATACAGTACGTTACATTTTGACGATACGGTAATGAACTTGGCAAATGGTGATAGCGACCGCACCGAACGAAGCGACCGAAGGTCGTATCGTGAATAGTCAATATTAATTACTAGTAAATACATCCCTGCTTCCGTCATTGTATCGCCTAGCTTACCTATATTATTTTGGCCCTTGTCACCGTCGCTTAAGCTGCGAGATCTTGGCTACGGGGTAAATTAATTATTAGTTACTAGTTTCTACCCGCGACTTCGTCCGCGTTGACTTTAGAACGTCCTGTAGTTAGTTTTTTATAAACCCACAGGGAACTTACATTTTTCTGGGATCAAAAGTATCCTATATTTTAATCCAGGTAATAAACTATCTGTGTGCTAATTTTCATCCAAATCCGTTCAGCAGTTTTTGCGTGATTGAGTAACAAACACCTAAACACACACTTTCACATTTATGACATTAATAGGATTGCATCAACCCATCCCTAAGTAATTCAAATCTGAGCATGGCCGTAGCGCGTCTTACCCGATAGTAAACATAGGCAATAATAATAAAAACATACTGTTATTTCGTAAACGGTGCTGGCAATATCAATTTTGGCTACATCTCGTATGGCAGTATTTGAAGACTGGAGTTAATTGAATCCAGTTTACCTTAGCTGCTCGCGTTGAGTATGTAAATTGTTTCAGCATATTCCTTTTGTCGCGTATATTCGGAGAACTTTGAGAAAGGAAATCGATTTAGTAAAGCACACAGAGATAACTTTAAAGTGTACGTGCATAAAGTAAAAAAATCAGACAGAGAAACACCCAAAACTCAATAGGTGCGTCCAAATGCCGCGCATGCCTCACCCGAGCACTCATATTATGACATGGTATCTATACGTTTCAACGTCAAAACTGAGTGCTCGCGCGAGGCATGCGCCTGATGAAGACGCCGCCAATGAATTCCTTATAAACAAAAAACTATTAAGTGTATTTTAGTTATCTAGACTAATGAGAAAACTTAACCTTAACAATAGATTTAATTTTTTGCTTGGCTCAGTACCACATGAAGCTATTTCCAGCGTATGGACCTTCTATGTTGTTTCCGAGGGTTTGTCAATTAGACTAGTTTTAATGTGCCAACATGAGAGTGCTTATAACGTATCCAAAGATAATAGTTTAATTAATCTTCTACTTACGTTCTGCAACGAGAGTTAGTTCCGAGGTTTCCTGAATTATATTTCAAGTTACTCCGTAATATTTAATTCAGTTTTCTATCCAAAACTTGTTTCCCCCTCAACCCCATATATTTGTAGGTTCTACCCTCTTTCCTCCAAAGAAGTTGTGTACAATGTTTATGTTTGTTTAGCTATTATGTAGTAGGTATATGTATATGACTCTATATAATATTTTCATGTAATTGTAATGAAATTTATGTGTATGTATAAGGGCCACCGCAGACATGCTACTTTATGCATCGGCGATCGGCGATTTTGCGACTGCATCGCGTTTTGGCGACTCTCTGCGGTCGGACGCAGCGACTGCTCCGATGCTAAAAGCGACTAAACCGCCGATCGCCGATGCTAAAAGTAGCAAGTCTGAGGTGTCCGTAAGTGTTCATTTATGTAAGTTAGTAAGTAAGTAAGTACACCCCCGTATTATTTTACTTTAGATCCTCTCCATCCAAAGGTTGCCTGGTAGCGATCACTATTAGTGATAAAGCCGCCCATTTTCCGCTTTCTGTGTAAAATTTGTATTTTTTTATAACTGCTTGTTATTTTACTTCTAGTGTTGGAATAATTAAGAATTATTTATACTTCTATACTAATATTATAAAGAGAAAAGATTTGTATGTTTGTAATGTGTAAACTCAAAAACCAATGGACCAATTTCAAAAATTCTTTCACCATTAGAATTCTACATTATCCCTGAGTAACATAGGCTATATTTTTTAGGATACGTGATATCCGGGAAACGGGATCCAGGATACGAGATCCGGGATATCCGGCCTACGGGATCCAGCGAACGGGATCCGGTAAAAACGGGAAACGGGATCCGAGATACGGGATCCGGGATCAGAAATCCGATTTTTTTAAATTTAAATTCCACGCGGACGAAGTCACGGGAATAGCTAGTCTATCTATAAAAATAAACTTCCATTTACACAAATACCCTGCCTCACCTATCACCTGTCCCGTGTAATTACAGCGCAGTTAAGCTAGCAGCTTTGCAGCTCACCACAATGAAAACTAATCGTTATTGCTGTTTGCACATACGCCCAAATGTAGCGCCTTAACGACTGTGTAAGTGCATGCTTTTAGGGGCCAAAATCCTTTGATAATAAAACGGTATGAATATGTAGGTATGTGCGGTTTCGTACTTTGAAAACAGCAGTTTAACTGGTAATAGTCCGAATAATCAGTAAGCAAGGTTATTTTTAAAAATTTAAATGATGATTTACCAGTATTAACTGAGCTATGTTTATTATTGCCACTTATAATAAAGAGAGTTCAGCTATACTGGAAATTTTTCCTGAGTTATGCAGCCTATTGGCTGTTCGATTTAAAAAATATATAAGTATAGTAGGCGATACGTTCGGAAATCCTTTTTCTAGTGATGTGGCAAAACGTACCAGTAGTTTTATCGATTTTTTTTTTGTAATGTAAAAAAATAAGATTAAAGTTAATTAAACATTTTATAGTAATATTTTATTCATATTTACTCACAGGGTAATTATAATTATTGTTTTTCCGTTCGATGTCACAATTTTTTAATACTTTGCTGGCTAGTTGTCGTGTTTCAGAATGAATTATTGGTTTTTCTGTTTTAACACGTGATGAGGAAGCGACCAAAGTCATTTTAATACACTACAACAAAGAACAATGCGAGCGAGATCAAAATCGATAACTATCGATAGCGATAGTTATCGATAGCGGACTCGTGCAGCGCTAAGGCTAGGAGCGCGCGGGCGATGCGCAGGTATGGGGGTGTCACCTCCCCCGCGCCTCAGCTCATACCCCGATGGTCATCCGAACCTGTCGCCTGCTATAGACATATAAACTCTAGTCTATACCCAGATATCTGTATCTTCACTACATAGACTAGAGCCTTGCAAGATAAAAGGTCCCTATACAATGTTAGGCACATTCTACACGTAACGAGATTAAGAAGACTAATTAGGAATTTGTATAGAAAGTACACTGTTTGTAACCTAGTCTTTATCGCGAAGATAATGAGATAGGTAGTTCACGTTAATTGAATAGGTACGTGGAAAGGTATAAAAAGTTAGTCTTAAATTAGTTTTTTTACACCTAAGAGAAAAATCTTAAAAAAATGAAATGTAACGTCACGACTTTTATCCCCATTCGGGGTAGTCAGAGGCTTGAGTGGCCATACACCACCACATTATGGAGGTATTAACTAACTCAAAGCCCACGTTTCACCAGATAGTCAGAACCCAACGTGACAGGTGGTGAAACTTGTTGTGTTGTGAAAAATCTAGTATAAGAAAAATCTACCGACAGCGTTTATCGTACATCAGAATACCGGACAATTTGTCTATACCATTTCCGACGAGTAGTGATACAAAATGGTAATAATCTATCAGTTTACGTCGGACTACCGGACCACTATGTATCGCGAGGATTTGGGCGGCTATTTTATACATTCCGGGTTGATTCTGTGTCGGGAAGTGTAATGTCAACTAAAATAAATTAAGGCGAAACGTTAAAAACTACGAATTTAATAAAAAATAATATAATTTAAGTATAAGGTTTTTACAGAATCGGCAACGTGCGGGTAATGCTTAAGGCATTTCAAGCGTTCATAGGCTAAGGTAACCGCTATACAGGACAAACGCTTGTTTGCCACATAAAAAAAACCGTATATCGTTTCTCGTTGGCGGTGGTATAGCTACCTACAGCTAACGTAGAAACATAGTAACTGGTATAGTATTTATTTAATACATCCATGGTATATGATTATTATTATTTACTCTATAATGTTGACACTCCTTATTGGATAGGCATAACATATGACGCAACATTCGCAGCTACTTGCACTGTAAATAAACACAGGGCACTTTGTCACGTCTCTATTTATTGTGACAATAAATTGTTATTAACTGTTCACTGCAAAATGGATGGGAAATTGTACATCTGTGAAAACACGAGTAGGCTGTGGCGAAATTTGGAACTAATTTACGACCGATGGCGCAGTGGTTCGAGCGTAGACCGCTTGGTTCACTGCATCGGGTGGTTGCGGGTTCGATTCCCGTCAGAGGCAAATTTCGGAAACGGTATTTTCGTAATTAGCCGTGGTCTGGGTGTCACTGGGATCGCCCCCAGCCCATTGTACGGTACCCATAGTACAAGCTTTACTTAGTTTGGGACCATACAGTGTGTTTGTCTGGCGATATTTATTTATTTAAATCTTGAATTTTCAAAATTCATAATTATTTTATTTCGCATTCCACAATGTGTAGTAATGATGATGGTAATGTTTGTCTGTGTTTTGCTTGAGTACAAAATAATATTAATTATAAATAGAATAATACGTTGATATTCAAGAAACTTTTCGGAAATAACATCCCCTTACTTCTTTATTCTTCTTCTTTCTTCTTCTTTCTTGAAAGGAGTATGCTAAGATGGTTTGGCCATGTAGAGAGGATGAGTGAAAGTCGATTGACGAAAGAGATATACGGAGCGAAAGTAAGTGGATGCGTCGGAAGAGGGCGCCCAAGGAGAACTTTTCACGGCCAAATCAATGGTCTCTTCCAGAAAGGTCAAGTCCGTAGCACCCTCAACCGACGGCAGTGGATGAGAAGATGTATGAATGTGGATGAAGCAAAAGAGGTGTGTCAGAATCGTAGCACGTGGCAATCAATAGTCTCTGCCTACCCCCTTGGGATACAGGCGTGAGTATATGTATGTATGTATGTATGTTACTTCTTTATGAGTTTGGGACTGCAGTATATGCTGTTATACCCCGGAAAATGAAACAGTCGGGCACAGCTAGTATGTAATAGGAAACCTCATAATAATGGGGTAACCGAGTTATTAAGGCACTATATAACTTTATGACGTCATAAAATCGTTTCACAGGCTTTACTAGCAGCTGGTAATTGTTAAAGTCGTTTAACGTTCGGATAAAATCGTCGATCCAATTATAATCGAATTGAACGATCATCTATATGAACGGTGAACGCTTTGGTCGTAAATTTTAAGGCAAATTATGTCATCTTCGTCAGTTCGGTCGGAATAATGGCGCCCTCTGAGTGATTAAGAGAACTAAATGGACCTCTTCATTGTGCTAAACGGAGATGGGGAATAGGTATGCCTTATGTTTTAGTTTACCTAAGGGCCTCCGCAGACTAGCTACTTGTAGCATCGGCGATCGGCGATTTTGATGCTGCGTCTCGCTCGTTCGCGCTTGAAGAAACGCGACGCAGCATCGATACGTCACAAAACGGCCGGTCGCCGATGCTAAAAGTAGCTAGTCTGCGGAGGCCCTTAGGTAAACTAAAAAATAAGGCATACCTATTCCCCATTTCCGTTTAGCACAATGAAGAGGTCAATTTAGTTTTCTTAATCACTCAGAGGGCGCCATTATTCCGACCGAACTGACGGCCCGCTAGCTAGTCTGCGGAGGCCCTAAAGCGTACCTTCCGATGACTTACAGTGAAATAAATGTAACGTCACGACTTTTATCCTCATTCGGGGGTATTCAGAGGCTTGAGTGGCCATACACCACCACATTGTGGAGGTATTAACCAACTCAAAGCCCACGTTTCACCAGATAGTCAGAACCCAACGTGACAGGTGGTGAACCTTGTCGCCGTGTATACGGGAACTGACTATTACCTAATCCCGAGGGATAGGTAGGTTTCCTCACGATGTTTTCCCTCACCGTCGATCACTCTCGTTTCACTATAATATCAAAACAATTTGTTACTCGCTTATAATATACATAAAATATAATAAATGTAATATTGGTAAATCTTACATCATATCTTGTTGCGAAATCCAAGAAGAGTTTAACATATTCAAGTATTTTGTTATACAAAATCTCACGTACAGGTACAATACATAGTGACAGGCGAGCTTATTACCATTTAACAGGTACTCATCTCCACTTTGTACAAAACATTTTCATAAGAATTCACATCATCCTTTCATGTTGGAAAGTACGATAGACGAGTTTATACTAGACAATGATATCAAAGGAAAACTTTTATCTAAAGGGCCCGAGGTGTTTGTGATAGGACTTAATTACATTTTGTACTTACACGTGCCCTTAGACTTTACTCATTAAGTACCTCCTTACATCTTTAAAATTATGCTTGTTGAAATTTATTTCATTTATTTAAGAAAATCAACAGCTTATTAATTCAACACATATGCATACAAGAAATATAAAGGGAATATAAAAGAAATCAATAATAATTAGCCCTTTTAAATCCCCCTCAATACAAGGGGGATTCAGGCCGTAATTCACCACGCTGCCGCGCTGGCCTACTGCGGGTTGGTGGATTACCCATGTCTTTCGATCATTGGTTAGATTTTTTAAGTCCTGCAGGTTTCCTCACTATAATGTTTTGGATTGCTTGGGATTCCAGCTCTCTCACTCATCGTACGAAACGCAGCTGTAATAGCTACTTTACGCCGATCTTCTGTGAAAGGGTGGTATTAGCACATCCCTGTAACGACATAAAACTTAAGATATCGGTATCTCATATCTGATACGGGGAGGTAACATAAAAAACGCATCAGAAACAGTCATAAAGCGGTATAATACCAGCCACGTTACCCCATTGCCTTCGCACACACATCTTCCGTATTTTTACATACCATTATGTTGCTGGTATTGTAAGGAATCACGACATTATTTAATGTTACCAATTATTTTCTTTTTTTAGTACTTATGACGTTCGATTTAGTTTTTTTTAGTTTTTTAGCAACGCACGCATTCTTTTTCATATTTAGAAAGATATGCGTGGTTTGATTTTAATTTACATTTTATCTTAATGTATTTTTCCTTTCGTGCGTTGTGTATTTTTCACTAAACGTAAGTAAGTAAGTAATATTTATTTATTTCTATCTAAGAAAATATTTAAATCGATGATGTTCGAATTAAACACTTTGGTTGTTGTGCTCATTTTAATATGATTAAGTATTTTGTAATACAAAAATATGCTTATTTTATTTATGACCGCATGTTTGTAAATATGAGGTAAATAATTAATATTAATGATAATTAATTTTGTTAAACCGACTTCAAATAATATATATACGGTCGAATTGAGAAATCTCCTCCTTTTTTGAAGTCGGTTTAAAAAGGAGGAGAGTCGGTTTAAAAAGGAGGAGGTTTCTCAATTCGACCGTATATATATATTTTTTTATGTGTGTTCGCGGATAACTTCGTCGTTTATGCACCGATTTTGATGATTATTTTTTTTGTTGGAAAGGAGATATTCCAGCGGTGGTACCATGATAAGGAAACCAGGATCTGATGATGGCATCCCAGAGAAATCGAGGGGAACCTTCGAAAATCGTAGGGGCGACTACTGCGTTTGAAATTTTTTTAATTAACTATTTTAAAGCACTACTATTTTATGAAGGTCTAGAGTCGATCTGATGATGGAGCCGAAAGACAGTCGAGGGAACTCCTCAACGATTTACAGCAATTACCTGGTGTTTGGGCTTGATTAATTTGTATTGATGAGAACTTTACACCTAGATGAGTTGTGATTGTCATTAGGGGTCTGATGATGAAGACGAAGGACAGTCAAGAGAACTCCTCAACGTTTTACAGTAGCTACCTTGTGTTTGGACTTAATTCATTTCTATTGATGAGAGCTTTGCAACCATATGGTTTATAAGTGCCATTACAGGTCTGATGATCGAGACCATAGACAGTCGAGGGAATTCTTCAACGATTTACAGCAGTTACCTTTTGTTGGGCTTACTTCATACGGTTCAGTATGCCAAAACGTTCATTGGTATGGCGCCACTAAAAATCGTGAAATAAAATTATTTAAAAAAAAAAAACAAACCGACTTCAAAAAAACCTTGTTATCGAGTATTTGGAGTCGGTGCCAATCTTGGTATGCCAAGTCTACCTACTATAAAAGTAAGAAGATAGATTGGCACCGACCCCAAATACTCGATAACACACCCTCACGTCTGGTTTTCCCGCGGGGTAGGCAGAGGTGGTAATAGAAATATTATTTCAGGCTTTTTAGTGCACCAGGTTTTTTTGAAGTCGGTTTGTTTTTTTTTTATAAATATAATTTTTACAGTTTATGAACGGTGATGAACTGTGAAACCGTTAATCCACCTAAAACTGGGGGACTAAAATCGTCACATAACAATTCTCCAAAAGCAATTAGCTTTCTAGTTTTCTAGCAGAATCTTACGCCATTTGTGACAATATTTCGCCCGTATTTTGTATGATCATATTATAGAAAATTGACTCACCAACCGATATTCCATAATTGACTGCAACATCACAGTATAATCGTCATATGCTCCCACACGTTTCCTGAAATTGGAAAAAGATCGATCTTCAGATATTGTGTATAGAACGCTACACGTGCTGAAAATACCTTGATCCTCGGATGAAACGAAAACAGGAAGTGCTGATCGACAGTTTGTATATTATTTTTCCTGCAACAGGATGTCACCTCAATCTACAGAGTGTTTCTAAAGTACGAAATAATAATTTAGGTACATACACGGTAGCTGAAATGTAGATAAACTATACGTAACCACGTAACTATCATAGTTTCCGAGTTGTGAGCCTTTGAATATTTGTAACAACTTTCGTATTGCGACCTAATAACATATCAAATGGCGTAGAAAACAGTGTTAACTGCAAGAGTCAAATATCATTTCATTTCATTTCATTTCATTTCGAGTCACACCTCACATAGTCAATATTCAAGAAATTATTTGTACAAAATTGGATGGTTTTTGAAATATTACAACTTAAAAAGTATTCAATTTTATTGTATTCCCGATACTCATCCGAACTCACAAGTATTATTTCACACTTTTGACACACCAGTATAACAAACTGAATATACTCGTTGCTTCAATTTATTTTCGGCCTTACTGGACCAACCCCAGGGACAGACTCTCTTGGTGCTAGCAGACTCAGGGTCTTATCAATATTTATTCATGAAAATATTCTACTGTTGCTAAACCCAGTTGCAAACGTAGTATGTTCTAGTATCTGCGCTAATTTACGTTCTTACCAAATTACACCGCATGTAAATGTATGTATGTAACGTCACGACTTTTATCCCCGTTCGGGGGTATTCAGAGGCTTGAGTGGCCATACACCACCACATTGGGGAGGTATTAACCAACTCAAAGCCCACGTTTCACTAGATAGTCAGAACCCAACGTGACAGGTGGTGAACCGTGTCGCCGTGTATACAGGAACTGACTATTACCTAATCCCGAGGGATAGGTAGGTTTCCTCACGATGTTTTCCCTCACCGTCAGCGAACTGTAAATTATGCACATAGATGAAAATTCATCCATTGGTGCATGCCCCACCGGGGATCGAACCTGGGACCTTCTGATTGTTAGCCAACACCGTATGCCTTTCACAAAATTAATATATTAGCTTCAAATTCCTTTGCATATCGCTGACGCTACTCTGCCTTTTTATGATACCATCATGTTCAGTGCAATGGGCCGGAAGTATTAAATTCGTTGCCCCAGCGGGTGGGATCTAACTCAATGTATTTTATACCAGAGGGAACGAAGCCGGAAATTGTCACGAGTGGCGTGATACATGGCATATGAGTTTGTTCATTTTATTGCTTGATTGTGACATTTTCTCTCCATTTCTTATTCGAATAGTTTACACTGAGAAAAATTTTACGACAACAGAATGGTTTTTGTAATTCCTAGTAGTGTTTTCAATATTTTTTACTAAACGTTTTGTATTTACAGCAAATATTTTATGTAATGTCTCGTATTTATAAAACATTTGCTGTAAATACAAAACTTTTAGTAAAACATACTAAAAAGACTACTAGGAACTACAAAAACCATTTTGCTGTCGTTATTTTTTTTCTCAGTGTACCAGTGGTCAGTTACATTATGAAGATTATAACACATTTTCCATGTATTTACTGACCGGTAAGGCAACCGCGACGCGACAGCGTCAAAATCCAATAAAGATATGGCTCTGTGATATGGCGGTGACTGCACCATATAAACTTAAATTTGTATATTAATCGCCATTGCATCACAATCGCCTTACCGATACCAAGACGATTCCGACGCTACAGCGATTTCTATACTTTTCGCTTATGTGATACGACCACCGTCATATGTTTATACCGGTTTTGTTGCTGTCGCGTCATTGTCGCTTGACTTTCGCGTCACTGTCGCGTCGCTCTCGCATCGTCATCGCCTTAACAGTACGGCCTCGGCATAAGTGAATCTCAAACAAAATCAACTAGGTCCTACAAAACAAAAGCTCACTAGATATTACGACCTACAAGCGTCTACCAGCTCCACTCTTGTAATGTGCTGCATAATAAGTCTATATTCTAGCATATAGAAGCTGTTTCGCCGCATTTGCGATGTAATTAAGCGTTGAGGAGTGAGAAATGAGGCGGGCGACGCGAGATTAATTATGAGCAGAGTGGTTTTGTGAGGTAATGCTGCGGTTTGGTTTTACGTGTTGGTAAGCGTTAGTTTACTTCATTGAGATAATATGTATGCATACTAGAGACGCCACTTCAAACAAACTTCACGTAGGTAGAAAGAGCGCAGGCGGGTGAGAGAATAAGGCCCGCCACATACATACGGAATTTCCGTACGGAATTCCCATTCGAAATATCGAATCGGGGATTCCGAACGCAGTACATCCATCCAAATGTATGGACGTATCGCGTTCGGAAACCCCGATTCGATATTTCGAATGGGAATTCCGTACGGATATACCGTATGTATGTGGCGGGTCTAAGCAGAAAGACTGAGTGAAGTACGGCCATAGTGCCACAATAAAATGGGATATTTTTGTGATGTGTCTTCTGTAGTACGTTGTACATAATATTATCTCGATGGTTTACTTATGGTTTATGGTCAGTTTTTATAAGACTATTAAACCCTTATTATACGGCCGTCTAACACCCGATGGAAGGAGACAGAGATATAGGAAAGTAAAGTTAGATGACATGCATTTCTTCAAGATAACTCTGTCGGGGCTCCAATCTGCTAATTTTTAACCATTGTAAAACAACTGGTCGCTATAATTATCGTCGTGAATTCTTCATATTAAATCGAGTAATAAGCCGGAAACCCACCGCGGTGCACGGAGAGGCCACGCACACGGCCACGGCTACATTTTGCAAGGAAATGTATGGATGACGTCATTGCATGCGTAACCTCTCCGTGCGCCGCGGTGGACACGGTGACATACATTTTCGTGCAAAGCGAAGCTTGACCCACGTGCGTAGCGTGTGCGTGGTCTCTCCGTGCGCCACGGTGAGTTTCCGGCTTTATGTCAACCGTCAGACACATGTCTTACGTACGTACAACGTAGTTTTCCAATGATTAAAAGTTAGCAGACCTAGGGCAAAGGCCGTGTGGAACGAGTGTAGGCTTGTATATCTTTGCTCCAAGTTGATTTTATGACCAAGCGAGCATTTATAATTAAATGTTGACCGAAAGTGTGGCAAAATGGGCGTACATATTATTCCGAGCTTCATTACGCGAAGCATCCCAACTATGAGTCTGAAGTTATCTGCAATGCTGAAATTTTAATTATAATATTCCACACAGCTATAGTACTGCACCCGCACTGGGCCAGCGTGGTGGTTTATGGCCTGAATCCCCCTCGCATTGAGGGGAGGCCCGTGCCCAACAGTGGGACGTTAAAAGGGCTAAATTAATTTATAATAGTAATAGGAGATAATTAAATAGACATGATAGTGAATAGTCCCAAGAAATTTATCAAAATACCTACAATTATATATTGTAAAATATTCAGCATTATATTTTCTAAGGGACCTTTGAAATTATTGAAAATGAACATACCCTTTGATACTGATACTATTGTTATTGATAGGTAGGTATACAATTTGGTACAAGCATGAATTTTGTCGATCGACATGGGCAAATAAACAATACTGAGTAACATTATATGATAGTAATAATAGGTTATAGAAGTCGGGTTATTATCGATTGTTGAAGCAACATCCATGGATAATAAATAATGATCGCCACACTTACACACCGACAGTATCATGGACCAATTACTAAGGGGACTGGCCCTAAGCAACTCGGCCGAGTGGTCGGCCTAGTACTAACATCGACATAAAACGAAGCGAGTAGTTCAACTATTTACCGGTAGATAGAACAATGAAAATGAAAAAACAATGACCACGTTTTACATATATCTAATAAGGGCACCTCTTTCTTTAGTCTTTACTCTGTGAACAGTATGGTCCCAAAGTAATTAATGCTTATACTATGGCTACCATACAATAGACTAGGGGCATAGGTAATGACACCTAGACAAGAGCAAATAATGAAAAGAGCGTTTTCGAAATTTGCCTCTGGCAGGAATGGCACCCACAACCACCCGATGCAGACAACCGAGCGCTCGAACCACTGTGCCAAACGGTCAGCAAAATATACTTAAATGATTTCTTGGAGGCATCTGCCCCCCTAGCCAAGTGGCATGAACGCTAATCGAATAGAATAGAATAGACTTCACAATGTATGGAAATGTCAAACGTCGCTATGTAGATCAACAACAAGTTGCTATGTAGATCACGTGACTTATGTCATTAACATACATGAAGCGTGGCGATTTGAAGGAACGCTTGTAGACGTCAGCCACTTGTCTAGCCCTTCTGCACAACAACGAAATTTTTAATTTTCGCTTAATTTGAAGCACTCTCCAAAACGTCTAGTTGTAAACTCACTTCAGTACCGTTAATAAAACGTAAATTCATTTCACAGGGGCTCTCGTAATCTAGTTTAAGCTTTATTAAAACCGTAGTGACGGACTTGGGTCTCGGAGGCACGGCTCACTGACACTTGAGTTTCAAACTTTGCGATGTTGGGAAGTGGTACAAGGAAAAAGCTGGAAGAGTGTATTATTAAAGTCAGTAGAAGATTTGGTTTTACTGATAAATTTACCGGTAAAAAATCCCATTGGTCTTTCTAGTAAGTCTTGTGGAAACAAATCTAATCATAACAACTGGTCAGACTATTTGATAAGACTACTTAGAAGCCCCGTATATTTAGATAATTATAATATGCAGAATATTTGTAAGAGTATACAGCACACAGTTTATCATTTCATTTCATTTCTAGCCTGTACTGTCCCACTGCAGGGCAAAGGCCTCCCCTCCCTTTTTCCACTTGCTCCGGTCTATGGCTACCCGGGACCAATCCGTCAAGTAGGAGACAAGCTCATCCCGCCATCTTTCCTGGGCCAACAGTTTATCACCATAACAATATAATGCTTCACTAGGTATTTTATATTTTAGAACAGAGTAAATCCTTTGACCTTGCACATCATACTAGTTTGTTCCATAAAGTTGCACAATTATCAGAATTGGATAAGTAGTTTTGTATTATTATATCTTACCATTAAAATAGTAAAAACTAAATCAAGATATTCCAAAGAAAGTTTCATTTATGTTTTCTTTAAACTGGTGTACCACAAGGTAGCGATATTGGACCCACATTGTACTACATTTAAATTGCAAAATTTTACCGATTTAAACTTGGAGTATTTCTTTAAAGTCCTATAACTTCCACCAGAGCCCTTAATCGTGAGTCCTTGTCCAAGTTACAGAACCACCAAGCTTGAACAGTCTCAATGCACGCCGTTCAAACTAACACTTCTATTGCAATTAACCTGCCTTGAACATAGGTAACTTTCACCCTTGAATATAACATGATACAATTTAGGCCCGTATTAATAAATGCATCTCAAAGTTGAGATCGATCTTAAGATGCAGCTTTGACGTTAAATGTAAGAAACATCTGTCAAAAACAGCATCTTGAGATCGATCTCAACTTTGAGATGCATTTATTAATCCGAACCGTGGTATAAGCTTCACAGAATTCCAATCAGTGGCTTCATTGATATTTTCACCTCTTGTTAATTGTCTTGTTTTGTTGACTTCTCAGTACTAAGGGCACATGAAAGCGTCTATTTCGGCTACCGCCACATTAATCAAGTCGTATTTCTGACTCGAATTCCGAATTAAAGATCACAAATTTGTTCCCGATCATTATAATTTCTTTCCAAATGAAAATATTCCATTTCCAAACCCTCCAATCAATTTTCGTAACCAACAATTACTATAACGGCCTACAATTTCACTAGCCCACCCCGAAACGTTTCTATCAAGGAAAACCAATTTATCATAACACGAAAACGGGATGAAACCAACCGTTGCGGTACGAAATAACCCGTTGGAACGGTTCACGTGTCATATAATAGCAAACGTAGCGTGTAACCCTTAAACAGATGTTTGGTGTAAGCAGTTTCAGTTTCAGTGGTCTTTGGATCTGAGCGGTTCTTGTGTTCTGGGTGTTATTACAATAGTATTTATTTCACCATACAAATATGACTCACTCGCTCGCGGAAATAATGATGTAAATATGTCGGTATAAGCAGTGATAGCCGATTGGTTTAGTAGGTCCAGGGTGCAAACCCCGGCTCACACCTATGTGCACCTAGACAAGTGGCATGAACGCTAATCGAATAGAATAGAATAATAATAATAGAATGTATGGAAATGACATTAAAAGTCGCTATGTAGATCACGTGACTTATGTCTTTTCCATACATGAAGCGTAGCGATTTGAAGGAACGCTTGGAGACGTCAGCCACTTGTCTAGGGAGCTTGATTTTTCGAAATCTAGGTATGTGCGAATCATACCCCTTAATATGATTATTACTTGCTTCCTGTGAAGGAAAACATCGTGAGAAAATCGTAGTCTATTATTCTTCTACTCAAATCATAAATTCTATATTATTTTAGTATCTAGACGTCCAACTAACATACCTCTCAAGAAGCCCTAAAATATTTCGCTCCCAACATTCTCCCTTCGCATATTTCATCGGAAAATAAATAAAACTACGCGATCCCTGTAGGTGGTGGGCTTCAGGGCGGGCAATGAGAAAGCCAATTTACCAGCAATAAATCTTTTCCCCGCACGGATAGTTTACTTAACAGAACAATCTTATTTTGCAAAACACAACAGTACGTTTCCGAGAAATGCCCGACTTATCTTGGAACTCTTTTATACAACTCGCCTTATAAGCGGCCCCCCAGATATTTAGCAGTCACCGTAGCCTATAGATGCTTGTAACACTAAAAGCATTGTACGAAACTCAGCTGAAATTGCTACTTTACGCCGGTCTTCTGCAAGAAGGTGGCTTTGGTCTACCTACCACGTTACCACTTCGTGCAATTTGGGTTTCTTATTCGTTTTATTCAGGAATTTATATCTTATAAATATACCTTTCACAGTATATTATTTTATTTATTTATTAAGTACGGGAAGCAAAGAAAATATGGGGACATAACATAGTAGCACTTTCACCAGTGAAGCTTCAATAAGTTTGTTACAAATTAAAATTAGTTTTTACAGTAGATATTGAAATGCAAATTGTAGGATGACTAAATGCGCCACATGGACACGCACGGAAGCGGATATTTCAAACACATCTCACGCATCCGGGCGTGCGTAGCAGTTGACTCGCGGAAGGATGGAAGGTCTTACATTTTCCATAGTCATGAAAGACAGACAAATGATCTAGCTATTTATTACGTACTTTATAGTCACTTGGCGTAGTGGTTCAAACATAGGCCGCTCGGCTCACTGCATCAGGTGGTTGCGGGTCGATTCCCGGCAGAGGCAAATTACGGAAACATATTTTTCGTAATTCACTGGAATTACCCCCATAGTACAAGTGTTGCTTAGTTTGGGACCGTACAGTTGGTGTATTTTTACACGACTGCCCAAAAAAGGAGTATATACAATATGTTAAAAAAACCCTGTCCGACCCGAAAACGTATTGTTGGGTATCGAGATTAGATTCCATTTTTGTGAAAAAAAACTTTTTTTTTAATTTTTTTTTTAATTTTGTTTTTTTTTTTTTTTTCATTTTTTTGGCATAGTATGTGTCCCACTGCTGGGCAAAGGCCTCCTATATTTTTTTGAAATACAAATACCCCGTTTACATAAAAAAAATATTCATAAAATGACGTCATCACATACTTTGTGGTCTGAGGTGACGCCACACGATCTAACATAATTACTTCCGGTAACGGTGTTGTCATATTTTGAAAATTAGCTACATTATGTGGGAAAAAGGCAAAAAAAAATGGCACTTTAAATGTTCATTAATATGTTTACTATCATGTTTTTTTTTTTATTATTTTATTTGGTCATGTGATTGGGGAACCTAATTACCGGTTTCAGCTCGGACAGGGTTTTCTTAACATGTTGTATGTATGTGTTTAGGGTTCATGTATGTATGTATGTATGTGAGATTCTTTATTCCACCATAACTTATAAATGCCTGAATGGATTTGGATGTATGGGGTATCGTTAGAATCGTTACATCGTTCCGGGTAACACTGGGTATATTATTTTTGAAAAAAAATTGTATGGCGACATTATGGCTCTATTTGGAAAAGTGAAAAAAAAATTTTTTTTTCTTCCATTATTACAATATGGGTATCAAATGGAGCACATTCTAAAACTGTAGAATTTATAGGCATAATTTAACATAGGTACATGCAAATCAAAGATTTCATTTTTGGCTGTTGTCACTAAAATGCATAAAATAAAAATAAATAATTAAAAAAAATTTAAAATACGACTGCCCTGCCAAAAAACGAACTAAAAAGTATAAAACAGGTGCAGTGTCATTGCAGTCGGGGGACCGTTCTGTGGAACATATTAAATCTAAGAGGGCCCCCGACTGCAATGACACTGCACTTGTATTTGAATTTTTTTAATTATTATTTTTTTCCAAATTTTTATTACTCGACTCGAATGTAACTCGATTTGAGAGTTTAGATTTATTTGTACCGGCCTAACTTAGTTGCGGAATTTTAATGTAGACCATTAACTGATTTTAAAGGACCCCTAAACCATTAACAAAAGTATGTTGGGCTCCAATAATTTGGTGAAACAAGTAGTTACGGGTCGTTAGCTCTTACCACAATGGTGGCATAAAGATGCTCTGCTAGGAAACCCTTAATTTTTATGACCCCAGCATATGTATAGTGATAAGTTGAATTCTTTATTAACCATGTGAAACTTGAGTATTTTTTACATAACTGCCCAAAAAATGAGTTATGTATTCAGGGTTCATGTATGTAAGTACCTAGTTTTTGTATGGTTGTGAGTTTCTTTATTCCGCTCTAACTTCTGAACGACTTCTTCAATGTCGATGAGTGATGTATTGTTAGAATTCTTAAATTACCAAGAGTATCAATGGTTAGGTTACTGTTTAAACCATGGACCAGTTACTAAGGGGACTGGCCCTAAGCAAGTCGGCCGAGTGGTCGGCCTAGTACTAACATCGACATAAAACGAAGCGAGTAGTTCAACTATTTACCGGTAAATAGTAAAATGAAAATGAAAAAACAATGACCACGTTTTGTTTCAAACAAATATCTAATAAGGGCACCTCTTTCTTTAGTCTTTACTCTGTGGTTTAAACACACACCACTTTCTAACGCCACCTGTTGATGTTCATAAGAACTAGGTTAGATAATTGATTGTAATGGTATAATAAAAAATGCGTCGTCACGTAGTTGTCTCTAAATGGTACCTAAAAAAATTTATACCTAATTCAAAAAAATATAATTGTTCAAACCGGTTTTACTTTTCAGGTAGTCGTGTTTTTATTATTTTAATACTTATAGCAATAAGCTCGTCCTATTAGGAATATACACAGTTGCTGGTTTCCCCAATACGAAAAGACATACCAAATATACGGCACGATAATTGAATTTATAAACATACATTAGGTTTCTTCAACTCATTACCGAAGCGAAAACTTCACAGGAAACCTCTTGTTCACAAAGGCATGTATGGTAATTACCCAACGCACGTAATGCCACACAAAATTATGTTTGCTGCTCAAAAACCTCGCACTTTGCGTTTGAAAGTGCTTATAGCGGTTGGCATAAGGGCTGAAACGAAGCAATAGCTACGTCCAGAAGTGTCACATGCCGCGCGAGGCTGCTCACCCACATGCCTCGCGAAGCACGACGTTTGCCTCAGTCGCATGCCGCGCGAGGCAAATGGCGAGGCAACTGACACTCTAGACAGGGAAAGGTATACCCGATCAATCAGTGTGACACGTTTGAAATCGTTCTGTCTCACGACTGCCAAACTAGGCGACGCAAATGTGAGTGCTCAGGTGAGGCAGGGCGCGCATTTGCCTCACGTGAGGCAAGTCAAACACCGCGAGGAAAATTTTCCTCGCGCGGCATGTGACACTTCTGGACGTAGCTAATTGTTTTTTAATGAAATTAATTTCAAGTTTGTTAATTCGTAAGGTAATTACTTTTTAATTTGCGATGTCGTATTATGCATGTTAATTAATTGATTATTTGTGCAAATAATTTGTAGAAATTGTATGCATAGCCAAAAAGGAATAAAATCAACATAGACACATAGATATAACTATAAATAAATGTCCTTCTTACAACATTATTTGTTTCATACGAAAAACAATGCCCGTGAAACCTATTTATTCAGGAACCGTAAAAAATACTATTACATTACTTGACGTTGACTGTGTTTTCTCACAAGGTAGATATAAATTCATACAATAATAAAATAAATGCATCTATTTTCAATAGTCCCAAAAATAATGTTTTAAACCGATCTCAATTTGGCGTTTGTCATGGACAAATCTTATTTTATTTTATTTCGTGAGAAACCTTAAAGCTGGCACAAAGAATGGGTTAAGATATAAACCAAAGAAGTCAATTACAGTTCCATGGGAAGGCAGTCCTACACGACAGGGGAGAGGTCGGGCATAAGATCAAAGGCTGTGTCTACATCAGGCGCATGCCGCACCCGAGCACTGAGTTTTGACGTCGGAACGCATGGACATAATGTCATAACATGAGTACCTACTCGCGCGAGGCATGCGAGGCATGCGAGGCATCTGAACAAACCAAAAAATTGTACGTGCTCTCCGAGGCACGAGACGCTCAGTTCTCATTACCACTTGGCACTCATCTCTGACTGACCAAGCGTTGCTTAACTTACCGATCAGTGATGACAACCGGCAATGGCTTTAACTAAGATTACTAATAATAAGGCACGTTTGAAACAATCGACTGGAACCAACGAAGGAATAATGCCAATCTGCCCCCCTAGACAAGTGGCATGAACGCTAATCGAATAGAATAGACTTCACAATGTATGGAAATGACATTACAAGTCGCTATGTAGATCACGTGACTTATGTCATTTCCATACATGAAGCGCAGCGATTTGAAGGAACGCTTGTAGACGTCAGCCATTTGTCTAGAGGGGCTGGTTACACATAAAACATGTAGTGATTGCATCGTCTAAAAGTCGATTCTTTCAGCAAGATTAAAGAACGCAATATGTTACCATGTATTCTGAACGTGAAATTACTCAGTGCGACAATATCGTGAACTTTAGCATTCACGGTGCCCGCTCCCCTCTATTTTTTCACGTGATAGATCGCGACGCGCCACCATTTCAGACACACTTTTAATACAGACGGGCGACTTTTACTGCATGCGTTAGTTGAATTTTTTTAACGAACGTCATCTGTAATTCTTTTCTCTCAAATTATGAGACATTTAACTCCTCGTCCTTTATTATGGTTATAACTCCTACTCTTTCCATAGGTATCGTAAAATTAGAAATATAAATCCTTTTTCTGGGGCAGAAACGTAATGCAATTCACCCTTAGGCCCTGGCCGCACCTGTAAGGCGATAGCGACACGACGGCGATTTCTCTACAAATTTTCGCTCATGTGATACGGCCACTGGCATATCTTTTCAGGAGTTTCATCGCTATTGCGCCGCGGTCGCCTTACCTGTGCGGACTTAGATTAGAGAGCAAGATTACACCATCTAGTTACTCAGCTAATTTTGGTGAAGAATTGAAGTCCAAATCAATCACCTTTTGGGATCAATCTGGTCAACTAGGAGTTATGTTCACGATCACAGACATCTATATTTACGATAATATTATAAGTAAAATATGATATTTAAAAGTCGTCCACTAATTCGTCGCTCGTCTGCATAGCCGCCACACACCCCGCGATTTCATTCGCGGACGTGCCTACCCTGGAGTCATGTTTTTTCATAACCATACTGCCTATGTGAAGAATATAGCACGTATATCATATCACCCATTCCGGAATATTTTATGCGGTGTTAGATTGCTTTGAGAACATTTTCTCTCGTGACCTGATTTCAGGTGAGAAATACAATTACTCAGTACGAGAACAGCCTTAAGAATATCATGGTTGTAAGGTTCGGTGTAGCTAATTCGATTTTTAGAAATGGCCTAAACTCTAGACCCTGTACCACATATTTTTCTTAGCGAGTCGATGATCTTATAGTGATGTTAGCGTAGGCTGGGCGCACTAGTCCAAGGTTAAAGTCAATCCCTGGTGTTCCTGGAATCGAATTTTCGTATTTTGATACAAGAGCCATTTGGATTGCTTTTAGTTCATGCTATAGTATCACTTTTATTATTATTCCGGCGTGTCGGGCGATATTAAGTAACTTTTTTTAAACAACGGTGAGGGAAAACATCTTGAGGAAACCTACCTATCCCTCGGGATTAGGTAATAGTCAGTTCCTGTATACACGGCGACAAGGTTCACCACCTGTCACGTTGGGTTCTGACTATCTGGTGAAACGTGGGCTTTGAGTTGGTTAATACCTCCACAATGTGGTGGTGTATGGCCACTCAAGCCTCTGACTACCCCCGAATGGGGATAAAAGTCGTGACGTTACATTACATTTTTTTTATACAATAACTACGGCTGCAAACAAGCTTACTGCCCGTCTGGTGTTAAGCAGTTGCCGAAGCCTATAATTTGTAGCGATAGGTACCCAAGGTATCGTTGCTGACCCGAAGGGGAGTGGAATACCTAGTGGGAGAGGGGGGAGCTACGAGGGGTTTGGGCTTCCGGCTCTCTCACTTATCGAATGAATGGACCTATAGTCCGCGACAGGTCGGGATGACATTCGGGTTATGAGCTTTTTGCAGAATAAAATCCGAATCAAAATTAGCAGGACCCGATAAACAATTAAAATCGCCCACAAAATTATTAAATTAAATTATTCTGTTGCGTTGCGGGTCCCGCTAATTTTGATTCGGATTTTATTCTGCAAAAAGCTCATAGCCCGAATGTCATCTCAACATGTCGCGATCTATAAATTAGCTACTTTACGCCGATCTTCTGCGAGAGGTACTACCCCGGTCACTTTATTTTTTCTAGGGATATTCATTTCTATACACAAGCAAGTGACAAAAGCTTATCATAACCATCCTCCTAATTATAAATGCGAAAGTAATTACGTTTATACACGTAACACAAGTTCTCACATCATGCATTTTAATTACAAGCCCGCAATTACCATCACCACAAATTCTTTGAAGTGTAAAGTGCCTACCCTCATTCCCTGATGCAGACAGCTCGCAGCATCTCATTTACAAAACCTTAGCGGCAATTCCATTTTCTCAAAAGAATTGAACAAAGAGTTCGCGCGGGTCCGTTTCCAATTCGCAATCTGCCATTTGGTGCTACTTTTTGTGTAAAAAGAAACATCTGAAACGTTCTCTTTTTAAATTGAAAGATGTCAATGCATAGTAATGACGGATTGTTTTCTGTTTTTGTTTCGTTACAGTGAAAAGGGGTTGATTAAGGTATTTCATTTTGCCGATGCCATTTCGCATATTGCCTGATATATGGGGCATAGGTTTCCCCTCAATGCGAGGGAATTCGGGCCTTAGGACACCACGCTGGCCCAGTGCGAGTTGGTGATTTTTACATGTTTTCTTAAAAGTTTTTTATTTTATGAAAAAGATAAGAATTATATTTTGTATTAAGTTGCATTTTCCATGCACATGTTGTACTTTTCCAGTTTTAGTAGTGGGGTGACTGACAGGTTTATTCAGTTGGCTGGCTGTGATATTTTAGTCACTTTTAAGGTATTTTAGGCTAGCCCAGCCTAGGAAGGTCTGCCTTCATTGATTAGGTAATTATCAATCAAAAAGGGTTAACATCAAAATAAGTTAGACGAGTGTAACATTACCAAATAAAAATATAACGAATTAAAACGAAACCACTACCTAAGGGCGGCCACAAAAGTAAAAAAAATATAATTTGTTAAACTGCTCCCGTTTCAGCCATTGTTTATTAAAATCAGGAGACTTGTTTCTTTTAATTCGGGTTTTCGTCTCTTTTCTAGCTTTCCTCGGTCTCTTAATGGCCCTCGTAATGTTTTTTCCCCGCTAATTAGCATAATTTGTTTTGAGAGGTGCTGTCTTAAGAGTCCCCACCTATAAATATAGGGCCTTTTGTTACGTAAATTAATTCTTGACCTTTGTAGAGCTAAAAATATTTTTGACGACAATTTTGTGGAGTGTGTACTTGGGTTATGCTTTAAAAAATAATTAATATTAATAAAAAGTCTAGAAGACTGTTGTAGGGGGTTACTCCGAAATACGTCGCTGACGGATCGTCCGAAGTACGGATTTGATTTACGATCAAAACAATGTCAAATCGTAGAGAAAAACGAAAGAAGAAATGTCAAAATCACGACAATCCGTCAGCCGAAACGTTAGGTTCGTATTTCGGAGTAGGCCAGGGGGGTTACTCCGAAATACGTCGCTGACGGATCGTCCGAAGTACGGATTTGATTTACGATCAAAACAATGTCAAATCGTAGAGAAAAACGAAAGAAGAAATGTCAAATCACGACAATCCGTCAGCCGAAACGTTAGGTTCGTATTTCGGAGTAGGCCAGCTGCACTGCAGATTCTTTTTCAGAAAATTAAATGTATCTTACGGTATAATCATAACTTTAATAATGATTATCACTTGCTTACGGTGAAGGAAAACATCGTGAGGAAACCTGCATGTCTTTAGACATGTGAAATCCACCAACCCGCACTGGGCCAGCGTGGTGGATTATGGCCTAAATCCCCCTCGCATTGAGGGGAGGCCCGTGCCCATCAGTGGGACGTTAAAAGGGCTAAATTATTTATTTTTATTACGGTGTATTTACACTATAACTTTAATAAGTACCTACTTACTTACCATCCCTTATTAAAACCGCGATTTAACTCAAGCACTAAACTGTTATATTTAACTTGAAACGCTTTTTCGTAACGATAATTCACTCCGCTAATCTGAGAGGATGGGAAGCACATGGCCTAATGTCGGATTAGCCTAAAAACAGATAACAGAGGCTTGATTAAAATTCTTTGCATAACTAGGACTGAAAAGATCGAGACATTTAAGGCCCGCTACATTCATAGGGAATTCCGTTACGGAATTCCGTTTCTAAATATCGAATCGGGATTCCGAACGCAGTCAATCCATCCAAATGTATGGCCGTATCACATACGTACGGAATTTTTACGTTCGAAATTTTTCAGTTTAGAAATTCTGAATTCCGGAATTATTCCGAACGGAAAAACGTATGTGTGGGATAAGCTAACGGAATCCCGATTCGATATTTCGAAACGGAATTCCATGTGTATGTGGGCCTAAAAGTGGGCCTAAAGGTGAGTTTTTATGGATTTATTTCGATGCATTTAGAAATGCGGTATACGTAGATGCAGCCACTGCAACGTCACGAGATCAACGCGAATTCCGTTGCATATAATTTTGGCACAACGCACCACTATTTATATTGAAGTCATTGGCATTTGTAGTGAAAAGGACAGAATGTGGGATCGCTTATTTATAGAATGAAAGTTATTGGAGCGTGTACTACTGAACCTAAAATATACGCTTATTGTAAAAGGGCATGATGACGTAGGGACGTGAGAACGTATTGTAAAGCAAGATACAGCAAATGAAAACGAAATACAATAATAATATATATTCGCTTACGGTGAAGGAAAACATCGTAAGGAAACCTGCATGTCTTTAGACATGTGAAATCCACCAACCCGCACTGGGCCAGCGTGGTGGATTATGGACTGAATCCCCCTCGCATTGAGGGGAGGCCCGTGCCCAGCAGTGGGACGTTAAAAAAGGGCTAAATTATTATTATTATTATTATTATTATCGCCAGACAAACACACCAACTGTATGGTCCCAAACTAAGCAAAGGTTGTACTATGGGTACCGTACAATGAACTGGGGGCGATCCCAGTGACACCCAGACCAGGGCAAATTACGAAAAGGCCGTTTCCATAATTTGTCTCTCCCGCAACCACACGATGCAGTGCAGCTTTTTTATGTTAAAGGTGGCAAACAAGCGTACGGCCCCTCTGAAGTTAAGCTGTTACCGTAGTCTATTAGGTATTTGCAATACCAAAGGTATCGCGCGCACGTTTCGGAACTGAAGGGAAGTGGTATGGAGGGAGGAGGAGGGGGGAGAGGTTTTAGGGCTTCCGGCTCTCTCACCCATCGTTTGAAATACAGCTGTTTTATCATTTTAATAACTAGGTAGGCACCTACTAAATAACCTGTCAATAATTAAATAAAAATATGAGAAAATATTAAGTCTCAAAAAAGGTGTGACCATTCTATACCTACCCTTACTCTATGGCCCAACTAATATACATATTCATGCAGGTAAAGGTAATAAACAAGTTTTAAGAGCTTGTTCAATTCTATTAAGTTCATGAAACCTTCGCGAAACTTCGTAGGATCGTACTTGAATCTTCGCAGGTCGTAACCACATATATCAATTTATTAACTTGAGGGTAATAACTGAAGAATACGTGAAGGAGAAAGCATTTCGCATGATATAATGCAGGTTGTAATATTTCATAGTTTATAACGTATTTTCTAACACGGCCCAATACTCGTACGCAACTCAAATTTCAAAGCTGTTTAATTTTGACGCGCCATACAAAAAAAATACAGATAACGACATCTCAAACTGCTAAGTGGGAATTAAATATTTGAGTGGGCTTTGAGTATTCGGCCGTTAGTCGCTTAGCCACTTCCGTTGAGCTGCTAGAGTTATCGACCCCCTGATTGGTCAGCCGACCGGCTGATCGGCCTTTCATTGGTTGGTCAGAATCAACAGACCAATGAGAGTCGATTACTATAGCCAACTGCAGCCTTCGACACTGGTCGGCGCTAGCCGTCGGCAGCTACTGCTGACGTTGTTCGGCAGTAGCTGTCGACATGTCGACATGTCGACGGCTAGCTCCGACCAACCCGGTACATCTATAGCTGCCGTTTTTCTCAGAGAAATACTACTCCACCAAGCCAACTACGAACCTGTCCAATGTGACGTCACCCGCACAAAAAGGCGATGGCGGTGCGGGAGGTATGGCGGGCGGGAAGCCGCAGGCAGTGGCGGGTGTATGAGCGGTATGAGGGCGGGGAAGCCGCATTCCAACCAAGTTTCTAGTAAGCTTGGTCAGATTCACTTGGCTTGCTGGCTTGGTACATCACCTTCAAATATACTCTCACGGGTTAAAATATATATTAACAGATCACGAGCTCATTCCTCCGACGTTTTAAGGACGCTCCCATCATTTATCTTAAAAACGTATTTCTCAATTTTTCGCAAGACATTAATTTCTAGTCACAATCACACAAAGGCGATATTGCGTCGTACGAATAAAACAGATGCGTCTTAAAATAAAACATTGTATGTAAACAAGGGGTGATTTTAAATCAAATTGTTAGTGTTTATCTCGGTTTTGGTGCCAGAACATACAGCACAAGGTCGAGGTGAAGAAAGTTGGGACAATGCACGTGTCACTTTTAGTATTTGCTAAAAAGCTTTCCTTATTCTGCGTATGTTACGGTCTCTCGCGGTGTTATAAAAAAAGTTAAACTCGTTTTGAACGCGTGTTTAGTCAAAAGTTTGTTTAATTTATTTGTAATATTTGTAATATATTGTATTCAACATAATTTTCACCGAGCGACTGAGTCGTACTATGTCCATGGACTCCGTATAACACACACGTACACACTATTTGGAACGGTTACATATCTCCCTCTTGGCAATGTCTTTGCGTGCGTTTTTACTGTAAAACAGTGAAGCTACATCATGTAAAAGTAGGTAAGTAGATACTTTGAATCCTTCAGAGTATTCTTGAATAAATTATTTCAACTACGTGTAACGACTCTCTAGGATATAATCCATGTTCACGTACCGAGTGGCTTACATTAAATTTGTTTTAATAGGATCAACTTGTTGAAATCGTAAAAGCGACTTTTATAACGTCAAATAATGTTATTTGAAGATTCACACGAGCGTATGTTAAATCCCTTGTTTTCCTCATCTAAAATGCGTAGAAGTAAAAACGATTACGCGGAAGTGTCTGGGATTTTTTGTGTAACAAATAAAGCGGTGATACAAAAAGATTAAACTTTTGCTAATTCTTTGCTTCATCATCATCATTTCCGCTAAAAGATGTCCACTGTTGGGCATAGGCCTCCCCTAAGGTTTTCCTTAACGACCGGTCCTGTGCCACTTGCATCCAGCGGTTTCCCGCGACCTTCCCCAGGTCTTCGGTCCACCTTATGGGCCTACCCACGCTGCGTCTTCCGGTACGTGGTCTTCTTCTTTGCTTCATGTCAATGGTTAAAATATCGATAAATTACAAGAAAATGGAACCCCTCCAACTGCTACATCCTCCCCAAACCAGTTTAATGGTGCGTGAACACCTGCTAGGCCCACGCTTTGTATTGTCGCATCGCCTGCCGGACGAAGAAAGAAGAAGAGCTTGGTCAAGCCGCTGCTTCCTGCTGATTGCCTTGCTGCGCCTCCACAGCTTCGCCAATAGTCTTCCCCGGCAGGTTTGATCACGGAAGGTCCTCGGTGACCCCCTCGAGGGATCCTCGGGTAACCGTTCCACCACCCGATACATCCAGGCCTAAAGACCCTCGACTCCCAAATCCCAAAGACCTCGGTCAGGAGGTTTTTATTCATCCAGTCGGATTTTGAAAACAAAGGCACTTACCCACAAGATCCCAAACTGGAATTATTCAAGAAAAGTTGAACGATCTTCTTTGTTTTTTTTTTTTTATAAATTAATAAGAAAGTAATGATGATGGCATTCAACTCTGCAATGTATCTGTATCTAAATCTGCAATCTTTTACGTGGGCGGTTGATCAAAATAGCATTTCCGCTTCCTAATTCCAGATAAATCAAAACAATTTATATTTAAACAAAACAAAAGTGCGATTAAAGAGGAATTTCTCACAAATTCTTGAAAACAAAATGCACGTCATTCAGAGTTGCCAAACATTTTTGCCTCAGCCCTTGGTTAGTCAGTATCTACTATATTTTATACAAATGTCGCGTCAATGTTTAATACTATAGCACAATTGGCGATTGCGTTCCATCAAATTGAGTCTTGCACTGAAAAAAAAATAGTATAGGTAAGTATCTAATCAGAAGGTCAAAATATTTAATAAGTGAAAACAATCACACCTCAACCTGTCCAATGACCTTTCAACATCCAAAAGTAAACCGTGACGGGAGGAAAATAAATCTCGGAGCGGCGCGACGCACGCGCATGGCCCACGTCCAGAAATAAACTCCCGCGCACGCAGTATCGAGTTCCCCCCAGTATCTCCAAACGTGTGCTCAGCACACCACGCCTGTGATAAATATCTAGTCGAAAGTACCCATAGTACAACACACCGCCACAATATGACAAGTAATATAGTGCTATAAAAATACCCCGATAACGTTTTCCATTTCCCCAAAATAATCGCTTGTGTGATCTGGATTTGTCCCGGTGTTATTTTTTAATGTGGCAATAATTACACTGTAAGTATGAGCTTTGTTTTTTTTTTAATTAACCGCTAATGTCACACGCTTGGAACAAAGACGGGGAAGTAACAAAGAGAGATGTTTCCGGCCAGCGTTTTGAGGGTTAAATTTAGTAGCACGATCGTTGACTGCAGCAGTAAAAATAATGATGAGTTTGCCTGGTTCAGACTCAGCAGTGTTCACAATGGTGGCATTTGGCGCAAAAAGCCAGCAAATATTGACTGTTGTAAATATCAGTCAAGATATTTTGTAAACCGGAATATGTTTATTTTTGCCAATAGCGTATTATTTTAATTATGTGTACCCGGCTTAATATTTTGCAAAGATTTCCAATTATGGTGGTAAATTGTATATTTTTAACCAATGAAATATTTTTACTTAATCATTTGTTTTGATTAACGATTTATTTACTTACACACAGATTTTATTAAATACCTTTACATCTAACATGCAATATTTAGACCCAACTATTTTACAGAATTGGTCACCCAACAACAGGCCGCTGACATTCATATTTTGCACTCAACAAAATGAGTTTAACCCAACAATTTTGCACCCAACAATGACCCACTTTTCCCCGTGTTTTGCACCCAACAGTGGGCCTTATCCGGCCATTCTTGCACATTCCTCACCCGCTATTAAGTCATTGTTTAAAATAAGCGGAACGCTTGTGACGGCGTAGAACAGTACGTAAAACCCCCACACGTGCTACGCCTACGTCACTGGAGTGTTAACAAAGCAACTTTTATATTCGCATTAATTTCTAAATTATCCATAATCATTATTATTTATTTGAAAACGATTATGAAAAATGCAAAATGAAAAAAAAAAAAAACAATGGCTTATGAAAAAATATGTCAAGTGTATTTTCCCTACTAACTATTTAATGAAATGAAATGAAATTTATTCACGTAAATAGAGTACATTTGTTGTTATTTATCTTGTTTAACCTTACATCTATTTAGCCCGCCACAGGGCATGTGAATATTAAAGTTCAGGGGAAAAAATAATTAAATTTCAATGAAAATAAGAAAACAATAATATTATGTCAATAAAATACATAGTCATAATATATATTAGTACACACCTCTGCAGAGCTCAAAATCCCTTATCAATACTTTAAAGAAGCTTATTTTGAATGACTTGTCACGTCGTCGTGTCCATTCTATCGTTATTTATAATACCTACCGAAATTTCACAATATTTCACAAGAAAATTTGTTCCAATTTGAATTCCATTTCCAACATACCAAGAAAGTTATTCGAGTTTGCTAGCTAGCTTTATTATTTCTAAGTTACTGTTACTGATTTAAGATTACTGTTGCCAAACGAACTGTTGTTGTGTTTAGATACTTGCTAAATGAATAATAATGCGAAAACAAAGACAATACCAATAAATAGGGACACATGTATATATCTTAAATACACTTCTCATTAAAAAAATCGAAACACCTACATTCATTTATTGGATGAAAATTTTAAAATTTAAATTCAAATTTGGAATTGTGGTACACCATTGTGTAAACTAAACTGCCAGCTATTTATTGGCGTATTTTTTAATGATATCAATCATTTTTTAATTTAAATGCCTGAATAGTACTTGCAGGACTGTTTCGATTTTTTTGATGAGGAGTGCAGTTCGTCCTACTTAACAGTCCATGGACACTACGACTCAGTCGCTCGCGGAAAATAATGTTGAAAACATGTTAGTATTGCCAATATGGCTCACCTTGTGGTAAAACATCTTCAGTGCGATAAAAGATGTGTGAACTTCGCTGCGTAGTGGTGCGCTGAGCACGAATATGTGATTGCTATGTTATAAGGTACCATATCTGCTAAAATATTACATCAATGTGCGAAAACTAGCCTGATAAGAAACATCGCAGATTATATTTAATAATCAATTACATCTTAGGTGGTCTGTTTATATACGAACCTGTATACATACTATATACTTATTCCTTTATCTACGTTATAGTTGACAACCGCTTAGCGCAGTGGTTCGAGCGTAAGCCGCTCGGCTCACTGTATCGGGTGGTTGCGGGTTCGATTCCCAGAGGCAAATTATGGAAACGGCCTTTTCTTAATATCCGGTCTGGGTGTCACTGGGATCGCCCCCAGTCCATTGTACGGTAGCCATAGTACAAGCGTTGCTTAGTTTGGGACCATACAGTTGGTGTTTTTAGCCTGGTGATATTTATTTATTATCTTACAACATAATTTACTCACAATTTTCTCCTAATAACCGTTTTACATTGAGTCCTTTTTTCATTGAGATAACTTTAAAGATAGGTACACTTAACGACACAAATTATATTCTGTTTCACGTCCTTACTATCATCATCTACCCTACATTTTCGTTACTTTTTATAACAGGGTGATATCATAATTGATTTAGTATACGGAGGTCAGTGAGGTCAGTCATACCTGTCAAGACCGAGTTTTTCGAGTAATCTATAAAAATAAATAAAGTGCAGTGCATTTTTCTTGTGTTAACAATGTGATAAACATATTTATTTTTGATAAGGTACGGTATTTTTTGTTGAATGGCCGCGTTAACATGCCCCGATCAGCCGCGAGCAATCAGATACGACGTTAAGTTGTGGTCAGAAGCTAAAGTTGATTGTTTGGGAGCGCCGCCGCCGCCGCCCGGCGCATGTAGATCAAATATTGCGTAAACAATGCAAAAGAGCACAATGGACAACGTTTCACATAATATATATATATATATATATATATACATATAGAGTTCGTGAGTGAGTTTCTCATAACTATATATACATATATATATATATATATATATATATATATATATATATAGGTCGAATTGAGAAACCTCCTCCTTTTTTGAAGTCGGTTTAAAAATACCATGATGGACTATCGTCCATCCGTCAATCAGCAATATATGTCTCAACCTGTTGGACTCAGGCCTCCCTCAGTAAGTCCACGCATCACGTCTTAGCCAGTCCTCAAGACGGTGGAAGTTTAAATTCCTATCAAATTTAAAATTATGTGGTGCAATACCTAATGACTTATCTTAAGTACTCAAAACTTAAGTACCTACTTATTTCTATATATCTCTCCAAAAAGAAGAACGAGCTAAAAATTAAATGGTAGGAAGTGGAAATATAACAACAACTAACAAAAACTATATTTCTCACAAGCCAAATACGTAGAAAAGCTTCAATGAAAAGATAATACAAAAAATATTAGTAGTCTGCCAAAACGACTAAATATAATTGTGACGTGTACAATGCGTGCCTACATAGAAAGCGTCGAGGCGTATTTATAACGTCCCACGCGATGGAATTAATTGTGTGTCTGGAATCTAAACACCGGAGTCGGATGTTCATGATGATGTTTTGTTTTGGAATGTATTAATAGATTTGAAATGGCGGGAAATATTAAAATAGTTGAATTTATATCACGCAAGTCTAGTATTAAACTTAAATCCTATCTGAACGTGCAATTCCAAATAAAAAATAAAATAGATATGCTGCCAATACTAAACAAAACGAAATTAAAATTGCAATGTAATTTTGTTGATTCATGAGAAATGACGTCATGATCCACTTTTAACAAGATCTGCGAAAATAATATTACTGTGTCCATTATACTTCACCAACTTTCTAATTCTAAGTATTAATTTATTGCACCAATTTTAAATACCATTAAATTATAATATCAGAAGGGCTAGACAAGTGGCTGACGTCTACGAGCGTTCGTTCAAATCGCTACGCTTCATATATAGAAATGACATAAGTCACGTGATCTACATAGCAACTTGTTGTTGATCTACATAGCGACGTTTGACATTTCCATACATTGTGAACTCTATTCTATTCGATTAGCGTTTATGTCACTTGGCTAGCCCCTCTGTCCTTTTAACGTCCCACTCCTGCCCCCCTAGCCTAGTGGCTTCGTCTACGAGCGTTTCTACAAATCACTACGCTTAAATGTATGGAAATGACATTACAAGTCGATAAGTAGATCACTTGACTTCTGTCATTTTCATACATGAAGTATAACGATTGGTATAAACGTTTGTAGATGAAGCCACTTGGCTAGGGGGAGGGCACGGGCCTTCCCTCAATGCGAGCGGGTTTCAGGCCATAATCCACCACACTGGCCCAGTGCGGGTTGGTGGATTTCACATAACTATCGTTTTTTTTTTATTATAACGGGTGAAATGGACAGCCCTCCACATACTTATGGGCTGTTTTATTTACAGAAATGGAATGCTGCGTACCGATAATGTAATTGTACATTGAAATAAAGGAATTGTAACTAAAAAAAATTATAAAAAAAATCAATTTTCTGAAGAAAATTTCTACTGGAATATGATTCAAAATAAGGTCCTGAATTCACTCTGTCAGTATGTGGAGGGCTGTCACTTACACCCTGTATAAGACATGCAGATATCTTCACAATGTTTACCTTTACCATAAGCTAGTGATAATCACATCTTATAGCTAGCATAAAAGTTATATTAGGGAAAAAGACAAAAGGGCATAGTCACGATACGTACATTTAGAAAAACACAAAGAAAATATCCCTTTTAACGTCATAAAGAAACTGCGCAATAGCTTTGTTCAAAAGTGCGTGATTGAAATGTAAAAACGTGAAATTATATCATTACTCATGAACTTCCCTGTTCTGTAACGATGACTCAGAGTCGAACTCCGCCAAGCCAGCTCACCCAAAGACACAGAGATAGTAATTAGCTAATTACCTATCTATTACTTCATCATTTTTAAAAGCTAGCGAAAATCGCTTAAAATAATCAATATTTGTCATATGTGTTGTTTTTCGTTCGTTATCGATGGGAGCAAGAATAAGGGGTCTATGCTTTTTATTATTCTATTTAGGTATTTCTGAATTAATGGATTATTTCTTATCTAAGATACGGAAAGTAAAGGTTAATTAACTTTTGCATTTTTTTTATCCAAGACAAAGATAGAATAGAATAGTTTTTGATATCGAAAAAACGATGCTTTATAATTCTTTCTCCAACTATTAACATAATAAACTTTTAAATCCACATTTTACTCTAACCATATTAATAAAACATTCAAATACATTTGTTACGCAACGTCAACAACATTGATTACAAAATTCTCGACTAAATTCAACTTTTGAACACATTTAACAAACTGTGCTTTAATCTCTTTGATACATGAGTTCATTTATTTGTTTTAAATCTGTCAGAAATATGAGTTCGCTTGATATTCTGCCATATTAACATTGATATAAGTGTTAAAATAATGTCCCTATTATTCTGAGTAGCAATTTGAAACGATATTGCCCAAAAGTAAACCCACCTTAGCCCATTGAAATGTATAACCTATGTTGGTTTGTACACTCTGAAACTGTCAGAGATACTCTTAAACTTCAGTTAATTCCGGAGCCGTGTGAAATACCAAACGTTTCTATTTATATTGGCAGCCGGCTTTCTGAGGATGTGGCGCGCTAACACCGAATTAAACTTTCCGCTTAGTCCATAACTAAAATTGAACCGACTTACGCTATAAAATTCTATATTTGTGAAGGTCATTTGAGTTTTTAGAGGTTATTTGAACATTCACACGTGTTTTGGCAGTCATACCCAAGTATGATGATATGTTAAACTTCCGAAACTTTCTGACAAATAATGACTCGTAAATTATACTTCCTGTACTTGTTCGCAGTTGGCCATGTTTCATTTCCTGAAGAGAAATGATGCAGCAGATGATTGTAGTCGACTTTATATCCTTATTCATATAGTTCTTTCTTCATCAGGTACATAAAAAGCGCTGAGCAACTATGGAGCAGTTCGAGTCGTTGCTGACGTGCTGCGTCTGTTTGGACCGGTACAGGAATCCAAAGCTGCTACCATGCCAGCACAGCTTCTGCATGGAGCCTTGTATGGACGGCCTCGTCGACTACGTTAGGCGACAGGTAGGAATTTACACTGTTAAAACACCAGGGGTTAAGAACTACAAAGACAATTTCAAAACGGTGCATTTCTTTGGAGTATTGAGCTTTACCTTTAGGCAGTTCTATCGATGCTGTTAAAGTCCAAATTCTTTTACAGGTCAAATGTCCAGAATGTCGTGCCGAACACCGAATCCCCTATCAGGGTGTACAGGGATTCCCAACAAATGTCACCCTACAGCGGTTCTTGGAGCTCCATGCTCAAATTGCTGGAGAACTCCCAGACCCCACCGCTGGGCAGGTCATGGAGCGCTGCAACGTGTGCTCGGAGAAGGCATACTGCGCACCATGCGCCCATTGCGACAAGAAAGTCTGCGAAGACTGCAAGTCGGCACACATGGAAGTATTGCGTAGGGAAATCTCCAGAATCAATAACCAAATACGCCGAGGTGTAAACAGGCTTCAAGATATCCTTGGAGTAGTCGAACGTAACACAACGAACCTCCAGACAAACTGCGGTGCAGTGGCCGGAGAGGTCGACGAAATACACAAAAGACTAGCCAAGGCTCTAAAAGATAGGACCGATTTCTTAAGAAACGAAGTCGACCGCTATTTAGCAACTGAACTTAGAAACCTCACTAATCTCAAAGATAATCTAGAGTTAGAATTAAGTAATATTCAAAGCAATTGTGATCTCGCCGATAAATATATAAATGATGACATAGAATGGGAGGATACCGAGCTAGTAGATACAAAAGAAATCTTCCTAAAAACGGTCGAGTTCCTAAGAAACTTTGATTACGAAGCGGGTGACTATAACCGTCGGGTACGGTTTATTATGACTCATGACCCTAACCAACTGGTCATGCATGTCGCTAGCTACGGAGAGCTGAATATCACGCAGCCTAATGCGTACGGTAGTGGCTTACAGCCGAGTCAGGGTTTGACAAGATCTAAGAGCGACCATCGCTTAGCGACGCAGTTCCGTCAGCAGGAAGAGGCAAAAGGATGGACGGAGAATGATGAACCAATATTGGGTGGTCGTAAATTCGGTGAACGTCGACCACCGCCACCAGAAAAACATACGAGAGACTACGGAGCCACCGAAGATTACAGTGGCTACGAATCGGAACACCGCCCCTCTCGCAGATTCCGTTCTCGATTTGTTAGGAGTCACCAGCAAGACAATGACTCTGACACAGAACAGTCCAGCCGTGTCGTTAAAGCTGAACAGCAGCAAAAAGAGAAGGAGAAAGTAGCTGATACCGAAGATGCTACTCGCGGTCCCATTAGTGGTATATTCAGACTAAGCGACTGCCCGCGTGTCATGCAGAGAATACTGGACGCTGATAGCGGTAAGAAGAAAGAAAAAAAAGAACCTCCACCACCCCCGAAGCCTGTCCAGCCAGCGCCCCAGCCACGCCGCCCTCCACCTGCGCAGAGGCAGCAGAGCGAAGATGATGAAATCACTCGCCTCAAGAGACAAAATAAGGGCGCAGCTACATCGCAAGAACCAGACCGCGTCCCTCCCCGTCCAGCGGAGGAAGAACGCAGTTCCATAACCCGTAAACCGCCCACACCGGCGCGGGAGGTGAGTTGGGAAGAAGAAAGAGAGTGAAATTATTATGCCAGAGCAGTACAACGTAGAATTTAGGGAAATCATCGATACTAACAAGAAAAAACGCAACAACTAACGGCATTCCATAAAATACACTCCACGTTAACTCACATACATACACACAACACAACAAAAAACCTACCGTTTTGGTGTCCATACCGTTTTCAATGTATTTCTCAGGCGTCCAGCGATGGTGAATCAGATGAATCTGTTGGGTCCCTTCAACGTACTCAGCGTAAGAACGCTCCCGCCCCACAAAAGCCGACAGTAACGGCCAGAAGGCCATCCGCTGATGCACCAGCGCCCCACCGTCCGGCCGCTCGAGCGCCCAGCACTGAATCAAGCGCATCGACAGAAAGTTCCGGCTCGGCGGTGAAACACACAGGTGCTATTCTTACTATCGCTGAGTTAAAAGCGAAGTATGGCAATGACGCGCTTCCACCAAAACCTGCAACTCGTTTCTATTCCGCAGGCACCGAGAGACCGACACCAGCGACGACTAACGGTACGAGTAGCGGCGCGCAACGGGTCCAGAGCCGCTTCGTCGGCTCGCAACGGCCCACGCCAGCGCCCGCACCCGCCGAGCCGGCTCACGAAGACTCCGATACGAGCTCCGAGGAGGAGACAGATTCGTCTGAGGAGAGTGAAGAGGAGCCTGCAGCCCCGCAAAGAAAGCCCGAGAGTCAGGCGATGGCTCGCAGCGACATCGGCCCGCTTCTCGCGCGTAGTACGAATGCTCGCAACGACGCCCACGACAACAAGACGAAGGATGCACCCGCTCAACCGCGTTACCGCACGAGACAGACGTCACAGACTGAAGAAGAGCCGGCACCTAGGTACGGCGCCACGACCGCAACCGGGGGCTCATCTTACAGCAACCGATACGGTAGTAAACCTAAAGAAGAAGAACCTGAAAGGACTTCATCTATAGACGATGAGACGAAGTACCCTACAGCTAGATCGAGATACCTCGCCCTGAAAGAACGCCGCAATCGTCTCGCGAGAAGCAAAAGCAGCCACACCGGCTTCGGTGCGGGAGACGACGACGATCAGGACGACCCGGTGTCTCCGACGACGGCGTCACCGTCAGCGTACCTCGCGGCTCGATACGGCTCCGGCACAGGTGGATCGGAGTTGTCTCGCAGCCGGTCTTCGCACGCACTGAAATCCAGAGAGAGCTCGCCCGAAAGGCCCACCACCGGAGAGAAAGACGGTGCGGCTTTAAGCTCCTGGGCGAGATATTTGAAGAACAAGTACGGGTCTCGCGGCAAGGACCGCGACCCGAGCAGTACATCGTCGAGCACGTCCCGTCGCCTGTCTCTCGGGCTACCATTGCGCTCGGCAAACGAGCTTGCCAGTTCTGATGACGATTCAAAAAACGCGGCAGGCTCCCCCATCTCCCCTACGGCGGCTACAGCAGCGGTAGCAGGTTAGAATGGAGTGGCGTGTACATAGGGTTTGGGCTTGGTATTGTTCGTCCTGTGGTAATATTTTTGGGTGCTAACATGTTTCTCTGGTGGCAGGTTTCGCAGCAGCAGGTTCCTCCCCTAGGAGCCAGTACATGCAGAAACGCCGTTTACAATTCAGCGTGGGGAGTCGGGGGAGCGAACCTGGATGCTTTACATGGCCTCGTGGGATCGCTGTAGGGCCCGACAACACAATGGTCGTGGCCGATTCATCTAATCATAGAGTGCAGGTAAGACAATCACCGATAAGATAATAAGCGTACTATAAAAGCGATCGTTAAAAGACAATTTAGGTATGAAAGAGCCTTAATTGCCGTCCTTCTCAATAAGAATTTATTTGATTTTGGTGCTTATTCTTAAATGCTATCTGAAATGCTTTCTCTTGCTGTCTTAAGAAAACAAGATAAGCTTCAGCAATAAACGAAACTTTCAATGACTAAAGCGATCGAAATATACATGGAATGAACGCGAGTAAAACACGCCTGGAATTTTGGCACAAGGGCAACGCGACTAATCCAGTTTTAGCGGAAATGTAAACATTTTCAGAGGCGAATAACATTGATACAACTCAGTAGAGTTCCTACCAAAGCTGTTTAATAATATTCAGGTAGCCATGGATTGTGTTTCCTTATTATCCGACTATGGCGGAGGGTTATGATTTTGACCGATTGTATGTATGTTCACCTGTTCCCGTATAACTTCCAAACTACTTATCATAATTTGACAAATAAAGTATCGTTAGAAGCGTCTTGATCGTCCGCTGGTTATAGGCTATGCGACGTCACATTTAATTGAATATGGCGCCCTTTAGAGGACATAATGTCATGAACATGTTTTTTTTAAATCTGGTATGGATAACCTAGCAATGGTTAATGATAATCTTTATCACCAGGTGTTCGACTCCAACGGTATATTCGTGAAGGAGTTTGGACAGTACGGTAGCGGTGAGGGCGAGTTCGATTGCCTCGCGGGTGTCGCCGTGAACCGCATCGGACAGTACATCATCGCCGATAGATACAATCATCGTATACAAGTGAGTATCTAGTAGGTTTTTGCTTAGCTGACTAAAAATGGACTCTACTATTCAAATAAAAGATTTATTACGCAGTTAGGGACACCGCAGAGATGCTACGTTTTGCATCGGCGATTGGTGATTTTGCGACTGTATCGATGCTGCATCGCGATTTGGCGACTCTCTGCGTTCGGACGCAGTGATGGCTGCAATGCGAAAAGCGACTAAATTGCCGATCGCCGATGCAAAAATTCTGCGGTGTGTCTGCGGTGGCCCTTAGAGAGTTATTGATTAGACGATCGGTAGGGTATTCTGTGTACCTATCTTTAGTCAGGGTGGTGGATTATGGCGTGAAAAGAGGCCGAAGTTTATGCCTCTTTTAGCCAAATGACGGACAGGCCTAGGGTTGGACATAGGCCTCCCCCAAGGTTTTCCACAACGACCGGGTCGGTGCCACTTGCATCCAGCGGTTTGCCGCGATCTTCATTAGTTCTTATTCAGATATTATGTATTCTTAGGTAATATTTTGGACAAGTTGCCTAGGTACCTGCTTGAACAAAATTTACATAGATATCCGAATCTCGATACCCCGATGCAATGCAAAATCCACCATTTGAAATTCACAAACAAACGAAACGGAATGTTTAAATAACTAGAACTGCTAGCTTTGCAAATATGAATACTATTAATTTAAAATTCAAAGTGCCCCAGCTATGAAAACAGTGTTTATACTCACAATACCGAGAAAGGGATTTTGTAGGGGTATTAATATCAAGATTTTTGCATAAAAGGAATGAAATTTATGACTGAAATGTTTTCGTTTCAAAATTGCGTAGTTATATTACGTAAATACGTGCCATTATAAGTGCGGAATTTGCGGAATTACTAAGCAAATAAGAAAAAGGTGCCTTGATTTGTTAAGCAGTAGAGACCACAGAGTAAAGACTAAAGAAAGAGGTGCCCTTATTAGATATTTGTATGAAACAAAACGTGGTCATTGTTTTTTCATTTTCATTTTACTATTTACTGGTAAATAGTTGAACGACTCGCTTTGTTTTATGTCGATGTTAGTACTAGGCCGACCACTCGGCCTACTTGCTTAGAGCCAGTCCCCTTAGTAACTAGTCCATGAGTAGAGACCATGTATAAAATTTACACAAAACAAATTAACGTCATTTGTTTACTGCACTGAAGGGCTAGACAAGTGGCTGACGTCTACAAATTCGCTACGCTTCATCTATGGAAATGACATAAGTGACTTGATCTCAAGCGTGATCTTCATAGCAACTTGTTGTTGATTTACATGGCGACGTTTGACATTTCCATACATTGTGAAGTTTGTTCTTTTTTATTCGATTAGCGTTCATGCCACTTGGCTAGCCCCTCAGAGGGGCTAGCCAAGTGGCATGAACGCTAAAGTAGCTGCACGTTATGAAGGCCGGTTTGACATGTGTGAGGGGAAAGGATGAACCTTATTAAAACGGAATAAGATTCATATTCGCATTAAATTTTTGACATTATTTTTTTTTAAACGGCCAGTCTTATTTCGTTATAATAAGGTTCATTTTCGTCATCCCCCCACATGTCAAACCGGCTTTCGTAACGTGCCGCTAATATAATCGAATAGAATACGATAGACTTGACAATGTATGGAAATGTCAAACGTCGCTATGTAGATCAACAACAAGTTGCTATGTAGATCACGTGACTTATGTCATTTCCATACATGAAGCGTAGCGATTTGAACGAACGCTCGTAGAAGTCAGCCACTTGTCTAGCCCTTCTGGTGGGAAAGACGTAGCCGGAAATTGCCATGTACAGAGTGGTGTGGAAAAAAGGGGAGGCCTTTGCCCAGGACTGGGATAACCCTATAGGCTAACAAAAAAAAAAACTGCACTACTGTCGTTACAGAACATGGATAAGAATATAATGACAGAATATCTAGAGAATATCAGAATATCTTTGATTGTTGCCCAGGGCCCTAAGTCGCTTCGCCATTGAACTGCCATTGCCATTGAGCTGCTACAGTGATCGACCCTGATTGGTCGGTTGATTCTGACCAACCAATGAGACGGTTGATCATTATAGCAGTTCAATGGCAATGGCGACTTAGGGCCTAGACCTCTTGTGGGGGATGTCTGTGATATATGGGATTCTCACCCACTAAAACCTCTTCGGTGGCCACCTTCAGCACATCGGGGCTCCGGGACCTCCAAATGGGACCTTGTCACCTAACACACTGCATTTCTCTCATAACGCAAATGTCAGAACTCAAATCAAACAGTGCAAGCGTGCCTGACCCACTTGACTCGGCCCATCTCAAGATATTTCCCACAGGACACGAATTTGTATTCCATTCATCCATTTGTCGTGGTAGTGATTCATTAGTGTCAGTCAAGGGCTGACCGGCCCTGAGGGGCAGAGACGCAGTTTGCGGAAACGCAGAATTAGATCCAACGGGAGATGAATGACGTTTTTTCGGTTCATGTTCGTATTCAGTGCCCTTGTGGATTGATGGAGTAGTCTTTCTTTTTCGTGACAGAAGCACCGTCGATAGAGTTTATGGGATGGACATGAAATGGTTTACATTTTACCTTATATTTAGGTACTAAGATAGTTTACGAAAAATTACAAAAGCTTTAAATAAATTAAAATGGAAATAAGTTGATTATGTTCTTATGGGAAAAACTTATAACGGTAAAAAACAGCCGTCTTATTTTTTTGCATCTTAGGGCCTCCGCAGACTAGCTACTTTTAGCATCGGCGACCGGCGATTTTGTGACGTATCGATGCTGCGTCGCGTTTCTTCGAGCGCGAACGAGCGAGACGGAGCATCAAAATCGCCGATCACCGATGCTAAAAGTAGCAAGTCTGCGGAGGCCCTTAAGTGTTTTTACAAATCAATGATTTTTAGTAGGTATACTTAAACATATAAATTCCTTGAGGTATACTGATGGAATGGTTGGGCACTTTGACGTTTTATCTCCATGACTCCGTGGAGAGTGTAAAGCCGGAAACCCACCACGGTGCACGGAGAGGCCACGCCACGCTACGCACGTGGGTCAAGCTTCGCTTTGCACGAAAATGTATGTCACCGAGTCCACCGCGGCGCCCGGAGAGGCTACGCGCGAAATGACGTCATCCATACATTTTCTTGCAACACGTAGCCGTGGCCGTGTGCGTGGCCGCTCCGTGCACCGCGGTGGGTTTCCGCCCTTACATCACGCTACATACTATACATCCACGACGCCACCAACAGATGGCACTGAGTGCACGCTCCAGTACTAAATAGAAGTCCTGAATCACGATATCAAGATTCAGAACTTTTATTTTGTATGTGCTGTAGATTACAATATAAGGCAGCAACATGCCATCAACTCCAGTTTTACATACTAATCTAGTAATATTTTCCCTCAGGTTTTCGACCCTCAAGGTCGCTTCCTCAGGGCGTTCGGCAGCCAAGGCACCGGCGACGGCAAGTTCAACTACCCGTGGGGTATCACTACAGACGCGCTCGGATTCATATATGTCTGTGACAAGGAAAACCACAGAGTTCAGGTAAATACATGACTCAGGGCATACGACGTAACATCTTATACAACGTTACACTAGCTGTTTCCACTTCGTAAGCGTGAAATTTAACAAGAAATGTTTGTAAATGTTTGCTAAAAAGTAGCCTAAGTTACTCCTTGTAACATCAGCTATCTCCCAATTAAAGTTCCGTCTAAATCGGTTCAGCCGTTTCGCAGATAATCCGGCACAAACATCCAGAACGACAGACAACAAATTTAAAAATATCTTTTTTGTTATAAGTACCGTATATACTTTCATATGCAATAAGTAAAAAGCTGTTATTTTGACATTACAAACGGACACTTCAATTTTATTTATTTGTACGGATTAATAGCAATGTCTTTCATATAAAACATGTAGGTACCAATTTAATTACCAGGGGGCTTACCACGAACTCTTATTGCGATTCAATTACAGGAACGTTTTAACGATTCAGCGTCTTTTTGTGCAATGACGTACCTTATTGTCATGACAATAAGAAACGTCATTGCACAAATGGCCGCTGAAACGTTAAAACAAAACTGCTATAAGAGGTGGTGGTAAGCCCCCTGAAACCCAATCTAGGAATTCAAAGAAAGCCGAATATGATTTCCAAGACAATACATTTTCAACGTATCTCCATTGTCCCAGGTGTTCCAATCCGACGGCACGTTTGTCGGCAAGTTTGGCTCGTTTGGCTCCAAGCTTGGCCAGCTCGAACACCCCCACTACATCGCCGTGTCCAGCACCAACAGAGTGTTGGTGTCAGACTCGAACAACCACAGGATACAAGTGTTCGACGTCAACGGAAGAGTGCTGTCGTCGTTTGGAGAGGAGGGATCTGAGGATGGACAGTTTAAATTCCCGAGGTAAGCCCAACCCCCCCTTCCCCTCCCTCCATCCAAATCCCCTTCAGGTCGGCAATGTGCGGGCAATGCCTTTGGTATTGCAGGCATCTATAGGCTACGGTAACTGCTTAGCATCAGGCGGGCCGTACGCTTTTTTGCCCGCAGACCTATAAAAAAAGCAAATCTCTACTAAGTAATATTGTTAAAGTGAAAGTTTGTTTGTAAGTTTAACTGAGAATCACGCAAGAACGTCTGAACGGTTTTGAATTAAATTTTTGTCACAAAAGACCTGAAATAAAATAATACGTAGGCTACATAATAATCCCTAAAATCCATCCACTCCAAATAAGTGCTTGCTTTAGGGTATTTTGGAGTCAGTTTTATCAGCTCCAAATAATTTGCTTCATCTTCATCGTATGGTTAGTGGCCAATCTGGTGTCAGATTTATTCAAGCCGCCCGAAGGCCTCTGACAAGGCTTAACGACTGCTGCCTAGATGACAACAACCGGGACCGACTTTTTACGTGCCCTCCAAAGCACGGAGACGCTCAGTTTAAATGTCACTAAATAGTCACCCATCTCTGACTGACCTTGCCAAGCGTTGCTTAACATCCGATCGTTTGCCGATCAGTGATTGCAGCTGGCTATGGGCGAATAATTTGCTGAAACTATTGATTTTAACCTCCCATAGCGGTCGAATCTGAGGATTGGACCCTTCCAACCTTCTTATCTATTACAGTTTCATGCTCAGAACCAAAACTTACTTTTCTTATTAAAACCTAAACTTTCAACTTCATCATACATTACTAGGCACTTGCTTTCTGCTTCTTGTAACAGTACGACCCCGATTTTCTCTTAGCAAATGCTTCTAATAGGAGCATAAAGTGCGGTCGCCTGGTCGTCTAATATCGCTTTACGACCGCTTAAAGTCTGAAGTTGCAACCAAATATTTACGTTAACCGCTTTCCGATGGCCGTTGAATTGTTTAAACTAGAAACGACTGAAGCTGTTACATAAGGTTTGTTGGTGGAAACTTAGTAGTTCCTAAATTTATGGTGAACTAGCTGTGACTTTGATCCCCTATATCACCCCCTTATAGTTTCATTTTCGCAACTAAAAGTAGCCTATGTCCTTAAGGCCCCGCTTCCCAGCCGAGCGTTTTCGCCGTCTGGATTGGTCGAGAGCGCACTAACCCCGCCCACTTTTTTTGCGACAATATCGAAAATCATTAATTCTGACGTGAAAAACTATTGCATCACCAAATTCGAACTTATTTTTTTAGGTATTATTTATCTCCATCTTTTGGTGAAAAAAAAAAATAAAAAAAAATCCGAGCCGATGGAAGAAGGTACAAATTTAAATTTTAAAACTGATACATTTTTGTTTTTTTTTTTCACATAGTAAATGAGCATGTAGCACTTTTTTCCTGCTTACTTTTTTAAGATGAGGGATCAATAAATACGGTGATATTTTATTCAAAATTTTTACTCCACTGGTCTAAGAGGAGTTAGCCTCTAAACATGCCTCGTTAGGTGCCTGTAGTCATAATACCAAAATTCATCAAAATTAGTTTAGCGGGTTATTCGTGAAAACGTAGAAGACAGAGTTAGTTTCGCAAGTATACTTCGTATACCTCGTATGTTTGTGTGATAACAGACTACGAATTTCATATTTTTTCAGAATATTACTCAAGCCTCTCAATCCATACGTTTTAGTAGCAATCTGGGCAAGTCCAGGCCAGTCCAGTCCCAAACCAGTAATAAAAGTCCTACACCGGTCGCGATGATGGCAGTATATTACAATTTTCCAAACACCAGACCTTGACCGAATTCCCGGTACCACAATAATAAAGTATGACCTGAATACGTGGTCTGTTTGCCACATCGGTTTACGTCTTCGTTTCAAGAACGCGTCTTACAATATTGCTATTTTTATGATCGAAGCTGTGACGTTTCCCACTTTATATTATTATGAAACGTGATAAAGGGTAATAATTCGAAATATGGAGGTGTTTTATTGATTCAATAGCAAATAAATTAAATAAATTATAATATTTACATATTTATAATAATAATAATAATTTAGCCCTTTTAACGTCCCACTGCTGGGCACGGGCCTCCCCGCAATGCGAGGGGGATTCAGGCAATAATCCACCACGCTGGCCCAGTGTGGGTTGGTGGATTTCACATGTCTAAAGACATGCAGGTTTCCTCACGATGTTTTCCTTCACCGCAAGCAAGCAAGTGATAATCATATTAAAGTTATGATTCACGCATAGATTTCTAAAAATCCAGAGGTGTGAGCCAGTGTTTGAACCCAGGACCTTCAGCCCGCAAGACGCGTGCTTAACCAATCGGCTACCACTGCTTACATATTTACCTATAGGTAAAAGTTAAGTTTTTTAGCTCTCTCACTTCTTTTTCTTATCGTATGGTTATGGCCAACTTGGTGTAAGAGTTGTTCAAGTCACCCGTAGGCTTTGACAAGCCTTAACGACTGCTGCCTAGATGACAACAACCGGGACCGACTTTTTACGTGCCCTCCGAAGCACGGAGATGCTCAGTACAAATGGCACCAACAAATGTCAGCATACTCAGTACTATTAAGGTCAACGCTCACCTAACGGCTCCGCACCCGACCAGCACCGCCTCGCCGCTCGCGTCCACTCGTTGTCGCCTGGTGGTCCGCGGGCGGACGCTGCTTTTACACCATAAACGTCACGTGATCGCCCAGTAAACCGCGTGGGGTCAACGAGTGAACGCCGCGCGGTCAGCGCGTGGTTCACTTATTTTCGGTTCAGTTAGTGGACGCTGAGCGGCGAGGCGGTGCTGGTCGAGTGCGGAGGCGTTAGATGAGCGTTGACCTTTAGCTGCCAATTTAGTTCTAATAAAAGTCTACTTTACTTTCAATTATTTTTTATTAATCCTTATGTTCTTCACCAGGGGTGTAGCAGTTGACGACCAAGGATACATCGTGGTCGCCGACTCGGGCAACAACCGCATCCAGATCTTCCACCCTGACGGCAACTTCCTCCGGGCGTTCGGATCCTGGGGCTCCGGAGACGGCGAGTTCAAGGGCCTTGAAGGCATAGCTGTCATGTCTGGAGGCAACATTATCGTTTGCGACCGGGAGAACCATAGAGTTCAGGTGTTTTAAGGTAGGATATCGCATGTTTTAATGACCTAATTAATTTGGCAACAAATAGTTCATCAAAAATAATTTTCTTGTAATTTCTTATGATTGCTTCATTTTTTTTTCAGATCGAACAGCATTGCCTACGAACACTCGCGATGAAAACTGTCTGCAAAAAGTAATTAATATTTTACTTATACTACTTTTGTACCTAATCACTTTATAATCGTCAAGATAAATACAAATTGTATTTTTATTTCAAAAATAAATAACATGTTTTCGAAATTCAAAATCTTTACTTTTAATGTTCCAAATTTAAAAATATCAAGCCGCTTACCTAAAGAATACGCAAACATTTTACCATAAAAAGAGATATAGTCGCACAGGGGCGTATTTGCGTAATATATTAAAAAAAGTTCTCCACTCTAAATAATAAATTAAAGAGTATCGAAGTGAAAATACCGAAATACCGAATAAATGTTGCTTCTTTTTCTAGATCCTTATTATTGGAAAGCTTTTCAACAGCGGCGCTCGATCATTGTCGTCGGCGTTATCACTTAGAGACAGATTGTGTCGGTTATCGACGAACGCAGTGATTTCCCATAGGCCCGCCGCTTCTTTTAATATGAGGTCACAAAATATTGTGTTCGTGGCTTAAAAATACTACGTCGTTTGTACCTACGACAAAATTGAGTAAGCAAGTAGATAGGTTGACGATAAAGAATTAAACTGAAAAAAAAAATTGGCAAGATATTGCGTGATTAATATAATTATTCATGTTAATATTTCCGCTAAATGCTTATAACTTACTTAATCAAATAACTTTTTAATTACGTAAGCTACGAAATTTTTAGTTTCTGAACTTAAAATATTTCAAAATATACAAAAATAGTGATAAATCGAAATAATACTCAAAGCAGTACAAAAGAAATTATAAAATCGAGCCAATAACATCGGAGATATGGCCAAAAATGTAAAGCAAGGTCACAAACCCTACTCAAAACATGAATAACATGAAAAGTATTAAATATAGACCCCCCTTTTAAAGTTAATTTTCGATAATTTTCATGGATATTCAGAAAAATACGGGCGGTCACATGCCCATGGGCGACATTGTATAACTGATTTTTTTATCACCCATAAACTTTTTGAAATAGTTCGTAGGTACTTAAGTAGGTATTATTAGAATGAACTTTATGTTCTAAGTCGAGTAATATAATAAAGTCGAAAATATTTTCACCGATATAATTTTATTTAATACAGATTCGCACCATATTATCTCGATAAAATTATTTATAAAAACCTCACAGTAATATAAAAATGAAAACGTTAAAAATATGCTGCATAAGTATGTTTCCAAAAAAAATCAAAGCATTTAAAGTGATTGAAATTTTTGATAACATTTTACTTAAAATATTAAAAGTATTTAATAATTCGAGTGGTTAGTCAATGAATTAAACATTTACCCATTTGAATTTGAATAATTAATAACTGTTTGAAATATTCAAATAAAAACGTTAGTGTTAAAATGGAATTGAATAAATTAAAAAAAAAACTGTCTTCTTAATCATAGTTACTAAGGTGGGTATTATTATTTAACGTAGCTTATTATTTTAGGCAATTTTTTTAATACACAATTTTTCTTATGATAACATAGGTACTTCTACTTTAACGTGTATCTTTCATGCCCTCCTATGTAACGTCTAGTCATAGAAAATAGGTATTTCTCCAACGAAAATGTAATGCTTACGAAATAAGGTATCCAACCAAAATAATATTTGTGCCAAAAACTGATGTTTTTAGGTTGAAGACACATTGAAAGTGAAAGCGATTCAAAATATTTATTACTAACCGACTTAAAAGAAACGAAGTTTTCTTTTAACCGACTTAGAAAAAGGTTCTTAATTCGGACCCTATGTTTATTTTTTTTGTATTTTACCGTATATCTCCGGCATTGATGAACCGATTTTTATTTATTTGTAACAGAAGGCCACAACTCAGGATTGGTCCCATAAAAAATAATCATAAACGCATAAGTTTTTTTTTCGCCATTTTAGTCCCAATTTAAAGTAATTTGTTTAAGATTTTAACCAATTACACTTCACACAAGTATTCTATTTTTTTACCAGTAATGTATGTATGTATGTAATGTATGCAGTGACTGTAGCCTAGGGGTGAACACGTTGGGCTAACAATCAGAAGGTCCCAGGTTCGATCCCCGGTGGGGCATGCACCAATGGATGAATTTTCATCTATATGCATAATTTACAGTTCGCTGACGGTGAGGGAAAACATCGTGAGGAAACCTACCTATCCCTCGGGATTAGGTAATAGTCAGTTCCTGTATACACGGCGACACGGTTCACCACCTGTCACGTTGGGTTCTGACTATCTAGTGAAACGTGGGCTTTGAGTTGGTTAATACCTCCACAATGTGGTGGTGTATGGCCACTCAAGCCTCTGACTACCCCCGAACGGGGATAAAAGTCGTGACGTTACATTACATTAATGTATGTAGGAACAGATTACTTCATTAATTCGTGTTAACATTGCAATTGATCATCTACTAATCATAGCTTTTACGGCAGACCCGCACAGTGTGTAAAAATCTTTGAAAATATGTTTTATTTTATTTTACATCCTTCACAATCGTAATACGCTCTCAATGTGTCTCCATTCTTATTATTCCGTGCCGATATGAGAAAATGAAGCTCTATTATGTATTCAATGAGATATATTCTCAACATTTGTCACAGAGTACTCCGTCTGTCTACTGAGAGTTTGTCTAGTGAAAGTATCTGACTGACTTGTGGTAGGTATTTATTTGTCCTAAGATTAGAAGGTGATCTTACTCAGTTGAGATCCTATGTGCGTAACGTTAGCTAAAGTATCTTTGCAATAAGTAAGATACACTTTTATTTGGTTATATTCGGTTTATGCATTGTAAAAGTTTTGGTAACGCAACCTCAAGATATTAGTATAATATTTTTTTGGCACGGAATAATTTTATAGATTAAGAAAATTACTTTTTTTTATTAAATTTAGATTTTAATTAAAGAATTTAATTATCATTTTCGCAGCTTGGCTTTTTGTGTACATAATAAATGCACTTTATTGTATTAAGAGAAACTACGTTATGTTTAACTGAGGACTTTTTGTATGGTTTTTTGGAGTTTAAATAAAAAAAAAATGTTACTGAAAGTGCTGTTTTATTTTGAAACATCTATACTATAATATTATAAATGCGAGAGTAACTCTGTTTGTCTGTCTGTCTGTTAAGTTTTCAGGACTAAACTACTGAACTAATTTTGATAAATTTTGGTATAGTGGTAGACATGATCTTGGAAAAGAACATAGGCTACTTTTTGTTGCGAAAATAAAACTTGAAAGTGGTGAAATAGGTGATGAAAGTTTGTATGGGAGCCAATTATTTCTCTAGATTAGTATGGCGATAGATGAAAGCTTACAGAAAAAAATAGGCTTCCCGAAGTGCAAATTTTACGCAGACGAAGTCGCGGGCATCAGCTAGTTATATACAAGGAAGGAAAAGCAACTCAAGGTTTCTTTCAGTGTATTGAAGCATTTCAAGAAAGGTAATAATTAATACCTACTTGAAATTTTAATGGCGGATGAAAGTGAAAATTATATAAAGGTAGGTAGACCCTCTAGGGGTCACCAGAAAAACGAAGTGGAAATTTTCAACACCTAGTGATTAGGGAGGCAGTCACTCCTTAATAAGTAAAATAAAGTGGCGGCTATTATTTATAATTATTAAGTTCATTTCCTTTTTCTTTATTCAAATTTTTCGAAAGTTACAATAAAATTATAGCCTACCAGATATCGTTTATTGTCCAAATAAGTTTGACGTTTTGACAGTTTCCCATAGAATTTAACGCATTTTTTTTTATAGTAAGGTGATTTCGAACTAAATTATAACTAACTAGCTTTTCTCCGCGACTTCGTCCGCGTAAAATTTAAATTAAATAAATCGGATCGCTGATACCGGATCCCGGACCCCGTATCTCGGATCCCGTTTCCCGTTTTTACCGGATCCCGTTTCCCGTTTTTACCGGATCCCGTTTGCCGGATCCCGTATCCTGTTTGCCGGATCCCGTATCCTGGATATCCCGGATCCCGTATCCGGGATTTCCCGGATCCCGGATCCCGTATCCGGGATATCCCGGATCCCGTATTCCGTGTCCCGTATAAAAAGAAACGTCTACACGAATTATCATCATCCTAACTTCAAAAATTACGAACTTCCATTAAAAATGTAATCCCTTATTTTTTAAATTCGTGATATCTTTTGAATGGAATGTCCGATTTAAATAATTCAACAAGTAATCTACATGTATTAAAATAGTCTCAAATACTAAAAGATTTATTTGGATAAGGATTAATACTAAGGTATGGATAACATGGTCTGATTTTGGTCGGAATTTCTATCAACTGTTAAAACGTAAAAAAGTAGTTATAACAACGTAACTACAATAGTTGGACATATGGTATCGCGAAGTTTTTTGTAGATATTGATATGTTCTTTAATATTGTAGAACCTTTTTTTGTTCTATCATCAATTCGTAGCGCATGCGATGATAGACATCTTATGGCTAATTTTTTTACACCTTGGGTTACATTATTGAAGTTTTAGTAGGGATCCCTATTTTTTTGCAGTAATAAATATAGCCTATGTTACTCAGGGATAATGTAGCATTCTAATAGTGAAAGAATTTTTGAAATCGGTCCAGTAGTTTTTGAGTTTACTAATTACAAACATTCAAAAATCCTAAAATACAAATCTTTTCTCTTTATAATATTAGTGTAGAAGTGTAGATGTAGATTAAAAGTGTCAATAATAAAGAGAGCTCAGGGGGCCGATCGCGCTAATGTTGAACGATTATGCCAAAACTAAACCACAACCAAAACTGTCACGTTAGACACATTTCGTATAGCGCTAATCATTTTAACGGAACGTTTTAGCTTTTGTTTGGAAGATACGTTGGAGTAACGATCGATTGAACTTTCAGTGTTTGTATCGCGCTATTTTTTGACAGCGTTTAAAACCAACCTACCTTCTTCCTTCGCCAGCCTGATTTTAATAGTCCCATCGCAAAAAGCCCATTCAATCATCAATTTCAAAAGTAGCACCTAGTATTTTTCTATATTCTTCGTCAGCCCTAAACATTTCGAGTTGGGTTTTGCTTTGGTAACGTCAACGATTTTGTCGTTCAGAAGAAATGGCGCGATACCATTTTTTACATTGGCAAAACCAAAGTTAAACCAAATCTCAACCAAAACCAAAAGCGTTTCGTTCGAACGGTAAAGACGTTGCAAAATAGCGCGATCGGCGCCCTGCTTATATTGGAAATGTTACCATTAACGTGCATTTGACCATACCGATCAAATAATCTTATAGTAAAACAGGAAAGAAAAATGTTAACATCACTCGATCGCAATATAAAGCCCGCCACATACATACGGAATTTTCCGTACGGCATTGCGTTTCAAAATATCGAATCGGTGATTCCGAACGCAGTAAATCCATCCAAATTAATGGATTTACTGCGTTCGGAATCACCGATTCGATATTTCGAAACGGAATTCCGTACGGAATTACCGTATGTATGTGGCGGCCTTAACTTCCGACCACAGAAAGCGAAGCGATGTCCACACAGACCGCCCGCGCCGATGACAATAATAATAACAGTCCCCGCTGATGTATTAACCCGTTTAATCCATAGGCCCTGGCCCCAAAATGGCTCCTCTTAGGTCCAAGAGTTACGACGCAATAATTTAAGAGTAGATGAGCGGCAATTTCGCCGCGCGATAGAGGGGAAGATAATGCCTTTAATGTATATTATGTTGTGATGTATGTTGGCGAGCGTGGCGCTACTGGGAGCGATTTTCAGTAGCTTGAAGTGGAGGACGGGTTTTTATTCTATATACATAGGCTAGCTCGACCGGGGTAGTACCACCCTCTCACAGAAGATCGGCGTAAAGTAGCTATTACAGGTACGAGAGAGCCGGAAAATTATATTTGAATTGGAAACCCCTTTTAGTGCAGGCGTGACAGGTTATCTTAAAAAAATCTATTTTTTATAAATAAATATCGCTAGATACACACACCAACTGTATGGTCCCAAACTAAGCAACGCTTGTACTATAGCTACCATACAATGCACTGGGGTGGTCCCAGTGACACCCAGAACAGAGAAAATTACGAAAAGGCCGTTTCTGAAATTTGCCTCTGGCGGGAATCAAACCCGCAACCACCCGATGTAGGTAGTGAATCGAGCGGCCTGCCCCTCTAGACAAGTGGCTGACGTCTACAAGCGTTCCTTGAAATCGCTACGCTTCATGTATGCAAATGACATAAGTCACGTGATCTACATAGTAATTTGTAATGTCATTTCCATACACTGTGAAGTCTTTTCTATTCGATTAGCGTTCATGCCACTTGTCTAGGGGGGCTGAAGGGCTAGACAAGTGGCTGACGTCTACAAGCGTTCCTTCAAATCGCTACGCTTCATCTATAAAAATGACATAAGTCACGTGATCTCAAGCGTGATCTTCATAGCGACTTGTTGTTGATTTACATAGCGACGTTTGACATTTCCATACATTGTGAAGTTTATTCTATTCTATTCGATTAGCGTTCATGCCACTTGGCTAGCCCTTCCGCTCTGCTACTGCGCCAAGCGGTCGTCATCTTGAACAAAAACAATTAATAATTCATTTTAGTCCACATTATCATCACTTGGACCGAAATTCCGCGGTTACGAAGCCAGAACGTTTCAACCATGGACCAATTACTAAGGGGACTGGCCCTAAGCAACTCGGCCGAGTGGTCGGCCTAGTACTAACATCGACATAAAACGAAGCGAGTAATTCAACTATTTACCGGTAGATAGAACAATGAAAATGAAAAAGCAATGACCACGTTTTTTTCATACACCTCTTTCTTTAGTCTTTACTCTGTGGATTCAACGCACGCATGATGTACTTTATTCAGGATTATCCAATTTATTCTGAGCCCTCTCGCTCGTATCACAACCCTCTATTATACCGTAAATTGTAAGGCAAGGGTGAGAGGGGCAGGTCTTGTCAAATTGGCCACTAATACTATAGGTGCGGTGAAGCACGAGACAGTGTACCCCTTCATCAACGCACTATATTAAGGGAATGAATTATTTTAATGAAATGTTAGCGACTAGTTGTTTATGAGTTGATACCATTAAAATGTGGTAAGTTACTTTATAATTATCGTTGTTTTATTATGAAAATAATAAAATAAACTCTCCCCAGTGTATTGCCACACTTATAATATAAAATAATTTTAGTATGTAGGTATCGACGGTAAAAAGCAATCCTGCTGTAACATTGGCTGTAACCCATAAAATGTAAAATGTTCACAAGAGCCTAAAATTTGAAATTTTGAAAAAAAATACATCTCTTAAACTATGGCACCTATAAAAATGTTATTTTTAGAACCAAAATGTATTTTTTTTATTGTTTATTAAGCCGAACACCAAAAAGTTACTAAAAGTTAGTTTTAGTCTATGTTTGCGTGGGTAAAACAGCACTTTTATTTTTGTTACGCAAAAAAGGTGTAATTACAGATGGTTCACAGTTATTTTACCTCTGTCGTTCCTCATTTTATTTATGTAAAACGCAAAGTCAGCCTTTAAACTTGGCCTTTGAGACCATGAACTGTAGATTATACTTTATTCTACAGGCTACATGACTTACAAAAACCTAATATCGACCACGTTTTTCAAAAATAAATAAATAACGTAAAATGTCAGAGGTAAAATAGCTGTGAACGAACAGTACTTATTATTTAATTCAATTATGACATAAATGACATAAATCTATACAAAAATAATAATAAATGTAGCAAGTAATCAGTTGCCTTTGTGAAAAATCCACGGGAATACCACTATTCGACGCAGTTTTTTTTTTTCTGATTCCAAATTAGATTTTTTTTTATGGGTGCGGTTTACAGCAGGTTTGCTTTTTACTGTCGGTAGGTATGTATACGTATATACATATATTTTTGTCAAAGCCCTTACCAAGAATGAGGAAGTTACACTAAACGGAGTTCTTGGACACAGTATGACTCAGTAGCTTTCGGAAAATAATGTTGAAAACATGTCAGTGTTGCCAATATGGCTCATCTTCTGGTGAATAATACACATTAAAATAAAATACCTTCATAAGTTAATTGTCGAATTGCAAGTGCGATAGCAGATGTTAATTACGCTGCATGTCAAAAGTCAAAAGGTTTTTATTCATGTAAGCTCATTAGAGCATTTATAAATAGTCAATATAAACAATATTTTAGCGTTACCACCGGTTCGTAATGTTGCTTCCATTGAGAAGAGCCGGCAAGAAACTCAATGGTTACTCTTTTCAAAAGAATAATTGTATACATTTTTAAACAGTAACGCTATGTGAGCAGGCAGGCATTAACACAGTGTGAGTAAAAAAAATCCAAAAGGTATTTAAATAAAAATAAACAAAAACTAGCACAGAAAGCTGTGCATGCCTACTCCCACTTAACAGTCATGTTAAGTGACTAAGCAAAAGTTTAGTGATTGCGATGTAAGAAGGTACCACGGAACTCACAGAAGATCGGCGTAAAGCAGCTATTACAGCTGCGTTTCGTACGATGAGTGAGAGAGCCGTAAGCCCACCCCCCCTCCCCCTCACTCCATCCCACTCCCCTTCAGGTCGGCAATGTATAGGCTACGGTAACTGCTTAACATCAGGCGGGCCGTACGCTTTTTTGCCACCGCAGTCCTATAAAAAAAAGAAAAAACCATGTCCGCTAAAATAAGGGCCATAACACACGGCGACGTCGCCGTCTACGTATCCGCACAATTTGTATTGATGGCGACGTCGCCAGTCCGTCGCCAGGTGTGTTAGCTGTCATACATTTCAATACGAATTAGTTGGCTACGGTGGCTGGCGACGTCGCCATGGCTACCCGGTGTATTATGGCCCTAATACATCAATAGGTTTTGTATATATTGTGATCATATAATATTTTTATCACACTGCCTAGCCTGAAATGAATGAATTTTAGCGTGAAAATAAATAGTCATTTGTAGGTCCTCTAAATCCTCTTAATCAACAGTCTTGGCGAACAAGAAATCTGCGTTAATTAAGGCTAACTTAATCCTTTATTACTTTAACTTGCGGACTTAAGAGAAAGTATGAACCTACAGATTAAATAACAAGACTTAAATTAATTAATTAATATGATTATCACTTGCTTACGGTGAAGGAAAACATCGTGAGAAACCTGCATGTCTTTTAAAATTTAAAATTACTGGGCAAGCGTGGTGGATTACGGCCAGAATCCCCCTCGCATTGAGGGGAGGCCCGTGCCCAGGAGTGGCACGTTAAAAGGGCTTATATTATTATATTATAAAAGATTAAAAAGTTGAAATGATTAAACAAAATTAAAAACAATTTCAAACCCAATGTTCCAATATCGCCCACACTTGTTGTAAAATCATACTTTACATCGCTTTTTGGCCAAACGGTTCGACGTTCAATATTAAATACTAAATCACGAACAATAAAGAATCTATGGCGTTATTAAGCGGTGAAAGCGCCATTTTGCAAAGCCCACCTGACGTAGGTATCGAATTCACCTGACAGCAATTAAGGCGAATATGTCAAAAGAAAATTAAACATTTCACTCGAAATTAGGTTTTCGGAATAAATGTCTTATTTTTATTAGTGAAGAGCTCTCTTGTTAGGGTTGTCTCTGACTAATAAGATACGAAATTCCCCTCGTATTGAGGGGAGGCTCGTTCCCTGGAGTGGAACATCAAATTTTCCACTTGACACCGTTGTTCCAAAACGTTTACAGACCAGACCTAAGCACGGTAGGCATCACACCAAAACAATCGTTCTAAATATTCACCTTTTGGTTTGACTGTTAAGTGGGAGTAGGCATGCACAGCTTTCTATGCTAGTTTTTGTTTATTTTTATTTAAATACCTTATTTTGTTTTTTTTTACTCACACTGTGTTAATGCATGCCTGCTCACATAGCGTTACTGTTTGAAAATGTATACAATTATTCTTTTGAAAAGAGTAACCATTGAGTTTCTGGCCGGCTCTTCTCAATGGAAGCAACATTACGAACCGGTGGTAACGCTAAAATATTGTTTATATTGACTATTTATAAATGCTCTAATGAGCTTACATGAATAAAAACCTTTTGACTTTGACTTTTGACAAAAGAACACAAAGAGACACTAAATTATTTATTTTTATGCTCAAATTATTTTTTTAATAGGCAGGTAAATGCCTAGTTTTTCGATACCCCTGTTCGGCAAACGTTCTTACCCTTTAAGAACTTAGTCATTGAGTCGGAAAAAAACGTAAAAAAGTCCTAATCTGTTTCAATTAATAAACAATTGAAACACGATTCTCAACTCGACGCAAATGAATCCATCGACGGACGAAATAAATCCTTTTTCTTGGAATTCATAATTATTTAGCCATCAGCGGTCCTAATTACTTTAGAATGTTAATTGAGATGAAAAAGTTGAATATTTTCAATGAGATTCTCGATTGTTAGGAGACAATTTCGCTTAGTGGTTGGATTTGGATGTGAAGTTATATATCTACACTGTTAGCGACGCGTTCATTTTTATGTATTTTTGTCGAATATTATTTATGTTAAAACTTTGAAGGTAGCGCATTATTAATATTTAGAAAATTGAAGGTGGATTGGCTATTTTATTTTAATTTAAAATGTAGGTAGCGATAACATAAGTTTTTTTTGTAACGGCTCGCCCTGGCAGTCGACAGTTCGGTACACGCATCCACCTGTGAAGCAACAAATTTTAGCTACCAGACCAAAAGTGTACTTTTCCTATTTTTAATAAACGGCATTGCAGTGGAAACGGTGTTTTTATCGGCCGGCGTACCCCGCAACGGCTTCATACACGTTTGACGCTGTTTTATTTGTATTAATAATTTAATCGTTAAACGGTATTTTAGAGCCCTGTATCTATTGCCCGCTAAAAGCAAAGTAAAGGTTCATTGATTTTTATATGACTAAGGTGGCAAACAAGCGTACGGCCCGCTTGATGTTAAGCAGTTACCGTAGCCAATAGATGCTTTCAATACCAAAGGCATCGCTCGCTCGTTGCCAACCTGAAGTGGATTGAGACAGAAAGAGGGGAAGGGGGGAGGGTTTGGCTTTGGAGGGCTTGGCCGAAATACGAACCTAACGTTTCGGGCTGACGGATTGTCGTGATTTGACATTTCTTCTTTAGTTTTTCTCTACGATTTGACATTGTTTTGATCGTAAATCGAATCCGTACTTCGGACGATCCGTCAGCGACGTATTTCGGAGTAACCCCCCTGAAACGTTAAAACGTTCCAGTAATTAAATCGCGATAAGAGTTCGTGGTAAGCCCCCTGATGGCCGACGACTGTCGCGTCGTCACTGCCACACAATGCAAAGCTGCATACTAACAAGCAAACGCACACATAGCACCGCGCGCCTACATGAGTCGAAGTGTGTATACTGTAGCTTATAGGTGCTTGCAATACCTAAGGCATCGCTCGCACGTTACCAACCTTAAGGGGAGTGGGATAGAGGGAGGGGGAGGGGGAGGGGTTCGGGCTTCCGGCCCTCTCATTGTATGAAACGCAGCTAAAATAGCTATCTTACAAATACTTGTACAGTCAGCAACATAAGTCGCTGAACATTCTGAAATTTTCAAATCGGTTATACTCTTTAATTTACAATCGTTGGTAAACCTTCGCTCGCACGTTACCAACCTTAAGGGGAGTGGGATAGAGGGAGGGGGAGGGGGAGGGGTTCGGGCTTCCGGCTCTCTCATTGTATGAAACGCAGCTAAAATAGCTATCTTACAAAGACTTGTACAGTCAGCAACATAAGTCGCTGAACATTCTGAAATTTTCAAATCGGTTATACTCTTTAATTTACAATCGTTGGTAAACCTTTATAAAACCAAACATTAGCAACATGTCTACATTTTGTTTCGATAAAGAAAAATTATGTATTTGATGCAAAACGAAAGTGTGCAAGCTATTTGAAAAACTGAGAATGTTCAGCGACTTTCGTTGCTGACCGTACTTTGTAAAAAATATAACTTTAACGCCCAATCAGGCTTCGCAAATCCCTTTTAATTAACGTCCATCTTTCTTATTTATAACGTTAGGCCCTTAGGGCGTCGGTGTAGCTTAAGAGTATTGGCCCATATTTTTTTCCTCAGTTATAAATTATTATTAACGGGCCCTGATATCGTCGTTGCAAGGCCCTGTTCTTTATGGGTTTCCGCAAGAAATTTTCTTCCTAACTTTTTTCTTATTTGGGGTCGGCTTTCAGTCAAAACTACTTATATGTGCCTAATATTAACACAGAGCGACTGCATACGGTATATTGGTAAGAGGATACGAAGATCGAGATCACTCACAGAAGATCGGCGTAAAGTAGATATGACAGCTGTGTTTCGTACGATGAGTAAGGAAAACCCGACCCCCTTTCTCTTCCCTCTGTCCCACTCAACGTGCGGGCGATATTCTTGGTATAGAAAGCATCTATAGGCTACGTTAACTTCTTAACATCAGGCGGGCCGTACGCTTGTTTCACACCTTATTAACATTTAAAAAAAACTACAAAATAAGGATACAGAGCAGTACTCTGCCTACCACTTCGGAAATATATGCGTAATGATCTGTATTAAGTATTTTTCATAGATTTTGGTTCAGCGTTTCATGTATCGCACTTAGTTTTACATATCTGGCGCAAAAACAACCAACAATAAATAAAAAAATCCGATAAAAAACATCGCTTACAGAATTAACAACCGCACAAAAAGCTCGCTGAACGCACAAAAACAAAATTGGTATTTCCCGTAATAGTCGAGGTACCCCGGTGCTCGCGGCCAGCTATATTTTACACAATATCAAGGACAATCGCAAATCCGCTCCACCCATTAAAAAAAAAATTAAAAAAAACATTTTTAGGGTTCCGTACCCAAAGGGTGCCAAAGGAACCCTATTACTAAGACTTCGCTGTCCGTCTGTCTGTGCATTCGTCCGTCTGTCAGCGGGCTGTATCTCAAGAACCGTAATAGGTAGAGAGTTGAAAATTTCATAGCATGTGCCCGTTACAACAACAAATACTACCTACAATTAAAATAAAACTTAGAAATAATGGGGTCCCAATGAAATTTAAAAAAAAAGATATTTTTGACGTTTTTATTCTACGGTGGTACGGAACCCTTTATATGCGAATCCAACACGCACTTAGCCAGTTTTTTTTTTTTTCACAATATCACTGGCTGTGTAAGGACAATCGCAATCGCAGATCCGAACCACTCGAAGCCCATTTGCGAGGAGGGTTTCTGTTCGTAACGCCTATTCGCACCTATCTATGTGAATTGCGGTGCGAGTGAAGAGATAAAATATATTTATAGAAATGTGTAGTATATGTTGAGAATGTGCAGCCTATCTTATTATCCCACACGATTATAATCTTCTTATCGTATGGTTTAATGGCCAACCTGGTGTCAGAATTGTTCAAGCCGCCCGATGGCCCCTCACTGAGAAAAATTTTACGACAACAAAATGGTTTTTGTAATTCCTAGTTAAATATGTTTTACTAAACGTTTTGTATTTACAGCAAATGTTTTATGTAATGTCTCGCATTTATAAAACATATGCTGTAAATACAAAACTTTTATTAAAACATACTAAAAAACTACTAGGAACTACAAAAACCATTTTGTTGTCGTAATTTTTTTTCCTGACATGGCTGACTGTTGCCTGGATGACAACCGAGAACTGCTTTTTACGTGTCCTCCAAAGCACGGAGACGCTCAGTTCAAATGCCACTAAATGGTCACCTATCTCTAACTGAGCTTGCCAAGCGTTGCTTAACCTCTGATCGTTTACCGATCAGTGATTGCAACTGGCTATGAGATTTACTAGATTGCCATATTGAATGACAAAAAGAAACAAAAAGATAAACCCATTGACTAAGGGCCTCCGCAGATTGCTACTTTTAGCATCGACGATCGGCGATTTTGATGCTACGTCTCGCTTGTTCGCGCTCGAAGAAACGCGACGCAGTATCGATACAGTCGCAAAATCGCCGGTCGCCGATGCTAAAAGTAGCAAGTCTGCGGAGGCCCTAAATACTGATAGAAATAATCCAAGACTTTAGAAAAAGAAGAAGCCTAAAGTCAAAGTCAAAGTCAAAGTCAAAGCGTTTATTTTGTTTAGGCCTACGGGGGCACTTACAAATTGTCATTTTACATTTTTTCCTTAAATTCTACTGCCGGATCGGAAACGCGACCTCGACTGAGAAGATCCGGTAAGAAACTCAGCGGGCTTGTCTTTTTTACATTGTTTTTTTTTATCGCCATTTAAGTATTTTAATACAATGTAATTTGGTAAATAGCTCCAGTGTGCTGCCTTCCGAAATAAGCAAGGCAAGACACGCTACACTTTAACATGACACTGTTATTAACAAAGTGAATTTGAGCGATCAGTCCCAAGCTGATTTATCTTCCAAGTAATCCGAGATTTTGTAATAGGCCTTTTGACAGAGTTTAGTTTTAACTATAGTTTTAAACTTATTAACAGGCAAATCTCGGATTTCTTTAGGAAGTTTGTTGTAGAAGCGTATGCATTGTCCTACAAAGGAATTACTTATTCTGTGGAGACGAGTTACATGTACGGATAGCTTGTGTTTATTCCGTGTGTTTATCGAATGAGCATCGCTCCTTTTTTCAAAGTTGTTGTCATTTTTCTTAACATAAATTAGGTTTTCATAGATAAATTGTGACACCACGGTTAGAATATTTATTTCTTTAAATTTTTCTCTGAGGGAGACTCTAGGAGCTAGGTTGTAAATAGCTCTTATAGCTCTTTTCTGCAGTACAAATATAGAATTTAAATCTGCAGAGCACCCCCAAAGCAGTATGCCATACGACATTATGCTATGGAAGTAACTAAAATAAACAATTCTAGCCGTGTCTACATCAGTTAAGTGCCTAATTTTTTTAACAGCATATGCCGCAGAACTCAATTTACTTGATAATTTTTTAAAGTGAGGACCCCATTGCAATTTTGAATCTATGGTGATTCCCAGAAAGACAGTTGACTCCTCAACGTCCAACGCTGCCCCATTCAGTCGTATATTGGTTCCTATTTGTCTTACATTAGGTGTCGAGAACTTTATGCATTTAGTTTTGTTCTCATTGAGCAGAAGATTATTTACATTGAACCAATCTACAACTTTAGCGAGTGCATTGTTCACATCGTCATAATGTAGAAGCTGTCTTTTAATTTTAAATAATAAAGAAGTATCATCAGCAAACAACACAATCTCGTGATTATTGCCTACATGATATGGCAAATCATTTATATAGATAAGAAACAAGAATGGTCCCAGTATTGAACCTTGAGGAACGCCCATAGAGACCACAGAACCTGGTGATTTTTCACCATTAATAGCGACCTTTTGAATTCTATTGCTCAAATATGAAGTCAAAAGGTCAAGAGCCTTGTTCCTGATACCGTAGTGGTGCAGTTTCCTGGTAAGTATTTCATGATGGACGCAGTCGAAGGCCTTAGACAAGTCGCAGAATACACCTAAGGCATCCTGCGAGTTCTCCCAGGCACTGAAAATATTTTTTATTAGTTCAATACCCGCGTCTACAGTAGAGCGATTCCTTGTGAACCCAAACTGATTGTTATGAAAAATATTGTTGTCATTAAAATGACGTAATAATTGGTTCAAAACGATTTTTTCAAAAATTTTACTTAACGTAGGTAGTATCGAAATAGGCCGAAAATTAGTTGGATCAGTTGAACTACCTGATTTAAAAATAGGAATTACTTTACTGTGCTTCATTAGATCAGGAAATACACCATTTGTCACACAGCCATTAAACACAGCTGCTAAAGATGCTTGCAATCCCAAAAGCATCGCTCACGCATTGCTGACCTAAAGGGGAATGGGACAGAGGTAGAAGAAGGGTGGGGATTGCTTTTCTTGCTAACTCCTTCATCGGTGTAAGGCACATTATAAGAATCTTACTGTCAGAAAAACGCCGAAAGGCGCTCCGTGCATACATTTTGTACTGAGCCCCGCATACTATCAGAAATTTGCCGAACCAGTTGAGTGCTTTACGTGGACTGGATAAAATGTATGAATGTTTCTGATGATGTGCGGCCGGCCTTAGGGCCTCCGCAGACTTGCTACTTTTAGCATCGGCGACCGGCGATTTTGTGACGTATCGATGCTGCGTCGCGTTTCTTCGAGCGCGAACGAGCGAGCCGCAGCATCAAAATCGCCGCTCGCCGATGCTAAAAGTAGCAAGTCTGCGGAGGCCCTTAATAAATCTGCCAAAGTCGATCGCCGCTTTCTCCCCACTTGAACCAGACACGACCCTCCACCGCCCCGCGGCAGTCATACCTCAGTCGTTTATTTTATCTCTAATATTACCGCTTTATCTTAAAAACGAGTTGACTGACGACTCCGCTTAAAGGTTGCTTCCCCGTTCATTGTTCATACGTTTAACACCTACCCAAATATGACATGTAGCATTAAATATGTAAGGGATTTCTTTGTCGGTTACGCCTTGGCAAACGTTTCACGCGTAAAACGGAGTGGTTTTAGTAGATATGAGAGCTTTTGATGATATAATCGAGGAGGTTGGAGGGTGGGTTGCTCTTCACGAAATTTCTGTTTTATTGAACGCTTAATTTACGAGTACTTGTTGAGGATTAGAACATTTGATTCATTAAGAAAGCATTTTTAGAGCATAATTTCTATTTTGATTGATCTGGTAGATCATTTTTTTATTAATACGAATTTACTAGTTGTCAAAGCGTTTATTTTGTTTAGGCCTACGGGGGCACTTACAAATTGTCATTTTACATTTTTTCCTTAAATTCTACTGCCGGATCGGAAACGCGACCTCGACTGAGAAGATCCGGCAAGAAACTCAGCGGGCTTGTCTTTTTTACATTGTTTTTTTTTATCGCCATTTAAGTATTTTAATACAATGTAATTTGGTAAATAGCTCCAGTGTGCTGCCTTCCGAAATAAGCAAGGCAAGACACGCTACACTTTAACATGACACTGTTATTAACAAAGTGAATTTGAGCGATCAGTCCCAAGCTGATTTATCTTCCAAGTAATCCGAGATTTTGTAATAGGCCTTTTGACAGAGTTTAGTTTTAACTATAGTTTTAAACTTATTAACAGGCAAATCTCGGATTTCTTTAGGAAGTTTGTTGTAGAAGCGTATGCATTGTCCTACAAAGGAATTACTTATTCTGTGGAGACGAGTTACATGTACGGATAGCTTGTGTTTATTCCGTGTGTTTATCGAATGAGCATCGCTCCTTTTTTCAAAGTTGTTGTCATTTTTCTTAACATAAATTAGGTTTTCATAGATAAATTGTGACACCACGGTTAGAATATTTATTTCTTTAAATTTTTCTCTGAGGGAGACTCTAGGAGCTAGGTTGTAAATAGCTCTTATAGCTCTTTTCTGCAGTACAAATATAGAATTTAAATCTGCAGAGCACCCCCAAAGCAGTATGCCATACGACATTATGCTATGGAAGTAACTAAAATAAACAATTCTAGCCGTGTCTACATCAGTTAAGTGCCTAATTTTTTTAACAGCATATGCCGCAGAACTCAATTTACTTGATAATTTTTTAATGTGAGGACCCCATTGCAATTTTGAATCTATGGTGATTCCCAGAAAGACAGTTGACTCCTCAACGTCCAACGCTGCCCCATTCAGTCGTATATTGGTTCCTATTTGTCTTACATTAGGTGTCGAGAACTTTATGCATTTAGTTTTGTTCTCATTGAGCAGAAGATTATTTACATTGAACCAATCTACAACTTTAGCGAGTGCATTGTTCACATCGTCATAATGTAGAAGCTGTCTTTTAATTTTAAATAATAAAGAAGTATCATCAGCAAACAACACAATCTCGTGATTATTGCCTACATGATATGGCAAATCATTTATATAGATAAGAAACAAGAATGGTCCCAGTATTGAACCTTGAGGAACGCCCATAGAGACCACAGAACCTGGTGATTTTTCACCATTAATAGCGACCTTTTGAATTCTATTGCTCAAATATGAAGTCAAAAGGTCAAGAGCCTTGTTCCTGATACCGTAGTGGTGCAGTTTCCTGGTAAGTATTTCATGATGGACGCAGTCGAAGGCCTTAGACAAGTCGCAGAATACACCTAAGGCATCCTGCGAGTTCTCCCAGGCACTGAAAATATTTTTTATTAGTTCAATACCCGCGTCTACAGTAGAGCGATTCCTTGTGAACCCAAACTGATTGTTATGAAAAATATTGTTGTCATTAAAATGACGTAATAATTGGTTCAAAACGATTTTTTCAAAAATTTTACTTAACGTAGGTAGTATCGAAATAGGCCGAAAATTAGTTGGATCAGTTGAACTACCTGATTTAAAAATAGGAATTACTTTACTGTGCTTCATTAGATCAGGAAATACACCATTTGTCACACAGCCATTAAACACAGCTGCTAACTTGGGTGCAATAATGTCTATAAATGAGGAAACGGTTTTTACAGAAAGCCCCCATAGGTCTGCCGTTTTTTTAACATCAAGACTTTTGAAACTATTTACAATGTCCTTATTACTAACAACTGAAAATTTAAAGGCTGTGTCACATTCAGTTACACTTTGTTTAAGTACAGTCTCTGCGGAAGTGGGAGACGATCTTAGAGTTTTGGTTGTTAGAACAGGAATGTTGGTAAAGAAATTCTCAAACTCTGTCGCTACTTCCAAATCCGCTTTTACATCTGTGTTGTTTATTATCAAATGAAAGTCTCTGTCACGCACTGTATTTCTACCAGTTTCACTGTTGATAATATTCCAAGTCATTTTAATTTTATTTACAGATGTTTTGATTTTATTTTTCAAGTAAATTGATTTCGCAGAGGAACAGGCTCGTTTAAATAACTTAGAATAGATTTTAACATACTCCAAGAAAGTGGGGTTATGATTATATGATTTTTCAAAATAAAGGTCATATAACTTCTGTCTGCTTTTATAGATTCCCGGAGTTGCCCATTCACTAAAATTAGCACGATCACCAAAAGATATTGTTTTTGGTTCGAATATTTTATTGAATTCATCACTGATGAGATGGAACAGTGAGTTATATAATATATTTGTGTCACTGTGAGTAGGCAACCCTGGAACTTTTTGTATTAAATTAGTTCTTAAGAGTTCTAGGCGGCTATTATTTATTGGAACAAAGCTAACAGTTTTTGTTTGGGGTTTGTTCATTTTCTTTGGAAACACTGCTAGTTGTCCACAGTGATCAGATTCTAATTTATTTATAATTGAGTTATCTATTGGTTTTAAATTTGTGAATATATTATCTATACAAGTTGCACTAGTGGCGGTTATCCTAGTAGGTTCCAAGAAAATATTGTACATGTTATGACATTTAAAAAGTAATTTAAACTTATCAATTATTGGACTACATTCCAGTAAATTAATGTTAAAGTCTCCACAGATAATCATTGTCTTGTTTGATTTGGAAATTTTAAATAAAAGGTTCTCCATACATTTTTCAAACTCATCATAAGGTGAGCATGGAGGCCTGTATACGCATACAACAAGGAACTGCTCAAGCTCAATACTGGAAATTTCAATTACTCGTTCAACAGAGAGGCTCACAATATCTTTACGTTCTTTAAATTTTATAGTTTTATTTGTGGCGTCAAAGGCGTTAATAGCCAATCACTGATCGGTAAACGATCGGAGGCTAAGGGTGCGTTTCCACTGACGCGGAGCTGGGCGGAGTGGAGCGGAGTGGCGGACTGTCATTGGCCAACTGTGACGGGCTAAGAGCGGAGTGGAGATTTCGAGCACTGTGATTGGCCAATTCACGGTCCGCTCCGCTCCACTCCGCCCAGCTCCGCTTCAATGGAAACGCACCCTTAAGGTCAGTTAGAGATGTCACCACTATTTAGTGACATTACAAACTGAGCGTCTCCGTGCTTCAGAGAGTATGTAAAGTCGGCCACGGTTACTGTCATCTAAACAGCAGTCGTTTATCGACTTCAGAGGTCTTCGGGTTTTTTTAACAACTCTGACACCAGCTGGCCTACTCCGAAATACGAACCTAACGTTTCGGCTGACGGATTGTCGTGATTTGACATTTCTTCTTTCGTTTTTCTCTACGATTTGACATTGTTTTGATCGTAAATCGAATCCGTACTTCGGACGATCCGTCAGCGACGTATTTTGGAGTAACCCCCCAGGTTGACTACTAACCATACGATAAAAAGAAGTCGGGAACACTAAACGAAACAATTTTCAGCCATTTGAAAATCGCGTAGTGACTATAACACGGCAAACAAATTTATTTTCCCAAATTTCCCAGACGCACAAAAACAGCCCTCAAACGCGTGTTATCCTAAGAGAATAAAGCATAATTGGGGCGAATTGGAAACAGTTAGAAAAACAGGGTACACCGGCTATGGGGGCGGATCGCATTAATCCGTCTTTTTTTGCCTCGGATTCGAATCCCGTGATCCCCGCAAGGGCTGTTTGCTTATCTCCTCTTATTAACTCGCTTAATAGGACCCCTACTCAAGGCTCTCGGGACCTCCTTTGTTAACTGAAATACTACTTAAGTGTACAAAGAAATTAAGGTGAGAATAGTTTAATCTAGTTTTGGTATGTATTGAGCACATGAGTGCACAAAGCAATTGAATTAAACGAGAATAGTATGCATACAAATACCTAAATATCTTGTGAAAGGTGTGGCTGTAAGGTTAGATAAGGCGACGCATGAAGACGAAACTAACACGGAGAAGGTTATCTATACTTCTATACTAATACTAATACTAATGCTAATGCTAATGCTAATGCTAATGCTAATGCTAATGCTAATGCTAATGCTAATGCTAATGCTAATGCTAATGCTAATGCTAATGCTAATGCTAATGCTAATGCTAATGCTAATGCTAATGCTAATGCTAATGCTAATGCTAATGCTAATGCTAATGCTAATGCTAATGCTAATGCTAATGCTAATGCTAATGCTAATGCTAATGCTAATGCTAATGCTAATGCTAATGCTAATGCTAATGCTAATGCTAATGCTAATGCTAATGCTAATGCTAATACTAATACTAATACTTATACTTATACTTATACTAATACTAATACTAATACTTACTAATACTAATAATATAAAGCGAGAAGGTTTGTATGTATGGATGTTTGTGTTGAGTAAACTCGAAAACTACTGGACCGATTTCAAAAATTCTTTCACCATTAGAATGCTAAATTATCCCTGAGTAACATAGGCTATATTTTTGGAATCCGGGATACGGGATCCGGGATCAGAGATCCGATTTTTTTTAAATTTACATTCTACGCGAACGAAGTCGCGGGGAAAAGCTATTCTTGAATATTGGTAGCTGCTACTCCTAAACGCAGTTCATTGTTTAGTAGGCCATTGGATGTCTTCAAGGGTTACTCAGCAAATATAATACTACACCACCAAGCGAACTAGGCACTTGGGTATAAATAGCAAATGATAAGAAGTAAATGATTCCGCGGTCCGTTCACAACGTAGTGAGCCTGGGCCAATACCTGGGCACTCCTGTGGCAGTAGCTCCCACTACGTTGTAGAATGAGCGCAGAATCAATTACTGCTTTTATCATTATCATTTGATATTTATAACTGAGTGTCTAGCTGGCTTGGTGGTCTAGTAGTTACGAGTAATCCGTCTTCACTACGTATTTATATTATGTCAGCTACCGTTTATGTAACATCGACTTTTAAAACAAGGCGCTCGATACAACACGAGGCATTAGTACCTTTTTTACGTGACTACGGGCGAGGCTCCACTAGCGCGTTGCGCTGCGTCGTCGCAACGGATCAAAGGGTCGACGGGCGAGAGACGAAGCGGGGGAGGGTGATGCGCTAGTACAAAATCTTGCGACGACGCAACGCAACGCGCTAATGGGGCCTCGCCCTAAAGTAACGGCTAAAAGCAACCTGAAGCCACATAGTAAACACATAATACGCATTTTCTCGTGGGATATCGGGCGTCGATAGCGCACCGTCCAACAATACGACTAATGATGCTAGACACTTGTACCGACAGCAAAAACGTCGCAGATAATAGTGTCGACATTCCGTTTTATCCGGATTTAGGGATGGGCAAGCGAAACTTTTTTTTTTATAAACGTCAGCCGGGGCAGACCTATGACCTAAGACCTTTTAATGCATTTAGGGCATTAATATCACTTATTGCTTTCCACAATGTTAAGAAAAAGTTATAATGAACATATAGAATCATTGAAGAACCTTCTGGGCACGCAATGTTATGGAGGAGAGAGGAAGATATCTTGGTCAATCGATAATTTTATGAACATTATCGATATTTTGAAATATCGATATATTTTATTCAATCCTACCCGGATCTAAATGGTTTCATATGGTTACTTATAGAAACTGTCGTGTTGGTCCAGTGATTCTAGCGTTTCGGAACTTTAGACGTCTACATTTGTGAAATCCTTTTCGATAATCCTTATACTTCCGGTAAAGTTGTTCGCAAATAAGAACTTGGTACCTGACACCTGATAAGGGTTTCGCGTTACCGGTCGAGACCAATTAGCATTTTGAGGAGTTTTCCGGAAATAAGACAATTATCGGGAAGAATCTTCGAAGACAACTTTCAAGATTTTATTAATTTTTACTTTCTAAAGATTTTAAAAACTTTCGTAACTACCATTTTGGTCCTGATATGAACAACATTATTATTTTTTCACAAAAAAAAAATCACACAAAATTGTTATGTCATTTTTCTTTTAATTTATTTTGTCTCGGTTTAATAAATTTAAGTTATTGCAAATAATAATGAAAAATGAGTTCGAGTAATGATGTGATGATATATTATTTGTTTGGATACTACATAATATTATGAGAGTTTCGAGTACGTAGAGGTACACGTAGCTTTTTCTATTTCTCATAGGTAGTGATGAAAAATAGTATGTATCACTCAGGGCCAAAATATTTTGTCCTCGGGCAGCGTATATTGAATTCCTCGCAAAGCTCAGGATTCTACTATAATCCTACTAGAATCCTTCGCTTTCCTCTGAATTCAAAATAGCGCCCTCGTGGAACAATATATCGCTTTGACCCTATGTAACACAAATAACTATTATGGGTCTTGTATAAGTTATAACTATCATAAAAGCATATTTCGTGATGCCTAATTCAAAAACCACTTCTCTATCTCAATTCCAAAATTATTTCCTTCAATTGACCGCTTGGGGCAGTGGTTCGTGTGTAGGCCCCTCGACTCACTGCAGGTGGCTGCAGGTTCGATTCCCGGCGGGGTCAAATTTCGGAAACGGCCTTATGTAGTAGCCATAGTACAAGTGACACTTAGTTTCGGACCCATACGTTGGTGTATTATGTAGGTCTGGCGATATTTATAATTTCACTGCACTAAAGTTCAATTGACCGATACAAACAATTCAAATCGTACCACAGCTTCCGAAATGTAACGTCACGCCATTTATCTCCATTTGGGGGTAGTCAGAGGCTTGAGTGGCCATACACCACCACATTTTGGAGGTATTAACCAACTCAAAGCCCACGTTTCACCAGATAGTCAGAACCCAACGTGACAGGTGGTTAACCTTGTCGCCGTGTATACAGGAACTGACTATTACCTAATCTCGAGGGATAGGTAGGTTTCCTCACGATGTTTTCCCTCACCGTTAGCTCAGCCGTAGCCTCAGCTTCCGATGCCATACAAAATAAAACGGCACCACCTCAAACATTATTAACTTTCCTAACAATCGCCCCCACGCGTGGGATTTGACCAAAAAGTTTTCTCGCCAAAGGTATCTGTGGTCGTTAAGGGCGGGGGATGTGTTTTAATTCACACGGATCGTCCTCTGCGGACTGGTCATCCTTTTCCCGCCCCGCATTAGACTTTTAATGGGTTGCCGGGGTAAATAAATTAAAAACATGCTTTCCGAACATTGATGCATTATTTTAGCAGATGTGGTAAATCCCAACATTGCAATCACTTGACTTGTGCTCACCACTACATGCAGCGACATTCACACGTCTTTTATTGCACTCGCAATTCGACGATTAAGGTTGCTTACGGTGGCCACTTTAGACTTGCTACTTTTTGCATCGGCGATCGGCGATTTTACGACTGCATCGTGTTTTGACGACTCTCTGCGGTCGGACGCAGCGACTGCTCTGATGCTAAAAGCGACTAAATCGCCGATCGCCAATGCAAAAAGTAGCAAGTCTGCGGTGTCCCTAACTTGAAAGGCGTAATCAATTTAATGCGTATTTTTCTCCAGCGAATGAGCCGTATTGGCAATGAAGACATGTTTTCGACATTATTATCCGCGAACGACTAAGTCATACTGTGTCCATGGACTCTGGTTAGTAGAGCATACTATTTTGGACGGTCACATGTCTCCCTTTTGATGTCTTTGTTTCCGAGTTTATTTTGTGTGTGAGGAATGCGAACCATTCTTAATTTCCTGATGTACGGTCTTATGAGTTTGAAAATGTGTCATTTTATGTAATGTTGAGGAGAGAATGTGGTCCCTGTTTAGAATGGTAACACTCCTTCTGCCGAATACAGTGAATTTATATCTCTGGACCTTTAGAGACTACGTTTGTACTAGGACATAGAGATAATAAAATATAGGACACAAGTAAGGTAATGTCGGATAGTTGTTATGTTATAAACATCTAAGCGAAATCTACTCATAATAACTCCTAAACTATGAGACCTACCTACTGGAAATTCAGCATGTGTGCCTTTTGACCTCTATGCCTAGTCTGACTGGACTGACTTGTGCGTGTGAAGTCCACACTGGCCTGGGTTGAAACTAGTGTCCACACGTGCTTATTTACAGGTTAGTGCTGCACTGGGTTACTGGACTGCCCCGTCACTGCGAAAAACCTTGCACAGGACCAGTCATTGCGAAAAACCTTGAAGGAGGCCTATGACCAACAGTGGACGTTTCTCGGCCGTAATGATGATGATCATAGAAGACTAACTTTCAAGCTCAAGCCTACTCATATATTGAAGGGACCTACAAATTTGATGAATTGCTGATGTCACTGCTGCATAACACTGTCCACTCAACGACCCATATTCATGAAATGTGAAATGTATGTTGCCCAACATGCTTTATCGCAAATTATAATGGCTGAAAGTTTCATGAGTTCATCACACTGACGTGTTCAATTAGGTTAAAGGTATGCAGGGAAATGGTACAAAGTTTGCAGATTTGAACTTTAATTTGGTCATAAACGTGTGAATTTTGATGCGCGTGAGGAGTTATGACCTAGTTAGTCGAGTACTCTGTGGACTAGGCATAATAAAAAGCCCTAACGCCAAATTTATGGAGCTTTTAGCCAGTTTACAATGGTTTTAAAAAGCATTTCTGTGAACCAAATTGAGCCTACATCTATACAAATAAATAAAATTGTCTGTTTTAATACCGCACGCTAAGAGCGCGGCTCCACTAGTGCGTTGCGCTGCGTCGTCGCAACGGATCAAAGGGTCGACGGGCGAGAGACGAAGCGGGGGAAGGTGATGCGCCAGTACAAAATCTTGCGACGACGGAACGCAACGCGCTAATGGAGCCTGACCCTAACTCGACTCGCGCGGCATCTGTTGGGAGCCTATCTGGACGTTTGTTCCGGGTAATCTCCGGAACGGCTGGACTGATTTCGACGGGACTTTCACTGTCAAATAGCGGATTTTATAAGGAGTAACTTAGGTTACTTTTATTTTCGAAAAATAATTAGGATTGCGTGTAAAACATTAGATAACCGCGGGAAATTCCACGGCTAGTTTTCTATAAATTACAATCAGTTGGCTACCATCAATAAAGCCTACATGAATAAACATATTTTGAGTTCCACTTTTTTGCTATCCGTATTATTGGAAGGTGCCCGAGGTCAGGTGCGAGCGGGCACTCTCTCGGCTTTTAGCGCGATTGCTCACAGACAAGTATCCCACTCCGACTCTTAAGACTCAAGACACTGCAAGATGAGAATATAATCTTTGTGCGAAACTATGCAAGTCCTATTGAAGGCTGCAATCATCTCTGGCATATGAACACCACAAAGATCTGAACAGAGTTAAGTATTACTGAGTGGTTTGAGTATTGCTTTGCTGTCAGTTTTTTGCTAGAATGACTTAAATACATGCAAGCTTCTTGCATGTCCGGTTGTAAACTGGCTATGCAAATGATTGGTATACAAATTCTGATTCAAAATTCAAGTCAATTCTTGCCTTATGGATTATCAGGTCTGGGTCAAAGTTGCTATTGGTCGGGGTCATTGACCCCTGGCGCACCAACCAGTTTATGAAAAAGTCAAACTGCTACTTTGGACTTTTTAACTATTGTTAAGGCATCGTAGAATGAGTGAAGTAGGCTATCTCCGGCCCAATCCGCGATATAATTACCTACCATACTTGTTTGTCTCAGGGTTGTCACTTTTAGCTAAATTTTAATTCAGTACCTAGAAATAAAGGAAAGAAAATACCTACAATACTGAGAAATCGGCATGACTAAACGTAAACGAAGAATTAGCGGCATATCAATAGACAGATCAAAATACCTAGGTAATACATTCTCGTGGGAAAGTAGGCCTGCCTACTTCGTCTGTCTGATAGTAAACTACCTAATACAACAAAAAAATAAGTGGGTATCTCACTCATCATCAAGTTAAAATTATAGGTAGGTATGCTAGAATAAGTGACTTGCTTACGTTTCCTGTTCAGTACATTTTCTGAACAGAGACAACTCTGGAATCGATGAAGTATTTAGACAGCCAAACACACAGCAATAAGTTCTCCTGCGATTATCACATATTTTTCGTGACGTGACGTGCGAACCTTGTGCGGTGTTAGCCCTGACTGGCGCACTGATAATTGGTCACGATTTTCTTTGAGTGTCCGTGCGCGAAGCATAGATACGCATGGCGCACACATACAAGCCGCGCGCGGTGCGTTTGTATGAAGATAAACTACTAGGACTTATTGTTTATATATTTTTGGGTTTGTTTGGGGCTCTTTGACATAATGTTTGTTAAGTAGGCACTATTTTCCATTTCGCTGTTCTAAACTGTACCTACATCTTACCTTGAGGGCAGATTTCATTGTAAGTACCCTTGGCTAAGGGCCGTGAATAATTCATTCTGGGCGAGCTTTTGTTAAATAAACATTACCAATTCACTATGTACACGTCAATAAGAAATAAGGTTTACACTTTTTAATGGTTCATGCAATCCCAACTTGTTGGCAAATATAGTTACCTTAAGCCTAAACTGTTCGCCGTCCTTCACATGCAAATAACGTATGAGCAAGACAGCAATATTCTTTGTTTGTGTCAAAGACATTACCAAGAACCATGGACGTAACCCTTCTTTGCCAAGAACAAGTGACTGACAAGTGACTGTTCAAAGTAGTTTGTCCTCCTAAACGGAGTCTATATACCTAGTTCGACTGAGGCGCTCGCCGAAAATAATATTGAAAACATGACAGTATTGCCAATACGGCTCATGCGTTGCTGTTTTGAAAATCTACACATTTTACAAGTGACTGACAAGTGACTGTTCAAAGTAGTTTGTCCTCCTAAACGGAGTCTATATACCTAGTTCGACTGAGGCGCTCGCCGAAAATAATATTGAAAACATGACAGTATTGCCAATACGGCTCATGCGTTGCTGTTTTTAAAATCTACACATTTTTTCTTTTTCTATAGAAAAAAGTAGCCATTGAGTTTCTTGCCGGCTCTTGTCAATGGAAGCAGCATTACGAATCAGTGGTAACACTAAAATATTTATGTTGACTATTCAGAAATGCTTCCTCTAGGCCAAATGATTTTAGTGCGTCCAGAAGGGCTACACAAGTGGCTGACGTTTACAAGCGTTCCTCCAAATCGCTACGCTTCATGTATGGAAATTACATAAGTCACGTGATCTGCATAGCAACTTGCTGTTGATCTACATAGCGACGTTTGACATTTCCATACATTGTGAAGTCTATTCTATTCGATTAGCGTTCATGCCACTTGTCTAGAGGGGCTGATGCCTTGTATAAATCGCCCGAGTACTCATATTATGACATTATGTCAAAACGTGTGCGTCAAAAGTGCTCGGGCGCGGCATGTGCCTAATGTAGACATAATTTTACGCAAAGATACGTGGATGATCAAAACACGGTTCGTATTCCAGTCGCGCGTACAGCTCGTAAACTGGGTACCATAATGTTCACAGCACCACCTATAAATTCATTATTACCGTAAATCATCGAAGGTGCGCCACTCCAGTGGAGTAAGCAAGCCTACAGGGGCCTTAGTCGCTTAGCCATTGAACTGTCATTGCCATTGAGCTGCTATAGTGATCGACCCTATGATTGGCCGGTCAGAATCAACCGATGGCGTTCTCAATGGCAATGGCTAACCGACTTAGGGCCCAGGTTATCGTAAATTAAATCCTCCTGATTATAATCACCGTGATTGTGCCTACACTTACGTAAAAGCGTGTAGCATTAAACACACCCGATGTATACCACTCGTAATGGGAACATCCTGTATTTTATTACATTTCGCTACGGTTAATGGGTTCGCCGGTTCAAAGGATCCGGTTTTTGGGGATATCTGGATCGATGTTGTTTGGTAAGTGATTCTTGTTTATACCAGCTAGGTAGAAGACCTTTTTCATTCCCGTGTAGTACCACCCTCTCACCGAAGATCGGTGTAAAATAGTTTTTTTAGATACGCTTCGAAAGATGAGTGAGAAACGAGAGAGCCGGAAGAACGATCTTAAGGAACCCAACTAAATAGGTTACTTTTATTATTGCACTTACATTGCACGTACTGAGTATTATAATAACGTCGATGTTGGATAAGAACATGCAATAAAAGTGCAAAATACGTTAGTAATAAAGAACGTCCCTAGCCCTTGCTTCTGTAAAACCGTAACAGGGGCCTTACCACCACCTCTTATAGCAGTTTTGTTGTAACGTTTCAGCCATTTGTGCAATGACGTTTCTTATTGTCATGACAATAAGGTACGTCATTGCACAAAAAGTCGCTGAATCGCTAAAACGTTCCTAAAATTGAATCGCGATAAGAGATCGTGGTAAGCCCCCTGGAATGCCAGAAACGCGGGCTTGACGCCAGAGGGCCTACTCTTTTACAAACGAAAACTAAATTTCGGACGAATTTTCGCGTATTTCCTACAACGTTTCTCATTCATTCCGACATTTCTTAAGAACAAAAATTGTTTGACATTTAGATTCGACGACGACGAAGACGTCAAACAATTTTCGTTCGTAAGAAATGTCGGAATGAATGAGAAAAGTAGTAGGAAATACGCGAAGTTTCGTCCGAAATTTCGTTTTCGTTTGTAAAAGAGTAGGCCCTCAGAAACACGGGGCTAATGCCAGAAAAGCTATTCACCTTTGGTTGGAATTTGCGAATTTAACCGCTCCCGCCTCTCACCCCCGATAATTTCAAGTACCGACAAGCCTCGCACGTCGCGCGCCGCACGCGCCGCGCGCGTTGTCAGATTACGTCTCTCAGTCACTCATTCAAACTCTATTGGCCGTTTGCCGACTGCACGGCACGGCACCGGCACCGGCACAGTGACAGCTATTTGCGGGGTTTTCATTGGTCAGTAACCAATGACAACTGGTCACTGACCAATGAAAAAGCTGCCGCCATGCCGGTGCCGGTGCCGTGCCGTGCAGTCGGCAAACGGCCATTGGCTCTATGGACTTTCTGATGACTGTTTTAAATTTCTGACCGATGCGATGGGGCCGTATGCCATACACGTACCAATATGATTTTAGTCGATTATTTATGTAAAATCAGTCATTAGAAAAAAAACGCGTATTTACGCGCGCGGCGCACGGATGCCTTGAGGTATTAACGGGTTTTGGTGGAGTTCTTGGGTATATTGATGCCGGTAGGCAACAAAATTGACGGTGCGGTTAAAGCCATAACATCCACAACACACCGGATAGTTATGGCGACGTCGCCAAACACCGTAGCCAACTAATTCGTATTGAAATGTATGGGAGGTAACACACCTAGCGACGGACAGCCGACGTCGCTATCAATACAAATTGTTTGGATACGTAGCCGGCGACGACACTATGGCATCCCGGTGTGTTATGGCCTTAAACGACATTTGACAACGAGCGTCGCTTCATTGCAGGGCCAACAGGACCCTAATAACCGAACACAAAAATATTTTTACTCCATTCATCTCCAACTAACGAAGCGGAAGGTGAATTGGATTCACCCTCCAAAACAAATCGGATGATCGTCGAATACCGTCGTGAATCATTATTTATTTTCGATTCCCTCTCTAATGAGGAAAACATAACACCATTTTCGAGCGCAAAGATTTATTTTGTTCAAACAATTGTTTGAAAAATGAGGCAATTAAAACAAAAAAATAACCTTTTTGAAGCGGATTCAAATTAATGGACCAATTTCCTTATAGGTATTTATGTGATAATCATGACGTTTATAAACATTAGCGTAATATAAAATGGAAACCGGAATTCATCTCAAACAAACCAAACGAAATGATAATTTCCAAAAAATGTTCCTGGCGGGAATCAAACCTGCAGCAACCCTACACACAACATAGTATAGGCACTATACAACAGTCTAAATTCTAGATACTCAGACCAAAGCAATTTCGTCAAACATTTCCAAAATGTACCCCGACGGGACTCAAACCCGCAACCACCCGGCAGTGAGCCCAGCGACCTAAACACCACTCAAATCATCAAACAAATAGGCGAAGGCTAGACCTAAAGTAAATACTGTGGTCCGTCATTATTTACCAAAAACCGTGGTCCAAACTGATCGTGTAGGCTAGTGTACTGATGGATGACAGTATTTACCACGATATTCAATTACAAAATGACAGTTTGTGGTAAATACGCCGCGAAAGCAATAGAGTGGACATGTCTTCTAAGATTGCGGATTAAACCAAGCGCTAAGGTAATATCCATACAAGCTTCCGTGTTTCATTTGACGTCTGCACTGTACGAACTACGTCACGATACTGAGGTGTGGCCTGCGTCGATGGAATGACATCCATCATTATTTACCATACTGACGGACCACAGTATATACTCAACGTCTAGCCTTCGCCATACATTTGATGTTTTGACAGATATTCTATAAGAAAACAGACAAAACGTCATATTTATTTACTGAATAAATGTTATCCGATGATTCTGAAATAGGCTTTCTCTCCTCGCAATTTCTTCTCATTATTTCCCGAACCCCATGGAACTAATACCATCTTTATCGCCCAAATAACTTATACACTACCCTATTATTAAGGTTATTTTTATCCCGGAGATAGCTGGAGGTATATTCCTGGCTCTAATGTCCGTATAACGATCAGCATAAATTACGATGACGTTAACCCGATAAATAGGGGAAGTTGTGCCTTCAATAAATTAGTAGGTAGTAGTGTTTCGGGCGGATCTTACCCCGAAGCTATATTGTTGACTGTTTCAAGTTCCTTGTTGACTAAGTTGTATGGACATTTTGATGATTTAGTTCGAAATAATAACTTCACTATGACATAACACAAAATATTGGTTCCAGCTCTAAATCATCGTGCGAAACGCAGCTGTAATAGCTATTTTAAACCAATCTTCTGTGAGAGTGTGGTATTACCCAGGTCGAGCCAGCCTATTATGAGCTGCTCTACCACCAATAAAATTAAATAAAAAATAATAATAATTGATCTATTGATTAAATAATTACTACCTATAAAGACGGGCCCGTTAGCGTGGTTGGCGCGGAGGCGCCTTTTACGCTGCAGTTCGTAGGTTCGATTCCTACCCGGGACATGCATTTGTGTGCATGAACATGTCTGTATGTCCGGAGTCTGGGTATATGTATGTTAAGTATGTATTTACAAATAAAAAAGTAGTATATGTAGTTGTGGTCTGAAAGAAGATGTTGTGACAAAAATTGAGAAAGGTATGCTGAGATGGTTTGGTTGGTTTGGCCATGTCGAGGGAATGAATGAAGAACGATTGACGAAAAGAGTGTATAAGGCGAGTGTGAATGAAAGTGTTGGAAGGGGTAGACCTAGGCGGACGTTTCGAGACCAAATCAGGGACGTCTTGAAAAAAGGCCAGGTCAAGAGTACCCTAAACCGAAGAGCATGTATGAAGGGAATAATGAAAGTGGACGAAGCGAAACAAGTATGTAAGGATCATAGCAAGTGGAAAGAAGTGGTCTCTGCCTACCCCTACGGGAAACAGGCGTGATTATATGTATGTATGTATGTAGTAATATTAGTTATCTGGTTTCCATAATACAAGCTCTGCTTAGTTTGGGATCAGGTATCCGTGTGTACAAAAATGTCCCAGGGGGGTTACTCCGAAATACGTCGCTGACGGATCGTCCGAAGTACGGATTCGATTTACGATCAAAACAATGTCAAATCGTAGAGAAAAACGAAAGAAGAAATGTCAAATCACGACAATCCGTCAGCCGAAACGTTAGGTTAGTATTTGGGAGTAGGCCAGCAGGATATTATTTATTTATTTATTTATAAAGAAAATAATTACTACATGGTAAAGGTTAATCTCTGAATATGAAAATATAATATTGCAAATTATCTTTTTTAGTATAGAGGTCAAGTATGACAGCTTCAAAAATTCGGAACTCGATATATCGATACAAAATACTTACCCGAAATATAAATTCAGCTCTCAATATTTACCTTACATTTTCTTGAGCACATTGCCTGACCTAATAGGTATCCCTTTTCCATAAAACGTGACCACTATACCGAGCGCCCGCCAATAAATTATCATTTGCTTCAAAGTAGGCTTAACACAGACTTTCAAAGAGGCACCTTTAATACCGACTTAGACCGAACTTTCATTGGCAGGTTAAGACCTAAAGCCTGAAAAACAAACCCCCTTATTCATAGAAAGTTATAATCGACCTGCAGTGGAGTTACAAATCACATTTGTTCCTAAAAATGCCTTTCATAACCATTGCAAACTGGGCAAAATCTCTATGAATAAGGGGGAAAGTCTCCAAACTTTATTAATTGTCTAACCAGTTTAGACTGAACTCTCAAATGGGATTTTCAATTCAGGAAGTTGAACGATTTCGTCTCACGCACAGACGGAAGATAGGTTTCTTTAATAGCAAAGGGAAGGGATGAATTAAAGATTGGTAAGAGCAAGGAGATGAGGCGTTTATAGTGCATTGTTATTCGAGGGGCAAAGTAACTTATTAATTGTTCCCAAGACGGGGCTTGGCGCCCGAGCGTAGCGAGGGCGCTAATAGTTCGAGGGACCAAAATAAGTTACTTTAATCCGAGGCAAACACTGTGCTTTTTGTCACGAATACAAGGAAAGAGAAATAAAAACATAAATTAAGTAGCTAAAGAAAAAACGAGTTAGCTATACTATACAACTCGAAAAAATAAATGAAGATCAGATCGCCGCTTGCCCGTCATTTTGTTTTTTTTTTTTTTTTTTTGAGTGGTTGTAAGAAGGTTGGAACTATTACATTTTCTTTGGTTGGAACATGGTTCAATAGAAATGTGAAAATATAACTCGTATTTTTTTTATAATTTGACAGAATCGTTGACAGAGCGGGCACAATCGTATATCTGGATATACGATTGTGCCTGTTCTGTCAACGAATTTGCCCGACCTAAAAAGTATCACCTTCTGTCGGCTCTTCAGGCACCTTTCGACCTACTTTCCGCGTATGAGTGATGAAAAATGCTTTTATATATGTATTACTAGCTTGTGCCCGCGACTTCGTCCGCATTGATTTTATAATTGGGTCCATAGAGAAATAAAACATGTGTAAGTGTCAAAAACTACATCTATTCCAAAAATTTGATACGACCTGCATTTGGTTTTTAGATTATCGTTTTTTTATAGGACTGAGGTGGCAAACAAGCATATGGCCCGTCTGATGCTAAGCCGTTACCGTAGCCGATCGATGCTTGCAATATGATAGGCAATGCTCGCAATTTGTCGACCTGAAGGGGCGTGGGAAGGAGGGGAGAAGGGGGGGGTATTGGGCTTCGGGCTCTCACACTCATCGTACGAATCGTAAGAGTGTGGTACTGACCCAACCGAGCTAGCCCTTATATGAGCTGCAGTCGATTGACTACAGCTTGGCTCTACCATTATTTCTTTATTACACGACTGCCCAAAAAAGGAGTGTATATGTGTTTAGGGTTCATGTATGTATGTATGTATGTGAGATTCTTTATTCCACCATAACTTATAAATGCCTGAACGGATTTGGATGTATGTGGTATCGTTAGAATCCTTACATCATTCCGGATACCACTGGGTATATTATTTTTGAAAATAATCAAGATGGCGGCACTATGGCTCAATTTTCAAATGTGAAAAAATATTTATTTCTTCCATTATTACAATATGGGTATCAAATTGAAGGCCTTGATGAGCACATTCCAAAACTGTAGTATTTATAGGCATAATTTAACATAGGTAGGGTATACATGCAAAACAAACATTTCATTTTTGGCTGCTGTCACTAAAATGCATAAAATAAAATTAAATAATTTTAAAAATTAAAAACACGACTGCCCTGCCAAAAAATGAACTAAAAAGTATAAAACAAGTGCAGTGTCATTGCAGGCGGGGGCCCTCTTAGATTAAATATGTTCCACAGAAGGGTCCCCCGACTGCAATGACACTGCACTTGTTTTATACTTTTTAGTTCATTTTTTGGTTTCTATAAACTAGTCTATATGTATGAGTATCGCCAACACTTCTCCCATACACCACCACCGAAATACTTCAAAACAAACCAACTTGGTGACGAGTTGGACATTTGTGACATTCTGTTTTTGATTATTCTGCCCTCAACACCTTTGAATTCAAATTTTCCTTTTGAACAGATCGTTAGCGATTTCTTCGGAACAAAGGCCTATTTGTCCCGTGATCACAAAGTCATAACCGTATTCTAAGCTTTTATTGTTCGTTAATGGGGACAGTATTGGTTGTGGGTGCCAAAATAATTATTTTATTGGCTCTAGGAAACATTAATTTTCTTCGAAAATATACAAAGGTTTTCTACGGACTTTTCGTAGTATGCCCTGGTCTGGGTGTCACTGGGAATGCCCCCATTCCATTGTATGGTAGCCATAGTACAAGCGTTGCTTAATTTGCGAAAATACAGTTGGTGTGCTAGTCTGGAGATATACTAATTATATAACATACGGCCGAATACTCAAAGGCTACTTAAATTTTTAAGTCCCACTTAGCAGTTTGAGACGTCGTTAACTGTTATTTTTAGTATGGCGCGTCAAAGTTAAGCAGCTCTCATAAATATGAGAGCTGTTTAACTTTGACGAGTCCGAATAACTTAAATAAGTTGCGTACGATTCGGCCAATAGTCCCACAAACCGAGCAGTCGGTTTGACTGTGGGATCGCAATTAATTAAATTAATTATTAATTTAGTTAAAAGAAAATATAACTAATAGGAACAAGTAGTATTTATATTTATTTTGACGGGCCCTTGGCGTGGTTGGCGTGATGGCGCCTTTCACGCTACAGGTCGTAGGTTCGATTCCTACCCGGGACATGCATTTGTGTGCATGAACATGTCTGTATGTCCCGAGTCTGGGTGTGTATGTATATTAAGTATGTATTTACAAATAAAAAAGTAGTATATGTAGTAATATCAGTTATCTGGTTTCCATAGTACAACTCTGCTTAGTTTGAGATCAGGTAGCCGTGTGCAGAAAATGTCCCAGGATATTATTATTTTATTATTTGTCTTTACGACGCTTTATCGTTAGGGCAAACCTATGAAGTTTCAGTTGTGCAGAAATATTGATACGCCGATATAAAGTATATCTTGATTGTAAAAAAATGCAATGTAACGTCACGACTTTTATCCCCGTTCGGGGGTAGTCAGAGGCTTGAGTGACCATACACCACCACATTGTGGAGGTATTAACCAACTCAAAGCCCACGTTTCACTAGATAGTCAGAACCCAACGTGACAGGTGGTGAACCTTGTCGCCGTGTATACAGGAACTGACTATTACCTAATCCCGAGGGATAGGTAGGTTTCCTCACGATGTTTTCCCTCACCGTCAGCGAACTGTAAACTGTGTGTATCTTGATTGATACCTCGATATTAATTATTTTTTATTAGGATTAACAATTTTAAGGCCCGAGTTTCATAAAACAGACAGTTTTCCGCCGCGTTATAGCTGACAGCATTGTGATCCTGATCGCCCTGTTTCCCGTCAGAGGAGAGGGGAGGGGGGGGGGGGGAGAACCTTTTAGAATTGATTAAAACCGAATAATCCGAGCTGAAACACAAGTTTTAATCCGTTGAAATTATCATCCGCTACCATTGTTGGTTATTCTGACATTTTGTTAGGGCGCATTCACAAAAAACACAATATATTTTATCATTACGAGGAGTTATGGGGGGGATGTTCAGAGTCCCTGAATTAAATCCTAGACTTCAATTCTCCTAGATTTGACAGGATACGAATACAAGCTGTTTTTTATGGTACTAAAGTGGCAAACACGTGTACGGCCCGCCTGATGTTAAGCAGTTTCCGTAGCACTTGCAATACAATTGCCATTGCTTGCACGTCTAGTGGGACAGAGGTAGGAAGTGCAGGAGGGCAGGGGGAGGCCTTCCAGCTCGCTCACTCATAGCAGGAAACGCAGCTGTAACAGCTACTTTACGCCGATCTTCTGTGAGAGGGTGGTATCCCTGTCGACCCAGCCCGTGTGATTTGCAGTCCATTGGCTACAGCTTTGCTCGACCACCACCAACACCATAAAACTTTTGTGTTTGACAGATTTGGACATCAGATTAAATAAAAATCGTGAATTCGCTACAAATGTCATCGACTTTTCAGTACCGCAGCTGTCATCAGCTGCATGTTCTACTCCACCAAGCCAACTAGGAACTCGGATGGAGTGCGGCTTCCCCGCCCGCATACCGCCCGCACACCCGCCACCGCCTGTGGCTTCCCGCCCGCCACACCTCCCGCACACCGCCACCGCCTTTTTGCGCGGGTGACGTCACATTTGACAGGTTCCTAATTGGCTTGGTGGAGTAATAGGTACCCTCTTAATATTTTTAAAAGGACATACAGTATACATTCATACCTTCATTCTTGATAGGTTTATTATTATGGTAATAAGAAAACAATGTACGTTGCGGCTATAAAAATATATAATCATTAATCTTCTGCAATCAAATTTCAATTGAATTTTTCACATTCATTTTCAGTGGTAACGCTAACACTTAATTTACACTAATTCAATACTCTAAATTACTAACACTTAATTTAAGTACATTATTACTAACCCTCACATTTTTATAAACATTTGGAACTTTCTGTGCCCACACTTTTAGAGTTATAATCTAGTTTTAAACATAATTCTTATATACAAAACCTTTATAGATTGTAACTTGTTCTGTGAGCCAAAAACAATAAATAAATAAATCAATTAAATTGCATGTGAACTCCCCTTTACCTCCTTGAAGATTTATGTCCCGTACAACTTTCTTCATTTGTCAGCCTCATTCGATATTTCAATGGAAAAGTGCCGTTGTATCTTTACAAAGTTATTCATGCAGTTCATGTAATATCAAAGTGACTTTATTCCTATTGTAATAAACGCGAGAATCGTGTTTTGATGTGGTAGACTTATGATGGTTTTGGTGACGATGTTTTCCGTACCACCTGGAAATCTTAATATGTTCTGGTACTAATAATCAATCTAGCTGACAAACAAATATGTTTGGAAAGCAATGACGTTTTATATTAAAGACCTACACGAACATTAGACTATATTTCTTAAAACAGCACATTAAACTATACCAACATATCAATGAATACAAGCCATATACGCCAGACCTGTTGTTAGAAAGAGATGAATTGATAGCTACATACTACATACTACTCCCCCAAGCCAACTAGGAACTGGGATCGAATGCGTCTTCCCGGCCCGCTTACCGCCCGCACACCCGCCACCGCCTGCGGATTCCCGCCCGCACACCGCCCGCACACCGCCATCGCCATTTAGTGCGGGTGACGTCATATTTGACAGATTCCTAGTTGGCTTGGTGGAGTATTAATTAGGGACGCGCGCGTGTGCAGCCGTGCAGCTGCGACTCTGGGTGGCGCGTGACTAAGTAGATGTCGGGTAGTTACCTTGCATTCAAATTGCCATAAGCGCGGTAAGTCGCATCTATAGGTGTAATACATCTTTGCTTGAAAGCGCGTGTTATGAAAGTATGTCTTAGTGTGTTTTTCAATTCGGAAGACGTAGCGAATAATGAGTTGTCTGATGATAATGGAATATGTTAATCCTAATCCGTAATATCGGGGAAAATGTGTTATATTGAGTAAAATATTTGCAGCAGCAATTTTATAAGTATTAGAAGAATTGGAAACACAGGGTCTTAGGTAAGACAAGGAACGTATTGAAGAAGGGTATCCATTATTCGATTATCACTAAATCTAATGATCCCGGTGATCATTATGAACCAAAAATTATGAACTCGATACAAAGCAAGAGTTTTTTTGAAGTGAAAACTTCTTTAACGGCGTTGTGCACTTTTCTTGGGATGGTTAAAAAGTTTTGAACTCGCGTCACGACACGTGACCTGATCGAAAATTCGTAAGATGGAGTGTGCGTTTATGTTTGTACTACATATAAATTGTCATGTTTGTGTACGATAGCGCAATAAATGAATATAGTATTTAACCACATAAATGATAGTACTTTTATACTGATAAATAAAGCAATTCGTGCGAAATTATTCCCTAACCATTCCAAAATATTTAAAAATGCACAACGTTAATGTTCAAGTTTTCACTTCTGCCGGCACTCCCGGAGTGCAACCCCGTTGTTTTTTTTTATGGGCCTGAGGTGGCAAACAAGCGTACGGCCCACCTGGTGTTAAGCAGCTACCTCATCCTAGTGCTTGCGATACCAAAGGCATTGCTCACACATTGCCGACCTGAATGGGAGTGGAATGAAGGGAGGGAAAGGGGGGGGAAGTTGGGCTTCCGGCTCTCTAACTCATCGTACAAAACGCAGCTGTGATAGCCGCTTTACGCTGATCTTCTGTGAGATGCCTGTATATGAGCTGCAGTTGGTAACAGCTTGGCTCTACCACCAAAAAACTGTCTATGGTACTGGCATATTGTATGGAAGTCGGTAGAAACAGAATTGTGAGACAGGTTTTTTGCGTAGAATTTACTTAAGAACAAGTAGTAAATAAGGGGCACGAACGTAAATACATACTAGACTGTTCACTACTGCACAAAAAACGAGACGAGCGAGAGGCCCCAGTTGGGACCGTGTCCCTCTCATTTTGAGTTGCCATGCCAAAATAATATTATCTTTGGGTAGTGATTGTTAGTTTTTAAATCAAGCAAATAAAGTAATTTGTTATTTATCGTGACTATTGTTTTATCATATTAACAATAGTCACGATAAATAATGAATCCAATCCAATCCAAGAATTGTCAAGGTATTATAGACCTTAAGACAGCAGTATAAAGTTGAATTTCTTCTTAACCAAAAACTCAACTTGTCTATCCTCTATTAAAAGATCCTTGATAAGGGGTTAGTGAATCTGCTTAGCCATTTTTCGGCCTAAGTGCTTCTTAATTCAAAAGAAAATGCGACTCTAGGGTATAATGTTTCCAAAACACCAATTTACTGCACAATCTGAAGAATGATAACGAATAGTAACATTATGGTTATTTACAAACAAATTATATTGATATATAATCATAAGCTACTGGATTTCCCAAAGGAATTGTTAAACTGAAGAGAAAACCGTAAAAAATATAAAGCTTACATTGATGTATTATTTTATCAGATATGGTAACTCCTAACATTGTACTCACTACACTTGTGCTCAGCGCACCACTACATGCAGCGAAATTTACACACCAGGGGCCCTACCACCACCTCTAATAGCAGTTTTGTTTTAACGTTTCAGCGGCCATTTGTGCAATGACGTTTCTTATTGTCATGACAATAAGGTACGTCATTGCACAAAAAGTCGCTGAAACTTTAAAACGTTCCTATAATTGAATCGCGATAAGAGGTGGTGGTAAGCCCTCTGTTCGCACTTGCAATATGACAATTAACTTAAAAGCATTTTCATGACATCTTCTGGTGATTTTCCGCGAGTGACTGAGTCGTATTGTGACCATGGACTTAGTTTCAGTACAACATGTCTGAAAGTTAAGTGGAGCAGACGCAATCTCATTTAGGGATCCATATACCTACATGGCCTTTGACGAGAGCCATTCTGGCTTATTGTATCAGGATTAACGAAGTGTTGTTGTGGCAATGTTCCTGTGCCTACCTCTTTGGAGAATTTGGTCGTGATAGATGATGGTTGCAATATAAATGACCCCATGCTTAGTCCAATATCTCCCAAGGGCCGTCCCTTAGATGTGCTCATAGACGGCTTTGACAAAGTCATTCCAATATCCGAGCTAGTGCGTAACAAATTTCAAAGATAAGATATCGGTCTCGTGTTATTTATCTCCCGAGATTCGTCCCTAGGGAACGTTTCATAGTGTTATAAGATTCTGTATCGGACAATTTATTCTAGCGGTTTTTTTTAAGTAACTGTAGTGCTCAGATTTTGAACTGTTACTTTAATTTTTAAAGTCTACATTGAATTGTCATCTACATTGAATTGTGACCAACGTATCATCGGCGTTGGGGATGAACTGCAGTGCCTGTGCTTAACCCTTCGGGGAAAACAGACTGATGGTGATGTAAGACTAATTATTTCGATTATATCCATGGCGTCTCATCATTTAACATTTTTCATTGTAACTACATACCTACATGAATAAAAAAGACCGCTATTCAAACCATGGTACAACGTAAGCACTCTTACCGCCGAATACTCGTACGCAACTCAAATTTGAGAGCTGCTTAACATTGACGCGCCATACAAAAATGACAGATAACGACGTTTCAAACTGCTAAGTGGGACTTAAATATTTGAGTAGCCTTTGATTATTCCGCCGTTAGGTTATCTGTGTCACAAACTTACGGATTTCATGCGTCCAGATGCCTCGCATCTCACGCCCGAGCATCCATGTTATGACAATTATGTCTATGCGTTTCGACGTCAAACTGCATGCGCCTAATGTAGACGCACCCTATAGCTATGTCTTCACCAGTGCGCTTTCATGTTCATCTTGCGTCTTCAACTTTCAATTCATCTCGCGTCAAGCGCGTGCAATATTGATTGCCTTAAGAGGCATGCAGCTTAGTGTCTACACCTGTGCGTCCTGGTCGGTCGTCAAGATGAACGAGTGTAGCTATTTGTGCAGAATATTTAGTATTAACTACAAGGAAAAAAACTTAAGATAAAAGAGTATCTGGATAAACGATGTTTAGAAGACACGAAACAAAAATTACGAAAGAAAACATTCATAATTTCAATGTTTTAACTTTATCTGCCGCCATTTTGTATGTAAAGCGCACGGAATGTTGCACGCGAACCCACCGGTGGCGGATCAGCGTGCGCTACGGGCGTGCGCTGTTTTTGAGCTAGAATAGCGCGTGCGTTATTGCATGCGCTATGGCGCTTCATGCATGCGTCAGACGAAAGCGCAAGATGAACGTGAAAGCGCACTGGTGAAGACATAGCTTATGATCAACAATCAAGTCAACAATACTCCGGCAAATGAATGTCAAGACTGGACAAAAGTGACATGCAATTTAATGTTATTGAAGGACAAAATAATCTAAACTTAAAAGACGACCAAGATGAAGACATTTCTTACTCAAATCTCGCCGTTCTAACATGAACTAACAATGAAAACTGTCAAACTCTCCGTCCAAATTATTCGCCTCAAATTTTTCACTTCATAAAAATAAGGCTCGGCCTAACAGCGCTAAAACAAAAGTTCGCCGTCTCGCACAAAAACCTACCTTGCCCTTGTTATCTGTTTGACACCTGACAAATTTAAAAGACTCGACTTGGATTACTTGTACTTACCGAAAACTTGTTCCGCCTTCAGATGCGGGCCATGAAATCTGCGAAGTCGAACGATTTCGCTCAGAGGGCCTACTCTTTTACAAATGAAAACGAAATTTCGGACGAAATTTCGCGTATTTCTTACTACGTTTCCCATTCATACTGACATTTCTCACGAACGAAAATTGTTTGACGTCTTCGTCGTCGCCGAAATTCCTTTTTTTGTTTGTAAAAGAGTAGGCCTACAGATTTGTATTTTGTCCATAGCTATTTATGGTATGCTTCTTAATCTGCATGACGTCATCGCATTTACACCCGGGTGCCTAATATCAAACAGTATCCTATTGTGTCGGCTAAATTGTCACTTTTTAAATCTGTATAACTACAATTAGTGATTTGATTTCCTCTCCCTCGTACCATAAGCGTAAGTATACTGCACCTATCAGGCGTTTGAGAACCATAAAATACCCATGCTAGTGTTAAGTGATACTGTTCTTTTGCAACAAAGTCATTTAGCAAACACACAAACAGCAAAGTTATCAATCATACATTAAATACACTGCATTCAGTATTTTTTTAGGCTTTTAAATGTCCCACTGCTGGGCAAAGGCCTCCCCTCTCTGTCTCCACAGGCCCCTATCCTGGGCTTGTATTGTACGTTTTAATATTTTTAATTCTTCTAATAAAATTTTCGAAATTTCGTGGCCTACGTATAAAAAGTCACCTTGCGATAAAGTGCGAAGTTGTGTCAACGAATCGTGTTATTTTGGACAAGTATCAGCAGTTCCAGGTAATGAAGTGGCAGCTGATAGTTTGGCAATTCTTAGCGCGATATCGCACGAGGCAACCATGGTGGCGCCACCAGTGGGTAGCCGACACTGAATTGGTTGTGCTACCAAGCGAACACCGTGCAATATCCTCCATAGAGCTCTATACATTTTGTTGGTGGAGCGACTGGTTGCGGTACCACTGGTGTCCTCGTGCGATTTAGCCCTTAGACTGGTATTTTACTCGTCAAATATCTTTGTCCATTTGTTCGAAGGTCGTTAGGCCACCTTGTGGGGGCCTAACCACGCTCTTTACCTCTTTATAATATTAGTATGATGTTAGGTAAGTTACGACAATTTTAGATCAAAATCTCAAAAATAAATAAAAATCACAATAAAACTACTATCCAAAAACGTTCTACAGCTCTGTCCCTTTCAAATTACGTTACTTAATGTTACGACACAGTTACGGTTCCTGTGGGAAATCATAGTGGATATAGTTCTGCACAATCGGTCAGTTGTAAATATTTCATTGTGTTGGCAATAAAATCAGAATCGGTTTCAGGCATAGACGTAACTTATAAATTACTTGGGTTCGGGAGCCTATTGACTTTGCTTAAACACGGCATGGAAACGTTTGCGATTATATCTTATTTTAGATTATCTGAGACCCTGCGTCTATATCAGGCGCATGCCGCGCGAGGCAGTGCGGTCACATAACGCACGCGGCACACGCGGCAGCCTCAGTCACATGTTCGGGCGAGCCAAACTACACTCTAGACAGAGACGTCTATTAGCCGACATTATCAAAATTATCGTTCTGTCTCATGACTAGGCCAAACTAGGCGAGGCAAATGACAGCGCTTGGGTAAGGCAGGTTGAGCATTTGGCTCGGGCGCGCAGTGTCAAACTAAGCGAGGCAAAGCTTCCTCGCGCGGCATGTGATATAACTGCACGCGGCTAATGATTAATGACACTATATCGCGCGCGTTTTTAGAAAAATCGCTTTTATAAAGTTGGCCGCAGCACGTCCTTTTCATACATTGGTTGCTGGCAGATGTATTGAAGTACGCCGACTTCGGCGTAGTGTCTGTTGTCGCGTTTTACTAGTGCAGGCTTAATCTAGGTGGAACGTCATCGAGGAAACGAATATAATTAATTTTATTTTAAAACATATAAATCAGTTTATCTTTGGTGTTGACTCTGAAAGGTTATAAATTTATAGAAATAAAGGTAGGTTTAAACTAGTCTGCAATAAAACTATTATAGATGCAGACTTGAAGACAGCTCGAGCGCGCAAGTCGGCTCCAATTAAGCACCGCTTTATGAAGACTGAGACACATTGGGTTTCGTTATTTTAACTTTTTTGGCAGCATTTTATTAAAATTTTCCATTAATTTTTTTTTTGGCAGCATACTATGCGATTAAAATAAGAATAGGACCGGCCTAGCGCCATATTGTGACGTCGCAACTGGAACTTGTACACTCTCTCGGCTAACTTCATTCATAACTACAGTACTTGGTACCGTACTTATATGAATGAAGTTAGCCGATAGCCCGTCCTATTCTTATTTTAATCGCATTGTATATGATTTTGTGAGCAATTTTTCTTAATTATCATTTTCCATTAGACATTCCAGTGTACTCTAGACTAGAGGATCTAGATACCGGGAGTTGTGGGTATTTATCTATGATAATGGGACGAAATAGGCTATTCAAAAAATTTAGGGGACTTACCTGTGCAATTGTGAGGCATTAAAGGCCACGCACAATGTAGGGTTCCATAGCGTTTTATCAGCTATTTATTAGCTTATTATATATCCTTATTTTCAGCTAGCTAGGATTTCTGAGTGGTTATAAAAATAAATCTAACCTAAACCACGTAGATTGTGTGCCTGGCTAGGATTTTTGTGTGGTTATAAAAAATACCCTAACCTTACCCAGGCCGTTATGGCTAGGATTTACCTATAACATACATTGTTTACACCTTTAGAGGTACAAGTTTCGGCACGGCTGATAATAAAATGCTGTAAGAAAACACTACTTAATATCAAAATATATTTTCAACGATACGCTACATGATCGTGCGGGTAAAGAAAATAATATCCCCACTTTCCATGTACGGGGAGGTACCTCAAAGAATTTATATATACATACATATAATCACGCCTGTTTCCCGGAGGGGTAGGCAGTGACCAATTTATAACATTTGATATTTTTAAAATTGAGATCTACTATCAAGGCAAAGTATTTCTGTGTGACAGAGAGGGACAGATGGAGGACTGGATGATCTTATAAGGGTTCCTCGTAAAGACTGCGGAACCCTAAAAAAATTATTTCCTTTTTTCTATCTTTTTGATTCTTCGTTACTGAAGATACTGAGAAAACCTGTATTGTTTATTCATTTGATTATATATAATTATATTATTTTCTAATTTATTTCCCAGTGTATCCCAGACCTATGCCCGGAACCGGCCAGCCGCCTAGCCGCCGCGTGAAAGCTCACAACTCATTATGTGCAACAAACTTAGACGTACCTACTACTTCAAATACTGCAAAATGATATATTTAAGCTGGCAACGGCGCTTTTGGATTGCAATACGAGGGCCCTGCCGTAACGTAATTACTAAAGGTGTACCAACACCTTCAGATTAGTTTTAAGTTCTAATATAGGTAATATTATGGTATTCTTTAAGGTATTTATAATATGGGCCATCGTTGCCTGAAATAAATGGTTATTATTATTATTATTTTGACAGGCCCGTTAGCGTGGTTGGCGCGGAGGCGCCTTTCACGCTGCAGGTCGTAGGTTCGATTCCTACCCGGGACATGCAATTTGGTTTCCATAGTACAAGCTCTGCTTTGTTTGGGATCAGGAGGTAACCAACCGTGTGTAAAAAATGTCCCAGGATATTATTATTATTATTTTAGACTTGTTACCTAGTTAGTTTTTATAACGACCGCAGTCGTTTGAGCAATGGCCGCTCGGCTCACTGCATCGGGTGGTTGCGGGTTCGGTTCCCGCCAGAGGCAAATTTCGGAAACGGCCTATTCGTAATTTGCCCTGGTCTGAACCTCGGACGTACGGACGGTCGTCTACGTCGTATGGGTCGTACTGTGCGCCTTGTGAAAATTTAGTAGGACATACTATTTTTAAAAGTCATGTATATCCCTCTTTCTTGGTAATAATAATAATAATAAGGAATAAATGGAATAATAATAATAATATCCTGGGACATTATTGTACACACGGTTACCTGATCCCAAACTAAGCAGAGCTTGTACTATGGAAACCAAATAACTGATATTACTACATATACTACTTTTTTTTATTTGTAAATACATACTTAATATACATATACACCCAGACTCCGGACATACAGACATGTTCATGCACACATATATATATATTGTAATGTCTTTGCATTATATACAAAAGCACCTCCACATTGTCGTAAGTAACTCATACTATTCCATATTATCGTAGGTAAGTAAGTAACTCATACTATTTTGCATACTCGCAACCAACTTCTATGAAAGAATAATTCCGGGCAAACTCGACTCTAAAAACTTTCGAGACGTGTGAAGTTTAAATTGACTTAGGAATTCACCTTCGCACGCTATACGTCTTTATTATGTGCAGGCAGGCACGTTTTACCTGTAACAATATAAAAACATAGCTTACACACACACCTTTGAAAAAAGCGACTGTAGCCTAGGGGCGAACACGTTGGGCTAGCAATCACAAGGTCCCAGGTTCGATCCCCGGTTGGGCATGCACCAATAGATGAATTTTCATCTATGTGCATAATTTACAGTTCGCTTACGGTGAGGGAAAACATCGTGAGGAAACCTACCTATCCCTCGGGATTAGGTAATAGTCAGTTCCTGTATACACGGCTACAAGGTTCACCACCTGTCACGTTGGGTTCTGACTATCTGGTGAAACGTGGGCTTTGAATTGACTTAATACCTCCACAATGTGCTGGTGTATGGCAACTCAAGCCTCTGACTACCCCCGAATGGGGATAAAAGTCGTGACGTTATATTTATTTATATATATTTATTTGAAAATATTTTTCACCTCAGCAAAGAGAAAATATTACTTACTACGATGTTTGAATGTGAATAATGTGGCAAACAAGCGTATGGCCCGCTTGATATTAAGCAGTTACCGTATCGCGCGCGCCAATGACTATGTAGCGAATAACGCAACAATTCCCTAAACCCCGAATGGGGATAAAAAGTCGTGATGTATATTTTTTTAACGTAACAATGTATATTCATCTCTTTCTAACAACAGGTCCGGCGTATATGGCTCGTATTCATTGATTTTCGTATAGTTTAATGTACCGTTATTTAGAGCACGAACATTATTATGTCGGGTCTATAGTATAGAACATCGTTGACCCACATTAATAATTTAAACAACACAATAGTTAACAAAAAATGTAACGTCACGACTTTTATCCCCATTCGGGGGTAGTCAGAGACTTAAGTGGCCATACACCACCACATTGTGGAGGTATTAACCAACTCAAAGCCCACGTTTCACCAGATAGTCAGAACCCAACGTGACAGGTGGTGAACCTTGTCGCCGTGTATACAGGAACTGACTATTACCTAATCCCGAGGGATAGGTAGTTAACAAGCTATATTATATCCAACAAATCCTCGACTCGGAACCGGAGGGCAATGTCAAATAAAAAGAAAGTTTGGAAGGGAGCCAAAACAACTTATGGTTATGATTTATGTAGTCAGGAACTACCAGCTGGGCCAATGAATTAGGAGACCATCACGGGGTGAAAGGAGCCGAATATTAATTATTAGGTATCTGTTTGTGATACAATACATTTACAATGGTTTTACAAAGCATTTCTAGGAACATACACGACCGCTATCGACCGCTTGGCGCAGTGGTTTGAGCTTTGGACGCTCGGCTCACTGCATCGGGTGGCTGCGGGTTCAATTCCCGCCAGAGGCAAATTTCGGAAACAGCCTTTTCGTAATTTGTCCTGGTCTAGGTGTCACTGGGATCGCCCCCAGTCCATTGTACGATAGCCATAGTAGAACTTACTTTGGGGCCATACAGTTGGTGTGTTTGTCCGGTGATATTTATTTATGAAACATTTAGTATTGCCAGTGTAAGACCATCATAACTGTCTATAAATTAGGCGGCTATTAGACAATAGCCGCCAAATTTATAAAACCTATTTTTTTTTTTTTTTTTATTCTCTTAGAGTCTGACTCTAGAGGAATAGCAACCCTAAGGGCTCTATCTCACCGGGATGCCAGTCGCGTCGTCGCCAGCTACCGTCGCCAACTATTCGTATTGAATTTGTCAGGTAATAGCAATTGTTTGGATACGCGCCTGACGACGTCGCCGGCTACCGTCGCCAATCATTCATATTGAATTATGATACAGCTCTAAAATTAACGACACATAGTTCTCTCGATCCAAAAGTACCTCTTATAAAAATTGACATTAAATCCACAACCACTTTCCAACAATAACTTTGCTCGTCTCGAACTTCGACATGATTCGTCACTCCGAGAAGTTTCAAGAAACTTGGACACCGACGGCTTTCCAAAGTAATTATTTGGTTCAATGACCCATCATGTTACCCACAAGTACCTACCTATAGCCTGGAACGGGGAACGGAAGGCCTTTGCCCAACAGTGGGACAGTTAGCGGGCTATAAAAAAATAAACATTTAAGAAGAATAAAGAAGAAGCAGAGATAGTCAATTAGTTAAGCATGCGACTTGCGGTTTTAAGGTCCAGGGTTAAAACCCCGTCTCGAACCTCTTGATTTTTCGAAACCGATGTGCAAATTTATAACTATAATATTATTATTGCTTGCTCACGGTGAAAGAAAGAAAGAAAAAGAAAGAAAAAAATTATTACGCTAAGCAAAAATACAAAATAAAAATAAACAAAGAAAATTCTTTGTTTATTTTTTGCCGACGCCGACGTTGTCCAAGTAACTTAACAGATTGTGCTCACCGCAAAGAAAACATCGTCAGGAAACCTGCATGTCTAAGAACATCTAAATTTTTAAAGAACATGTGAAATGCACTAACCCGCACTCGGCACGTGGTGGATTATGGCCCCTCGCATTGAGGGCTAATATTATATTGCTATAAAGAAAAATAATATTCTTCACTACTGAAATAAATACCTCACAAATAATGAATTACATCGTACCCATCCATCAATTTATATAAACAGACGACGAACATACAGTAGGTGTATGAATAGACAGTCAATTTTACATATAAGACGTATTGATAACATTAAGAATACTGCTGACACTATGAGGAAAAAGACACACATTTCATTCCGTTGTACATCAATCATTTGCCGCCTAAGCAACTGAACAAACAACCCCCAATCGAATTCAAACTCTCCCACCTCGACATAGAGTCTGATGCTGCTCGCGTCACCAAAACATGAAATGATATTCAATATAGCATGAAATTCAGTTGATCAATGTAGCGATACGAAAGTTTGGGAAGTTCTGTTCGATTGGCGCAGAGTCTGTAATTTGCTTATTTCGATACATCAACTTGCATAAAGTGTTTTGCAACAAAAATACGGGAACACGAGGGGAACATTTCTGCAACTTTACCGATGAACTAACGCAAATTTATAGGCATCGACAATAATATTCTTCCAACTCTTCCTATGCTTTCTTTTGATTAAATTCGTGCGTTCCAAGACAACTTAGCTTTTCACTGGGACTCGTCGAGGGTCAAACCTTCGCGTCATTGAACACCATTGTCGATCGTAGTATAGGAGTAACAGTGATGGGAGTGTGTGGCGTGATTAGTCAAATAAAAAGTATTGACGACCTCTTGGCGCAGTGGTTCGAGCGTAGGCCGCTTGGCTCACTGCATCAGGTGGTTACGGGTTCGATTCCCAAGAGGCAAATTTCGGTAATGGCCTTTTCGTAGTTTTCCCTGGGTGTTATTGAGATCGCCCTCAGTCCATTTTATCGTAGCCATAGTACAAGCGTTGCTTAGTATGAGACCATACAGTTGGTGCGTAAGTCTGGCGATATTAATTAATTAATTATAAAGCAATTATTATTATTTATTAATTATTTATTAAGCAGTGGTAGCCGATTGGTTAAGCACGCGTCTTGCGGGCTTAAGGTCTTGGGTTCAAACCCTGGTTCACACCTCTGGATTTTTCGAAATCTATGTGTGAATCATAACTTTGATATGATTATCACTTGCTTGCGGTGAAGGAAAACATCGTGAGGAAACCTGCATGTATTTAGACATGTGAAATCCACCAACCCGCACTGGGCCAGCGTGGTGGATTATGGCCTAAATCCCCCTCGCATTGAGGGGAGGCCCGTGCCCATGCGTGGGACGTTAAAAGGGCTGTTTTATTTTTTTAAATTATAATATAATCTTACCCCCATATTCATAGAAAGTTATGATCGACTTGCAGTGGAATTATAAATCACATTTGTTCCTAAAAATTCTTTTCAAAACCATTGTAATTTGTCTAAAATCTCTATGAATTTGGGGTTTAGTGATTTCTTCATCGTTAATTGAAATCCTCGTATACATGCTGAAGGCTATCTATCAGTGGGGAAACGTTAAAACATTCATTGTTCTCGCAGTTCTCTATCACAACTAACACGACTGGGACTTGACGGCAATATACATATTTGAGGCCAGTTCACCCATCGGAGCATTAACGTTAAACGGCCATTAATATTTGATCCCTTCAGTCAGCAATTACTTATCTACAGCCCCCAGAATATCAATATCTTGCAAATTGTGTAGAGCCGTTGGTAGAACTCATTGGATCAGTTGAATTTATGGATACATAGAGCGATTCTAATATGTTAAATATATATGACTTACAAACCGATATAATATCTTATATGGGACATTTGTTTTATGTCCGCGTGATCCATCAGATAGATCAAATATTTTATACAGGGTTATTATAAAAACACTAACAACCTTGCAGGGAGCTTACCACGACCTCTTTTCGCGATTCAATTATAGGAACGTTTTAACGTTTCAGCGACTTTTTGTGCAATGACGTACCTTATTGTCATGACAATAAGAAACGTCGTTGCATAAAAAGTCGCTGAAACGTTAAAACAATACTGCTATAAGAGGTGGTGGTAGGGCCCAAGGACTGTATTAGTGATGTCATAATCAACAACTTTAGGTACTTTAGGGCAAATTGGAATATAACTACGTACCACTGCTATCCTCTAGATGAGAATATTTTCTTGTTTCATACATTTTAGAGCGTGATTTTTTGTTAAATGTAAGTATTATTGTTTTGTAAAAAGCCATAGAATAAAAGTTGTTTTTCCAATAACCCTGTATAATGTTGACTACAACGATCAACAACGCGGCTCTATCAGTGTATTGGTAGTTTTCTGAATAAAAATTTGCTTTCAACTCTACACGGTGACATTTTTAACGTCTTATAAAAGCTAACTAGTTAAAGTATCCAATATTTACCATGAATTGGTAAAAACAATTGTTCTTAATACCTAAATACTGTAATTGGTTTGCTTACTTACTTTTATAAGACGATAAAAATGCACTGTGTTTATCTCTCTGTTTCCACATTGACACCAAAACTGTGTCCGAATCTATAATGATTTTAGGTTTTTGGTAGCGAATGATAAAAAATATTATAAAAAAGTAAGTTTAAAAACTAAAACCTGACTACTGGAAAATCGCGCTCTAAAAAGTATGAAACAAGAAAATATTCTCATCTAGAGGATAGCCGTGGTCCGTGGTCATATGCCACTTTGACCTAGAGGGCCTAAACGGACCACGGCTATCCTCTAGATGAGAATATTTTCTTGTTTCATACTTTTTAAACCGACTTCAAAAAAGGAGGAGGTTTCTCAATTCGACCGTATATTTATTTTAATTTTTTTTTTTTTTTTTTATGTGTGTTCGCGGATAACTTCGTCGTTTATGAACCGATTTTGATGAATCTTTTTTTGTTGGAAAGGAGATATTCCAGCGGTGGTACCATGATAAGGAAACCAGGATCTGATGATGGCATCCCAGAGAAATCGAGGGGAACCTTCGAAAATCGTAGGGGCGACTAGTGCGTTTGTAATTTTTTTCATTAACTATTTTAAAGCACTACTATTTTATGAAGGTCTGGAGTCGATCTGATGATGGAGCCGAAAGACAGTCGAGGGAACTCCTCAACGATTTACAGCAATTACCTGGTGTTTGGGCTTGATTAATTTGTATTGATGAGAACTTTACACCTAGATGGGTTGTGACTGTCATTAGGGGTCTGATGATGAAGACGTAGGACAGTCAAGGGAACTCCTCAACGATTTACAGCAATTACCTGGTGTTTGGGCTTGATTAATTTGTATTGATGAGAACTTTGCACCTAGATGGGTTGTGACTGTCATTAGGGGTCTGATGATGAAGACGTAGGACAGTCAAGGGAACTCCTCAATGTTTTACAGTAGCTACCTTGTGTTTGGACTTAATTCATTTCTATTGATGAGAACTTTGCACCCATATCGTTTATAAGTGCCATTACAGGTCTGATGATGGAGACCATAGACAGTCGAGGGAATTCTTCAACGATTTACAGCAGTTACCTTTTGTTGGGCTTGATTAATTTGTATTGATGAGAACTTTACACCTAGATGGGTTGTGACTGTCATTAGGGGTCTGATGATGAAGACGTAGGACAGTCAAGGGAACACCTCAACGATTTACAGCAATTACCTGGTGTTTGGGCTTGATTAATTTGTATTGATGAGAACTTTACACCTAGATGGGTTGTGACTGTCATTTACAGCAGTTACCTTTTGTTGGGCTTACTTCATAAGGTTCAATATGCCAAAATGTTCATTGGTATGGCGCCACTAAAAATCGTGAAATAAAATTATTTTTATAAAAAAAAAAAAACCGACTTCAAAAAAACCTGATGCACTAAAAAGCCTGAAATAATATTTCTATTACCACCTCTGCCTACCCCTTCGGGAAAACCAGACGTGATGGTGTGATATCGAGTATTTGAAGTCGGTGCCAATCTTGGTATGCCAAGTCTACCCTACTATAAAAGTAAGAAGATAGATTGGCACCGACCCCAAATACTCGATAACACACCATCACGTCTGGTTTTCCCGAAGGGGTAGGCAGAGGTGGTAATAGAAATATTATTTCAGGCTTTTTAGTGCATCAGGTTTTTTTGAAGTCGGTTTTTTTTTTTTTTATTAGAGCGCGATTTTTCAGTAGTCGGGTTTTAGTTTTAAACTTACTTTTTATTTAATTATTTTGTAGTTATAGGTAACAATATATATATTTTTGAAATGTGCTCATCAAGCTCTTACATTTGATACCACACACGGTTTCATTAAAAAATGTTTTTTTTAGTTCATGACATTATGTCCTCTAGAAGGCGCCATATGCAATTTTATGTCACGTCACATAGCCTATAACCAGAGCTCCATTAAGCCGCTTCTAACGATACCTCATTTGTCAAGTAGTTTGGAAGTTAGGCGGGAACAGATGAACATACATACATACATACCTGTCAAAATCATAACCCTCCGCCGTAGTCAGGTAATAGAAGTCCCGACGGCATCTCTATCCACTGCAATCAAAAACTCCCAGTGATTTTCCTCCAAACCTACAATCGAGAAGCAATTCCGTCCATTCGTTCACTTGCATTCCGAATTCCGATACAATTTCAAATCCGTAACAACCGATGCGGGTTCATAGTGATCCGTGTTAACTGAGGTGCACCGAGACGGATCCGGAACGAGAAAAATCTGTGACGTAATAGAGTGCAGACTAGTGTTGTGATTTCATTTCGTTGCCGTGTGAGTGAGCTGCAACCAGAATTGAGTTAGATTTGACTTGGAATAGGTAATTACTGGATATGATCTAAATTATAATTGACGGAATTAACAAACATTAGCATATTATTAAATCCTTTGAGTAGGACTACGATATTATATTGGTCATAAGCATATCCTGTAGCTTAAATGTGGTCCGTGCTTCACTTCGTGTATTGTATGTTATTTTAATGATGACGAGTTATAAAAAAAAAACAACAAATTTATGAATAAAATGGGTCTCGACGATAAATGCCCAATTTTAAGAAGATCTGAAAATTATATCCAATCCAATTCTGAAAATATTCAATTCGGACTATGTCCCATTCTAGAAATGTCCATCCAGAAAAGCTCCAATTTAGATATTGTCCAATATTAAGAATGTCCAATTTAGTAAACGAATAGATAGCAGGCACACAATAATCACTACAGGCTAAGAAAATTCACAACAGCATTCTTCCCTTAGTCGTAAGCAAATCAAATTCAAATGATCCCAAAAAAAATGTGTCGAACATTCACCCCTCGTTTCGAACATAATCTTTCGCGCAATGGACAAATGAACGTAACAAGCGATAACATTTCATTGGATGGCGTTCATTACTGTCCAGAATTGGACGCTAGCGAGTTATGCATTGTACATACTAGGCGACGGATCAGGATATACAATATGTTAAGAAAACCCTGTCCGACCCGAAAACGTAATGTTGGGTATCGAGATTAGATTATATTTTTGTAAAAAAATCATTATTTTTTTCATATTTTTTTTATAAATATATTTTATTTTCTTTTTTTAGCATTGTAATTGACCCACTGTTGGGCAAATGCCTCCCCATTTTTTTTGGAAAACAATTACCCCGTTTACATTTTTTTTTCAAAATGACGAAATAATTTATTTTTTCAAATGACGTCATTACGTACTTTGTGGTCAGAGGTGCCGCCACACGATCTAACATAATTACTACCGGTAATGTTGTGGTCATATTTTTAAAATTTGCTACATTTTGGGGGAAAAAGGAAAAAAAATGGCATGTTCATTAATATGTTTACTATCATGAATATTTATTTTATTTTATTTTATTTGGTCATGTGATTGGGAAACCTAATTACTGGTTTCTGCTCGGACAGGGTTTTTTTAACATATTGTATTTACTTTATAACTCAGCAACTATTGTGTTACTTTGCCGTTAAAATGCGTTTAGGTGACAATCGCGTTGGTCGAGTAGTTGTACGAAAAACGTAAACCTCTACGTTTTGAGCCACCAGGGGTGAATCACATCACCATACTTCTTTTCTTATACGAGGACAAATGATTCCATATACGGCATTTCTACGCATATGATTGTTGTTCTTTTTTGTATCACCTGTTGAAATTTCGTAAATTGATACTTTTTTGGATAAATTCTCCAAGCCTCTAGTCACTTAGTATGTACTTACGTTGGGAATATCTAAATGGACATTTGTGCAGTCCCAGACTGTAAAGGGACATTGATAGGGCAGACTGTTATAAGCGTACCTAATGGAGCGAGATTATTCGCTGTTGTGCCCTAATTAAATGTGACAATTGTTAGGAATGATTTTGAAAGACCTGGGGGCTTACCACAAGCTCTTATTGCTATTCAATTATAGGAACGTTTTAACGACGTTTTAATGACGTTTCTTATTGTCATGACAATAAAGTACGTCATTACACAAAAAGTCGCTGAAACGTTAATACGTTCCTGTAATTGAATCGCAATAAGAGCTTGTGGTAAGCCCCCTGGTTATTAATATTGGCCGAATTGGTATTATTATATTGTCGTTTGCAGCCAACAATGAAAATAGATGTGTCCATATGGCGCGCATGCCTCACCCGAGCACTCATATTATGACATTACGTCTATGCGTTCCGACGTCAAAAGTGAGTGCTCGCGCGAGGCATGCGCCTGATGAAGACGCCGCCAATGCTTATTACACGACTGCCCAAAAAAAAGGAGTGTATATGTGTTGAGGGTTCATGTATGTATGTATGTATGTGAGATTCTTTATTCCACCATAACTTATAAATGCCTGAACCGAATTGGATGTATGGGGTATCGTTTGAATCCTTACATCATTCCGGGTAACACTGTTTTCTTCCATTATTACAATATGGGTATCAAATTGAAGGCCTTGATGTGCACATTTCAAAAATATATAATTTATTGGCATAGCTGAACATAGGCAAACGAACTAAAAAGTATAAAACAAGTGCAGTGTCATTGCAGTCGGGGGACCTCTTAAATTAAATAGTGTTCCACAGAACGGTCCCCCGACTGCAACGACACTGCACTTGTTTTATACTTTTTAGTTCGTGTTTGGCAGGGCAGGCGTGTTTTTAATTTATTTAATTATTTTGCATGTACACTCTACCTATGTAAAATTATTCTTGGTCTTGTGTCTTGTTCTCGCACTTTAGCAAGTCAACGACTAGAACAAAATTGATTCGGCGAGACTCTTCTTGTATTCGTTCTTATTCATGCTCAAGTCTTGCAGGACGTGTGTTTTAGTCTGAAATCTACCAGGGTTGAAGGGTGCGAGATTATTCGCTGTTGGTTCCTAATTAGTAGAGTGACAATGGGTTTTCGTAACGAATTTAATTGAGAACGCAGATTTATAGAGCTAAGAAACAAAAGAGATTTATAGAGCTACACAGTGCAAAAATTTTTGGTCTACCACAAAAATGTACGAAGCTGTGACCAAATTACTAGCGAAGTTCGCTCGCGGTTGTTGTGACTTCATTTAACCCGCGCGCGCTTTGTAATGGACGGCGGCGCGGGCCGGCGCGGGTACAGCGCGCCTTCAATCTGACGGCCCCGCTTGACGTCACACGCACATGCCGCACATTATATAAAATGTGTTAAAAATCGCAACGGATGGACCGATTTCGATGATTTCAAAATTATATTGATAAGAAAGCTTAGTTTTAACTATAGTGTTGGTTATGAGTTGATTTCTTGACCTAGTATTGATTTCCATTGTCAGTAAATATTTTCAAATACCCTGTTATTAATAATTTCCACATTGGTCTTGGTCTTGTGTCTTGATATTCACCGCGTCAGCATCAAATAATTAAACTTTAACCGCCATTTTTTTTTAAAGATTTTAGTTAGTTTACATTGGTATTATAAAGCATTTCTAAAATAAAAATGGTTTGCAATGCTAGGGCAAGTGTAAAACAACTTTTTTAAAATTTGAGGGTTATTTTCTTTCTTATACAAAATCCACATACCATATTTAATCATCTGCCAAACTGCTAAGCAGTTTGTCGGCAGTGTTAAGTTTATTTAAATTTAAACTCTTGTAATTAGGTAACTCATTAATAGTTAGGTAGAACGTTCGTCTTCATTCCGCAATTACATCATACTCGTTTCAGCACCTAGATGTTTCTACATTAGGTATATTGGAATAAATAAATACGTAACTACGTTCCTGATTACAGTTTCATGTACATTATAATCACGTATGTACATAAATAGTGAGCGAGGGTCCTCCCGGAGCGGCGCGGGCGCGTCCTTGAATAAATTACTACCAGTATTTGGGCCCGCGTGGACCCAACGTTTAGTCAATGTGATAAAGTAAATAAAGGCCCCTGGAATATTTTAAACATATTTGTATTAGGTAATGAGATATTTTACGGTGGAGAAACTTAGCGAGTTCATTTTGTTTCTGAATGTAGAGTCGCCTTTTTTTATAGCCAAGGATGGCACACTGGCAGATGGTCCACCTGATGGTAAGTGGAAGCTGCCGCCCAGGACATTTACAACTTAAGGGGAGCAGACGCGGCGTCTGCACGTACGTATAACGTAACATTGACAATTTAAACTGAGCTCTCTTAATTACGGGTGTCTATAATAAATAGAGCCCAGCGTATTTTGGAAATAATAATATCGCCAGCTCACCAACTGTATGGTCCCAAACTAAGCAACGCTTGTACTGGCTACCCTACAATGGACTGGGGGCGATCCCAGTGACTCCCAGACCAGGAAAAATTACGAGAAGGCCGTTTCTGAAATTTGTCTCCGGCGGGAATTGAACCAGCAACAAGTAATTATCATCCTCACAGTTTTATTTTTTATGTTAAAGAAGTGTACGGCCTATAGATACTTGCAATACCAAAGGCATCGCTCGCACATCACCGATTTGATGGGCAGTGAGACGGAACGAGGGGAGGGGAGGGTTGGGTTCAATAATTAAATGGTCACAAGTCTAACATTGGCAGTATGAAATTATACCTTAGGGCTGTATAACACCAGAGGGGCTAGCCAAGTGGCATGAACGCTAATCGAATAGAATAGAATAAACTTCACAATGTATGGAAATGTCAAACGTCGCTATGTAGATCAACAACTAGTTGCTATGTGTAGATTACGTGACTTATATCATTTCCATATATGAAGCGTAGCGATTTGAACGAACGCTCATAGACGTCAGCCACTTGTCTAGCCCATCTGGGGACGGGATTGGCGACCATCGCCAAGTAGAGTCCTGTCATATTTTGACATAATTCAATACGAATTATTGGCGACGGTAGCCAGCGACGTCGCCGGCCACGTATCCAAACAATTGGTATTACCTGTCAAATTTAATATGAATTCGTTGGCGTCGGTGGCTGGCGACGCGCTTGGCGTCCCGGTGAGATAGAGCCCTTAAAGTTACAACAAACACGATGATTCCATAACACCTAGATAGCTATAGTATAGCCAAGGGTCATTCACCTTCAAGGGTATATCATAATGGGGTCATTCACCCCAAATCCAGCTGATATTGCATTATGTATAGTGCCATCCAACCCCTTTTAACCAAAACCCATCAAGGAAAGCCACACTACTTCAAGCCCTCACAAAGATCCCTTTCATTATAACCCCCTCAGGCTAATGTTGGTTTTCTCTCCGTATCCTCGCCGTACCCCCATACGCACGAGGCCCTCAATACTCAGACAATAATACGGAACTTCGCTTTATTCTTGGGTTTTGCGGCTAAATAAAAAAGCCGGCAGCCATCTTGCTTGCCCGTGACAATGGGCTATCGCGGACCGTTCTACTATTGTTGTTTACTTGGATTCCATAAAGCAGGATAAGTGATCTAGATATCACCAGTTGTGCATTATAGTTCATCCAACGAGAAATCAGAGTAGAATCTGTGTAGAGCTTCCGGCTCTTTGACTTATCCTACAAAACGCAACTGTTATAGCTACTTGATTTTCTGTGAGAGGGTGGTACTACCCCGGTCGAACCAGACCATATATGAGCTGCTGTCAATTGGCTACAGCTTGGCTCTACCATCGGGATAATTATATTAATTTTTATTGAAATATTACGTAATTTAATGTAATTGTTTGTGCCATTAATAATCACAAATACATACACAAATAAGAAATTATTAATTCTATTTTAATTCCAGACTTACTATAATCTAAGGAAACCTCCATACAAGTGTTTTACCAGATATTTTTTATCTATACCGACGGAAATCTTTTATTCGGAGCTGGGATCCTGTGGTGCCTTTTTGACTAAACTTAGGCACTGCCTTTGAGATAAACCGCCTTTTTCATGATTGTTGTCCAATTCCTTATTTAAATCTAAACGGGGGCACAGATTAAAATAATGGTAGGCAGTGAGATAGCCCTCTTTTCACTTAGTAAGAGGTACTTTGAAGAGGTACGAAGGTAGGAATAGGATGATGAAAAGCTATTATGTTAAATGGAAAATACAGGGAGTTATTTTCTGAACAAGGGTGAACGAGTTTTCTTGGAGTATGATCGATATTGGGTTCAAAATGATCTCAGACTTCTTGGAAAAGATTACGAAAACATATTTGTCAGTCATGTCACGTAGGTAAGTTCTTCTTTCCTTTATCATTCTAATAATAATAATAATATCCTGGGACATTTTTTACACACGGCTACCTGATCCCAAACTAAGCAGAGCTTGTACTATGGAAATCAGGTAACTGATATTACTACATATACTACTTTTTTATTTGTAAATACAAACTTAATATACATATACACCCAGACTCGGGACATACAGACATGCTCATGCACACAAATGCATGTCCCGGGTAGGAATCGAACCTACGACCTGCAGCTACTTAATACTCGTAGTTAGAGGGTTTTACAGAAGTCTGAAAAAATACTTCAAATGATTATCGGATAAGGATCATTCCTGCGAACAAGATTCTCGCCGTGATTTTCGTGGTAATTTTTGTTATTGTGAATTTTAGATAATTTATATTAATAACATAATATAGCCTTTTATACAAGTTCAAATCTCTATCGCTTTTGTAAATCTGGTGATAACTTTGGACAGAATTCAAGGTTGAAGAAAATGGTGCCACGAAACTCATGCAGTACCACACGAAACTCACGCAGTAAATTCCGGGTATTTTTTACGCATTATTTATGTACTTTACTATAAGTTTTGCTCTCTTTATGAGTGTTGGGACTTGTGTTTAATAACAAGAGAATATATAAAAGCACAGTTTCTGTTTCTGTATGAATATAAAAGACAAAATATGGGGAAAAAATCTAACATAAACATGTGAGCTGGTTATACTTGATTCTAATGATATTTTCCCTGATTTCTACAAGTTCTGTGTGATATACTACTCCAGATGTCACTTGCAAGCTATTTAACATAGTGTTCCGTTCGTTTTACCAGAGACCACACTCCCAAAAAGATGTGATATGCAAATTGTTTGTCGTTATGCGGCATCGAACATTGTTATAGAGGTGAAGAAACTAATATGAAATAGAATAATTTAGGTACTCCAAAAGATGTAATGTCTCGTGAAAATTTCAGCCACACTGTGGTCCACTTCTAGCCTTGTCCTACCCAGATGCTCAAAAACGCATGGAAATAATTTCACGAAGGTGGCGGCCCTTAGTTCTTATATCCCATCTGGACTACCATTTGTTCAGACATCTTCGTAAACGACAGAACTCTAAAGCGATCTCGCGTTTTAAGGAACTTTGTGTTCATGTTTTCTGGAGGAGAAAAGTACATGACCGCGCATCTCTGACTCTTTGCGTCATCTGGGAGCATTCTCGCAAATAATAGCAGGGCCTCAATCAATCCAGCTTTAGGACCAACTAGAGCTCGAAACCGATCCAATTGCCAAAGGTGTCAGACAGGGAAACGTTCCATCTTCGAAATGATGATGATGAATGATGTATTTTATCTTCCCCACTGGAAAAGGTAAAGCATCGATGCTAATGGCGAGTATAGGTGTACTTGTTAGCACTTTCAATTTGCTGATGATATCCTGGTCTGGACTGGAGGATCTCAGCTCTATGTTCTCAATAGAGCTTTCCGTCAGGTGTATCTTAAAATTAAATAGACAAGACGAATGTTCTTGCGGCTCTTCTCAATGAAAGCAATACGCTAAAATGTTTATATTAACGATTCATAAGCACTACCTAGGTATGAGCTTTGTCCAGAATAAAATCCGAATCAAAATTAGCAGTACCCGATAAACAAATAAAATCGCCCAAAAAAATATTAAATTAAATTATTTTCTTGCGATGCGGGTTTAGTTTATCCTCTCTCTCTTCCTGACTATGTTATCCCACATGGTGGTGGGGTCAGCCTTCCTAGGCTTTCCCTTCCACTTCGCTCTATTCTCGACATCGTCTTCGGATACCTGACACTCTTTCATGTCCTTTAGCATTACAGCTTTCCATCTTGTTTTGGGTCTGCCTCTGGGTCTTGAGCTGGGAATGGAAAGTTGTAGTGCCAAGTTCTCTACGTATTCAGGTGGCCTCCTTTTCACGGGAGCATACCATCGCAGGCTACTCTTTTGCATCTTGTCGGCGATATCGTGCACGCCCAGGCTTCCTTGCACGTACTCGTTACGAATTTTATCAAGCCTGGTAACGCCACACATCCACCTCAATATTTTCATTTCAACAACTTGAATGGTATGCACGTTCGTTTGGGTTATGGCCCACGTCTCGCTGCCATACATGAGGACTGGTCTTATGATGGTCTTATATACCATGCCCTTTAGTTTTACAGTCATTTTATCGCATGTAACACCAGTTACTTCTCGCCATTTTACCCACGCTGCAGCTATTCGGTGCTGAACTTTGCATTCTACGTTCCCGGAATTGTGCATCATACTCCCCAGGTATTATTCCCCAGGTATATTGATCGCACAAAGTGACCAATTGTCCATCGATGGGAATGGAACTGCTGTCGCTTGGACCTGGTTCGTTAAAGCACATGAATTGGGTCTTTGCTACACTCAGCACAAGGTCACGGCTTGCAACTGGTGTTTCCAAGATAAAAGTGCCTGTTGTAACTCATCACGGCGCTCTGTACAGATGGCTACATCGTCAGCGTATACTTATAAAAGTCCACGCTGCCGAATTTTGCGCTAACTCCGTGAGTGAATCCAAAACGAGGCAATAGGAAGAGACTCAGTACAGAGCCTTGATGTACGCCTTCTGTGACCGCTATTGGTTTTGTCTCACCCACTACCGTCCGAACCATTGATCTTGCACCCTTATACATGTCGGCAACGTTGTTGATGTATTGTTCGGGGACATTATTCTTCCAAAGGCTCCACCAGATCGTGTCTCTTGGGACACTATCATCAAATGCCTTTTCGATGTCCAAGAATGCAACATACAATGGTCGGTTTTTGGAGTGATATTCATCAGCAATCGTGTTCAGAGCAAACATCGGATCGGTGGTCGATAGGCCAGGTACGACGTGCGGGTTTAGTTAATTTTAATAAAAAAAAGATATTTTTGAATTTTGTTCTAGAGTTTCCTGGACAAATCACTAGGAAAGACGGACACAACCATAAGCAATTAATGGAGCAAATGCGATCAACGCTGAGCTTCACGATATCATGGACATAAACAAATGGCGAAGCATCATGAGACAAAAAAATCATTCCGCGACGGGCAAATCATGAGCGTCAGCAATGAGGATCGCTGCGTGAGGGATACAACCAGTGTCTGATGCCAATATGTACTACATTATGGCACTGAGACGTGTTCATCACATGAAAAATCCTACAAAAAATGAGATTTGTGGTAATTTCATGAGATTCGTGGAGAAATTGCCACGAATCTCATGCCACGAAACTCGTCAAATTAAACATATTTCACTATTATTCTTGCACTTTAAAATGTAGTATAAATTAAATAACACTAAATCATACTTCGACAGCTAAGTAATTCGTATTAAAAACCCCCAGTATCTAAAGTGACTGCAAACAACAATAAATTTTGTCCACAAAACTCCGTTACATCGGCAAAAAAACATGTTTTTTGGACTTTGATACCCTATATCTCATCGCGGAGAGATACACCCACGATTATCTCTCTGCTGGACTGCCTCGACATGACTGGCTGTCAGTAGTGACATCAAACAAAACCATACATCGTTTCATCATAGACTTATACATCATTTAGTAATGCGCCGTAAAAATGTGCACAAACGTGTGACCAACACAAATAGCTGTTTAATATTCAAACTAAACAATAAAATATATTAAATTTGTAATCAATAAAAAGAGTATATTTTTACAAATTTTTTGATATCTATAACACGATCCCAACACCATTTACCGAAAAGTTAAACGCTATTGTTTCATGAAAGTGAAGCGTGTGACACAGCGAGAACGGCTAATTTGACCCCGATTTTGGTTTTCAAATGAAGTTTGGATGTATAATTAATTTATTTATGAAATAAAAATTATGTTTTCCAAATAGACAAATGTAGTAAGAAACGAAAAAAATATACTTTTAATCGGTATCTCTGATATGAACAGAGATAAGACTGTGTGACCGCTAAAATCGAGCTTTGCAGGAACCACCCATAAGAACTAAATAGCAAAAAAATACTGATTATTTTCACAATACAACAAATGGCTCATTCTCAGTTTGACCATTTTAAATGGACCTTCGGTGTCAACCTTTATTTGTTGACACTGAAGGTCAGCATAAAACGGTCAGATTGAGAATGAGCAAATATGTGCTGCTAGTTTTATAAACTTGTACCAATTCAAGTTTCATGTGAAATTTTCACCGAAGTATATTTTTATTAATAGCTACTTGACACCGATCTTCTGTGAGAAGGTGATACTACCCCGGTCGAGCCAGCATATGAGCTGCAGTCAATTGGCTACAGTTTGGCTCTACTATCAACTACTATCTTCACTGGATATCTACATACCGGATACCCATGTAACTAATTTATTATTCCCATAATATATGACACTCACCCCCAAATTTAGTTTGGTTTTTTTTTTATTATAGGACTGCAAAAAAGCGTACGGCCCGCCTGATGTTAAGCAGTCACCGTAGCCTATAGATGCTTGGAATACCCAAGGCATTGCTCGCACATTGCCGACCTGAAGGGGAGGGAAGGGAAGGGGGAGCTTTCGGCTCTCTCACTCATCGTACGTAATGTATTATAATAGCTGCTTTACGCCGATCTTCTGTGAGAGGGTGGTACTATCCCGGTTGAGCCAGCCCCTATATGAGCTGCAGTCAATTGGCTACAGCTTGGCTCTACCACCTTTAAAGTAAAATAATAAAGTAGTATAGTAACTTATAATGGACTTCACGGCCATTACAAATGACTTTTTTCCTGGAAAACCACTGTAAACTTACTAAATTCAGTATTTTGTCTACGCGCCTACATAAGCGCCGCCATACACGGACTGTATTTTGCTCTATTGCAGCTTTATTGCAGGTTGCAGTCGACAGCTCGCGACTGCTTGACGTCAAGCAGTCGGCGGGCTGTCGCGAGCTGTCAGTGCGGTCGATTCCAACCAACTGCAATAGAGCTGTCGCTTCCACAGCAACATGCAGTCCGTGTATGGTAGCGCAAAGGAAACTTGAAAAATGAGTTCGCGTATTTTTCATAATTGCTTATTATCTTAGCAGACACTTCCTTTCCCCTCTCATACTTCCAACACTCAAGTGAAGTGGTCTCAATCAATGTGTTATCATTCACCGATCCCTTTGTCCACTGATCGGTCCTGAAAGGCCCTCCATTGAAGGGCCCTTAGAGGTAGGAGTAATTAAAAGCTTTTACTATATAAATTTATGAAAACCCTAAATTTATATTGAGCTGAAATTGTAATTAATTATTCCTTTGAAATTGAGACAGGTAGTTGTTGATGAAGATTTTGTTGGAGAGATGATTAGGTACATATGGTGTAACGTTTACTTTTTTTTTAGGACTGCGGTGGCAAAAAAGCGTTCGGCCCGCCTGTTATTAAGCAGTTACCGTAGCCTATAGATACTTACAATACCAAAGGCATTGCTCGCACATTGCGGACCTGAAGGGGAGTGGGATGGAGGGAGGGGGAGGGGGGTTGGGCTTTCGGCTCTCTCACTGATCGTACGAATCGCAGCTGTAATAGCTGATTTACGCCGATTTTCCGTGAGAGGGTGGTACTACCCCGGTAGAGCCAGCAGATATTTAGTGACTAAGGGACTTTTATTTATTTTTTTATGGGCCTAGGCTAGGCCCGCCACACACTCCCACCACTGTTACTTCTGTAAGTGAGGATTGACAGTGGTGTCCAATGATGACGCCAAGGTTTGACCCTCGACGAGTCCCGGGGCAAAAGTTGTCTTTGAACCCGCACGAATTTAGTCAAAAGAAAGGATAGGATGAGTTGAATGAAGATTATCCACTTCCCTCTGCTGTAAAGTGGGAGACAAAACTAACAGTTAGGATGGTAGCCACAGAAATAAGACTGTTACAACTAAGGTAAGGACTGTTCCTAAGGGACTAGGGACTGGATAAACAATATAATAGACCTATGCAATGGTTTATAAAAAAAACTCGGATTATTTCGCATATAATAAGTTGTCACCAGTTACTTATATTCCACAAATTATTCAAAATTGTAGTAATCTATAACCATTTTTTATTATCTAGTGACATCATTTATAGCTAATAACCATTACGTCATAAGCGTAGCAAAACCGACAGAGCAGTGGCACCGAATGAGCGGCGAGGTTTAATATCCGGTGGTTTATCGATCAAAAATTATTTTAAAAAAGCTTTAAAGTCAAGCTACGTGTTCCGTAGGAAAAATATAATATATTCAATCGATTTACAGTTTTTTGATAAGTTCAGTTAAGCGAGTCCTATTTTTTGTCACGAATATTATCTTCGTGAATTCCGACATTTCCGTCGACAACATGTCGTCCGAAAATAATTAACGATTTACAGTAAAGGTTGAACCGAAGCAAAGATAATATTAGCGCCGCCATACACCGATCTAGTCGATCGAGTCGAGTCGATCTCACTGACAGCTCGCGACAGCCCGCCGACTGCTTGACGCCAAGCAGTCGCGAGCTGTCGACTGCAACCAACTGCAATAGAGCTGTCGCTTCCGACAGCAACATGCAGTCCGTGTATAGCGGCGCTTAGTGTCCAGCATTTTTATTTAGGCCAGTTCGTTGACGCGGGTGTTTAAATATAAAATAAGATGAACAAATTGATGAGCCGACAAAGTTAAACGACACCGCCGCCCAACTTCCCGATACTTCAATGGGAGTTTTCGGAAACCGCTTACGGGCCCCTCCAGATTTATTATCTGCACCTAACAAAGAGTGCGCGGAAATTGTTCTTTAAATCAAAAGCCCTTCATTATGAGGGTGAAGGTTTTAATCTGTGATGACCTCAGAAAATGGTATAAAAGTGAAGAGATTTATATTTTACTAGCTGTGCCCCGGGGCTTTGCCCGCGTGGAAATTGATGTGTAAGATTAGCCTATATCTAATTACAGAGCCTACACTATCTGCGTTTCAAATTTCATTGAAATCAGTTTAGTAGTTATGGAGATACGTGGTAACAAACATTCACACACACACTTTCGCATTTATAATATTTGTAGGTCGTTTCTTCCTGTATAAAAAGAATTCAATACATAAGTACCTACTTACACAAGATCCTAAATGCAGATTTAGTGGCTTTCTTTTAGAGATTGTATAGTTTGAAATATTTTATGTATTCCCTTTCATGGACAAATAATGACTACACTGTGCTACGTCGTAGCGCCTCGAGCTACGACCGCTACGCTCGTAGCACAGATAGCTATCGTACTATCGAACTTTTCGGTTGAACTATCGAATCTGTACGCTGAATCGTATACTTCGCTTTTCGATCGCAATACAATCAGAATAAAGACGCAAAGCTTGAAAAAGATTAGTTTTTTTTTATTAAGCGCTACTTTAAAATAAGTGGTTAATTAAACAGTTTCTAAAAGCCAAAACTCTATAAAAACTAATTAGTTTTTTACCTCTAAAGCGTAACCAAATTATGTTTTTTTAAGACTCTTTATATCAACGTGTTCAAAGCGTTTAACTTCCTATAAATAAACGCTAAGTACTTAATTTACACTTGTTTAAAAATACTTTACCATTTTTCATCTAAAGGCAAGAAAATACCTCTATAGGACTATGTTGACAAATGAGCAACTTTCTATAACACAACATACGAAAAGTACTTTACTTTTTATATAACTTAAAGCGGTACAAATAACAGACATAACATGATCGATGGATCATCTATTATCCCCGCAAAAAATATACTGCGCGAACTTGTAACTCGCTAAAGTACAAATGATTCGCTTCGAGGAGTAACCACAGAGAAGATCTGTTCCTTAGAAGCCTCGCTCCGTAAAAAGTAAACCACTCCAGAAAATGTGTGAGGAATAAAAGGGTGACCAACATTTTTGTGTGGTTTTGTAAACATTTTGTGTTTCTTTTTGGAGGTCTTAATAGTTTTTATGTTTTGCGTACGGTTTTTTTCATTTATTTGCAAGTCATTTTATGCATTTGACTATTATAGGTTGTTATAATTGTATATACATTTTTATTTGAACGTTTAAGAGGAGGGTTCGAAATTTTGGTTGATTTTCTATTCTACTTTTTCTTTAAGTAAGTATGTGGACTAGGAATCTTATATTTAGATGTATGATTTTTGACTATATTATCTTGAGTATCTTTAAATCCAAATCACGATTTGATGAAATTTTCTCGATAAAATAAATTTATGAAATGAGCTCTAATTATTTACAATTTTCCTTGCTACCACGAAGTTTTTACGATTTAGATCACGAAATTATTTCTAAAACATAGCAAATAATGATATCTAAACTACCCTTCAACCATATTTTAATTCATGAAGTAGTTTTTTTTTAATTCAAGTAAATGTGGTTTGGCGCTTACGTTGTTTATTTCCGAGCGCGCGCACAATATCGCCATCTCACATTTTAAGTACTTGAACTAACCATGTCTCTCTCTAACTTTGTATTGTCAGTGTCCGCTCGGACTTGTTCGACGTCGGACCTGTGAAGGATTTTTTAAAAAATATTACGAAAAAATATTACGGTCGTGCCACATTACAGGTACAGTACAGTATTTACAGTCCGCCGACGCCTATGATAAATAAATAAATATCCTTGGAAATTCTTTTACACATGACTACCTGATCCCAAACTAAGCAGAGCTTGTACTATGGAAACCAGATAACTGATATTACTACATATACTACTTTTTGTTTGTAAATACAAACTAAATATACACTTAATTACACCTAGACTCGGGACATGCGGACATGTTCATGCACACAAATGCATGTCCTGGGCAGGAATCGAACCTACGACCTGCACTGCAGCGTGATTTTCGTTTGCTTTTCCTTGTCTTGTGTAATTTCTTTTCATCTCTTGTCATTTTGTGTCATCTCTTGTCATTTCATAGTTATTCGTGTCATTTCTGTAAAAACTCCCTATTTCGCTTACTGTTATATACTTGCAGCATGGTCTTGGGCCGACAGTGGGAATACATTGCTTGTCAAAACAATGGAGTCGCTTTATTGCGTTTGTTGTAGGTATGGATGGGCAAGTAATAAATATATCATACATCAATAAATTATCGTAAAAAATAACATTACAGATATGGATAGGAAAATGTTTGTCCGTCCTATTCAATCTATTATATTATAAACGAAAGTAACTCTGTCTGTTACCTTTTCACGGCTAAACCGCTGAACCAATGTTGATGAATTTTGGTATGGAGATAGACTGGGTCTTGGCGGAGAACATAGGCTACTTTTTAGGGTTCCAAAGGGTGCTAACGGGACCCTATTACTAGGCCTACGCTGTCCGTCTGTCTGTCTGTCCGTCTGTCAGCGCGGGCTGTATCTCACGAACCGTAACAGGTAGAGAGTTGAAATTTTCACTGAATGTGTACTTCTGTTGCCGGTGCAGAACAAATACTAAAAAAATATAATAACATTTAAAAATAAATATCAAGTCTCAAACTTGATATTTTTGATGTGTTTATTCTACGGTGGTACGGAACCCTTTATGTGCGAGTCCGACGCCTTCAGATCTTATGAATGTTTTCTTGAAATAAATATAGTGTATTTTTAAACCGACTTCAAAAAAGGAGGAGGTTTCTCAATTCGACCGTATATATATATATATTTTTTTTTATGTGTGTTCGCGGATAACTTCGTCGTTTATGAACCGATTTTGATGAATCTTTTTTTGTTGGAAAGGAGATATTCCAGCGGTGGTACCATGATAAGGAAACCAGGATCTGATGATGGCATCCTAGAGAAATCGAGGGGAACCTTCGAAAATCGTAGGGGCGACTAGTGCGTTTGTAATTGTTTTCATTAACTATTTTAAAGCACTACTATTTTATGAAGGTCTGGAGTCGATCTGATGATGGAGCCGAAAGACAGTCGAGGGAACTCCTCAACGATTTACAGCAATTACCTGGTGTTTGGGCTTGATTAATTTGTATTGATGAGAACTTTACACCTAGATGGGTTGTGACTGTCATTAGGGGTCTGATGATGAAGACGTAGGACAGTCAAGGGAACTCCTCAACGTTATACAGTAGCTACCTTGTGTTTGGACTTAATTCATTTCTATTGATGAGAACTTTGCACCCATATCGTTTATAAGTGCCATTACAGGTCTGATGATGGAGACCATAGACAGTCGAGGGAATTCTTCAACGATTTACAGCAGTTACCTTTTGTTGGGCTTACTTCATAAGGTTCAATATGCCAAAATGTTCATTGGTATGGCGCCACTAAAAATCGTGAAATAAAATTATTTTTATTAAAAAAAAAAAACCGACTTCAAAAAAACCTGATGCACTAAAAAGCCTGAAATAATATTTCTATTACCACCTCTGCCTACCCCTTCGGGAAAACCAGACGTGATGGTGTGTTATCGAGTATTTGAAGTCGGTGCCAATCTTGGTATGCCAAGTCTACCTACTATAAAAGTAAGAAGATAGATTGGCACCAACCCCAAATACTCGATAACACACCATCACGTCTGGTTTTCCCGAAGGGGTAGGCAGAAGTGGTAATAGAAATATTATTTTAGGCTTTTTAGTGCATCAGGTTTTTTTGAAGTCGGTTTATTTTTTTTAAGTAATTAACTGGCCAACCCTCAGGTCCTACCTACCATGTTAAGATCTTTTTCGTTCTAGCGGGTGTAAACCGTGATTTAACGAGTTAATGTGATAATTTTTGTATTTAAATTATTCAATTCAATGTATTTGTTTCAGACATAGTCCAATATTGATTATTAAAATTATTATAATTTCACAATAAATATAAAACAATAAATAAAAGTAAAATTAAATTTAAAAAAAAATATATTTATTTTTTATTTTTCATGTTTTATCATTAAAATACAATATAATATAACATAAATTAAAATAAAATACAATAAAATAAAAACCTACCCCTAATTAAACAAATACCGTCCGCGTGGGATACTGGCTGCATGTCCTCCCTGTATTCAAGCTGTTCCTGTTGTCAAGCGAATTTTTTGAGCAAGGAAAGAGCCAGCCCTCTTGTCACCTGTGGCGGTAACCAGTCTAAGGGTGATTTTGATAGATAAAAAAATAAAGATAAAAAGATAAACAATAAATAAATGCATGGTTAAATCAATAAAATTAATAAAAACTGAAAATTAAATTAAAAAATAAATTAAATATGGTAAAAAAAATATTATGACACCGCTGATGACTTCATGATCGGCATCGAAGTTAAGTACCAAAGTATTCCTTTGCCTACGAAACATGAAAAAGATACTCATATCCGGCAGTCAGTCACTGACACAGAGTATGTACATTTTTACCCGACTACGGTGGGCGGAGGGTTATGATTTTGACCGATATGTATGTATGTTCATCTGCTCCCGTATAACGTCCAAACTATTTTTATCATAATAATTTGACTAATGAGATATCGTTGGACGCGTCTGGATCGTCCGCTGGTTATAGGCTATTATACGATCGAAATATTGTTATACGTATCTATCAGCATATTGTAGGTATCGTTTGTCTTCTTTTGACTTACTTTGTCTTCAGCAATAAAAACAACATAGAAATTAAATTATTTTTTTCAAATACACTCGACATAAAAATCCCATATAAAACGAAAAAAATATATTTGAATATTTTCATCCATTTCATCTATTTTAAAAGGTGCACTGGGACATATTATTTTAATTGTACGAATTAAACAATATTGTTCCTTCAAAAAATAACTATACTTATAGTCTACTCCATAGCTGTTCTGTCCTAGCTAAGCGAGAGGGATATATCCTTCGGCAGCTCACGCGACGCTAGCCACACCCCGAAACTAAAATTCATTTTTTTCTTGTATCGTCTTAAGAATGAAATGAAATAAATGTCCTGTTTCTTATACTTGATTTTTGAAAAGTGTGAAATAATACTGGGGGCTTTAGAATAATCTAAATATATAAGATATTGTATAAAATTGTATCAAAATTCAAATTTTTCTTTTCAAATATTTTTTGCCACCAATTATACCTCAAAAAATATGCATTTTTTTAAAACTTTTTCTTGAGTTTTATTGGTTGTGACTCCTAAATGCAGTAAATTGTTTAACTGTTGTTTACGCTATTTGATGACGTTTTCTAAGGTAAAGTTATCACAAATATTCAAAGGACTTGGGAATTATGATAGTTACATATAATTTTTCTTCACTAGGCATCTATATGTCAGTTATCATATACGTACCTAAATTATTATTTCGTTCTTTTGAACCACTTGGTATAGTAGGAAAAATAAAAAGAGGATACCTACTTGCGTCTATGAAATACAACCCCTTTGTACCCATGTTTGTCCACGCGTATTTTTCCTCACGGTCACCCTACACAAGCGGGAACAATTGTGAAAGAAAATATAAATATGTTACGCTGAACTATTACGTGTGAGCGCGTAGCGAATACTAAAAGGCTTATTACGTTGGATTGTTTTTGAGGCAGTCCTGGGTATTGTTGGAAATGCCTATTGTGTCTCGTCTCTAGTGTGTTGATTAAATTCGTTTGGTGTTTCCAAAAACGTCTGAAAGCTGAGATATATTTGTTGGAGTGAATTTATTTAAGTACCAACCTAAAGGCACCAAGTAGGTATATAAGTGAAAAGATTTTTCTCGCAAACATTTTTTCGCGATTTTCATAAATCAGGATTTCAACAATCCACCCCAATATCACAAAACGACGGTATCTTTGCACAGGACGATATTATGCAAAGATGCATGATTCTATTCATTTGTATGTAAATCCCTCGGGTGGTAGCCGCTTTACACGCTGCTGCATAACACTGTCCAGATTTGAATGTAGCTGACTACGAGAATATTTATCTACCAAATCCTTTGGTTAGGTTAGACCGATGACGGTAGTTCTTAGAGAAGAGTTAATGAAACTTTTTTTTAGGGTGGTAGAGCCAAGCTGTAGCCAATTGACTGCAGCTCATATACGGGCTTGCTCGACCGGGGTAGTACCACCCTCTCACAGAAGATCGGCGTAAAGTAGCTATTACGTCTGCGTTTCGTACGATGAGTGAGAGAGCCGCAAGCCCAACCCCCCCTCCCCCTCCCTCCATCCCACTCCCCTTCAGCTCGGCAATATGCGATTAATACTTTTGGTATTGTACGCATCCATAGGCTACGGTAACTGCTTAAGATCAGGCGGGCCGTACGCTTTTTTACCACCGAAGTCCTATAAAATAAATAAATACTTTCTTGACACATGTGTAATTGACGGTTCATCATGGCACATAAAGGATCCTATAAACACCGTGGATGTATTATCTAAGTAGATATAGTACCGACTAACATCGCAATCATTCAACATCGTCAACAACAACAACTACAACAACAACTCATCAACAACAACAACAACTCAACAACAACATCAACTTGTGCTCAGCGAACCACTACATACAGCATAATTCACACATCTGTTATCGCTCTCGCAATTCTATAATTTACTTATTAAATAGTACATAAGAAGGCATTTACCAGACAATGAGACATATTGGCAATGCCGACAAGTTTCCAATATTGTTTTCCGCGAGCAGCTGAGTCGACCTGTGTCCATGGACTCCGGTTAGTAGGACAGACCATTTTTTGTAAGTCACAAAAGTTTAAAACAAGTGCAGTGTCATTGCAGTCGGGGGACCGTTCTGTGGAACACTTTTTAATCTAAGAGGTCCCCCGACTGCAATGACACTGCGCTTGTTTTAAACTTTTTAATTCGTTTTTTGGCAGGGCAGTCGTGTTTATTAAATTATTAATTTTTATTTTATACATTTTAGTGACAAGAGCCCCCTCCCAAAAATGAAATATTATTTGCTTTGCATGTACACCCTACCTATGTAAAATTATGCAAATAAATTATATATTCTTGAAATGTGCTCATCAAGGACTTCAATTTGATACCCATATTGTAATAATTGAAGAAAAAAATTTTTTTTCACATTTTAAAAAGGGGCATAATGCCTTCATTTTGATTATTTTTCAAAAATAATATACCCAGTGTTACCCGGAATGATGTAAGGATTCTAACGATACCCCATACATCGAAATCTGTTCAGGGATTTAACAGTTACCGTGGAATAAAGAATCTCACATACAAACATACATACATACATACATACATGAACCCTAAACACATATACACTCCTTGTTTTGGGCAGTCGTGTAAAAGCTTCGAAAATCAAAGGTTGGTTCTTTTTCTACACCAGTAACCCGATTCACGTAACCAAAACCGTAACGATGTCTCAGCGATATAGTCGTTGATAGCCTTTTCGTATTATGAAAAGGCTATCAACGACTATATCGCTGAGACATCGTTACGATTTTGGTTACGTGAACCGGGCCACTGTCTGCAACAGTCGAATGAAGAACACGGGTAAATAAAATCCAATATGTCTCCACATACCACAAGTACTTGAGAAAAAGAATGTGTTATCTTGCAATTTTCAGGAGACAGTTTCATTATTCCACACATTGCCATATGATAAACGAGTACAAACGTACACGCACCACCGTCATCAAGGTCTGTTTAAGTAAGTTTAGTACTTGAGCGAGTTACTTGATCAAGTAAACAGGCAAGTAGGACCACATTCCTATTGTGTAATGGGTAATAATTGATTATATTTTGTTTGTTTTCGTGTGGTATCGGGATACCGTAAGTTTCATCAGGCGAAATATTGCACACCGATTGATATTTTTGTGTCTATTTTTTAAAGCATAAAATAGGGACAACATTATAAATCTTTGTAAATCACAGACCCGAAATTTATGGACTATTTTTTTATGTTACTAAGGTAGTAAACAAGCGTACGGCCTGCCTGATGTTGAGCAGTAAGCGTAGCTTATAGGTGCTTGGAATACCAAAGGCATCGCTTGCACGTTGCCGAGCTGAAGTGGAGTGGGACAAAGGGAGGGGAAGGGGGGTTGGGCTTCCGGCTCTCTCACTCATCGTACAAACACCGTACAACAGCTGTAATACCTACTTTACGACGATTTTTTGTGAGAGGGTGGTACTACCCCGGTTGAGACAGCCCATATATGAACGCCATATAGGCTACGGCTTTGCTCTACCAATCTTTCGAAGGTAAATGTTTCATCAGTGCAATGCCTTCTTTCGGCTAGTATTCCAACTTCCAATTGTTATTACTTGTTGGATAGTTACTATTAATAAAAGCTTTTTTCTATAATTGATTCTACTTATGATACAAGTGAACTCTTCCAAACAAGCGATACTAAACGCTCTACATAACGGATGGCAGGAATAATTTAATAATTCAGTGTTCTCGCAGTGTCTGGGAAAATATTATCGGAACAATATCTTAGCCTTTATCGTGCTGGCAATGCTGATTATTATCCTTACTACTCTACCAAGCCAATTAGACACTCAGGTATAAATATCAAATGATAATAAGTCAATGATTTCGCGGCCCTTCCACCACGGGAGCTACTGCCACAGGAGTGCCCAGGCATTGGCCCAGGCTCACTACGTTGTGGACGGACCGCGGAATCATTGACTTGTTATCATTTGATATTTTATACCCGAGTGTCTAGTTGGCTTGGTCAAGTAGTACGTATTTAGACCGCTTACCATTTTGGTAGACCTCTCTAGAAGTCACACTAAAGTTTGACAGACCTTAGAATAGTTAATTGAACCTTAAACGTCCTTTAAAAGCTATTAGGCTGCCTTGTAAATTACTTCAAGTTGGTATCACAAAATAATTGATATAGGTGCTATTGGATAGATAGGGCGGTATTCACGGATATACATTGTACGTATACATAATACCTTCATGTATATATGTTTTGTTTCCTGATCGGCATTATAAAAATGCTTGAGTAAACCCCATAGGTACCTTATACATTATGTTAGACGAAGGACGTATTAAAATGATAATTCAAGCTAACACCTAACTTAAAAAATAAGTGATATAGAATAAATACTTAACAAAAATATTTCAAAAAGTTATGCAGGCAAAGTTGTGAGTAAATTCCACAGAGTAAAGACTAAAGAAAGAGGTGCCCTTATTAGATACTAGCTGTGCCCGCGACTCCGTCCGCGTCCAGTCGGTGAAGCCCTTAAATATAATTTTGTCTATCGTCTAATCTGTATTACGTCAGTCTGCATCAGTCTGAGTTCGTCCGTCCGTGGCTGTCTATCTGTACCAGTCTATACCAGTAAGGTGGTAGAGTCTGACCAGTAAGGTGGAGATCGTCATTCAAGTAGCTAATTTACCTTCGTTTCGTATGATGAGGGAGAGAGCCGGAAGCGCAACCCAGCCACCTCCCCGTCCCCTCCCACTAACCCCACTCCCCTTCAGGTTGGAAACGTGCTACCGATGCCTTTGGTTGCAAGCATCTATAGGGTACGGTAACTGCTTAACAACAGGTGGGCCGTACGCTTGCCTGGCGCCTTAGTTGTATAACAAAAGTTTGACTTTATTTGTCTGTGTGTATCAGTTAAGCTGTAAGTATCTGTCTGTCTGAATCGGTCTGTCTGTAATCTATCGGTAGGTGAGTGTCTCTGTCTGTACCAGTCTATCTGTATTCGTCTATCTATATCTGTAGTTACTCACAGTATCACGACTGAGCGGTTGGACTCCAGAGCTCAATGTTTAAGTTTGTACTTGATACTCATGTTCCTTATTTAAAATGAGTGAGTGCTCCAGACTCACGGCTTAAGTAAGAGTCACTTCGCAACATCGTGCTTAAAAAGTTAGAGTCCGGAGTTTATCGTCTAAGTCAATAGTCAAAGCGTTTATTTTGTTTAGGCCTAGGAGGGCACTTATAAGTCATTATAAGTCTTATAAGTCATTTTACATGTTTTCCTTAAATTCTAGCGCCGGATCGGTAACGCGACCTCGCCTGAGAAGTTTCTACTTGATACCCACATTGCTAATTCAAAGTTAGCAGGTCCTCCAGATTTATGTTTTAAGCAGGCAGTTACCCAGCAGCATCATTCCTGAGGGGTTGGAGTTCAGAGTTCAATGTCTATGTTTCTATTACTACTTAATTCAAAATCAGCAGGTCCTCTAGACTTACTTCTTAGGTAGGTATCTTCCCTACGGCATTAGTACTGTGGAGATGAATTCCAGAGTTAACGTCTAAGATTCCTCGTGATACAAAGACCCGCTTAATGTTTTTTATACGTAGGTAATTAGGAATAAAAAAACTAAATTTCTTGAAGCAAGGAAGATATTAAATTTTGACATGTGGTGCAAGGCAGGTATTGTCTGATTTTAAGTATAGCGACATCTAGTTAAGAAAAACGAAACTTAAGATTGTAGAACGCAGCAATAAAATATTTATTATTATTATTAAAATTAAGATTATCTATTCCAAATAGTGTCGGATCACACACAACGTAGGGCTCCGTAGGGCTCCGCTCTCAATAGACGTATTTCAATAACTAAAACTTATTTTTTGCTAGAATTTCTGTGTGGTCATAAAAATTTACAACCTAATATTTTAGAAAAAAATATCCTAGATGTTAAGTTGGACTATAAGTCATATCCATGCCAAATTTCATTGAAATCAATCCATTGGATTCGAAGTTGTGCGTGTTCGAATATTTAGGTAGTTTTTGAATGTTTTGTGGCAACCCTAAACTTTACCGAAAAAAAAAAATGCTAGATGTTAAGTTAGACTATTAGTCATATCCATGCCAAATTTCATTGAAATTAATCCGGTGGATTCAAAGTTGTGCTCTTTCAAACATTTAGAATTTTTAAGTAGTTTTTTGAATTTTCTGTGGCAACCCTAAACATCTTCGAAAAAAAAAGTATCCTAGATGTTAAGTTAGACTATTAGTCATATCCATGCCAAATTTCATTGAAATCCATCCGGTGGATTCGAAGTTGTGCTCTTTCGAAAATCTGAGCAAACATACAAACATACAAACATACAAACATACAAACATACAAACATACAAACATACACACAGACAAAAATTCTAAAAATGATAAAAATGAATTCTGCTGGTCCATCTAAGTCCCCCCCACTATTTTTTTTCCAAATATTTCGAATGTACAGACGCGACCAATTTTACATTCTTATTATATGTATAGATTTGTATGAAACAAAACGTTGTCATTGTTTTTTCATTCGATAACATCAACTCAATATCGATATTGCCTCAAAAATCGATTCCGCGATTCGATTGACAGTTTATCAATCTATTCGATGTCTTTGTCCGGAATCCAATAATGGCTAGCCGCGATTGTTTGCAATAAATCGATTTATGGAAAGAAATGATATGAATAATTTATCCCATTGATTCATCCGAGATCACCGCGGCTTTGGTCGCGATATCACTTTGAATGTAAAAAAGCCTTTCTCCGTTTCAGTATCGCGATTCAGATATCTTTATCATAGTCGGGAAATTTATTTCAACCAATACCAGTGGAAATGGATTTACAAATATTAGATCTCGCCGCCACTGAATTAATTTGAAATTATAATGTAAAAAACTAAAACCCGAATACGGAAAAAACGCGCTCTAAAAAGTATGAAACAAGAAAATATTCTCATCTAGAGGATTGCCGTGGTCCGTGTAGGTCTTTTAGGGCTAAATGGCACATGAACACGGACTTTTTTTTTTTTTAAACTTACTTTTTATTTAATTATTTTGGAGTTATAGGTAACAATATATATATTTTTGAAATGTGCTCATCAAGCTCTTTCATTTGATACCCCACACGGTTTCATTAAAAAATGTTTTTTTTTTAGTTCATGACATTATGTCCTCTAGAGGGCGCCATATGCAATTTTATGTGACGTTACATAGCCTATAACCAGCGCGCCATTAAGCCGCTTCTGACGATACCTCATTTGTCAAATTACGACAAGTAGTTTGGAAGTTAGGTGGGAACAGATGCACATACATACATACCGGTCAAAATCATAACGCCTCCGTAGTCGGGTAAAAAGTATGAAACAAGAAAATATTCTCATCTAGAGGATAGCCGTGGTCCGTGTAGGTCTTTTAGGGCCAAATGGCACATGAACACGGACCACGGCTATCCTCTAGATGAGAATATTTTCTGGTTTCATACTTTTTAGAGCGCGTTTTTTCCGTAGTCGGGTTTTAGTTTTTAAACTTACTTTTTATTTAATTATTTTGGAGTTATAGGTAACAATATATATATTTTTGAAATGTGCTCATCAAGCTCTTTCATTTGATACCCCACACGGTTTCATTAAAAAATGTATTTTTTTTAGTTCATGACATTATGTCCTCTAGAGGGCGCCATATGCAATTTTATGTGACGTTACATAGCCTATAACCAGCGCGCCATTAAGCCGCTTCTGACGATACCTCATTTGTCAAATTACGACAAGTAGTTTGGAAGTTAGGTGGGAACAGATGCACATACATACATACATAGATACATACATACATACCGGTCAAAATCATAACGCCTCCGTAGTCGGGTAAAAATAGGAATAAATTTAATGATTTCAATCGATCGATCGGAGGTTAAGCAACGCTTGGCAAGGTCAGTCAGAGATGGGTGACCATTAAATAGCATTTGAACTAAGCGTCTCCGTACTTCGGAGGGCAAGTAAAAAGTAGGTCCCGGTTGTTGTCATCTAGGCAGCAGTCTTTAGCCTTGTCAGAGGCCTTCGGGCGGCTTGAACAACTCTGACACCAAGATGGGCACTAACCATACGATAGCAAGAAGAAATTAATGAAATCTCTACTATTAAGTCACTGCCAAACAGGACTCAAACAAGCAACCGCAGACAGCTGTAAACAGGGTTAAATGAGGTACGTATCCATGATAATTCATACTACACGTAAAAAAGCACGAACGTATAGGTATTTTTTTACACACGGCTACCTGATCCCAAACTAAGCAGAGCTTGTACTATGGAAACCAGATAACTGATATTACTACATATACCACTTTTTTATTTGTAAATACATACTTAATATACATATACACCCAGACTCCAGACATACAGACATGTTCATGCACACAAATGCATGTCACGGGTAGGAATCGAACCTACGACCTGCAGCGTGAATGTCGCCTCCGCGCCAACTACGCTAACGGGCCGTCAAAATATACCTATGACGGTTACGGCCGAATACTCAAATACCTATTTATTTAAGTCCTACTCAGCGGTTTGAGACGTCGCTATCTCTCATTTTTTGTATGGCGCGTCAAAGTTAAGCAGCTCTCAAATTTGAGTTACGTACGAGTATTCGGCGGTTAGAGACGAAAATTGCCGCCACAGTTTCTAATGATGGACAAACGGGCCGACAGAAACAATACAATAAATTTAAATGTCAGTTGCATAGATGGACGCGGAAGTGCTTGGGATAAGTTATTCGCAGTATGGTTATGGCTTTAGAACCATTTATTTTATCTATTTTATAACAATATGTCACGTTATGGAAGATTATTCCCTAAATTTATATAAATTTTAATCCACCCACAAGGGCTTTATAAAGCATTTTGGGGAATAAAATATATTAATATATATATAAATATATTATTATTGTAAATAGATTTTAATTTTAAAAAATTATTTTCGAAATTTGCCCCAATAGGAATTAAACCCGCTATCAGCCGGTGCAAAGAGCCGAACGGCTTAAACTAAACCCACTAGAACAAGCAGTCGTTATACATTTAGGGATCCTCTGTATATTCTATTAAAAATATTAGACGTCCCTATATAACAACAAAACAACAAGAAAGTTAAAGCCCCCTAGCTTGTCGTTAAAATCTCATTTTGACGCACGCAACACGGAAGCTGACATAGATACGGTCCCGTACATTTTTAGAACACGTTTCCCATATTACGTGTCGCCATATAAGGTACAATCTATTTGATATAAATAGATCCTACGATTTCCATTTAAAGGGTCAAAGTGCATGCTATCATCCAAATGATTACAAAGTGACAATTTACGAAGCACGTTAGTTCTGAAGGGTGTTTTACAAAAGTGTTGTAAATGGATTATTATTTTTAAGTAGAGGTCGTAGCTTCGTTGGTTAGACGCTCGATGCAACGGTGCGTTAAGCCACGTTCGGCTCCGTTCGGCCTTGGATGGGTGACCAAATTATAACAGCTGACCTTCTCTGTGCTTTAGGAGGCACGTAAACCTGGCGGTCTCCGATGTTATTCTTAGATCTTTCACAGCTGTCAGGCATAATCAGAAGCCTGAGAAATCGGACAACAATGGTATAACCCTCAGGTTGCCGATAGTCCCACTAGTTTGGTCTCGAAACGCAGATGATAATGACTCCGTGTAAATATCGGCAATCAGCAAAATAGGGGTAGACTGAAAGCCGACCCCGCATAAAAATTAAAATTAAAACAATGTAAAAAAAGACAAGCCCGCTGAGTTTGTTGCTGGATCTTCTCAGTCGAGGTCGTGTTTCCGATCCGGCAGTAGAATTTAAGAAAAAATGAAAAATGACAATTTGTAAGTGCCCCCGTAGGCCTAAATAAAATAAACGTTTTGAATTTTGAATTTTAATGGGATAAGGGTAGGAAGAAGGAGAAGTAGAAGTAACACGTGTTTTTTTTGTTGCTCCTAGAAATACTTACAACGCCGGATCAAATGTTTTGTTAGTAACGAGAGTCATAATTTCAGATTAGGTCGCAGATTTATATGTATAGTTTGACAGATGTGCACACCAACCCGTGAACTGGGCTGTTTGTAATGCTATGATTTATTTCCCCGCTGTAAAACAGAATTGTTTTCTTTGATGCAAAATCCATTGATACTCGATGCATGGTTTTAATAAGTTTATATTTTTTCAATAAATAATATAAATACCTTAGGTAACAATATTTCTTTCATGTTACTTTTATTTATACAATATAAATAAAGATCTAATTATTTACACAAAATATAAAAAAAAAGTATAAAAATTCATATTTAAAAAAAAAATACTAAGCAGGGTGTAAGTGACAGCCCTCCACATACTGACAAGCTGAATTCTGGGGGCTTACCACAAGCTCTTATTGCGATTCAATTATAGGAACGTTTTAATGACGTTTCTTATTGTCATGACAATAAAGTACGTCATTGCACAAAAAGTCGCTGAAACGTTAATACGTTCCTGTAATTGAATCGCAATAAGAGCTTGTGGTAAGCTCCCAGGACCTTATTTTGAATCATATTCCACTAGAAATTTTCTCCGGTTTTTTTTTTTTTTTCAGTTACAATTCCCGTATCGGTACGCAGCATTCTATTTTTGTAAATAAAACAGCTAAAATAAAAAGAACAACGCGTGAATGACGTGGTACGAGCGCGTTCGACGGCAAGCATTGGCCCTGTGGCGGGGAGGGCGGTCGTCCGCTACGTGCGTTTTGCCACGGTAACGATACATTGCGTGTAAGCTAATAAAACAAATTAACATAATTTCATGTACCGATCATCTTAGTATGACATACTGAAGTCATCCATCAGTATGTGGAGGGCTGTCCATTACACCCTGTATAAACAAAAGGAACTTAACGTCGTCGTCGATTCCAAAAGTATTACCGCATTTCCGCGTTGTGCTGTACTTATCTGCTGCGCGAAATAAAGGCCCCCCGCCGGTCACGTAAGGTGGTCCATGCATTATAGATTTACCCCCAAGTTATGCTCAACTTGCACGGGCTTTACAAATCAGTTTTGTTCCTAGAAAATATTTTTAAAACCATTGTAAAATGCCTAGAATCTCTATAAATTTGGCGTTCTGTATTCCTTAGTAAATTGCGTATACGAAACATTAGCGACTGGAATCGTTGCGATTGGAAGTGCTTATGACTAAAAGCAAAGAGACACTAATATATATATATTTTTTATTTTTTATTAGCCTATAGGGCTGTCCCACTCCTGGGCAAAGGCCTCCCCTTTTTCTTTCCACACCACTCTGTCCATGGCAATTTCCGGCCACGCCTTTCCCATAAAAGTGTCCAGGTTATCTCGCCACCTTCTCCTGGGTCGACCTCGACGGCGATGGCCATTGGCAGGTATCCAGCCGGTGCTGATATTAGCCCACCTACGCGGGTCCATGCGTGCGACGTGACCGGCCCACTCCCACTTCAACTTCGCAGTTTTCTTGCCCACGTCCGTGATGCGAGTTTTGTCACGCAGGAAGGTGTTTCTGACCCGATCTGTCAGTTACTACTAATTTATATACTTACTTTAATTAATAAATATCACTAGACTAACACACACACTGTATGGCCGCAAACTAAGCAACGCTTGTACTATGGCTACCGTACAATGGAGAAATCTCAGCGACACCTGGGAAAATTACGAAAAGGCCGTTCCCGAAATTTTCCTATGGTGAGAATCGAAGCCGCAACCACCCAATGCAGTGATCCAGGCCCTCGTTTGGACCACTGCGCCGAGAGGTCGTCACGTTGCAATTTAAAATGTGCAAATTATCTGCATCTGACTAGAATATTTTCATCTTATTTTGATCCTGTAGCTTAGAATAGAATTAGCTCGCTTTCTATTTATTCGTGAAAGTAATATCATTGAACGTAATAAAATACTTAATGGATCAAATTAATTATGAGTGACAGGTGGCGTAATTGGAAGAATGTTGCTGAGTTTATTAGTTTTCGTTTAAAAAGCTGCTTTTATGAAATACTTCATTGTCAAGACTGTAGCTCTGACGTTGAAATATTTTATTAGTTCTAGACTGATGAGGGCCCGAAAGCATCACTGAAGATTTGGTTCGGTTGGTTTTAATAATCTCTATACTTTAAAATATTAAGAAATAAATACAGGCCACTCAGTGACTGATCCACGGTGAATGACTGACGGCCGAATACTCAAATAGCAGTTTGAGATGCCATTATCTGTCATTTTTTGTATGGCGTGTCAAAGTTAAGCAGTTCTCAAATTTGAGTTACGTACGTGTTACTCAGGCCGTGCATGAGTTAAGTACTCCTTCATCATGAAATGTCCAGCATCTTCATATGTTTAAGATAAAATTTTAAGTAGGTACGAAAATTCTTAAAATGTATTGGTCCCGAATGGCGTAAAATGTGTGACTATTTTAAAGAAATTTCGCAGAAATGCTAATATTCTGCGATAAAATCGGAAAAATTGCATTTGCAAACTTGCTTCCTAGCCCCCCTGGGCAGTGCATGCGCGTCACACAGGCAAAAGAAACACCGATTAAATTAAATTCTCAATTGAGATGCATTAAAATGGTCGTCATTGTAAAATTCCAATTTTCCAACTCAATTCATGAACATTGCGGCCCTTTCAACAATCGCGGACTGTACGAAATTATACCGTGGTCCAAGTTATAAGATACGCGGTAATAGACCAACCGTAAAGTTTTTTCAATATGTATATTATGTGTCGCCAGACAAAAAATCTAATGGTCGCAGAATAAGCATAGCTTGTACTATGGATAGGTATACCATAAAAAGGACTGAAGGGAGCCAGTGACACCCAAACTAGGGTTAATTTATCTACAACTACTACCTACCCAACAAAACCATTTTTTTTTCTTAAATTCTTGACGGCCGTTAGCACTGCCCCCGTTGTTATAATTACAGTAAGTCGAATTACTGGTGTTATGAACTCAGAACCTTAAATCAAGTACTTATTATGGAATATTTTTCTCTTTTTATATACTAGACTTACTGTAATTATAACAACGGGGGCAGAGCAGTCTTCAGGTCGAGAAAATGCTGACCGTCATGAATTCACGAAGATAGTATTAGAGACCAGTAATTTACCAGTAATTAAATTCTAGTAGACTTGGAGCCTAGGCGGTCGACAATTCGATATTCTTCTCTCATAACTCGTACCACATCCGGCCTGTGACATGTCGGTGCACTGAAGCCCACCGCCGCCTTTGTCCGCTCCGAACCAGTAATAGTCGGTAATAACTGGTTATAATTACTCCGTAGCTTCGACGGATGGCTTTTGATCGGTAGGCGTGAAATTGTTTAGGTGGACAGCATAGGCGTTCTATGTGACCTATTGTGTCCACGATATTGAAGAGTGTATGTAGACTATACATCGTAGATATACTCTAAGTGGCCATGAAAATAATTGCTACTTTCTACGTCTGACGACCGCATGGTGTAGTGGTTTGAGCGCTCGACTCACTGTTCGATTCCCGCCAGAGACAAATTGTGTAAACTGGTTTTCGTAATTTGCCCAGTGTCACTGGGTGTAAGTTTTTATGAGACAACTGAATAGCATAGACACCAATGTCATCTACATTTTATAGGAGTAGCAACCAATATTATTAAAAATTGTTTGTGAAAATTTGACATAAATAGTTCTTGAGATAATATGTATAACACAATTTTTCTAAATTGGAAGGATTTTGTTTGTTTAATTTCATGAAAAAGATACCTTTTAATTCTATTCCCGATTCTCATCCAAACCGCCAGTATTATTTCGCACTTTCGAAACAGCCTGTATAGGTCCCCACAACGTAACCACAATGAAAGAGTCCCTCATTAACATGCTAACCCTTTGTCTCATCTGTCTGCCATCTCCCTTTATTTTATCATCCCTATAATCCTCGGTTGATGGCAATTTATTTATGTTATCAAATGTGGGCAGGTAATACGAAAACATTCTTAATGTGGGTTTAAATTCCTTTTGGGGTAACAGAAGGGCTAAACAAGTGGCTGACGTCTACAAGCGTTCGTTCAAATCGCTACGCTTCATGTATGGAAATGACATAAGTCACGTGATCTACATAGCAACTTGTTGTTGATCTACATAGCGACGTTTTTCGTTTCCATACATTGTGAAGTCTATTCTATTCCATTCGATTAGCGTTCATGCCACTTGGCTAGCCCCTCTGTCCTTATGTTGACACCCGTCACAGCGGAAAAAGGTTTGGTGTACGTCCCGCCTTTTGAAGGCAAGGTGACGGGACTAGAAAGAATAATAGCTTTCAGTGGTACTAAATAAATTAAAAGGTACATCCATCGATCTGACCGCTTGGCGCATTGGTTCGAGCGTAGGCCGCTCGGCTCACTACATCGAGTGGTTTAGCGTTCGATTACCGCCAGAGGCGAATTTTGGAAACGGTCTTTTCGTGGTAGCGACTGTAGCCTAGGGAAAAACACGTTGGGCTAGCAATCAGAACGTTCCAGGTTCAATCCCCGGTGGGGCATGCACCAATGGATGAATTTACAGTTCGCTGACGGTGAGGGAAAACATCGTGAGGAAACCTACCTATCCCTCGGGATTAGGTAATAGTCAGTTCCTGTATACACGGCGACAAGGTTCACCACCTGTTACGTTGGGTTCTGACTATCTGGTGAAACGTGGGCTTTGAGTTGACTTAATATCTCCACAATGTGGTGGTGTATGGCCCCTCGAGCCTCTGCCTACCCCCGAATGGGGATAATAGTCGTGACGTTATATTTATTTATTTTTATTTCTTTTCGTAATTTGCACTCGTCTTGGTGTCACTGGGATTGCTCCCAGTCCATTGTAAAGTAACAACTGCACAAGCGTTGCTTAGTTTGGGACCATACAATTGGTGTGTAAGTCTGGCGATAATAAAGTTTGATCCTGACGTATTGATGCTAACTAACTACACCATCTGTCATAGTTATTTTCCCAGTAGCAACTTTCCTAACATAGAGTTAATAAAAACGTTAGAATGTCGCCATATAATGCACATAAGTAATTAAACCTACATAAGTAATCAAATGATATCCATTCTCAATGCAAAATGACCCTTTTTGTAATAATTCTTCTCTACAAGTTTTCGAAGTACTGTGGTCAAACACAAGAATGTTTTCAAACAGTTGTACAAACCTAAATAGAAATTACACAGATTCACTCTTTGACCCTTCCGCTTAACCGAGGAATAAAACGTAATTTCGTGTCCCGCCGCCCTTTCTGTCCACCCTAAACTTGCGCAATAATGGAGTATTGTATTATTCCGCTGTAGGTACTTCATTGGTATATTTGCACAGTGCAGAGATAAAATTATTTATTCAGATTAAAACTTAATTGAGTTTACTTTCGGTTTAGTATCTTTTGCTCGCGAGATTTCCGGTGACATTAGAAAAAAATACTAATATTAATAAATACTGACTGTCCAAAATAGGGTCAAATAGGTAGTAGGACAAACTTCTACCGCCTACAGCCCTCTATCCAAGTGGCTACGGCTAAAAGCATTGCTACAAATCGCTACGCTTAAATGTATGGAAATGACATTACAACTCAATAAGTATAGATCACGTGACTTATGTCGTTTCCATATCTTAAGGCCTAGTAACTCTACCAGCGGTTCACGTTTTCTTGAGTATATCACTATCGTCTACGTAAATTAACTGTAAGGGAAATGTTACTTCCTCAAACCTATATAGGCGCTTTACAATATACCACAAAAATAATTCACGTTGACGCTATCGAGTAGCGAGCTTAAAAAATGCGTGCCAATGGTAGAGCTACAAATATCCAAATGTTGACATCACGTGCCATCCATTAAGATGACAAAGGAAGCCGCAACAGATGCGGATATTTAATTGCAACCGCGGATACGACACGGGGAGAGGAAATTACATCGGATTCTGTTGCTGGAGCGATACACCGGTGGCGCGAGTGACGAGCCACTTGCCTTGATTTCTGATATCCTGGTACTTATACTCGCGTATTACTCATACTCGTGTATTACATACTCGTACTATTTACTCTTGTAAAACAACACTCCTAGTGTTTCTGTGGATGTCGAAAAGGGGGACAGTTTTATAGGTCTTTGAATCAACGGAACGGCAACACAGAAGTTGTGTTTAATATTCAAAGACCTTTTTAAGCAATAGTGCTCGTAGTTTATTTTTTGCATAAGGAGATGATCAGCAGTTACCGTAGCCTATAGATGCTTGCAATACCAAAGGCATTGCTCACACGTTGTCCACCTTAAGGGAAGTGGGACCAAGGCAGGGGAAGGGAAAGGGGGTTGAAGTTGAGCCTCGTTCACTCAATATTCTGTGACAGGGTGGTACTACCCCTTTGAGCCAGCCCATGTATGACTTGTAATCATGGAACAATTACTAAGGGGACTGGCCCTAAGCAACTCGGCCGAGTGGTCGGCCTAGTACTAAATCGACATAAAACGAAGCGAGTAGTTCAACTATTTACCGGTAGATAGAACAATGAAAATGAAAAAACAATGGCCACGTTTTTTTTTTCATACATATATCTAATAAGGGCACCTCTTTCTTTAGTCTTTACTCTGTGGTTGTAATCAATTGGCTTGCCTGTACCACCAATACGATTCGATTCGATTCGACTAAACTTCGATTTTGACTATTCTGTGCTTTACTGGCCACACATGAATAAAAACTACATTGGGTGGATTTAAAAAAAAATAACAAAAAAATATAGATTCCTAGTTACAAGGCTCAAAAGCAAGCAAGCAAGCAAGCAAGGCATCTATAAAGGCCGTATGTCCCACCATTTTTTTTGTATTCCATCAGCGACAATAGCAATCGGACACCGATAGCTGGACACAATACCGCGCTCCAACGCAACATTCCATCTAATTGCTTTCTTCGTATTGTTTCACATTCGTCATAGGAATTGTATATAACAATGGGGAGAGGAGATTGGACCATAGTACTATCATAGTACCTACCTTATTTTATTTTAGGTTGAGATCTCTTGATAAGATATAGGCATGTTACTTTGACTCTGCCTTAAGATGAGATGATGAGCCGTATTGGCAATGTAATGTTTTCAACATTATTTTCCGTGGGCGTCTGTATACTGTGTCCATGATCCATTAGTAGGACAAACTACACTATTTAACAAAGTCTAGGGCACAATGGTATTATCATGGTATAATAATATACTTCGCCTGGTTCACTCCGAGACACGGGCCTACGTCATGGCCGCTATCTACCAATCTACGGCTCTGCAGGGCTAGCCAAGTGACATGAACGCTAATCGAATAGAATAGAATAAACTTCACAATGTATGGAAATGTCAAACGTCGCTATGTAGATCAACAAGTCGCTATGAAGATCACGCTTGAGATCACGTGACTTATGTCATTTCCATACATGAAGCGTAGCTATTTGAATGAACGCTTGTAGACGTCAGCCACTTGTCTAGCCCTTCTGTTATACCAGTGGTCGAAAATCATAAGGGCGGAAACCCACCGCGGTGCACGGAGAGGCCACGCACACGGCCACGGCTACGTTCTGCAAAAAATGTATGGATGACGTCATTTCGTGCGTGCGCCGGGGTGGACACGGTGACATACTACATTTTCATGCAAAGCGAAGCTTGACCCACGTGCGTAGCGTGTGCGTGGCCTCTCCGTGCACTGCGGTGGGGCGCCCCCTAAACTTCTCGTCCTAATATTTATTACTTGTGCGAATCTAATAACACCATGCAGTTTTTACTTGGTAATTACATTCATTTCAGTAAAACTTGGATTGTCTTGTTTTTGTGACAAACGAAATGACAATTAAGTATGCTACGTATATTTTTTTAAATGATAATGAAACAAAATATTTCCATAACCCGCGTTTTATTGCAATGAAGTGGCAACTGGATAGTGACGTACAAGACATATGACAGTCTAAAATACACTACTCAACAAAGTCTAGGGAATAAGTCAACTATATCAACTCATTTACGAAAAAGCACTGGCCAGGAAAAATATAAATGCAGGTTGAACGTGCATTCAATAATTCTTCTAAATTTAAATAATAAAACAAAAGCAAAAGCTGACATTTGGACTTTTTGGCGGGAAGTGGAAAAGTGATGTTGTCATTTTTGTTTTAATTTCCAAAACTTGTGTTTCCGTGTATTATAATGTGTAATGTTGGCGGAATATTAACCATTATATGTTCATAGATGTGCGTGAGTGTGGGCAATTATAACAAAAGTGGTAAAACATGATTTTCAGGTTCCTCCAAAAAGTCTAGTAATGTGTCAGTAAAGTATCCGCCACTTTACTGATAGGGTTTGGGGGGTATTTTAGGCCTTGCCAAAGGTCTTCCTGTGCTTGACGCAGCAAAAAAATTGTAATATTATATTTTACTTGACACTGGCATATGCGAAAAGCGACGCCATAACGAAGAAAAAGAAAAAAAAAGCTGACATCTGGCTGACTTGTACGGTGCAAGTGTCACTCCCCGGAATATTGGACCCCCCGGACCTTGGTTTATTGGACCATAGGCATTATAATGTTTTTTTTTAATTCATATTTTTTTATCTTAGATGTAGATTTAAATTTAGAGAAATTATGGAATGCACGTTCAACCTGCATTTATATTTTTTACTGGCCATGTCTGCCATGTCACATGCATGGACCAATTACTAAGGGGACTGGCCCTAAGCAAGTCGGCCGAGTGGTCGGCCTAGTACTAACATCGACATAAAACGAAGCGAGTATTCAACTATTTACCGGTAGATAGAACAATGAAAATGAAAAAACAATGACCACGTTTTTTTTCATACATATATCTAATAAGGGCACCTCTTTCTTTAGTCTTTACTCTGTGGTCACATGTCACCCTCATTCTTTGTTTACGCGCATATTTTACGCGGTAATGCGTTAATTTTTCCATACTTGTTCAAAAAATCACACAGCACACGGAAGCTCACACCTCCATTAACCCTTTCAATGGCCCGTCAAGTACTCGCTGTATACCGTGGCAATTAGCTGTAGCCCAAATTAATTAAACCGGAGTTAAAGCTCCCTTAAGTTAAATTAAGACTCTTGTACATAAGGTATAATGACGTTTATATCTTGTTTGCAGGGAAGAGATTGGGTTAAAAGATTAATGGGCCTGTATTATATTTGACGATCGTTTGGTGCTGGTTCGAGTGTTGGCCGCTCGGATCATTGCATCGGGTTGCAGGTTCGATTCCCGCCAGAGGCAAATTTAGAAAATGTTATTTTAGTCATTTGTCGGTCCCAGTCCATTGTATGGTAGCCATAGTACAAGCGTTGCTTAGTTTGGGATTCTTTGGTTTGTAACAATAAAATTGTTGGTGTGTAAGTCGATATTTATTTATATGTAAATCGTATGGGGTATCCTATTTTTTATAAATAAATTCAGCCTAAAGTAGTTATTTTTCGAGTCGTCAACGGCAATGTCATTGGTGTTGCAAGTTTCTATAGGCTATAGTAACTGCTTAACATCAGGCGGGCCCTACGCTTATTTATTACAGGGAAAGCTTTATAGGCTTGAAGTAAGAGAATTCGATTGGATGGTAGGAATATGTAAAGGTGTATAAAACTTATTTCTCTCTATGTAAAAAATTTAATAGAAATATTTTTTGAGGGGTTGCTGCCGACGCCCTGAGTTGTTGGGTTACAGAACAACTACCCTTCTGAGAGCAGTGGGACCAGTTTTAAGGTCCAATCAGTTATAAGAATTTTCAGGTTTCACAGGACTGACATATTTCCTTCAAAGTAAGAATAATACCTATACAAATATAAATACTGGCTCTATGTAGAGCGATGATACCCAAAGTGATCTATATCGACCCCCAGGGGTCTACGGGGTACATGTATGCGAAAAAAAATATTTGGGGTCCATAGGATGTAAATGGGGGTCCACGATAGTTGATCATTTAAGTAGGTCGCGATTTTAATTTTGACTTTTCATTAATTAAGTAATATAAATTTTATTTTAAATGAAAATATATATTTTTTAAATTAGATATTTCGCATCCCTGATTGTAGAATTTGTAAACATACTTCTTTTCGCAATGTTATAATAGGTATTAGTAACGAATTAATACATCTCATAACATTGTGTAAGTTACCGCCGAATACTCGTACGCAACTGAAATTTGAAAGCTGCTTAACTTTGACACGCCATACAAAAAATCACAGTTAACGACGTCTCAAACTACTAAGTGGGACTTAAATATTTAAGTAGCCTTTGAGTATTCGGCCGTTTGTAGCATAATCGGGTCGCAATAAACTTTGAACTTGTAGAAACTTGTACATGTACGTGCTACCTACGTGCGTACACGAATGAAGTTGATGAGTTTTCAAAAATGCAATATTAGCTAAGCAGGGGTTGGGGGGGGGGTTATTAGGGATTTCGGGTCTACCCAAAACCGAAAAACATTGCAAGGGGTCTATGAGACAAAAAAGTTTGGGGACCTCTGATGTAGAGTATCTGTGCTCTATCACGCGGATTCCTTGGTTCAAATGGAGTGAACAATCACCTCGCCGCCCGCCCCAGTTGAGTAGTCAAATCACACGATGGCACGTATTGACCTCGCGATATAGACAGTTTACTTTTCAAATCAGTTTGCAATTGAAATGAGTATCTGTATTATTATACCGATATTTTTACGTTATTTTAATAGCCTATATAGTTTTTCACCGCTGGGGCAAGTCCTTCCCTTCTCTCCTCGATAACTATTCACATTGCTTTTTATTACTAGCCTCTTTTTGTGTGCCACTTCTAAGCAAAGGCTTGACTTCTCCAAAAAGCACGATTTTGAGCGGTCAAATACCAAGTATCTCCCGCAAAGGTGACCAAATCGGCCCGCCATCTCCTCTTGCGTCTATTCACATTACTATTCTTAATTTATTTTATTTTGGCCTCCCCATTTTGTCTCCCTACATCCTTGTCGGCTTATCGTGACCATGTTATCAAAGGTGTCTCAATTTTCACATTTTTATTGCCTGTTAACTGTCCCACTGCTGGGCAAAGGCCTTCCTTTCTCTCCTCCATAACTATTAACATTACTATTCTTAATTTTTAAATAACACTTTGACATTAGAAATATGTTACTTACTATTTTGTTGTGTTTTGTTTTAGAGTTACACACCAAGCAACTTAGATGGGGAGCCGTATAAGGATTTTCTTGATTTACTCGAGCGCGTCAGATTAAGATAAGGGAGATAGCTTACATATTGATAAGAACCTCCAACCAGTATGAGCCCTTAATATTGGTGGGTACGCTCAGGGGAACCAAAAAAAATAAAAATTTACCGTCTTAAAATACTCGAACTCATCAGATTAAGATAAGGGGGATTCATTACTAGCTAAGAATTGTCAAAAGTGTTAATTTTGATAATTTGATCGTCAGTCTTAAGAAATGGGAGCATCTGGAAGTTTCAGTTTTTCACACCCTCCGTTTTTTTTATAGGACTGCTTTGTGGCAAAAAAGCGTACAGCCCGCTTGATTTTAAGCAGTTACCGTAGCCTATAGATGCTTACAAAATCTGGCGCGCTCGAGTAATTTTTTTTTTTTTTCAATTTATCATGTTGGAGCATGAAAAGTATCAATATCTGACACGTTTGAGTATTTCCATGTCATTACTTTTTATTTAAAAAAAAAATGAAATTGTCATGTAGACGCTTCCCCCACCGCTGAAAGTGGAAACATCTAGAACAATGTATTCTTCCTATCATCTCATCTACCGAATCTACTAGGTTTGGACGACGCTCGAGTAAATCCACGAAGTGCACGCTGGGCTCCCCATCCAACTGTACGTTCCCAAACTAAGCAACGATTATAATATGGCCACTCTCCTCCAATGGACTGGGGGCGATCCCGGTGACACCCAGACCAGGGCAAATTACGAAAAGGCCGCTTCCGAAATCTGCCTCTGGCGGGAATCCAACCTGCAACAACCCAGTGCAGTGATCCGAGCAGCCTACACTCAAACCACTGCGCTAAGCAGTCGTAAAACGGTACAACAGTCACAATCCAACAATTCCCCAAGTGAAAATATAATTTAGTCTGCAGTTATTTGCATTTGGCGTCTCTAAGATGGCTCAGAAAGCCGAAATTGAAACGATTGAAAGTTTAACGTCTATCCGAGGCGGTTAAAATGAAATCGTAAATCAACTGATGCTAGGAAACGACGATAAATTTATTTTTTACTGATGTAATTATTAAGTAATTTAAATTAAATTAAATAAATCCAATAATTACCTGGTAATGTTAGAAAACTTCTCACATGAGGCCAATATGTTATTTAATTGTAAAATTTTTACTATATTTTATTATTATATTTTATTATTTTAATTGTGTTTGTTTGTTGTGTGTCAAAATGTCCCAGGATATTATTATTATTATTTCTCGTCCGAAATATAAAAGTTTTAAAAGTATTATCACACTCGACTATTAAAAGGAGCAACACGCACGAAGCCTGTAAATGTGAGTGCAACACCCAATTTTCTAAAAAAAAAAACCTTCGAGACGCGATACAGAGACGGATTCAACAGTTTTGCGCGCGCCTCGACCCCCCTCAGTTTACTCTGAACTCCCGGGCCGCACGCACGTCACCCGCCACCGAACCTTCCACCGAAGTTCTAAATTCAAAAATACAGTTCCATTTTCAAATCGAATATTTCGCTTTTTCTCAGTGACCAGTGCCAGTGATAGACGCATACGCTAATGATGTGGACCATGACTGAAGTGGGGTAGCTGAAGTAAAAAAATGTCATCAAACCGATGATAAAATGATGAGGGCACCGAGGATTTGAACGTGGTACTGCCAGGTAATGTATTCTTTATATTGTTATAATATTATATTTATTTATAATAAAAAATAAAAAAAAACAACGCAACAAAATAGTTAAGTAACATTTTACAAAAGCATTATTTTTAAATTAAGAATAGTAATGATGTAGCGTAGCATCGTTATAATTATAACATAAAATAAAAACCTAATCAAGTAACGGTTCTAAAAACGGTTGCAAAAAACCACTTCCTGGAATTCTTGTTTGTAATAACAACAATTTCGTAAAGAAACATTTAGATTGAAAATAAACTGTTCTTAGAATCACAGAAGGGAATAATTTTACGTTATTATAATAACGTTATACGTTAAAGCGTTATAACGTTATACCAGTTATTTTATAAACATCATTGTATGTGTCCAGTGTGAGATATAGGCCACTCATAAAGGGCGACGTAACGTATGGCCTTCCGCGTCCACCGACAAATCATTAGGAGTGAGTCGCTTATGGCCTCGGCTATTGGAGCATTTACTCATAACTATAAGGAAAAGTGACTAATAGCTCTATTACGGCTATATATGATTTTTATGCAGCTAATTTAATACATACTCTAGCTCTCTGTCTATCGTATTAAATTATCCGTCTAAGTGTCCAGTTTTTTAGTAGTTAGTGTTAAATGCGATTTTTGGGATCGCCCCGACGTTATATGCAGTCGATATTCGGGAATGGAACTCGAAACTCCTCGCCTGACGGTTTAACCGTTAGGCTATTAGCGCTTTGCATTATTTACGAAATAAATTATTTTAATTTTGAAATCTGTAATTCGGAAATAATTTGTACAGTTACCTGAAGGTTTCAGAACATACTTATGTTTGTAAATTGCATTTCACATAAGGACTTTAAATAATTAAATAATCAAGACAAAGTTTTGCCCGAGTGACTTAGAGATCTTGCTCTAGCACTCTAGCAAGTCTGTTAATGGTTTAACTAGCTCTACTTCTCGACTTATATAATATTTAATAGTGCCTGCCGAATATTAACTACATACACTGGACCGCAATGAAAAAGGGTCGCTTAAAAAATCTTCAATATCTTCAATCGCATTTTTATTTATTTTATATTTATTAAAAATAAAAAGCTTCAATTCATTTTTTTTTTCATTTTAAAGTCTATATTAAAGCATATTAAAATATTCTTTAATTTAGACTTTATTTCAGGTATTTCTGAAGATATTGAAGATTTTCTAACCGACCTTTTTTCTTTGCGGTCCAGTGTAGTTGTTATATTTTGTTATAATGTTTCCAGAATATTATCTTCGGCGTTCCATGGTTCAAACTTTAACTACACGATATATTCAATTACATTAAATTAGTTTTTATTTAAAAAATAATTACATTAATAAATTCAAAAGTATATTTATATCTAGTATAAAAACGTGTTAATATAGAAATAAAGCAAGTAGGTATTTGATTTCCATCTAAATAGATTTTCTTTTTATGATTAAATTACTAATGTATATTGGACGATGGCTAAAAACGTTTAGAAATTTCTTAAAAACCCAAAATACGCAAAAATAACGCGATTAAAACACAAAGGGCTATAGTAAAGTAAGCTTACTAAGCTATCAACTCTATAATTTATTAAATACCTCATCTCCAAAAACTCAATCCATCCATAATATGTACCAACAAAGTACTCCCTTAATAATTCTGATTACAGATTAATGCTGAAACGGCCCTTCAGTAAGTCTCATTATAAGAATTTACTCTGTAATTCGGTAGGATAATAATTACCCTTCCGAACCGGCTGAAAGTTAGCCAAATTGGCTCGCCTTTCCAAATAATTATAAGGTAGCTAAAAATGTTTCAGCCTAAATTAAACCGTTGTTGGGGCAAGATAAGATACTTGATATTTCATTTGGATATTTTAATATATACTATAATTTCAGATTAATAAATAATTATAAATTAATTAATTTCTACCCTAAGTCCTTTTGCTTATATTGGGACTAGGTCCGCCACACACTCCCACCACTGTAACTCCTGTAAGCCAGGATCGACAATGGTGTCCAAAGATGACGCGAAGGTTTGACTCTCAACGAGTCCAAGGAAATAGTACATTGTAATCTGAGGGGAAAAGTAACTTATTAATTGGTCCCGAGACGGGGTTTAGCGCCCGAGCGTAGAAAATAGAACTCGTATTTTTTTATAATTTGACAGAATCGTTGACAGCGGGCAAAATCGTATATCCAGAAATACGATTTTACCCGACCTAAAAAGTATCACCTTCTGTCGGCTCTTCAGGCACCTTCAGACCTACTTACCGCGTATGAGTGATGAAAAAGAATTATACACTTCCCTCCGTTGCAAACATAACAGAAGAGGCTGATTGCCACTGAAACAAGACTACAACTGATGGAACACTAGTTGTAATCTCTTAATTCCAATAAAAGGTATGGCAAAAGCGTCTGAACGCAAGAAAATTTTCCCTGGTTTTCAGATAACGTACTTAGATTATCACTTGCTTACGGTAAAGGAAAACATCGTGGGAAACCGGCCTGTCCTAGAAAACCTTAAAATAATCGAAATACATGAGAAATCGACCAACCCGCACTGGGCCAGCAAGGTGGATTATAGCCTGAATCCCCCTCGCATCGAGGGGTGGCCCGTGCCAAGGAGTGGGACGTAAAAAGGGTCATATATAATTTATTGAGCCAGACCAAGTCCCACTTTTCCTGTCAAACTTGTCTCTAAAATAGCCAGACTTGCACACCAACTGTATGGGTCCAAACTAAGCAACGCTACCGTACTTGGACGGGGGCGGTCCCAGTGATACCCAAAGCTCACAATCAGCAAATCACAATAATAAAAAATACAATAATAGGTGCCCATTTAGAGTGTTGTGACGATAATTATATTAACGGGGTGGGCTTCCCCAGTGGCTGTCAACCGGGTCGTCAAGGTAAACGCGATTTTATTACCGTTGCGTAATTAATCATGATATTCGTGACAACCCTCGTGGAAATAGAATTTTATTTTCAACACCTGTGTGCGTATTAAATACATACCCTTTAAAAGAATAAAGCGACACTTTTGAAAATAAATATAAACTGCTGTAGTGTAAAACGTTTGTTTTTTAAGGTTCGTCAGAGCTAGCGGACTATATTATGCTATTATTACTATTTACTGATGATAGAGTCCCACAGAGTAAAGACTAAAGAAAGAGGTGCCCTTATTAGATATTTGTATGGAACAAAACGTGGTCATTGTTTTTTCATTTTCATTTTACTATTTACCGGTAAATAGTTGAACTACTCGCTTTGTTTTATGTCGATGTTAGTACTAGGCCGACCACTCGGCCGACTTGCTTAGGGCTAGTCCCCTTAGTAACTGGTCCATGTAGAGTCCTGTAGCCAATTGACTGCAGCTCATATATTCATACGAGCCCGGTAGCACGGTACGGTGCGGTAGTACGGTAGTACCACCCTCTCACAAACGATTGGTGTAATGTAGCTATTGCAGGAGCGTTTCGTACTTTTTTTATTCCAATTTCTTTGGTTTCGTCCGACGAGTGATAGCCAGAAGCCCACAACGTAATATGCTCTGGTCTGGGTGTTACTGGGATCGTCCCCTGTTCATTGTATGGTAATCATAGTATTAGCGTTGCTTAGTTTGGGACCATACAGTTGTAAGGTTAATCTAGACCCACCACACGCTCCCATTACTGTAACTCCTGTAAGCCAGGATCGACAATGTTGTTCAATGATGACGCCAAGAGTGTGGTGTATTTGTCTGGTGATATTTATATATTTATTTTTCTTTGACAAAACTACCTTTGTCTGTAAAACTCCACTAAGTTCCGGGGCCAACACGTCAACTCCAACCCTTACTATCCCAGCCCTACAACTAAAATCCTTGTCATCCTGAAATTGTGACCATACAATGACATTAAAAGGACAGTACACGAATAATAAGATAAGTGACGGGGCCGTTGGCGTGGTTGGTTTAGATTCTGTCTTTCACGCTGCAGGTCGTAGGTTCGATTCCGATTCCTACCCGCGACATGCATTTGTGTGTTTAACAAATGTGCATGCATGGACCAATTACTCAGGGGACTGGCCCTAAGCAACTCGGCTGAGTGGTCGGCCTAGTAACATAAACCGAAGGGAGTAGTTCAACTATTTACCGGTAGATAGAATAATGAAAATGAAAAAACAATGACCACGTTATTTTTTTCATACATATATCTAATAAGGGCACGTCTTTCTTTAGTCTTTACTCTGTGTGTGTGTGCATGTCCCGAGTTTGGGTGTATAATTTATATTAAGTATGTATTTACAAACAAAAAGTAGTATATGTAGTAATATCAGTTATCTGGTTTCCATAGTACAAGCTCTGCTTAGTTTGGGATCAGGTAGCCGTGAGAAAAAGAATGTCCCAGGATATTTATTTATGTAATATTCACAACTTTACAGACCGGAAACGTCCTCAAGTTGGAGAAAGTAAGAATTTATTTGTGCCGTTTAAATAATTCAGTACTGTGCCGAGGTGACGACGGTCGCGAAGTCGACTCATGTTTACAAACTTAGCGCCGTCTCGGGAAATGGAAATAAACTATGATAAGTACAAGTGTACTGAATAACAAGTAGTTTGAACAATGTAATGGGGGTTTTATGTTGGAATTGCGACACGCAACGTGTGTATTTGACACAAATTTCAAATAGTTTATTTCGTTCACGCCTACGGGGGCACTAACAAATTGTCATTTTATTTTTTTAATTCTACAGCCGGATCGCAAACGCAACCTCGACTGAGAAGATAAATACTAATTTTCATGTCTCCCAATTCAGATAAATTGGGCGCCCCATACAAACATTCACCCCTTTTTTATCCCCTTACGCGTGGAATTTTAGAAAGCCTCTCTAAGTTCTTCTTTTACGCAGCTATTTTAACAGTAACTTACTGTTAATATTTCATGTTTCTAACACCAGCGGTTTCAGCTGTGCACGTCTTGATAGACAACAGTGGTCCTAAAAGGGTTCCGTGTTTTCCTTTGAGGTACGGAACCCTAAAAAGGAAGAATTATGTCATTATTTCCCCAGTACCCTTCAATCTTCCGCAGCACTGACTACATACGGCATATAAATACGTCACCCGGTACGTAAGGTCGTATTGTATAGGTAGAACCCTTGGTAGAACCATTCAGTCGGATGGGCAGCTGTGACTGAGCAAGTGACCGTTAAACGTGATTTAACGTCGAAGGAATCGATACTAGACCCTTATGAAGCCCTAGTACCTTCGGAGTGATTTAGTACTTCAATATTGTTTTAAGACAGGTTAAATAAAAATACCTTTTCATCACTGATACGCGGAAAGTAGGTCGAAAGGTGCCTGAAGAGCCGACAGAAGGTGATACTTTTCTGATCAGGCAAAATCGTTGACAGAACGGGCTCAATCGTATATCCAGAAAACGATTGGGCCCGTTCTGTCAAAGATTCTGTCAAATTATAAAAAAATACGAGTTTCTATTGAACTATGTTCCAACCAAAGAGAATTTAATAGTTCCAACCTTCTTACATCCACTCAATTACAGCGCGATGTAAAATTGAAATAATATAAAGTTAAGTATTAATTAAAGAATATATTTTTTTAAATGACTTTATTATAATTTACTTTCAACTATTTCTTTAAAATAACATACATTTGGGCAAAATATTTACCATTTTTCCCTAAATCAATCACAAATCGTTCCTGCTCCGAATCTATAATCACAGACTAAAACCTTTTATTATGTTTGAAAAAGTACTGGCCTCTAAAAAAAACAAAGTGACAGCGTCAAAATATCAAAAAGCAAAATACGCAATCTACGTCAGTATATATGTGTTTGTATGTGTAAATGTTCACTATTTTTTTCTTTAGCTACTAAATTATTTTATTATTACTTTCCTTGTATACGTGATGAAAAGCACAGTGTTAATCTCGGGTTAAAGTAACTTATTATTGGTCCCTCGAACTATTAGCGCCCTCGCTACGCTCGGGCGCTAAACCCCGTCTCGGGACCAATTAATAAGTTACTTTTCCCCTCGGATAACAATGTACTATTATGACTTTGACTTAAAGATTAGTTATTCTTACAAATAAGATTTTAAAAAATAACTAGTTGCGCCCACAAGCCCCGGGCGGGCACCTGGGTGGTTACTTTGAAAAACGAACGCTGACGGATCGTCCAAAGTACGGATTCGATTTACGATCAAAACCATGTCAAACTCTGAAATCGTAAAGAAGAAACGAAAGAAGAAATGTCAAATCACGACGATCCGTCAGCCGAAACGTTTCGTTTCGTATTTCGAAGTAGGCCAGCTGATCACATTATGACGCGTAGCTCGATACTTGTGGGCACCGCTATTTGATTGCTCGGTCCATACGAATTGCAAACGACATTCAATGTTACCAAAAATCTAATTAAGAGGCCAGTCTTTAGGTCGTTACTCGCCTCTTCGAACAGTCACATGTCCCTTTTTTCTTGATAACGTCCTTGACGTCAAGCTATTCTTTCCAAAACAGATTACGTCTGACAAAATGAGTCATTTATAAACATTTTTTAAATACGGCCTTTTATAAAATATTTGTGTCAAAAATACGCGCTAGAAAGAGACAGCCTGTGAATTAGTCCGTAAAAAATTGTTCACTGGAGTTTTTAGAGTATATATTTTTATAAAAATGAGTATTTATTCTACGGTTCAATGATTTTTAAAGAATACTTATTATGACAATGTACAGATACTACTTTGTATACAAGTGTTCAATACATATTCAGTTACGCGTGAATAAAAAATATAAAAGAAAAACATGTATTCCGCTGTAGCCTTCTTTATGTATCAGTATGATAAACACAGTTTTGTTCCTAGAAATGCTTTATAAACTGGCTAAACATCTCTTTAAATTTGGCGGTGAGTTTAGGTATTAATTCAACATGGGCTGGCTCGACCGGGGTAGTACCACCATCTTACAGAAGATCGGTGAAAAGTAGCTTTTGCAGCCGGAAGCGCAACCCCCGAGCCCAACATTGAAGTCCCCTTGAGGGGGGCGTGCTGCCATAGATATTTTGAGCATATGCCGGCCGATGCGTTATAAGAATTTTACTTTACAAGCTAGGACGGCTATTTATCTAGCGAGGTAAACAACCTCTGAAATAGAACCTTTCTTCAGCGAATCCACGTTTAGTGAGCAGCTAATATATTCCATTTCTCTTTCATTCGTGTATTTGCATATAAATTGATTTCACGAAGCGAATACACCTTAATATTTGTGTTCGAAATAAGATAAGATTGATATTGGGACTCGATCAATAGGTTGTGTGCTCAGGATAATATAGTATAATAGAATTATATAATTATCTACCTACCCCTGAAAGTTAGTAGGCAGGTATTTAATCCATCCATTTGTCTCCGCGTGAAAAAAGATACTGGTGTTCATTTGGCTTGTCCATATGCCGCGTATGCCTCGCCCGAGCTCTAAAAATTCGTGATTTTTGACGTTTCTTACGATCAAAACCATTTCAAACGCTGAAATAATTGATGTCATATAACTTTCAGAGAAGTATCCACGAAAGAAGAAACATCAAATCACGATCATCGAATCCGTTCTCCGGATTCGTCCGCCCGATCCGTCAGCCGAAGCTTTCGTTTCGTTCTTCAAAGTAACCCTCCTGTATTGGCAATAGCAACATGTTTGCAACATTATTTTCTGCGAGAAACTGAGTCGTACTGTGTCCATGGACTCAATTTACAGCTAGTACACATTGAACGTTCGGCGTTGCGTTGGTACATACACGGCGCTCAGCATGGCGTTCGACAAAGAATGGAATCAAAATGGTTCAAGCGCAACGCGCGTTCGAAGTTCGAACCAAAATCTGACAACGCGCGTTTGACGTGTACACCGAAATTGAACGTCATAGTTTGTAAAACGTGGGTTAGTAAATCGCCTAATGTGTACTAGCTCTTAGGGTGCGTTTCCACTGAAGCGGAGTTGGGCGAATTGGAGCGGAGCGGACAAGAATTGGCCAACCACAGTGCTCGAAATCTCCATTCTGCTCTTGGCCCATCACAGTTGACCAATCACAGTGCACTTCTCTGCTCTGCTCCGCCCAGCTCCGCGTCAATGGAAACTCACCCTTAGTCTCTCGTCGTCTTTGTTAATACGGTCCAAAATTCGTCGTCAAAGAAAAAGATATAACGAATCAAAGTCAAACGGAACCCTACTAGTACATTCTACTAGAATATATCGCAAACATCAATAAGTAATAAGACGAACTAAGTCCCCAGACTTCGATCGGCTCCGCCTCGCCCGCCGGATCTTACATTAGCCATGAGAAGAAATCTGTTTTCCGAATACGTCCAGACTAGTCCGTCACAATATTATGTTACGGTCCAGTAATGGTATTAAACACATACAACGTACATACACGTACGTACTTACATACCAACTGTATGGTCCCAATCTAAGCAACACTTGTACTATAGCTACCATACAATGAACTGGGAGCGATCCCAGTGATAGACCAGGGCAAATTACGAAAAGGCCGTTTCCGAAATTTGCCTCTGACGGGAATCGAAGCCGCAACCAGCCGATGCAGTGAGCAGAGCGGCTAACGCTCAAACCAATGCGCCAAACGGTCGTCGTACATGATAGACTTCTGAATTTACTTTAATTAGAAGAAGTGCCAACAGATTCAAATCTTGGTTAGTAAATACATATGTACCAAGTCGTATAACTAATACCTTTAATACCTTTTTCCTAGCCTTATCCCATTTAATTATGAGGGGTTTCGATACACAGTCTACCCTGATTTGGCTGATTACAGATATTTACATGGAGCGATTACCATCTGCCCTCTGAGACCAAACTAGTGGGACTGTCGGCAACCTAAGTGTAAGACCATTTCTGACAGATTTTTCAGGCTTCTGCCTGTAACGAATGTCAAAGATCTTCCCAAGAATGACACTCAGGACCGTCATCTTATTGTACCCTCCGTCTCACGAAAGAAGTGGGATGTTATAATACAGTCACCCATCGAAGGCTCGACCGAGCCGAATGTGGCTTAACGCGCCGATGTATCGGGCGTCTAACCACAGCTTACAACGATATTAAATCTATGGCTCGACCATTTGTACGTCAGTCCAAACTGCACCTAGAACGAGGCGTGATTCAAAATAACGATAGTTTCGCGACCACGAACGATTCGCAACGATAATATAGAACGATCGTTAGCTAAATGTGGGCAAATGTGCCACATTGTGATGTAAGCGACTATTAGCTAATGTCACTTGAAGCAATAGGGTTTCCAAACGATTTGTTAACAGAGTTATCTCTAATATTAAATACTGCTCCTGATGTAGATGCAGCTATTAGATGCGTCTATAAGAGGCAAGCGGCGCGCCCGGGTTTTGACGTCAGAACGCATAGACCACATTGCATAATAGAAGTGCTCGGGAGAGGCACGCGAGGCAACTGGACGCACCAGTTTACTTGTCCATAAGGGCCTCCGCAGACTTGCTACTTTTAGCATCGGCGATCGGCGATTTTGCGACTGTATCGATGCTGCGTCGCGTTTCTTAGAGCGAGAACGAGCGACGCAGCATCAAAATCGCCGATCGCCGATGCTAAAAGTAGCATGTCTGCATTGGCCCTAATATAGGTGCTCGGGAGAGGCACGCGAGGCAACTGGACGCACGAATTTACTTGTCCATTACGCAAATAAAATTATGTTTGAAGCAATTGGCAACAACTTTTCATACATTTCAGCGAACTAAACTACGTAAAAATCCAGGATTACGCAAAGGTCAGCGAAAGGCTTTTCCATATATTTTTTCATATTTACTTTTACAGTCGTAGGCGTGAGTTTATTTTATCATAATAGAAAAATATCGTCCCAAAAACCTTTTTTGGATTGTGTTCTACTCTCAATTTATTTGAGTAAGCTCAGTAAAAGCGCTTATTTAACGTATGAGGTTACTTTTTTATAGCACTGAGGTGGCAAACAAGCGTACGGCCCGCCTGATATTAATCAGTTACCGTAGCCTTAAGATGCTTGCAATACCAAAGGCATTACTCACATGTTGCCGACCTGAAGGGGAGTGGAACGGAAGGAGGGGAAAGAGGGGTGTTTGGCTTCCGGCTCTCTCACTCATCGTGCGAAACGCAGCTGTAAAAGCTGCTTTACGCCGGCTGCTTTAAGCCGATCTTCTGTGAGAACATAGTACTACCCCGGTTGAGCCAGCCCGTATCTGGCTCATTCTCAGTCTGACCATTTTAAGTGGACCTTCGGTGTCAAACTTTTTTTATTGACACCGAAGGTCAGCATAAAATGGACCGACTGAGAATGAGCCATGTGAGCTGCAGTCAATTGGCTACAGCTTGGCTCTACCAACATAAACAAATAAAATAAATAAATAAATAAAAATTACGTCACAGAGTTGCATGATTAATATCAAAAAGTTGAGTAGTAACCCTAAGCACTAATCATATGTTCGCTCAGACGCGTTGTCATATAGCATTTATATAGCACGCGAAACCGCTAATTAGGTGCGGGATTCAAGTTCTCCCTTGCAGATAAAATTAGCTGTTTTGAGTTCATGTTATGGACGGCAAGCGGATAATCATGTTTATAAATACATAGATTCTACTGGTATATGAGTAACAGCTATACGCAACACAGTTTACACACATCTTATCATGTCATGTCATGTCATATCAACAATACTTTTCTATAAAAGACGTTCGGGTCCGCGTAACGCAGGCACTTGTCGCTATACCTCGTGCAACAATGAAACCAATAATTGTGGCAAATATTCAAACTCCCGTAACACAGAAACTAATATAGTTTCGTACCTACAGGGCCCTAAGTCGCTTAGCTATTGAACTGCCATTGCCATTAAGCTGCTATAGAGCCCGACCCTCTGATAATCAACCGACCAGTCGATCACTATAGCAGCTCAATTACAGTCAATAGTCACTTCCAAATGTCACACATGCCGCGCGAGACAAATTGCCTCACGAAGTATGACTTGCTTCGCGCGAGGCAAATACGCGTCCTGTCTCACCTGAGCGCTGTCGAGAACGATGTCAAATGTGTCAAACTGATTGCTCGGGTATACCCTTTTCTATCTAGAGTGTCAGTTGCCTCGCCATTTGCCTCGCGCGGCATGCGACTGAGGCAAACGTTGTGCTTCGCGAGGCATGTGGGTGAGCAGCCTCGCGCGGCATGTGCTTGTTGTAGTCACGCCTAATGGCTAAGCAACTGAGGGCGCAAAGCAGTTACACATTAGCTATTTTATATGTTCGAATGTTTCTTATACAACATGTATAACTTAAGCGAAACTCAAATCGCTCATAACTTGAGCTCTAATGTATGATAACATTAATCAAACGGAATGAGCCGTGTTATGTGTCAGTTCTACACAAATGATGGTGCTATTTACGTCGGCTTACAGGCTCCATTGACTCGTGTACCGCGGCCTTTATGATCGCGAATTCCATGGTATTTTTAGGACAGAATGTGCGATGATATAAAATATTTTTATTTACTGTAGGCACGTAAAACGTAGAATAACTTGGAATATTTAAATAACAAAACGTATAAAAGATAGCAGTTTAATATTACAGTATCTTGTAAAATACAGTCTAACATTACAAAATCGTTATCTTGCCTAACTCGAGATATCAAATAAACACAAAACTTCGTTCAATTCCCCGCTCTCTCATAACAAATACTAAAACTTAATTTCGCTAAAAACATTTTCTCGGGCGAAAGTGGGAGAAACAAAAGACGTTTATTTAAAGGTAAAGACGTCCAAAATGTGTGGCCACGAATTGGGCGAAAAAAGTCCCAGATAACCGGCTTTTTTGTCAAACCATGAAATTTTTAGTTTTTCAAAGTGTCATACCTACCTACTGTAATACTGTGTGAAATTACTAATTATTCGGATGAGTTTATTTTTCTACACATGAACGTAAGCTATTTAACTAATATTATTAACGGTTTATTACCAGATGATATTAACCCTAAGATATAGCTGAACTTAATGCGATAATAAATCCATATGAGTATCTCAGGAAACCTATCGACTATGAAAACTGAGTGAAATATCGATTAGGATGACCTTGTCTTTTGCTTTGTCTATGGTACAAAGGACGATTATTACTGTTTACTGTATCGTCGTAGTATCAGTAAATTACTAATTTGTAAACAATACAAAACAAATACATTTTCCGCTTCCCAACTCATGGCCTCAATGTCGTAGACGATAAATTACTACGAGATGCTACGGACGTAGCAAAGCGTAGCACCGTAGCGTCGTAGCATTTCGTAGCAGTCGTAGTTGCAAGTAATGAACGTTAGTTAAGTTGTCTTAGCTTTAATGCGCTTGTTCCATGTCACTGGCTAATTACATTATTACGATGCCAACCTAACTATTTTGTACAGAATTTTCTATTATGTTTTCAAACTATAGAGACATGAGCTTAATAAACCATTAAATAAAACACCTTGTACTTTTTTTGCATTTGCGTGGTACCGTGTTACGTTCGCGTAGAGAGATGTGTCCGTTTACATAAAATACTTTTTATTTTCACAATTTTCACTTGACTAATGAAGTACACAATAGCCGCGTCTACATCAGGCGCAAGCGGCGCCCGAGCACTCCGTTTTTTACATGGGAACATGTTTTTTCACCAAATGGCCGTTTTTCCAATAGCCGGCACGGCACCCGCACCGGCACAGCGATGGCGTTTTGAGCAGTTGTCATTGGTCAATGACCAGTTGTCATTGGTCAATGACCAGTTGTCATTGGCCCTGATCAATGAAAAAGCTGTCGCCATGCCGCTGCCGGTGCCGTGCCGGCTACTGGAAAAACCGCCAATGGTTTCACCAAACGTTTGGCAGTTCCAGAGCATAAACTGTCTCAGTACCAAATTTTATTTTAAAATACGCAACCGTCTCTGAGTGATGCTTAAACTCATTTTCATACTTAAGTTATTTTCTACGTTTCTCAGTTTTGATATTCCTTTGTTGATTTTTTTTCGACATAACCATATCATGATGCTGAGGAAATAGTTGCTAAAGTTCACCAGATTATCTCATACTACAAAGTGTATTTTTTTTTCAAATACAAATACTTTACAAGAATGTCAATCTTATCACCCACATTCGTCACCAGTCGGAAGGAAGGCGGGGCCACAAGGCCACTGAATGCGACACACTGATCTAAATTGCAAAGCGTTCCGGTCGCGGCGGCCATCACGTCACGGGTGACCGCCCTTTTGTTACGGCACCCTTGTCCCGCCCGTGATTTTAGGAGCCCTACTCCTGATCTACGATATAGGTCCTATTCTTTTGACATAATATTGTTACTTACTTAAATGTACATGATATGACACAAGCTGTTGGCTATGAGACTTTCAATAGTAGGGTCTAGAAGGCTCGCGTGCCGCGCGAAGCTGCGTGGTTGGTGCGTCCAGATGCCTGGCTTGTCTCGCCCGAGCACTCATGTTATGACATATATCTATGCGTTCCAACATCAAAACTGAGTGCTCGAGCGTGGCATGTGCCTGATGTAGACGCAGTCGGCAGCCTCAGTCGCATGCTCGGGCGAGTCAAAGTGCGAGCCAACCTACACTCTAGACAGAGAAGGTTATACCCAAAGGTGATAACATTATCGTGCTGTCTCATGACTAGTCCAAACTAGGCGAGGTAAATGACAGCGCTTGGATGAGGCAGGGCGAGCATTTGGCTCAAGCACGCCCTGTCAAACTAAGCGAGGCAAAGCATCACGCGGCATGTGAGACAACTGGACGCGGCTAATGACATACCAAATCAAACATGTCCGTTTGTTATATTATTCTACTAGCTGTACACTACCTCTCTCTATACGGGGTGGTGACGACATTACGACAATAAATTAAAACACGATCCCTACTAGTCAACCACAATATTTTAAAATTATCAAATTGGGTTTACAACATAGTTCAAGATTCCATTTTTTTAACAATTAAAACGCGAAACTAGTCTAAACCGAACACAACATCCTTTATAATCGCCTCCTTACCTCATAGACGGTGTTTCAGTCAGTGTCGGTGTTTTAGCGATACCTTTGTAGGCGTAAATTCAAAATGGTAAAAGTAAAAAAGCGATCCCGTGGCAATATCTTTGAATATAATTTGATAATGTTTTATATACAAACTACTAACATGATACCCAATATGTGGTTTCAATTATTGTCGTAATGTTGTCACCACTCTGTATTTCTCTCTCTCTCTCTCTCTCTATTTCTCTTTCCCTGCCTTTCTCACTCTCTCCGTCCATTGAGAAACAGTACAAAACAGATATAGGACACATTGATAAGGGCTTCGCTTCATCCATAGGCGAAAACAAAAGGGTTTGTACCTAATTTCCCTATTACTTTGCTGCCAGATATAATTAAATTCGTTGCGTAAGGCAATCTCAATACATTTATTATCCGTGCAAATACCTCGTAAACCGGTCAAGTGTGTACCGGTCCTCAAGTAGGGTACATTAAGCTATGAGTTTAACGCGCAGTGTTTTATGGGTATCGTAAACGATGGGCGGAAAATATTGGGGCCAGGGAACTGTGAAATGATGTTATTATTTTCAAGATTACGATGGCTTGATCGAAGTGATGAGATATTTATTATGCAACATGAGGTATTTATTGGCTAGTTGACTTTATATCAAATGATAACTATACCTATAGCACAGTCTAAGTAAATCAGACGTACAGTAAGGGTGCGTTTCCACTGACGCGGACCTGGGCGGAGTGGAGCGGAGCGGCGGACTGTGATTGGCCAGTTGTGATGGGCCAAGAGCGGAGTGGAGATTTCGAGCACTGCGATTGGCTAATTCACGGTCCGCTCCGCCCAGCTCCGCGTCAGTGGAAACGCATCCTAATTCCAGATAATTCATGCTTACATGAAACAAAAAAATATGACAGAGAAAAGTTAACAATAGTATTTCAAAAAGTTTTGCTAGTTCATTGACCTCAAAACCTTCCTGATGGATGAAAGTTTAAAATCCAAGGGTATGCGTAATTCTTTAATAGCATCAAATAGGTTAGGTACCCAACTAACTTCGAAAATACGATGTGCGTAGAAAAGTAACTCTTCAATAAAAGTAAAAGTTCTAGACGTGTGAAAGTAATATGATGGTAATATTATGTATGAAACTAATAAATATTGACGTCTGTCTGGCTAGTTCGAAATATCTGCGCTCCACTTATTCCGCTGAAAAAATAAAATATATAGTACGTTTTTTTATACTTGTCCTATTTGGTAAGCAAAGATGGCGTCCAGCGGGGCGATTGCGTAACTTTTTTGTCAATGTTTCAATTGGTTTCGTTCATCCTGTGTCAATTACATACGAAACCAATTGAAACATTGACAAAAAGTTACGCAATCGCCCCGCTGGACGCCATCTTTGCTTACCAAATAGGACAAGTATAAAAAAACGTACTATATACTTACCTATCAAATGAAAATATTCATTTATTCATCATTTCATTTACTAGTTATCTCGTTATCGATCTTTAAAATTGACATGAGCCAGAGCTACCGTGGACTCCGTTTAATACTCCACCAAGCCAACTAGGAACTCGGATGGAATGCGGCTTCCCCGCCCGCACACCCGCCACCGCCTGCGGCTTCCCGCCCGCCACACCTCCCGCACACCGCCACCGCCTTTTTTGTGCGGGTGACGTCACATTTGACAGGTTCCTAGTTGGCTTGGTGGAGTAGTAGGACAAACTATTTAGGACAGTCACGTGACTCCCTTTGCTTGTTAATTTCTTTGAATACAGAGCATTATCTCAATTTATTATCATTATTTCTTGCCTACAGAAAGCGGCCCTAATCCAAAACCAAAGGTCCATTAACTCTTAGTTATCTGATATTAGATCGTGTTACTCATGATAATAAATAACGAAGAATAAATAGAAATTGTTCCAAAGTCTGCTCTATCGTCGCAAAGAGGGTTTTAATTAAATTCAGTAAAGTTGTATCGCAAATAAGGTTAAGCTGTTCTAAGAACGCGCACGGTTGTAGAAAGTAGAATGTTCTTTGATTGGGGGGGTTGACATTAACAATCCGTTTTGTGATCTATTAGAATTCAATATACAGGGGGGTGACGACATCATGACAATAATTGAAACCACATACTGGGTATCACATTAGTAGTTCGCACATAAAATATTATTACATTAAATTCAAAGGTTTTGCCACGGGATTGCTTTGATATTTTGACTATTTTAACTTTACGCCTACAAAGATACCGCTAAAAACACAGACACCGAAGCGATGTTGCCACGCTTGTACTTACAGGTCAGTCTATGAGGTCGGTAGACGTTTATAAAGGGTGTTGTATTTCGTTTAGACTATTTCCGCATTTAATTTAGTTTGAAAATTTGAAATTTTGGACTTTGATGTAAACCTAATTTTATAATTTTAATGTGTTGTGATTGACTAGCACGGATCGTGTTTTAATTTATTGTCACTATGTCGTCACCAACCTGTATTTTATCACGATATATACCGTCAATACATATATATATATACCGTCAATACCGCCGTGATATAGATCGCGATTCACGCAAATCTTATGATATTATTCAGACGTTTCAAAAACCCTATAGAATTCAATTTATATTATCCCTTCCTCCTTATATCCCATTGCCCTGTAGGTTGGCAACTTACGAGCGATGCTTTTGGTATTGCAAGCATCTATAGGCTAAGCTGGCTGGTTAACATCAGGCGGGCCGCACGCTTGTTTGCCGCCTAAGTTCTATATAAAAAAGTTAAGTATAAGGTTAAATCACCCCAACACCTTTTCCACCGACACATGCGACAAATTCGTACAAAATATTCGCAGTGGTCACTTTGACAATGTAAAAACAAACTTTATTCACATCTGCAGTAGTCACATTTATAACCTTTAAACGGTTAAACGTTTAATTCATAAGGCGATATAAATACTAAACAATTTAACCATCCATCCTACGTCAGCGGTCATCAGCACTTAATTATTAAGGCATCAGTCTAAGCATTGTCGGGTATACTGTGACAATCAACGTCGCCCGGATTTGGGCCGGACGTTGCCCAGATGTAGCCCGGATATCATCCGGATTAAAAGCCCGGAGCAGCTTACGGTTGTTAAATATGGCGGTCACATCGTTTACTTACTTGAATTTTGACCTTTTAATGCTTGCTTTAGGTATTCTGTCCATATATACCATACATTAAAAAGTAGTAAAATAAATATAAAAAGTGGGAAAAAATAACTTATGTTCTAGCATCAAGGACCCGAGTACTTTTTAAAATTCGTGGTTGTCACTTTGACTTCTGTCAAATTCTAGATATTTGTACAAAAATACAAATAAAACGAAAATACCAACAAAAAATGGAATGCAAATACGGGCCTCATATTTCAAATTCGAGAATTTGACCGATCGCTGAATACAGTTTTCGCGCCATTGATACATCGAGATTTTGTTGTTTCGAAACTTTGGTACATCGTTCTAATGTACGTTCGCGGTTCTGAGCAATCGACCAAATGAACCATCGTCCAAACGCGTGCGATCATGTGTCATTCGCCCAAACGTAATTTGATAAAACATCGTGCTTCCGTTATTATAGTACATAAGAAGAAGCTATGTCGGCCCTAACAACTTCTAAACCACCTTTAAAGTACGAAGCATCCTGTTACCGTAGTTCTCTAGATATTAATGATCACATTCAATCAAATAACTATCGTAAAACGTGGTAGTACTCAGATATTGTCCTTATAATCACCTAATAGGATCAGTCTATTATTAGAACAGTATCGTACCGAGGAATAGATTACGTAAACGGAGCGGTATAATCACGGCGAGACATTTACATACATAATTAATTACAAAACCCATAAACCTGTCTGATGTAATGGCGGCCGATGAAACATGGCCACTTAGAATTTGTAAACAGAAGCGCCCGATGGGATGTGACATTATTTTGGGGAACATCGTCAATTGTATTGTCAAACCGAGTGTCGCTCGCAGTGTCAGAATTGACAATCAAAATTGTTGCTGATTCTGTAGGTACAATAATTGTTTGGTTTATTGGTGGTAGAGTAGTAGCCAATTGACTGCAGCTCATATACAAGCTGGCTCGACCGGGACAATACCACCCCTCTCACAGAAGATCAGCGTAAAATAGCAATTATAGCGTTTCTTACGATGAGTGGGAGAACCAGCAAAATTGTTGTAAATATAAAAAAAACTAGATTATATTTTGTCAGACAAGTTGGTTTGCTTCTCAAAAAAACATGCTAAGTAGATACATTAATTTATGAAGTTAGCGATGAACCTGAATCAGCTACCATTTGCTTTTGTATACAGTTTTGTGTAAAATATTTCTAAATAAAATAATACCCACAGCGTTATATCCCTTTATTCCCCCATGTGACACGATGACACGAATTATCTCTGTATGTAAATTAACAAACAACAAAACGGGGCACATTTCACAAACAATTACACACAGCATTTACATACAGAATTAATAATGTCACAATAAAGTTGTCTAGTTATTTGTCGGCTGTTGACAAGTCGTACATAGTAAACAAGGCTCCGTGACACCCGAACAAGGTCGATAATGACCTTGATGGCCGTGACAATGATCAAATAAGGGCACCGACATCTTATTGACATTTTAATTCGGTACATTTTGAGTGAACTTAAGTGTACAAGAATCTAAATTAAAAGAACACAAGCGAACTGTAAATTATGCACATAGATGAAAATTCATCCATCGGTGCATGCCCCACCGGAGTACGAACCTGGGACCTTCTGCTAGCCCAACCTGTTCGCCCCTAGGCTACAGTCGCTTGGTAATGTGTTTTCGTAATAGCCTGTATTTAACACATGCAACATTTTATTGCCCTACAAAATTGTAGGTACGCAACCTTCCAAAATATTAAATAAAAACTATCATAAAACTCGCACGCTTTATTTCATAATCTGTGTCAGCACCGCGCTGTATATAAAATAGCTAAAGAATATAAATCCTCGACTAATGAGTGCAATAAAGGCCTGCGCCTCACGGAATGCAAAAAATGCATCGTTTCTAGGTCACGCTCCTCCCCACACAAAGTGTGGGAGTGGATCTATTATCAGCGGTCGCCGAGAGAACTTACATTACGTTCGAGTTTTAAAATAATACGCTGCGATGGGGCTTTGGTGATTAGAATTAAAAAAATAAATTTGGAATGACTGTACTTGTGTTTTAAGGTGGTACAGCCAAGCTTCAGCCGATTGACTGCAGCTCATATACGGGCTGGCTCGATCGGGGGAGTACCACCCTCTCACAGAAGATCGGCGTCAAGCAGCTATTACAGTTGCGTTTCGTACGATGAGTGGGAGAGCCGAAAGCCCAACCCCCACCTTACTCTCCCTCCATTCCAGTGCCCTTCAGGTCGGCAATGTACGTGCAATGCCTTTGGTATTGCAAGCATCTATAGGCTACGGCAACTGCTTAACATCAGGCGGGCCGTACGCTTTTTTGCCACCGCAGTCCTAGAAAAAAAAACTTTGCGGTTACTTGTTTTATCTATCTACTTTATTATAACACATTTTTACCTAGCAAGAAGTTCGGTAAATGTGTTTTAACTTTTCAGTTTATATGAGGCGCTCATAGCCAGCTGCAATCACTGATCGGTAAACGATCAGAGGTTAAGCAACGTTTGGCAAGGTCAGGCAGAAATGGGTGACCGTTTAGTGGCATTTGAACTGAGCGTACCGTGCTTCGGAGGGCACGTAAAACGTCGGTCCCGGTTGTTGTCATCTAGGCAACAGTCGTTAAGCCTTGTCAGAGGCCTTCGGGCGGCTTGAACAACTCTGACACCAGGTTGGCCACTATCCATAGTCCATTACGATTAGAAGAAGAAGTTTATAGGTAGGTATATCATCAAACCTAATATATAATGTTAAAAAACCCTGTCCGAGTCGAAACCGGTATTTAGGTTTCCCAATCACATGACCAAATAAAATAAAATAAATTAAATATTCATGATAGTAAACATATTAATGACAATTTAAAATGCCTTTTTTTCCTCTCAAAATGTAGCAAATTTTAAAAATATGACAACACAGTTACCGGAAGTAATTATGTTAGATCGTGTGGCGGCACCTCTGGCCACAAAGTAAGTGATGACGAAATTTTATTTTTTATGTAAACGGTGTATTTATTTTCCAAAAAAATATGGGAGGCCTTCCCAAAAATTTAAAAAAAATGTATGTTTTACAAGAATAGAATCTAATCTCGATACCCAACAATACGTTTTCGGGTCGGACAGGGTTTTCTTAACACACTGTATACTCACTGCAAACTTCTGATCTTTTGAGACGTTAAGAAAAGGATATAATATGTATATTAAAATAATAGCTCAAAGCACATAAATGGCGGCGTCTTCATCAGGCGCATGCCTCGCGCGAGCACTCACTTTTGACGTCGGAACGCATAGACGTAATGTCATAATATGAGTGCTCGGGTGAGGCATGCGCGCCATATGGACACATCTAATCAGATAGATGCAAGCGTATCATGGATAACGGGTTGCATACAAGTACTGAAATTCAGCACGAAATGGTACGGAGCGTCGTATTTTTCCAAACGACTGCGTACGGCCAAGAGAGTGGCGATTTAAAGTGAATTTTGAAATACGCTATTAACTTTAAACTAACATAATATAAATGTAAGTAGCTCTGTCCCTTTCTGGCCACTATAGTTATGGTCCGTTCACAGTTATTTTACCTCTGACATTTACCTTATTTATTTATTTTCGAAAAACGTAGTCGATATTAGGTTTTTATAAGTCATGTACCCTACAGAATAAAGTCTAATCTACAGTGCATGGTCTCAAAGGCCACGTTTAAAGGCTGACTTTGCGTTTTACAAAAATAAAATGAGGAACGTCAGAGGTAAAATAACTGTGAACGGGCAGTAGTAGAGACTAGTGATGGGATGTTCTCGAGAACATTCTCACCCTCGGAAACTTACTCGTGAGATTTTTTTATTTTGGGTGACGTTATCCTAACTTTCAATCTTAAAAACAATTAAAACCACCATACTTGCATGTTTAATGAGGTTTATGCCAAGTTTAACATGCTTCAGAAGATAAATTCTCGAAAATTCTCACGAGTAAGTTTCCGTAAGTTTCCGAGGTTGAGAATGTTCTCGAGAACATCTCATCACTAGTAGAGACATCGGGTGTTTTCACATTTAAAAAAATCAATGGTCTAACTTGCAAGTGTGTTTTCTAGAATAAGTGCTTAGTGTGGAAGTAAAGCTTTAAAGGTGGTAGAGTCAAGCTGTAGCCGATTGACTGCAGCTCATATACGGGCTGGCTCGACCGAGGTAGTACCACCCTCTCACAGAAGATCGGCGCAAGGCAGCTATTACAGCTGTGTTTCGTACGATGAGTGAGAAAGCCGAAAGCCCAACATCTCCTACAATAATGTGAAGTGGTATCGATACACGTGAAAGTGGGATTACAAAGTATTATACAGAGTGAAATCGAAATCGTGGGCAATATTTTAAAATATGACTCAACACATGATCCAGAATATATTGGGAAAAGGAATAAAAAAAACTATTGATAAAAATATTGCTCGGGTAGGCAAATAAGCAAACCATTTAACTGTTATACCTTACCTGGGTAGTAAATTTTTATCAATTGATTTGTTGATTAATATTTCCTAAATATTCTGAATCATGTGTAGAATCCCCGTTTAAAGTATTGCCCACGAATTCGATTTCACCCAGTATTATAGAATACGTCGTGTGTAATATTCCCTAAGCCGCTGTTGTCATGGCTTATAGCTGGAACAGAAAGATACCGCTAACAAAAGTCGACGTATCTACTCTACCCTAGAGATGTGCACCCGGTGTTCACGCGAATGCCAGCGCCTAGGGAATACAAACTTGCCGTGTGAAATTGTATTTTTATGAGCTTACAATTATCATAATGTGAATCCAACTAAAATTTGATTACGTCACCGGAAAGGAAAGTCTTTTGAGGGCGTATGAGTTATTGTTTTTTTAACCTCCTGTTTTGTATTGTTTCTGGGGCCTTACCACCACCTCTTATAGCAGTTTGGTTTTAACGTTTCAGCGGCCATTTGTGCAATGACGTTTCTTATTGTCATGACAATAAGGTACGTCATTGCACAAAAAGACGCTGAATCGTTAAAACGTTCCTGTAATTGAATCGCGATAAGAGGTCGTGGTAAGCCCCCTGTTGTCTGAATTGAATCATTGTAGAGCCTGTTTCAGAATCGTCGGATACATTTTATTCACCAACTAAATCTGGGGTTTTGACAGTTTTTTTTCCATAGTTTGACCATAGAATATCTGTCAAAACGTGAAATGTGTTTGTGGGATAAAAGTTATGCGTTTTTAAGGCCCTTACGGCCGAATACTCAGAGACTACTTAAATATTTAAGTCCCACTTAGCAGTTTGAGACGTCGTTAACTGTCAGTTTTGTATGGCGCGTCAAAGTTAAGCAGCTCTCAAATTTAAGTTACGTACGAGTATTCGGCCGTTAGACTTACAAGTTTAAAAAAAATACTTAAATAGGCGTATTTGAACAAAATATTTCTGCACTTTTTATTTTTCTAATGCTAGTCTAAGAAATTGTAAGTTTCCCATATTGTTTTATATTAAACGGACACAAAACCAAAATTCATGGAAAAAGCAAATCAGTAATATCAGAATCGTCGGAAAACTTTAATCCACCAAATAAAAACGCCATATTTATTTTTGACGGATAAAAGTTATCTGACGACTCTTTAACAGACCCTTATACTTTATTCATTTAGGAAACTCTACAGCTTCTAATACAACATATGCGTACACAGAATATACAGCCAGCTTATCGACTGATTGTAGTCACAATATTCTAAAGCCAATTACAGAGTTCCACGACATCACCATCTCCACTGTAGAATATAGAGTGCTACTAAGTCAAAGCAATCGTGCTAATAAACTACTGATTCCGTAGGCACTCACCACTTTACAAGAATCCTACATAATACACACGTCGGAACCTTTCCCGTCAAAAGAATTAGTATTCTTCACGCATCCAAAAAACATCGCCCTCACTCAGGTACTCTCGCAAATAAAAAATGTAATTACTGGCCTCACGGCAGCACTCAGAGTGATTGTGGACAGATTAAACGAGGAAAATGGGGTTCGTGAGGATGGAATTGAGGAAAAATGTCTCGAATGACCGCAGTTTTGGCAATTTTAAAGTATATTTTTGCTTTTTAATGCCCCGTTGGGTACAGGCGTCACTGGCCTGAGGAAGGGAATGACACGCAATGCTTTTTTATGACTACAAGAGTTTATGCCTCCTACAATATTTTGAAACAATCTTCACGCATCGATAAGAAATTAAAGTTCCATAACAAAATCGAAGTATGTCGCCTTCTTACGTAGTAGACAGCACATACCTAAATACGTATACACGGTAAAGATGACAATGTTTATTCCATACATTGTCACAGATTTTGAACGTTCCCGGCACCAGTATACAGGGCCTAAGTCGCTTAGCCATTGTGGCGCCACTGTGGCGTTTTGCTATAGTGATAGACCCTCTGATTGGTCAGTTGATTCTAACCGAGCCCGATCAGCCGGTCGGCCGACCTATCAGGGGGTCGATCACTATAGCAGCTCAATGGCAATGTCTAAAGCCCGCCACATACATACGGAATTTTCCGTACGGAATTGCGTTTCGAAATATCGAATCGGTGATTTCGAACGGAGTCAATCCATCCAAATGTATGGACGTATCGCGTTCGGAAACCCCGATTTGATATTTCGAAATGGAATTCCGTAAGGAAATTCCGTATGTATGTGGCGGGCCTTAGGGCTTAGTTAAAAGGTATGGAAAACTATGTCGAACAAAGTGTTTTTCAGTTTCAAGGACTACCTATAGTTCGCGACAGGTCGAGATAACATTCGGATTATGAACTTTCTGCAGAATAAAATCCGAAACAAAATTACCAGGACCCGCAACGCAACAGAATAATTTAATTTAATAATTTTGTGGGCGATTTGAATTGTTTATCGAGTCCTGTTAATTTTGATTCAGATTTTTTCTGCAAAAAGCTCATAACCCGAATGTCATCTCGACCTGTCGCGAACAATACATACTGAGGTTGTTTACAAAATTAGGAACTTGAACCAATAATGACTTATCTAGCTCATTACAACAAGAACAAAACAGAGTTTTTTACCACGCCAACATAAAACTGTGACAAGTAATGCTGACGAAATACATTTTATTGAAACAAAACTTTTATGAAGGCCCATTAAAAACTCATCTCAAACAATTCCTAAGCAATTTATATTTTAAATATAAAAAATGTTCGTGAGCTTAGTGTCCTGCCATCAAACTTAGTTTCACAATATATAAAGGACTTTTTGAGGCGTCGATTAGTTGATGAATGACCGGATAGTTGTTTGAAGCAATTAATAAGTAATTAAAACGAATAAAACAAAAAGTAATTAATTTTTCACAATGCGTTTTCATAGTAAAGTAATAAATTTTTCATGTGACCCAAGTTTGGTGTCTCGCACATACATTGCGATCAAGAGTGAAAGGGAAATACATTTAGTTTTGTTTGTGTGCTAACATAATAAGCACCATTATTTAGGTTTGGAAAATTCTGTTTTCAGAACTACCTACTACGAGTACTACTTTGTAGTGCTAATGTAAATTGATTATAATTTCTAAAATTAAAATTTATATAAAAAGATATAATTCTATAAAATGCATTTTGTAATATTTATTTCTTGACTTATTTCTTACTAGCTGATGCCCGCGGCTTCGCCCGCGTGGATGTCGGTTATCGCGACCTAAAGTAATCATGAAATTTTGATCCCGTTCCCGCAACCCATGGGAACCTATTCCAGGGATAAAAAGTAGCCTATGAATGATAAGGATTAATACCATATTTGTGTAAATAGCTTTGCAATTACCGCTTTATAATTGCCCATTTTTTAACGTATTAAAATGGATATAATATGTTATCCTTAAGAGATAGACATATGCCATCGCGGACTTTGCTGTAGACCATTATAAGGTACACAATTCGACCATACATTAAGTTATATCTCAAAGGGTTTAGGCAGCGTTTTCGTTGAAAGCTCCCAGACGGATTATTTTTTTCCGACACCTTCAACATATATCATTATATTTTAGCCAACGTATACAAAAACTTGACAAATTATATACCAAAACCTTCCTCGAGAGCCACACTATCCATTGGTGAAAACAGCATGAAAATCGGTGCAGTGGTTTTTGAGTTTATCGCGAACAGACAGACAGATAGACGCGGCGGAGGACTTTGTTTTATAATATGTAGTGATAGTGATTTGAACTTATGGTTATATAAGGCGGTTTCCAATCAGCATAAAAAGTTCAGTCGTTCATGTCGTCCGTAATATTCCAAGCACTATGTCGAAGTTAAAGCAAATGGACATAAACACGGTGTATATTTATATTTAATTATTAATATGGCAAAGAGGAACGATTTTTCATTAATTTTGACCGTCTTCGGGTTCCGAATTAAGTCAATATCTATGTTAAAATCATTATAGTCTTACGTGAATGCAGCTTCAGTTATTCGAACAGGGGGCTTACCACGAACTCTTGTTGCGATTCAATTACAGGATCGTTTTAACGTTTCAGCGACTTTTTGTGCAATGACGTACCTTATTGTCATGACAATAAGAAACGTCATTGTCACGTCATTAAAACGTTCCTATAATTGAGTCGCGATAAGAGGTCGTGGTAAGCCCCCAGGACACAGTGATTTTAGATGCTTATCTCAATATGACTTCGATGATTTTTTGAAAGTTCTTAATAGAAAAAAAAACAAAGCAAATATTCCTAGACAACCTAACAATTTCCGATAGACATGTGAAGCCCTCCAATAAAAGTCTAGGCGTCTATAAAAGGAACGAGATCAGCTTATTTCAGGCGTGCCATCAGATATGTGTCATTGACAGTGTACATGATATTAACTCACAGGACAGGGTCGGATTGCGAGCATAATCCTATTGATTGGGTGCGTCCAAAAAAGTCGAGCGGCGTGCCCTAGCTGTCAGTTTTTGAAAATATGTGTAGGTACGTAGTCAGCTGGCCTACTCCGAAATACGAACCTAACGTTTCGGCTGACGGATTGTCGTGATTTGACATTTCTTCTTTCGTTTTTCTCTACGATTTGACATTGTTTTGATCGTAAATCGAATCCGTACTTCGGACAATCCGTCAGCGACGTATTTCGGAGTAACCCCCCAGATATCAAAAATGATTCCTCGGGCGTTTCGTTCGCCTCTTTTAGACGCACCTAGTTACATCCTTGATAAGTTAGTCTATAACATCGCAACGCATAGACATGTCATATCTGAATGCGTACACAAGCCCTGCCCCTCTAGACAAGTGGCTGACGTCTACAAGCGTTCCTTGAAATCGCTACGCTTCATGTATGGAAATGGCATAAGTCACGTGATCTACATAGCGACTTGTAATGTCATTTCCATACATTGTGAAGTCTATTCTATTCGATTAGCATTCATGCCACTTGTCTAGGGGGCCTGAGGGGCTAGCCAAGTGGCATGAACGCTAATCGAATAGAAAAGAACAAACTTCACAAGGTATGGAAATGTCAAACGTCGCTATGTAAATCAACAACAAGTTGCTATGAAGATCACGCTTGAGATCACGTCACTTATGTCATTTCCATAGATGAAGCGTAGCGAATTTGTAGACGTCAGCCACTTGTCTAGCCCTTCTGAGGTGCCACGCCCGAGCCTTTTATGTCATTATGTCTACGTGGTTAAACGTCAAAACTCATGGCGCAGACACACCGCTCGCGACTTCTAGACGCGCCTACTAGCAAATTACTTTCATACTCTTCACTATACTCGACTTTTTTATAATAACGAAGGCGGCAAACAAACTTTCGACCCGCCTGATTTGAAGCAGTTGCCGTAGCCACATCAAACGCACCGAATACAAGTATAAGCTTGAAAGAACATTTCATATATATATATATATATATATATATATAACGTCACGACTTTTATCCCCATTCGGGGGTAGTCAGAGGCTTGAGTGGCCATACACCACCACATTGTGGAGGTATTAAGCCAACTCAAAGCCCACGTTTCACCAGATAGTCAGAACCCAACGTGTCAGGTGGTGAACCTTGTCGCCGTGTATACAGGAACTGACTATTACCTAATCCCGAGGGATAGGTAGAACATTTCAATTAGCCTGTATTCGTCGAAATGGTAAGCAGAGATGCACGTTCAGCCACATTTCAGTAACGACACTTCGATCCCAATGTAATTACCATAATACAGGGCACTGATGCGAAGGGAATTTGAATCAAATAAAAATAGCCTACAGTAGTTTATGCAAATGAATACGAAAATACTATCAAGCATGAACATACGCTCATTATGATATTAATTCACCGCAAATCCGTGGAGGCGCCGTGAAATATTTTAATTTAACGAATTTAATTCGAATCGGGGCCTGGGAGCGGTCCCAGCGATATTTTTGTTTAATTCCCATTCCACGCCAGTGCGGGGAGGGAATTCAATTTTGCCGACTTAATAGGAGTGTACAGTGTATTGGAAAATGTTTATTATTTCGCAAAGGGTAATCAGTGTGTTTTTATTTTGCGAATGAGAACTGATTGGAGTTAAATAAATCGCAAATGTAGAGATTCCCGTTGTAGCAAGTATCTGAAAATCTTGTGGATTGTCCATTTTTCAAAAAACCGTACTGATTGAAAATCCGTTCGAGAGATAGAGCAGATTAGAGTATTCATGTAAAATGCTCTAGTTTTCTTTTCCATGTTTAGTAAGAATAAAAATATATGCCTGGATCTTCTTCTTCGATTATTAAATATAAAAAAATGCAGTCAAACTAATTTCTTAAATTGCAAGTCAAACTTTTTAACAATGCTAATTATTAAATTATTTTAACATCGTGAGGAAATCTACCTATCCCTCGGGATTATGTAATAGTCAGTTCCTGTATACACGGCGACAAGGTTCACCACCTGACACGTTGGGTTCTGACTATCAGGTGAAACGTGGGCTTTGACTTAATACTTCCACGATGTGGTGGTGTATGGCCACTCAAGCCTCTGACTACCCCCGAATGGGGAAAAAAGGCGTGACGTTTTTTTTTTTTTTTAATATCATTTTGTTGAATAGTGTGTTGCCACTTAAAATCTATAACTCCGCCAAATTTTAAAGCAAACAATTAATTATGATAATATAGTGGTCGAAGAATTTTTGGCTAGATCCAAATGATTAGATAGACTTGAAATCATATACCTCTCCAACTTTGATAAATACAACGATTACAGAAATGTCGGCTAGTCATTTAATAAAATTGGTTGGGAGTTAAGTTCGGTTGAAAGATTAAACCGTCAGCACATCGCTGTTAAAGCAAAACCATAGATTTATTAAAGTACCCCTCGCAAAAACGAATAAATTAATCTATTGGTAAAATAAACTTCGAGTGACCAGGATGTGCTCAAACGAAAAAGAGAAAAAGACAAAATTAAATATAAACACGCTTTTAAACACGTATCTAATCTATAGTCGCAAGCAGCACATAAGCGCATAACATCAGGCGTCGAAGTGCAGGTAGAGTGTAACCGATTTGCGCGGCACCCGTGAAATCGCTAATGCATGCGGAAACTATGTCTCGGTCGAAGCGTACTTCCAGCTGTTACAGGTGTGTTAAGCTTGGAGGCTGCTTTGATTCAGGAAAACTGTATTATACTGAAAATACTTTTTAGACGGATAAATTTATTTTTAGGAATGTAAAACTGTGCTGTCTGTGTGTGTGGGTGTGACTGTGATGTGACTGTTATTGGTGGTAGAGCCAAGCTGTAGCCAATTGACTGCAGCTCATATACGGGCTGGCTCAATCGGGGTAATACCACCCTCTCACAGTAGATCGGTGTAGAGCAGCTATTACAGCGGCGTTTCGTGCAATGAGTAAGAGAGCCGATAGTCCAACCAGTCTTCCTCTACCTGTGTCCCACTCCCCTTTAGGTCGGCAACGTGCGAGCGATGCCTTTGGTATTGCAAGCATCTTTAGGCTACGGTAACTGCTTAACATCAGACGGGCCGTATGCTTGTTTGCCTTATCCACATAAAAAACTTTTAGATGGGAATGTAAGACTGTCGCTGAATGGTGAGACGAAAAGGCCGGTTATGATATGAATGTACCAGGAAAGCATACATTTTGTAAAGTTTACCTTACATCAAAATGTATCCTTTGGGGCAGACGAGTTTTCCTTTTGTTACTATCAAATGGGAGGCAAACACAGTACATTTTGAAGATCAACCATCGACAGAACAATCCATATCGAGAAGTCAAATACAAAATCAATGCAAATGCATGTATTATTGCGCTGTTTGCCAATTTGAAATTTCCTGTGGACCGGCCCGGTCTACCAACGAGTATACATTCAGCCAATTCTCGGTTCAATATTTCTCGACGTCATATCTCGTGAACTTTCGTATTTATTATATTTGCTAGCTGCGAGTATTAACAGGACTGCGACTTTATGACCATATAATGTATTCGCAGTGGTAACATAATTCATAATATATAGGAAAATTAATATACAAGTCTAGTTTACCGCATTATATTAAACGATAATAATCGTTTTTTTTTTTCTACAGAATAATTCGTATAGAAGATATAGATCAGTTTCTTGATTTACTGGAAAAGTTTTCACAATGCAGGCAGTACAGTAAAAGTTAAGCGCTTCCTAAAATAAGGTAGGTTTAACGTTTAAGGTAGGTATTGTTATCAAATAAGTACATTAAAATATATCGGTATAATTACCTACATTATTTGAGCATAAACAAAAGAATAAACTGGGTCCAATGAAAGCTCCCTGCGGCACACCATATAAAAATCATCACATTACTATTGATAAGCTTATAACTACAGCTAAAAGTATTGTCTAATACTTACTTAATTCAATTGATCCAGATTTGCTCATATGGGAATATTTATTTATCCATTTTCTTAGTATATAAACATGATGATGTTTATCAAACGCTCAGTTAAGTGCTCTCGATGAAGCACATGTAACCATATTGCTTTTTATTGCGTTCCATTCTACGATGCTATAAAAGGAATGCGTACGGGATAACGTTATGGTTTTGTTTTGTTATATTAATAATGCTATATGTGCCCGCTTTTATGCAGTAAATAAAGATGTTTATGTGCCACTAGCTTTTACTCGCAAGTTTGTCTTTGAAGGTTTTTGGATACTGCAGAAGTTTTTATGGTGAAAAGTATTTTATGTTCGGAGTCAGCGACTGAACTGTTCCGATTGATTTGAGAGAGAGAGTTGTAGTTTCTTTTTCTGGCAATGGTGCATTAATTTTATGGTACAGCACTTACTTAATACTTTATCTAACTTTGTAGTACAATTTGCGAAGACTTAGACCCCAAATTAATAGAAAGATATGATGGAATTTCACTGGCATTACAAATTTGTTCCTAGAAATGCTTTTTAAGAACATTGTAGCTGACTAAAACAATCTATAAATTTGGTGGTAATTATGTAACGTTTATATTACAATGTTATTTAATTCTAACTCACATAAATTATACGTACTTTATTTGTCGTTATAAATGCCCCGACTGATGTCATATATAAATGAAAAAAAAAACTAAATAAATCAAAATATAAAAAATGCGCAAATATGGCGACTAAATAAATATAGTTATGATATCGTCTTGAGTTAATCCACCGGATTATCCTGTTGAAATGGAGCCTCCTTTTGTACAACACCTCTTTATTGCGATTAATATCTTCTGTACCACGCTTGGGAAAATGTGTGGGTTAATCGCCGAGTTCAAAGCTAAGTTCAAAGCCGGTATCACAAGGTTTAATGATAGCTTATAGTGCGAACGCTTAACTGTCTGATACTAGTATCATAATATCTACCGCAGAAACTATTTTATGTTACTACCTTAACATCACTGATATAGGATTCGCCTCCTCTAAGGGGGCGCGCGCACGAAACTTTCATACAACTATGTTTAGCAATCTGTCCAGTCGCAAAGTGCAAGCTATTTTTGGCCCACCGTCATCTTGTGTTGCTATCAAGGCGTGCAAAAGACGTAGTAAATCGAAACCGGAACGAACCGGATTACTGGATTTTGGATTTAATTCGGCTTACCTGCTGATACCGTTTATCGCTATTAGCTTCCGTAGTTGTGATGATAGGATGCATTTAAACTACGTGAAAGTGTTTGATAGATTCCTTTTTTCAAGGGAGTAGGCCCGCAATACATCGACAACGGTGTCCAACGATGACGCCAAGATTTGATCCTCGACGTGATCCGGGGAAAGCTAAGTTGTCTTGGAAACTTTTTATTAGATTATCATTTGGTATTCGAATCTGGATAATTTATTTCATGAAAGTGCAGCACCGTAAAACCTATGCCGCTTTTGATAAGCCAAATATCTCTGAGGATGGCTTACAACCAGCCAAGCTGGATACGAAAAAGTATAGAGATATAACATGTATAGACTCGTATTGGATATTGCACAATACGCCACAGAAAGCTTTGTGGTTTTAAAATGTATATATTTTTTATTTATTCATAGAGAAGCAATAATAATACATTTTTATAATACATACAGTTTTATATATTTCCTTGAAGTTGCTATTGTGAATGGTAGTATAGAATATAGGTTTGCTGTGTTTGTATGTATGTTATCGCTTTCATATCATCGCCAATACATATAAGTAGGTATGTATTTTTTATAACCTATTTTGGCCCCTTGTGTGGAAAATATCTTTCCCACTACCTTCAATAATTCTCGTTCCTTTGCTACTTACTTCTTTCCAATCATTATCTTAGGTGTTTTTCCGTTCTCCGGCACCCATTCGATTATAATTTGACCCATCTGTCCGGGTTTATTCCGCTCATATGTCCCGTCCATCCCCATTTGAGCTTTGCTGTCTTCAAACCCACGTCTATAATTCCAGTTTTGGAACGTAACGTGTTTGTGACACTGTCGAAGCTTTTAATCCTCATCTCCATTATTTACCAACTGAAAATTATGTAAATCACAAACCTTGCTCTGGACTTAGGACAGATAGCAACGTATAGACAGAACGCAAATGTTTATCATATCTATTTCATACAGCGTACACTTCTAAAGAATTCACCCTCTCTTTAAGTGAAACTCCCTAACCACATCCATATATCATGAGGCGTGTTTAATGATCTTAAAAATAAGGCTATTTATAAAAGAATCATCGTGGAAAGAGCCTGTTAACGCGCGACACAGGCCTGACGGATGGCAATACTCCCGGCCCAAGTATTTGCATAATACTTTTTGATGCGAATATATTTTCATACTAATATTAGGTATGCGGTGTCTCAGTGCTTTTGGAGCGAAATTTCACAGAAATGTTGACGGGATTTTTTGAACTAATATAAAATACTGGAGCGCAATGGCGCTTCCTATCTCATCCGGTAAAGGGCCGTCTAGTGTACTCAATTTAAAAGAAAAAATTGAATTTGACATTATACAGGATGCGAAGGAAACCGGAATGATTCCATGGAATCACAGATAACATTTTTTTAAGCTATATCTAAAATTCCTAAGAATGGGCCCAGAATTTACCTTTTATTTTTTTTCAAGGGTATCAATCTTATAAAACAAAAAGAGGGTTTATAAAAATCATGCAAAAATATATTATATAGGTGCGTCCAGATGTCTCGCCCGAGCACTCATGTTATGACATTTTGCTATGCGTGACGTCAAAACTGAGTGCACGAGCGCGGCATGCGCCTGATGTAGACGCAATCAGTCACTTCAAAATAATTTATTAAATTTATCCTACTGTATATAAAGTTAATAAATGTTTTATTTATCGTCAATACGTATTTTAATCTTAGTACTTACAGCAATTGGGGAGTCGTAAAAATATTACTGCCTCGAAATAAACTAGATACATTTTATTAATAGCGTTTTAAGAGCCAGTTAAAGAGCATAACTTCATTTTAGTAATGTTGTTTAATACAACTACGGTTTTGTAGCTCTAATATCTAATACTTATAGTGATAATCCAGCGGAGTAATGATTGATTCTATTTCATTCCTGAAGTGTGATGAATTCGCATATAATTAAATTTAAATTTTTATTTTCACCATACTAATAAAACAACAACCTATATACTTCGGAGAAAGCTAACAGATTAAATAAATTCCTCCAAATTCCAATAATTAGGTACCAAAATATGTTACTGTACCCATGTAGAATTTGCTTCAAATACACAAATAGACCTGAATTCACCTTCAAATCCTACCCAACACACCGAAACGGGTGAATACGCACCACACAAGATTAATACTTTATTTATTCGCGAAGATTCGAACAGCGAAGCTTTATTTATGTCATTATATTTTATCCAGCCACGTAATAATCCAACGATTTTGCACACTAACTGCCAATAAATAAAGCTCAAATTCCAGGTTTACGAATATGTTGTTAGATGACTATTGCACGTGCGCTCTTTGTACATTATCGGGTATAATCGGGTGAATAGGGCTCGTCACTAATTCGCTATACATTATGCACATTATGTGCCAAAAGACTCAAAACAATGTCAACAAAAGTTCCGGGTATTCTATAACTTTCATTAAATTCTATTACCTACTTGCAAAATAAATTTTGTAGCATATTTCCAGCGGGGCTAAAAAACCCGTAAAATAGTCACTAATTGCGTAAAACGTGTAACCATTTTACGGAAATTTTGTATTTTGTTTAGGATTCCGGCTAAGAAATAAGGAGATTAATTTCTGTTACAGAATTGCTATGTGGCCTTTTTTTTTTATAGGACGGCGGTGGCAAAAAAGCATACGTCCCGCCTGATGTTAAGCAGTCCCTGTCCTAGTCCCTGTTGTAGTGCTTTTTTTGTTAGTTGTTATTTTTTTCATATCACGTTGTTAAACGAGTTTACACACCATGTGTCTCATGGCGGAAGTTTTCTTCTAAAACTACTCAGTTTTTTGTTCTCGCAACACTTGTTTGCCATATTCCGGAACTATCGTTATTAAGTAAGTCTTAAGACTCTGCAGATATAACAGAAAAATAATTTCGTCGAAAACCTAGAGCACTGAAAGGCGAGAAATAATTTTATTAGTTCCATTACCACCCCTGTCTACCCTTTCGATACTGGCGTAATGGTGTAGTGTATCCATCAAGCCTGTATATCCCGAAGGGGTGAGTAGAGGTCGTAATATAATTAATTATTTCTGGCCCTTTAGTATTCTAGAGTTTAGAATCTATGGTATTTTGAAGGCGGTTTTACTTTTATATTCAATTAATTTTATTTTAAAATCCCCGCAGAGGAAAATTTCAGTAACGGCCTTTTCATAATTTCCCCTGGTCTGTGTGTCACTGGGATAGCCCCCAGTCCATTGTATGTTAGCCATACAAGCATTGCTTAGTTTGAGACCATACAGTTGGTGTGTACATCCGACGATATTTATTATTTATTTAAAATCAAATTGGATTAAAAAATTTATTTGAATGACGTGGCGTGGTTGGCGTGGTTGGCGTGATGGCGCCTTTCACGCTGCAGGTCGTAGGTTCGCTTCCTACCCGGGACATGTATTTGTGTGCATGAAAATGTCTGTATGTACTGAGTCTGAGTGTATATGTATATTAAGTATGTATTAGCAAATAAAAAAGTAGTATATGTAGTAATATCAGTTATCTGTTTTCCATAGTACAAGCTCCGCTTAGATTGGGATCAGGTAGCCGTGTGTAAAAAATGTCCCAGGATATTATTATTATTATTTATTTTATTTATTTAGTATTTCCAACAACAAGTACGCCGTGTGAAATAACATAGGTAACATGCATAGGTTTTAAAGCTAAGTGCCCTGTCAATTACAGGAAATCACAGCATGCATAAATAACAATAGGTAAACTACTTAAGGTTAAATTATATAAACCTAAAATTAATCATAAAAGGACACAATAACTAAACGAAAGTAACAGTAAGCGGCAATTTTTTTTTTCTGATTTTATCTACGAACAATACTTTTAAGATTTTCATTTTTCCTAAACCCGGTAATATTTAATACCAAAACTTCGTCAAAATATTTTACAACAGCGATAAAATGTTCGTTACACAAAACTGCAGAATCGACTACCCGACTTTGCACATAAAGACCTTAGGTATTTGTGCGATATTCGGACAACGACGTCATTTTACTAAACTAAAGGACACCGATCACATAAAAAATATTTTACTAGCGGCCCTTTATCCCTACTATCCCCGGATAATAAAATTGGCCTTAAATTCTGCGATCTATAAGGCTGGGTCCACACCGGTAAGGCGATTGCGATGTCACAAACAAACCACTATAAACACACCATTACTGATGGTAGAGCCTAGCCAAATTGACTGCAGCTCATATACGGGCTGACTCGACCGGGGTAGTACCACTCTTCCACAGCAGATCGGCGTAAAGTAACTATAACAGCTGCGTTTCGTTCGATGAGTGCGAGATTTGGAAGCCCAACAACAGCGGTTGAGGACCATGAAAAGGACCATGTTCTTTGAAATGACAGAAGGCAAAGAACAACATTCTATAAGCAACTCGTACTTCTTAGTATTGCGGGTATTTACTGAAATAAATAAATTATAATAATCACCTAATTAATATTAAAATTTTCGTTAAAACTATAGATACATAGGTTGTCAACTTGGTTTCTGAAAATTAAACCTTTCCAGCAGTATCATATTATTATGTTAAATCTCGTATTCGTGATATTAAACTGGTTAACTACCGTGCCGGCCTAGCGAGTCCAAATTCTAATGTAACCAAAACAGTTAAATTAACCACTAAATTAATATATTATGTTGGTGCGTATTAACTGAGTTTAATAATACTTTGTAATTATTAAATCAATCATTGATGTATTATTTTAGCAGATATGGTATCGCCTAAGGGCTATATCGCACGAGGACACTTGTCATAGCGCAACTAGTCGCTTCACCAACAAAATGTATAGAGCTGTATGGAGGATATTGCACCTGCAGGTCGATTGCGTAACTCTGTTGAAACTCAGTATCAATCATTCACTGTTTGAAACTGAAATCCATCTCTATCGACAAATTGTGATTGCGTAACTTCACGGAAAACGAGTTACATCATCGCTATTTCATAGAAAATAAATGAATCGATAGATATTTTAAATATCAAACACGGTTTCAGTTGCAACTCACGTAATTATAAATTTTAGTTGTCAAAGGGTGCATAGGCAATCGCAAAATCGCCGAATTTTATGTTTCAGTCAAAAAATTATTGCAACTCAAGTTAGACAATTGCCCTGCTGGTGTCCGCTTGGTAGTGCAACCAATTCGATGTCCGCTACCGAATCACCCACTGGTGGCGCCACAATGTTTGCCTCGTGCGATATCCTGCTAACAGATCAATCACTAGACTTGTGCTGAGGACACCACAAAATGCAGCGAAATTCACAATCTGTTATCGCACTCGCAATTCTACAATCAACTAAATGGAATTTTGATGCGTGTTATTCACCGGAAGATGAGCCGTATTGGCAATACTGACATGTTTTCAACATTATTTTCCGCGAATGACTGAATCGTGTTTCCGTGTTTAATAGGACATACTATTTTGGCCAGCCATGTCTCCCATTTTCTTCGTAATGTATTTGCTTTAGGGCCATAACACACGTAGTAGCCATGGCGACGTCGCCAACCCCGTAGCCAAGTGAAAATATGACAGGCAACATACCTGGCGCCCGAGAGGTGACGGTCGCCAGTCCGTCGCCAGTCGCCAGTCGCTCGCCAGGTATGTTACCTGTCATATTTTGACTCGGCTACGGGGTTGGCGACATCGCCATGGCTACTACGTGTGTTATGGCCTTTAGACCTATAATCAAAAGGACCTCGGTAACTGGAACCTCTAAAAGACTGGCCGGTCTCCAAAAAGTCGGCGCCGCGTCTGCTCACCTTAAGTTCCAGATGTCCTGGGCGGCGGCTTCCACTTACCATCACATGGACCGTCTGCCAGAGTGCCATCCTTGGCTATAAAAAAAATGTACATGAAATGCTATAGTTTTATTGAAACTAATAATACAATGTTCCATTGTTTCCAGGAGGGCGAACGACTGTGCTATCATGAACTCGTCGGATGGATTTGAGGTCAACGACACCAATAGTAAGTACCTTAATATTCTCACTAGAAGTTATAACCAAATTGAAATACGGCACATATTCGCATAATAAAAATGAGGATTCTCGGAAATCGTCTAGGAAAAACTGGATTAAGCTGAATACGAAACTCTATGATCACTACAATATGTTAAGAAAACCCTGTCCGAGACGAAACCGGTATTTAGGTTTCCCAATCACATGACCAAATAAAAATAAAAAAATAAAAATATTCATGATAGTAAACATATTAATGAAAATTTAAAATGCCAATTTTGTTTGCCTTTATCCCCCAAAATGTAGCAAATTTTAAAAATATGACAACACCGTTACCGGCAGTAATTATATTAGAGCGTGTGGCGGCACCTCTGACCACAAAGTACGTAATGACGTCATTTTATGAACTAAAAAAAAATTATGTAAACGGGGTAATTGTTTTCCCAAAAAAAGGGGGAGGCCTTTGCCCAGCAGTGGGACACTAACTATGATAAAAAAAAGATAAATGGATAAATAAAATATACAGAAATAGAATCTAATCTCGATACCCATAATACATTTTCGGGTCGGACAGGGTTTTCTTAACACACTGTATATTCCATAAGGAACGGGCTGATTTGGAAGTTTTGATTTGAAAAAAATAGAAAAATGTCTGGTGAAGCTACCCCTATTTCTTCAGGACCTATTGCATACAACAACCAGACAACAATCGCGGTTTTATCTCGCATCGATCTTGTTGATAAATATTTTTCACCGAGTTTGGTTCATGGATTTCACTTTAGTGATAGTAAAGTACTAGTATAGTAGTACTGTTTACTAACGGAATGAGTACCATTATAGAGTTGAATGGGGTACTATTTTAAAGATTATCTGAATTGGTTAGGAAGCCCAACCCTGCCCCTTCTCCTCCCTCAGTCTCACAACCCTTGAGGTCGGCATCGTGCGAGCGATGCCTTTGATATTGCAAGTATCTATAGGATTCGGTAACTGCTTAACATCAGGCGGGCCGAACGCTTGTTGACCACCTTAGTCACAAAAAAAAAACAATTCGCTACAACAACTTATACGTATTGAACATCTGTATAAAACGGGACAGTACATCCTACTCACGAGCATTAATTTCCCATCTACGAAAGACCTTTGCATCCCCGCCCTCCAGCACCTCCTCCTTAATTAAAATCTGTTTAACTTCAAAAAAAGAATTGTAAAAACACACTTCCGTTTCCCCCTCGCAAATCTTTCGCAATCGGAAGGCCGAGTTCCACAACTTTTAATTCAACAAATTCTTTTATGAATCATTTACAACATTCGAAGAGGGCTTTAACTTTTAATTTTTTACATCCCCCGGGAATGCCGAGGGTCTTAATATAATTTCGTCAGTTCTTTACTCAGTTTAAGGAGTTTAACCTTTTCGGGCCGGGCGGACTTGTTTTGGCACCTTGTTTTTAATTTAAAAAGAAACTAGAAAAAGCTTCCCATTGACCTCATAATGTAACGTCACGACTTTTATCCCCGTTCGGGGGTAGTCAGAGGCTTGAGTGGCCATACACCACCACATTGTGGAGGTATTAACCAACTCAACCCCCACATTTCACTAGATAGTCAGAACCCAACGTGACAGGTGGTGAACCGTGTCACCGTGTATACAGGAACTGACTATTACCTAATCCCGAGGGATAGGTAGGTTTCCTCACGATGTTTTCCCTCACCGTCAGCGAACTGTAAATTATGCACATAGATGGAAATTCATCCATTGGTGCATGCCCCACCGGGGATCGAACCTGGGACCTTCTGATTTTTAGCCCAACCTGTTCACCACTAGGCTACAGTCGCTATTTTTTATAACCTCTTTGAGTGCATAGTGTAAACTGTAAGGACAATGTGCGACAAAGGTTTTTGCTAGAAACTGAAATCAATTGCCTCAGGTTCAATACCATTAATTAGACCTTAAATGAAGGTTTAACATGTTCATAATGCCTAGAGGAACTTCCTCCCCCATACGGTAAGGCTCAAGGTTTTCCCAAGAGACTACAGATACGGATCTTCATGAAATGTGTTAAAAGGTTTTACAGGGTCAGCAACGCGCGAGTGCCTCTGGTATTGAAAAAATTCAAAAAAAATCAAAATTCAAATCATTTATTTTGTTTAGGCCTACGGGGGCACTTACAAATTGTCATTTTACATTTTTTCCTTAACTTCTACCGCCGGAACCGGAAACGCTACCTCGACTGAGAAGATCCGGCAAGAAACTCAGTGGGCTTGTTGACAGTTATTTACCGCCTTTTGGCCAAAAAAATAAAGATCTTACGGCCAAAATGCCTAACCTTAACAACTTTCAATTTCATCATTAGAAGACTAAGTATTATATTTTGCAAATTATTACAGCAATTCATAAATTCTTTTCACGCCTATCCTATATAACCTCATACCTTTGTCCACCAGCTCACCGGCTCTTCATAACGTTTATTAAAGCATTCTCATCCGAATGCGTCCCCGTAATTGCTGCATCTAATTGAATCGGGCAAAATATAATTAAAATTGTATTGAAGCGGCCGCGGTGGATCCGCTCTGAGGCTTTAATTAATGGAAGAGAATCGATAATGTGATGTGCCTTTCATTGAAAAGGTAAACAGTTTGAGAAGTCAAAACATTGGCCAATATTTTCCGTGACTATAAAAAATACAATATGTTAAGAAAACCCTGTCCGACCCGAAAACGTATTGTTGGGTATCGAGTATAGATTCTGGTTTTGTAAATTTTTTTTTTTTTTTTTTTTTTTTTTTTTTTTAACATAGTAAGTGTCCCACTGCTGGGCAAAGGCCTCCCATATTTTTTTGGAAAAAAAATACACCGTTTACATTAAAAAAAAAAAAACATAAAATGACGTCATCACATACTTTGTGGTCAGAGGTGCCGCCGCACGATCTAACATAATTACTTCCAGTAACGGTGTCGTCATATTTTTAAAATTTGCTACATTTTGAGGGAAAAAGGCAAACTAATATATTATTAGCATTTTAAATTGTCATTAATATGTTTACTTTCATGAATATATTTTTTATTTTATTTTATTTGGTCATGTGATTGGGAAACCTAATTACCGGTTTCGGCTTGGACAGGGTTTTTTTAACATATTGTATAATCACGAAAGAGAGAGACATCAAGGTGGTCATCATCATTTTCAAGGTGGCCAATTGACTGCAGCTCATAAACGGGGTAGTACCACCCTCTCACAAAAGATCGGCGTAAAGCAGCTATTACAGCTGCGTTTCGTATGAGTGAGAGAGCCGTTTTGAACGAGCCGATTTGAACGAACGCTTATAGAGGTCAGCCACTTGTCTAGCCCTTCTGGTGTCATGTTAGTATGTCGTGTTCAACAATGTGGATATGTGTTCAACAACAATTTCTTTTGGACATTTGACCAAGCTACTGTCGATGTTGGTAGTACCCACATGACATATTTTCAACACAATTTCAAATTGCCGACACGTCGCAAGGACTTATGGGATTAGTTCGGGCCCATTGGGGCATAATGCCACCAAATTGAGGCATTTTTTTTCATAAATTGCCCTATCAATATCCGTTTCGTCGCAAGGGTTCTCACGTCAATTGAATCCATAATTCATACATGGTAGGGTCGAACTTTGTCTAAATCGAAATACTATTCATGTGCCAGTCGCTTATAGTTAAGCCAATTTAAAATTTAACCGGTGAACAATAACAAACTTTCCATTGGCATTTTCTTTTGAAGTTCCTTACTTTTTCTTCCAAGACTCTCTACTTTGCAAAACATTTGTTCATATTTATAGTACAAGATACGCTTAAGGACGACCGTCACCCATCGCCTTACCGGATCAACCCTAGATTTTATCAAATAAAATATGTTTCTGAACATATACAAATAGGGTTGCCGTAAAAATATGCTCATGGCTATGATTAATTAAAATTATAAAAACTATTTTTTTTTACAATTTTCACCGACTTGCTTGCCAAATGGAAACGATATCAAAATGAAGGCAATTTTAGTGTGAATACGTGTGTGAGTGTATAGTGTTGCTCGCGAAAATCCAGTCAGGAATAACGGTAGCCGGGCTTTAAATTAAAAAATTGGAGCAAGCAAAAATGTATGACAGAGAAGCATTGCGCAACCGCGTTCTATTTGATGCGATAGAGCAGGACGCAGTACAACAGCTGCGCGCGACGAAGCCGTGCATGCTTTTAGCTTTTTGCGTTTTTTATCCTTGAGCACATTCTTTATGGCAACCCTATTGGACAGACACATATTTTATTTGATAAAATCTAGGGTTGATCCGATAAGTCGATGGGCGAAGGTCGCTCTTCAGTGTATCTTAGACCATTAGCTCGAGATACACGACGACACTTGACACTAAATCACTCAGTGTAAACATCGAGTGTCTGCGTGTGTACACCACCGCGACACCTTGTTACAGTTATAGTGGCGGTGTCGCTACACTGAGATACACTGAGTGGCGAGTGTAGAGTGTCAACGTGTGTCCCGAGCATGGATCAATTACAAAGTCGGCCGAGTACTAACATCGACATAAAACGAAGCGAGTAGTTCAGCTATTTACCGGTAGATAGATGCCACGCATCCCGGGAAAATGACCACGCGTTGTTGCATAGCGATATCAACTAAGAACGTCTCTTCTAATTAAAATCTCTATGGTCCCGAGCATAATGCTCGGGATACACGGCGACACTCCACTTGTTATATTTTTCACACCCCTTTTCTTCTTCCTAAGCTTTTTCCAGCTTTTTCCAGCTCGTGGGGGACAGGTGCTTTACCAACATTATAAAATCGGGTGGTCGTGGGTTCGGTTCCCGCCAGTGGAAAATTTCGGAAACGGCCTTTTCGTCAATTGCCCTTGTTTGGGTGTTACTGGGATAGCTCCCAATCCATCGAACGGTACCGATAGTTCAAGTTTTGCTTAGTTTGGGACCATACAGTTGGTGCATTTCTCTGCCGAAATTTATTTATTTATGTTATAATTATATAATCTTCCAAAGAAATTTAAAACCTGCAACTCCCAAAGAAAATTCCTAAGTTATATTACGTTCCCTGAAGCCAATTATGCAAACAATCTGGAGCATCCCCGACAATCCAATTAAGCCTTTCATCTTTAAGCTCTCTTATAACACCATCAATCTTTTGTTACTCCCTGACGTTAAAGCCGTTATGGCCGGCGCACATAGAGCACGGCATGGCATGGCATATTAATTTTTATCAATCGAATTTAATACTTATCCAATCGAAATAAGGTGCTCCAGCGGGTGCACCGAGAAAATGCTCCACGATGCTCCGAGGTCGATCACCGAGCATTGAAATATATACCTTATTTCGATTGGATATGTATTAAATTCGATTGATAAAAAATAAAATGCCATGCCATGCCGTGCTCTATGTGCGCCGGCCATTGTACTCTAACATGATATTTGGACATATTAAGTTCTTGCAATTCACGATGGCGGTCGGCTTTTGGTTGTGTTTCGACATGTATATGCACAGTGTGGCAGTGTGCGTGGCTGGCGGAGCCGTACACGCACACATTAACACGTATACAGATACGTCTTTACTCAACCAAGGGCCGGCCGCACTCGTGAATTGCAAGAACTATAAGAGCCATAACACACCAGAAGGTCTAGACAAGTGGCTGACGTCTCCAAGCGTTCCTTCAAATCGCTACGCTTCATGTATGGAAATGACTTAAGTCACGTGATCTACATAGCAACTTGTTGTTGATCTACATAGCGACGTTTGACATTTCCATACATTGTGAAGTCTATTCTATTCTATTCGATTAGTGTTCATGCCACTTGTCTAGGGGGGCGGGACGCCATGGCGACGTTGCACGCCACCGTAGCCATCTAATTCGTATATTTTAATACGTATGACAGGTAACGCACTTGGCGACGAACTAGCGACGTCGCCAGTCCGTCGCCATCAATAGAAATTGTTTGGATACGTAGCCGGCGACGTCGCCATGGCGTCTCGGTGTGTTATGGCCCTAACCGTTTTCGTCATACGTTATAGTATGTTATTATTTGGTACGTTTCTAGTGCTTTTGCCTTATCATTCCAGACTATTTTATTAACGTTGTAAAATTAGCATTTTCCTAGATTTACTGGACATAGTGTTTCAAACACTGGCTATTGTATGACATAATACACATTTTATATCGCTTTCATCGCTGCTTTTGCATAGAATAATATACGTTATGCCGTGTGTCCACTGGCAAGAAAACTTGCACAAGTTCACTTGCGCAAGCGACTTCCAATGTGTAAACACTCACGCAAGTGGACTTCTGCGACTTGCCGAACTTGCTGCAAGTCCCACATGTACACGGTTGTGTAAAATTGCAGTCAGTGGAAACACGTCGGCAAGTGACTTCTGCAAGAAATTGCGAAAGTTACTTGCCACACGGCAACTGCAACGGCTTGTTACACGGCATTATACTGGATTTTTATAGTTGCAGCGAGATAATGTTATTTGCTCTACTCGATTGTGTCTAACACTAGACTGCACCTTAAATAAATCATTCCCAACACTAAACTCAACTAAATAAGTATCAGCAGTTATTTTTGTATCCTGCATTAGGAAGTAATCATTCTCTTCCAACTAATCCTATTCTTTCTTTTAATTACCGTTTCTTCGGGACCGGGAACCGTGTGGTAACCAAGACTAAAAATATTATGGAAAGCACTATTGTAATCTCTGCTTCTTTCCTCCAGATGACGTCACCTACCCCACCACCTCAGAGTGGTTCGAGGGCAGCAACTGCTCGTGGGTGGAGGCGGTGTCGTGGGCTTGCAACGGCACCAGCAACGCGACAAGCGGCAACTCGACGAACACTGACACCACGTCGTTCGTCCTCATGGCGGTCACGTCTGTTGTACTCGCGCTCATCATACTGGCTACTATCGTCGGTGAGTTACAGCTTTGCAGTGGTTCAATAATGTGATATAGTGCGCAACGACACCAGCAATGTGACAAGCTGCAACTCGACGCGCACTGACACCACGTCGTTCGTCCTCATGGCGGTCACGTCTGCTGTACTTGCGCTCATCATACTGGCTACTATCGTTGGTGAGTTGCAGCTTTGCAGTGGATCAATAGAGTGATATAGTGTACAACGACACCGGCAACCTGACAAGCTGCAACTTCGACGATCACTGACACCACGTCGTTCGTCCTCATGGCGGCCACGTCTGTTGTACTCGCGCTCATCTAATGGCTACTATCGTTGGTGAGTTGCAGCTTTGCAGTGTTTCAATAGTGATATAGTGCGCAACGACACCAGCAATGTGACAAGCGGCAACTCAAAGCGCACTGACACCACGTCGTTCGTCCTCATGGCGGTCACGTCTGTTGTACTCGCGCTCATCATACTGGCTACTATCGCCGATGAGTTGCAGCATTGCAGCGGTTCAATAGAGTGATATAGATAATATAGTGTGCAACGTGACAAGCGGGAACTAGACGCGCACTGACACTCATGCTCATTAACACACCCAAATTTGTGTCATTGTACACTTTGTCAAGAGTGTAACAATTGGGTACAAATCATTAATCATTACTATTATCCTAACAAATACAGCACACAAAGCAAAAGGTCAAAATCACTGTTCATCAACAACCTACCGTCAATTCACGACTTTTCCCCTCGATTATAGAGTTCCCCTTTGTGAGAGGCTTGTAAATTAATCTCGTGATAAAGCCGTTTGTACACTTTTTTCTAATCAAACCGATATGAAAACTCGCAGTATGAACTGGCTGACGGCCAAATTGAGGTACTAACAATATATGGGTATGGTTGTGGTAAAGTTATCATTCCATATTAAGCGATGCGATAGAAATATCTCACTATAATATTCAAGGAAAATTATATTGGTATCAAGGTGGTAGAGCCAAGCTGTAGCCAATTGACTGCAGCTCATAAACGGGCTGGCTCGACCGGGGTAGTACCACCCTCTCACAGAAGATCGGCGTAAAGCAGCTATTACAGCTGCGTTTCGTACGATGAGTGAGAGAGCCGAAAGGTATATTCCCGAACTCAGAGGCTTATTCTAGGTACAAAATAATTAGGTATACGATCAGACAATACGGAAAATACTTCCAATTATCTTGTCTCATCTATAATGAGTAAGGTAAATTGGAAATCCTATCTAATTCGGAACAGATTACTACAGTAGGTAGGTAATTTACTAGCAATGCGTGACTCGTATATTAGATTCATTATGAGCAGAAATCAGCCGCGCTTCCTATTAACGCAAGAAAAACTTTATACAGAGTGGCGCAAAAGTATACGACGCTGTAGGCCGTCATTTGAAGGACATCATATTCATAACCTAATAGGAATAATTTTACAGGTCTATTTATATGTATTCCAAAAAAATATCCCGTATTTAAAAAAAAAGTTATAGCTAAATGAAACTATGACATTACCTTTGCCATCCTGTATAACGATCGAAAACGGGACATTTTACTTTTGAAAATTGCGGCAAGCTATTAGGGTGTAATTCATTTGGTTTGTCAAATTAAGTGCTACGATTGAATATAAGGAACCTAAATCACAGAACACTGATAGACAGACTACCCCCGTCAATATGAAACCTCACACGTCGCCCTCACTTCAAATGCGCGAAACGTAGGCATAAAAGTCAGAAGAAATAGATCTGACACAACAATTTATCAGTTTCCTCGTGGTAAGGTGAAAAGTCATGAATTTGATACAGCGCGGGCCCTTAACATCCGCGCAGGTACCTGCTAACGTAGAGGGTATTTTATCTCGACACACACGCGGAAAGGTACGAATTTATGTCCCGATAACGTTTTTAGGGTTTCGTTGTCCCTACGAGAAACGCTTATAAGATCATCCAGTCCGTCCGTCTGTCAGTCTGTCACATGACCATAACTTCTACAATGTTTCATTTTACGTTAGAAATATTAACTTGTTTTGAATTGGAACGAGGCATATTTTTCACAATTTTATTCCGTGAGGTACGATTTATTTGTGGACTGTATTATACATTTAGTCACGTGACCTACTTATGCTCTTTCAAGTCGTAACTCAGGCAGTCAATTGTTTACAGAGGTAGGATATATATAGCCAGGTTATAGCATAGCATGCAGTACAACTATTGCTTTTTGTGTTTTGGCGACTGTTCTCAATTTGTTTGTTGCGAAACACACATTCGGGACGTAAAACTTTATTAGGCGATGATTAGATTCTATTATGCTGAGGATAAGTTCAAGTCTAAATATTTTTATTCATGTAAGCCAAAGTAAGCACTTACGTATAGTCAACATATATATTGTACGGCATAAATATTGTATCGTAATATTGTATTGTAAATATTGTGCTACCACCGGTTCATAATACTGCTTCCATTGAGAAGAGCCGGCAAGATACTGAATGGTGAGCAGGCAGTACCATTGTCAAATCAAAAATCAAATCAAGTGTTTTTTATTAATGTAAGCTAGATATAGCATTTATAAATAGTAAAAAAAAAAAAATTGTGTTACCACCGGTTCTGCGGTTGCTGCTATTGAGAAGAGCCGGCAAGAAACTCAATGGTTACTCTTTTCAAAAAAGTTGTGGGTGTCATGTTGCTAGTACTGTTGCACTTAGTTTCAGGTTTCAGCACTAAAAAAAGACGGCTCTATAATTCAGTGTTAATGTTTCATCAATGCAAACGAATGTAAATACCAAAGATATGAAGACTGTCTTATTAATCTCAAGATCTTCACGGGCCCGTAAGCGTGGTTGGCGCGGAGGCGCCTTTCACGCTGCAGGTCGTAGGTTCGATTCCTACCCGGGACATGCATTTGTGTGCATGAACATGTCTGTATGTCCGGAGTCTGGGTGTATATGTATATTAAGTATGTATTTACAAATAAAAAAGTAGTATATGTAGTAATATCAGTTATCTGGTTTCCATAGTACAAGCTCTGCTTAGTTTGGGATCAGGTAATCGTGTGTACAAAAATGTCCCAGGATATTATTATTATTATCTTGCCCTTTGTTTGCCTTAAACAAAAACATTCATTTAAGACACAGTTTGACATTTTGAAGACATTGTTTGAGAATCTTCACGATATTGCGTAATGCGTCAAGACAATATTAAGGCGTACATTCCCGGCACTCCCTGCATTTAAATAAAGCTAATAACACCCACTACGAATGCAAAAATATTCCATCGCGGCAAAAAAAATTGAATGACATTTTTTAAAATGCTATTTATACCAGACATTGGCCAGTGGTAAAAAACATTTTTTATAAAACGCGAATCACGAAACGAGAGTCCATGGAACTCAGCAAACCCAGTAGGCATTTTTTCTTAATTATGGCGGAAAATTAATTTAGCTGAAATGAAAAAATATTCGATGTAATGTATTTCGTTTCAAGCCACGCCACTGGGGGTAGCAATTAGAATAAATTTTGAATGGAGAAAATAAACGAGTGAATGCTGAACCGCCTTTTGATACCGTCCGGCCGTTTGAAATGTAACTCAATTGACGTTATTTTTGGATTTCCGGTGGGGTTAACTGTGTACTGAAGCGGCTATGATTAAGTGCTCTACAAAAGGGATAAAATACCATTTTATTGACAACTAGCTCAGCCCCGCGGATTCGCCCGCGTGGTAATTGATGTGAAAGATTAGCCTATGTCTTATTCCGGAGCCTAAACTATCTACGTTTCTAATTTTATTAAAATCGGTTTGGTAGTTATGGAGATACGTGGTAACAAACATTCACACAAACACACATACATACACACACACTTACTTTCGCATTTATAATTTATTAAGTACTAGCTGTGCCCGCGGCTTCGCCCGCGTGGAAATTGATGTTTATGATTAGTCTGTCTTATTCCAGAGCCTACACTATCTGCGTTTCACATTAAAATCAGTTAAGTAGTTATGGAGATACCGACGTGGCAACAAACATTCACACATACAGACACATACACTTATTTAGCTTTTGCACGCGAATTCGTCGGCGCAAAATTTAAATTAAAAAAAGACGGACTCGATCCCGTTTCCCGGGTCCCGGATCCGGTTTGCTGGATCCCAGATCCGGTTTGCCGGATCCCATTTCCCAGATCCCGTATCCTGGATCTCGTTTCCTGGATTCCGTTTCCTAGATCTCGTTTCCCGGATCCCGTATCTCTGATCCCGGATCCCGGATATCGTATCTGGGATCTCGTTTCCCGGATCCCGGATCGCGTTTGCCGGATCCCGTATCCCGAATCCCGCATCCCTCATCCCATTTATGGTAATGTTCCAAGCACTATGTCGAAGTTAAAGTAAATGAACATAAACACGGTGTATATCACGTATCCCAAAACCGACTTGTATTTTTAAGAAGACATCTAAACACCATTTTTCATACTTAATTCTAACTTCAAAAATGACAAACTCCCATACAAACTTTCATCCCCTATTTTACCCCCTTAGGGGTTGAATTTTCAAAAACGCTGAAATTATTTTTTTACCTATATAAAAAGAAACCTAAACACCAATTTTCACAATTCTAACTTCAAAACTGACAAACATCCATGCAAAATAACATAAAAACTTTCATCCCGTATTTTACCCCCATAGAGGTTGAATTTTCTAAAACGCTGAAATTACTATTTTTAATTTTTTTAAAGACACCTAATTACAAATTTTCATAATTCAACTTGAAAAATGACGAACTTGCATACAAACTTTCATCCCTTATTTAATCTCCTTAGGGGATGAATTTTCAAAAACCCTGAAATTATTTTTTTACATATATAAAAAGAAACCTAAACACCAATTTTCACAATTCTAACTTCAAAACTGACAAACATCCATGCAAAATAACATTCAAAACTTTCTTCCCCTATTTTACGCCCTTAGGGGTTGAATTTTCAAAAACGCTGAAATCACTAATTTTTATTTTTTAAAAGACACCTAATTTCAAATTTTCATAATTCTAACTTCAAAAATGACGAACCTACATACAAACTTTCATCCCCTATTTAACCATCTTAGGGGTTGAAATTTATAGGTATGATTAGCCTATGTCTCCTTCCAGAGTTTACACTATCTACGTTTCAAATTTCATTAAAATCGGTGCAATAGTTATGGAGATACGTGGGAACAAACATTCACACACACACACACACACACAGTTACTTTCGCATTTATAATATTAGTAGGAAGTAGGATATTATATGTTAGAATTTTGAATATTGATTTTCCGTACCTATTAAATTGGCGTGTCAAAATCACGATTAAACTCTCTCAGAGGACCTGGGGGCTTACCACAAGCTCTTATTGCGATTCAATTACAGGAACGTATTAACGTTTCAGCGACTTTTTGTGCAATGACCTACCTTATTGTCATGACAATAAGAAACGTCATTAAAACGTCGTTAAAACGTTCCTATAATTGAATCGCAATAAGAGCTTGTGGTAAGCCCCCTGTTTATCGGATATAAGCAGAATAAATATCTTCAACGCGTTCCAAAAACAAATGACTGTATGCAGAGTTCTAAACTCAATACCAACATTACCAACAGCATTCCAATCACGGATTTGAAGTGTTCTCCAGCACGTCCGAACTACAATCGAACTAGTTCGATCACTGAAACAGTGGTACGCAAACCGAACCAAGATGAGTGTGAAATCTGTTGTGAGTAGGTCAAGTCGCTTCTCGACGTAACTACATCGATAGATACTGCGTTGTGTGGTTCAGGCAATGACGTTTTATACACTAGACCTGACATAGACGAACATTATATCTCTAACAGCCCGGCCACGACTTCGCGCGAATGTTGCATGACGCCAGACCTGGGAGGCTTGGCAATTTCTGTAAAATAGTCACACATTTTACAGAAATCAGAAAAATTCATCGCGTTTGCAGAATTGCGCTGTTGAATAGGTAAAAGACATTCGCGATCACTGATTACAACATTTACTACAGTAGCGGCATTTTACGATGGCCGGTTTGACATGTGGGGGGGGGAAGAAAATGAACCTTACCTATTATAACGGAACAAGACTGGCCGTTTAAAAAAATAAGAAAGTCAAAAAATTTATGCGAAAATGAATTTTATTCCGTTATAATAAGGTTCATCCTTTCCCCCTCACACATGTCAAACCATCATAACGTGCCGCAGGTATACATATATTTGTTCCTAAAATTTTTACTGCTACTGGTAGTAGTTTTCTTGCCAAGTTCAATGCCTTTTAATAGCAATATTTTAGATTTTACTCAAACTATGAAAAAACCAGTCTTATCACTCCAAAAATTGGTTCTTCTTAGAAACTGACAAACCGTTTACAATAGGGAAATATTCGGTATTTTTTTTAATAAAAAAACTTTTGGCCAAAGTTGGCAAAGTGAGCTAAAACGGTACTATTGTCACGAATGATTGATTGCTGTTTTGAAATTTGATTTATAAGGACCTTTATTTGCATCGATATTGGACAGCAATTAATTTTGGTATTTTGTAAACTCTCTTTACAAATAAATAAAATTAAAGTGTCTGTTTGTAATGTCACAATAATAGCGTTAAATGCATATGAAAGTATATACGGTACTTGTAACAAAAAAAAAGAAATTCTTGTCTGTCTGGATGTTTGTGCCGACTAATCTCCGAAACGGCTGAACCGATTTTAGCGGGACTTTCACTGGCAGATATCTGATGTTATAAGGAGTAACTTAGACTACTTTTATTTTAAAATACATTAACAAACATTATTTTGTAAGCGTAAGAAATCGCGGGATCGGCATTTTTAAAATTCATATTACTCACGTTATTACAAATTGAAATTTGATGAAGTTGAACACGTGTTGAACGCGTGCCTAGTAAAATTTCACAGTTATAGTAGATATTTATAACACCGTTACTATTCTTATATCCTATAGTGGGTGTATTTTCAATATCTCGGTGTGCTAAAGAGTTCCTATATTTTGTCCGGCAGGCAACGTGTTCGTGATCGCAGCCATAATAATAGAGAGGAACCTGCAGAACGTCGCCAACTACCTGGTCGCGTCGCTGGCGGTCGCGGACCTCATGGTCGCATGCTTGGTCATGCCGCTGGGCGCCGTTTACGAGGTGAGAACATACTACTCCACCAAGCCAACTAGGCACTCGGGTATAGGTAATGATTCCGCGGTCCGTCTACAACGTAGTGAGCCTGGGTCAATGCCTGGGCACTCTTGTGGCAGTAGCTCCCACTACGTGGTGGAAGGACCGCGGAATCATTGTAATTATTATTTGATATCAATGTATTTATATCCGAGTTCCTAGTTGGCTTGGTGGAGTACACTTTGTGAGCTTTAGTGCGACGCAAAAGAACGCCGAAGTCTTTCCTTTGAACTACAATATGTGGTTCTTCAAAGGGCATATTTACATGTCCCTAAAAGGTCGGCGCCGCGAATGCTCCCCTGTTGCAGATGTCCTGGGCGGCGGCTTCCACTTACCAACAGGTGGAACGTCTGCCAGTGTGCCATCCTTGTCTAAAAAAAAAGCAGTGGAAATGTGTTTATGCGAAATCTCATTTGTCCAGGACCTACATAAAAGGTTTTTTTAATTTAATCAACAAATCCTTATTTAATTTACCACAAAGACCGACCACACCGACAACTACACTTGACGACCGCTTGGCGCAATGGTTTGAGCGTTGGCCGCTCGGCTCACTGCATCGGGTGGTTGCGGCTTCGATTCCCGCCAGGGGAAAATTTCGGAAACTGCCTTTTCGAAATTTGTCCTGGTCTGGGTGTCACTGGGATCGCCCCCAGTCCATTATATGACAGCATAGTACAAGCGTTGCTATGTTTGGGACTATACTTTTACCCCCAAATTCATAGAATGTTATGATCGACTTGCAGTGGAATTACAAATCACATTTGGTCCTAAAAATGCTTTACAAAACCATTGTAAACTGGCTAAAATCTCTATGAATTTGGGGGTTAGTGTGTAAGCCTGGCGTTATAAATTTGTTTACCTTTCGTATATTATCAAGAAATAACAAGCGCAAGCTCACAAAATAAACTCGCAACTCCATAATAGTTATTAGCAAACAGTTTTAAGCAAATGTTTTGCCAACTCACAACTTGTAATTTCCTCTATTCGGGATATTGTTTCGTTTACACTTTAGCTGCACGTGTAAGCAGATCCGCCGCGGGCGGGTTTCACTTAACCCTTTCACTTTGATTTAAACTATGTTATCAAAGGTTTAACTTTACAACTGAGGGGTTACAAAAATAATGTACAATAATTATTATACACATTTTTGGTACACAAACTAACCTCAACTAAAGTAAACTATACTTTTTTTATAGTTATCACGGCTGACTTTTAATAGTCAAACTTATCATAGTTTCTTTACGCAGTAAAAAAAAACTACTGCTTATGGTTGAGCAAAGAACTTATAACCAATAATAATAATAATAATCGTTTATTTCGGAAAGATCCATATTAAGGTAGCACAAAACAAACTAAATATATAAAACAAGTCTACGGACGGTTATAAGGGACGTGCGCTCTCGTCCAGTGCTTCATGAGAGCACTGTCCGCGTCCATTCTACACGAAATTGTGTTCAGGGGGGCTAAGGCCGTCACTAAAATGAATTGCGGCAATTCTGCTAAAGCAATTCATTTTTCCAACCCTCCTGCAGAATCCCCTAAATTTCCATGAAACTGTCACGAATGGCGTAACATGTGTCACTATTCTACAGAAATTTAGCGGAATTGCTAAGGATTTCTCAGAAAATCAGAAAAATGAATTGCAATGCAATTCATTAGCAATATTGCATAGCGACCGCCTTAGGTCCGCAGGGGGGCTAAGGCCGTCACAAAAATGAATTGCGGCAATTCTGCTAAAGCAATTCATTTTTCCAACCCTCCAGCAGAATCTCCTAAATTTCCATGAAACTGTCACGAATGGCGTAACATGTGTCACTATTCTACAGAAATTTAGCGGAATTGCTAAGGATTTCTCAGAAAATCAGTAAAATGAATTGCAGTGCAATTCATTAGCAATATTGCATAGCGACCGCCTTAGGTCCGCAGGACGCTGTTGGTACTTTCCCGTATCCTGTAAATTATGGACGAGATGCGTTTTCGCATGATCGCGTGGAAGTCGTCTGTACGCGCCTCAGCAAACATGCCGGACGCGCTACAGTAACGGGGCAGCCCCAACAGCATCCTGAACGCATTGTTATAATGGTTGAGTCATGATTTGACGTTACTTACGTAACTGGATTGTTTATTTAAATTATATTGGTACTGATTACGTTGATCCACAACTAAAATGACTAAACTAATCTAATAATAATTGCCATCTTTCTCATGATTCATGTGTCAGGATTTGTCGTGACCTTACCAAGGTCCAAGCATTTTCTATTCCGTGCCCGCCTCAGTTTGTTGAATGAACAGTTTGCATTGCGAATTAATAGGTATTATACGTCTATTGATTAGTTAGTCGATGTTATTAACATAATTTTAGCGGTAAAGGAAAGATCTTCCAGCCGTGCGGTATGTGTGTCCCAATGGTTGCTGGCGGGGTCTTCTATACACCGTGTTTATGTTCATTGGCGGCGTCTTAATCAGGCGCATGCCTCGCGCGAGCACTCACTTTTGACGTCGGAACGCATAGACGTAATGTCATAATATGAGTGCTCGGGTGAGGCATGCGCGCCATATGGACACATCTATTTGCTTTAACTTCGACAAAGTGCTTGGAACATTAACATAAACTTATCCCTTAAACCGTTTTACGATAATCGAAAAAAAAATTTTTTTTTTGTATTTTTTATTTAAATAAATTAAGTAACAACGATAACAAATTAGTAATGTCAATTTGACGTGACACATGCGAGAAAAGTAAAAACGACATCAAAACGAACTCATCTTTTAAACCTTGTCGTACATTGAAAACTCTTTACTTATGAACAAGACGAAAATTGTATTTGGCTATGAATTAAGAAGATTAACTTAGATTAGTGATTAAATTTAGATTTTAAATAATTTGAAAACGGTACGAGTTAGGCACTTAGTATCTTTGAGAAATTAACTCAATAAGACGTAAGAAATTTACCCTTAAGTTAAAGCAAATGAACATGAACACGGTGTATATAGCGATGTGCTGCGTGAATCTTGATATCGTGATTCAGGATTTCTAAATTGTACTGGAGTATGCACTCAGTGCCATCTGTTGGTAGCGTGATGTAAGGTCGCTACAGACGTTTGACACTAACTTCTTTGATTCACAGGTGAGCCAAGGCTGGATCCTAGGCCCAGAGCTATGCGACATGTGGACCTCGAGCGACGTGCTTTGCAGCTCCGCGTCTATACTTCACCTCGTTGCTATTGCTACTGATAGGTAAGGTGGACAACAGATACATTTGACCTAACGGACGACCATATACAGGGTTATTGGAAAAACACTAACAACCTTGCAGGACTGTATTACTGACATCATAAACAACAACTTTTGTCTAGTGTTTTCCCAATAACCCTGTATAAATACAAGCACAATAGATATATACCGGGTGTGAGGGAAACTGCCAAAAACGAAGACAGGTGATAGTGCTGGTGATTACTAATACGATACCACAATAAACGCGATATTTTTTTTAATATTTTTTGCTTTTTTCTTGCGAGCCAACTTTGGTCAAATTAATAAAAGTGTTACACAAAAAAAAACTTTTTTTTATCCGCAAGGGATCTACGAACGATTTCCGCGCTCAAACAGTCAGTGCCCTAACTTAGCATACTTTTTGTATTAGCGCCCGCGTGCCCCCAACCCCGAATAATATATGCTGTACTTTGCCAGTTTGCATAGTAAATCACAAATACAAGAACTAAGGCAAGTGGTTATTAGTTTTCGATTGTGTTTAGATAGTATAATAATAGTGTTTCAGCTTCGAGAGCGTTTCTCTTACACCCACTATTGTTCGGAATAGACCCAAGTGTATATAGGATGCCTTACGGGTAAATAATATTCATGTAAAATTATTCTGAAAAGAGAAAGAGGTCTCTGGCTAAATAATAAAAATTACAACGCTGAATAATGTGCCCTAACGTTTTGTGTTTAAGTTTAAAAAAAGTCCAGAGTTTTATTTATTCACACTTTTTCTAATAACTTCGGACCTAGTATAAAATATTCAGAAGTCTTAAAGTCGTTTAATTAAAAACCTTATTTAAAAGTAACTTTACGCAAGAAAAGCTTAAAGTAATTTGGGAATTGGAGGAACTAATTAAAATTTTACCGTGAAATTCTGGTTTTATTCGCATAAAGAGTTAAATCTATTCGACTTGTTCTCTAGACAAAAGCACAAGGAGCTGACTGATAGCCCAAATCATTATTCAAGCACTTTACTGACATTTAGTCCCAAGTATCACTATCACTAACTCACTCCTTCAGTGAAATTATGTCCTCAATACTAGAACTTAGCAGTGTAAAGCTCTAACATGTTTCATATTTCCAGATATTGGGCTGTGACAGATGTAGACTACATCCACATACGGAACGAGAAGCGTATCTTCACAATGATATTCCTGGTCTGGGCGGCAGCCCTCGTTGTCTCCCTGGCCCCCCAACTCGGCTGGAAGGACCCCGACTACCTCGCCAGGATCACGCAACAGCAAAAGTGCCTCGTGAGTCAAGACCTCGCGTACCAAATCTTCGCAACATGCTCCACATTCTACTTGCCACTCACTGTCATCTTAATTCTGTACTGGAAGATCTTCCAGACAGCTAGAAGACGTATAAGAAGGAGAAGGGACCCTCCCCCGCCTCGACCGACTTCAGCTGACGGCGCAATACCCGCTGGTCGCCCGGTGCAATCAGCTAGAGACAGGCGGTTCGTGAAGAAACGTTTCCTCAATCTTAAGAAGTGCAACCAGCGGACGAGGGCCGAGACTCTGGCAGCCGCGTTGTTGCTCACGGAAGGCCAGAGCACCTCTACTGTAGATACACTAGACGAAGAGCCAAGAACGACAGCGTTTACTGTAAACGAAAAAGCGCCCCCTTCTGTCTCCCCAGAAAAGTCTTCCTCGACCGTCACCAATGGCTCCAAGCCTGAGAAAGCTATCATGCCCGCTCCAACGCACAGAGAGAAGAAGGAATCCCTCGAAGCAAAGAGAGAGAGGAAAGCAGCGAAAACGTTAGCTATCATAACGGGTGCTTTCGTCTTCTGCTGGCTTCCGTTCTTCATAATGGCGCTCGTGATGCCGATATGTCAAACGTGTGTTATCAGTGACTACTTAGCGAGTTTCTTCCTGTGGCTAGGATACTTCAACTCGACCCTGAATCCAGTTATATACACGATCTTCAGCCCCGATTTTCGCCAGGCGTTCGCGCGAATTCTCTTCGGCACGCATCGGCGGCGTCGAAATAAAAAATTCTAACGAAAATGTCAGTACTATGTATATAACTGAGGCGCCTGCCGGCCCAATGGACTATATTACTCTCTTGTATCATATTTCGCTTTCTGTATGTTATACATACTAAGTAAGTAGGTAGTGTAAATACGTTTATTCGGTGATATAATGTAAATAATATAAAGGTATATGATAGATGATGTTGAGAAATTGTTTTTTTTACGCGTTAATAGTCTACGATGCCGCGACGGTCTTGCTCCCGAGTCCTGGGCGACTCCGCCGGCTGCTCTTATGTTGTTTGAAGTGACATTACAAAATAAATATTTAAACTATATCAGATTTGTGTCTTTTATTGACTCCTTTAATAAGTACCAATTGGCAAGACATTTATAGTGTCCCTGAGCATAACTAGAACAAACTTTTGAATCTGCTTTCCTGTCACCTTTATTCGTTGTGAACAAACACTACCAAGAAAGATGGAGTCACGCGACTGTCCAAAATACACTTCTCATCAAAAAAATCGAAACAGTACTGCAAGTACTATTCAGGCATTTTAATTTAAAAAAATGATTGATATCATTAAAAAAATACGCCAATAAATAGCTGGCAGTTTAGTCTACACAATGATGTACCACAATTCCAAATTTGAATTTAAATTTTTGAATTTTTATCCTTTTAATGAAATTTTAGGTGTTTAGATTTTTTTGATGAGAAGTTTAGTTTGTCCTTCTAAACGGAGTCCATAGCGCTTTAACTCAGTCGCTCGCGGAAAATAATTTTGAATCCATGTCGGTATTACCAATACTGCTCATCTTCTGGTGAATAATACCTTCTTAGTATTTAATGAGTTAATAGTCAAATTGCGAGTGCGATAACAGATGTGTGAATTACGCTGCAGGTAGTTGTGCTTAAAACAAGTTTGTGATGGCAATGTTAGAAGGTATTATATCTGCATAGTTTCAGCATTTCGCTATGTAAGTAAGTGTATTCACTATAATCCCTGATCCTCATTCCATACACTTAAGGTCCTCCGCAGACTTGCTACTTTTAGCATCGGCGATCGGCGATTTTGATGCTGCGTCTCGCTCGTTCGCGCTCGAAGAAACGCGACGCAGCATCGATACGTCACAAAATCGCCGGTCGCCGATGCTAAAAGTAGCTAGTCTGCGGAGGCCCTAAGTCTATTCCAGATGTATAGGAATCGTAAATTCCTACTCTTTCTTTGCAAGTAATACGATCTAAACATTGCCTATACATAAACGATTAATCAATCAGCCGGCACCTCAGTTAATTCGTTCTCCTCAGGTTGAAACTAGCAACTTTGGCGCAACATTCCCGAACTTAGTGATTTATTTCCTGCGAGGTACGAGTACAATGAACCGGGAGAGAATTAGAGCTTATCTAGAGTACGAATAAGATTAGAATTTATCTAGAGAGGCTTGTACAATCAGTGTAATGACCCATGAGGGTTCAACTTAGGAATGTTTTAAGGAGAACAAGGAAATACATCAAAGAATCTTCTGATAATTAAGGGAATGAGTATTTGATATATGCCTTATTATTTTTTTTATTTTTATAGGACTGCGGTGGCAAAAAAGCGTACGACCCGCCTGATGTTAAGCAGTTACCGTAGCCTATAGATGCTTACAATACCAAAGGTATTGCTCGCACATTGCCGACCTGAAGGGGAGTGGGATGGAGGGAGGGGGAGGGGGTGGGCTTACGGCTCTCTCACTCATCGTACGAAACACAGCTGTAATAGCTGCTTTACGCCGATCTTCTGTGAGAGGGTGGTACTACCCCGGTCGAGCCAGCCCGTTTATGAGCTGCAGTCGATTGGCTACAGCTTGGCTCTTTACCAATAATTTACAAACTTTCTGTAGATAGTAGAAGTTCCTTTACAGATATTTACGACCGCTTGGTCGTGGTTCGAGCGTAGGCCGCTCGGGTCACTACATCGGGAGGGTGTGGGTTCGATTCCCACCGGATTTCAGCAACACCCGGTGTCACTGGGATCGCCTCCAGTCCAGTACCCACAGCACAAGTGTTGCTTAGTTTGAGACCATACAGTTGGTGCCTGTCAGCCTGTCGATATTAGGTATTTATTTTAAAAACTTAAAACGTTTTACCTTATGTAATCAAAACCGTTATTGATTATTTTGTAGGTACTTATTTTTATAAAGTCACGAGTTTTATCCCCATGGGGTAGTCAGAGGCTTGAGTGGCAATACATCACCACATTGTGAAGGTATTAAGTCAACTCAAAGCCCAAGTTTCACGAGATAGTCAGAACCCAACGTGACAGGTGGTGAACATTGTCGCCGTGTATACAGGAACTGACTATTACCTAATCCCGAGGGATAGGTAGGTTTCCTCACGATGTTTTCCCTCACCGTAAGCGAACTGTAAACTATGCACATAGATGAAAATTCATCCATTGGTGCATGCCCCACCGGGGATCGAACCTGGGACCTTCTGATTGCTGGTCTAACGTGTTCGCCCCTAGGCTGCAGTCGCTTGTAGGTACTTAATCAATAGATGTGTACATATGGCGCGCATGCCTCACCCGAGCACTCATATTATGACATTACGTCTATGCGTTCTGACGTCAAAAGTGAGTGCTCGCGCGAGGCATGCGCCTGATGAAGACGCCGCCAATTAGATGTGTCCATATGGCGCGCATGCCTCACCCGAGCACTCATATTATGACATTACGTCTATGCGTTCCGACGTCAAAAGTGAGTGCTCGCGCGAGGCATGCGCCTGATGAAGACGCCGCCAATTAGATGTGTCCATATGGCGCGCATGCCTCACCCGAGCACTCATATTATGACATTACGTCTATGCGTTCCGACGTCAAAAGTGAGTGCTCGCGCGAGGCATGCGCCTGATGAAGACGCCGCCTTGATACTGATCTAGCCAATAGAACAAAAACATACCGGAGCGAATGTAAAATTAATTTTAAGTCTGAAATGCTCAAAACTTATCTTATAAGCAGTAGAATACCCTACAATTCAAGTGTCGAAGTAAAACTAACCTCTCCGCTTTCATCAAGAAGGGAGGGCATACGTTCTATATTATTTTTTCCTCGGGCCGTGACAGCCTTGAAAAATGGCTTATGAAAGAACACAGTGGTGAAGCGATAGCGGGAAAATGGTATATAATCGCTGTGAATTCGACAACAAATATTTTTTTCGCGTATATTTTCAGTAACAATAAAGAGCGACTATACAGGGTGAAATTGAAATCATGAGCATCCTTTTAAACTATGACTCTACACATGATTCAGATTTTTTTGGGAAAATAAATAAAAATCCTATTGATGAAAAAATATTCCTCGAGTAAGCAAATAATCAAACCCGTTAACTGTTATTCCTTACCTGGGCAATACATTTTTATCAATTGATTTGTTGATTAATATTCCCTAAGTATTCTGAATCATGTGTAGAATCACCGTTTAAAAGGATGCCCATGATTTCAAATTCACCCTGTAAATAATAGTCTATTGCCTCTTTGTGCAAAAAATACATTTTAGTTGTGTCAACATCAAAACAGAATATAATTGATATCAATAAGGAAACTATTTTATTGGCGGTAGAGTTAAGCCGTAGCTTATTGACTGCAGCTCTTATACGATCTGGCTCGACCGAGATAGTACCATCGTCTCACAGAAGATCGGCGTAAAGTAGCTATTACAGCTGCGTTTCGTACGATGAGTGAGAGATCCGGAAGCCCAACGCCCCCTTCCTCTAGTACCACTCCTCTGAAGGGCTAGACAAGTGGCTGACGTCTACAAGCGTTCGTTCAAATCGCTACGCTTCATATATGGAAATGACATAAGACACGTGATCTAGATAGCAACTAGGTGTTGACCTACATAGCGACGTTGGACATATCCATACATTGTGAAGTCTATTGTATTCTATTCGATTAGCGTTCATGCCACTTGGCTAGCCCCTCAGATCGGCAACGTGCGAGGGATGCCTTTCGTGTTGCAGACATCTATAGGCGTACGCTTCTTTACTACCTTAGTCATATAAAATATCTAAAGTTTAAGTAAACCCGCTACCGCTCAACAGTGTGCGCCCAATCTAATGACCCCATCTGTTGTCACTAGACGGACGAGGGGGGAAATAAATTGTGGGAAGCAACGCCGCGGGCGGGGGCGCGGGCCCCGCCCCATGGACCCCGTAACAACTGATTTCACCGCACTAGTTGATAAGATATTGCCTTTTAACGTTCCGAGGGAGTTACGGACGGAGATAGGGACTTCTGATGATTTTTGTAGGTATTATTTACCATAGGGGTTATTTGCAAGGACAACTAGAATCACGTCTTGAACTAAATAAAAAAAAAATGTTACGTCACGACTTTTATCCCCATTCGGGGGTAGTCAGAGGCTTGAGTGGCCATACACCACCACATTGTGGAGGTATTAACCAACTCAAAGCCCACGTTTCACCAGATAGTCAGAACCCAACGTGACAGGTGGTGAACCTTGTCGCCGTGTATACAGGAACTGACTATTACCTAATCCCCAGGGATAGGTAGGTTTCCTCACGATGTTTTCCCTCACCTTAAGCGAACTGTAAATTATGCACATAGATGAAAATTCATCCATTGGTGCATGCCCCACCGGGGATCGAACCTGGGACCTTCTGATTGCTAGCCCAACCTGTTCACCCCTAGGCTACCAGTCGCGTTGTTCTTGAACTACGATGTATTAATTCCCTAGAAATTACTTTTTTTTCAACATGGAAATTTATTTAACGCGTTAGCAACGAAAGGTATACGTAAGGCTCAGGCCAGAGCGATGCCTTTCGTGTTGCAAACATCTATAGGATACGGTAACTATTTCACATCAGGCGGGCCGTACGCTTGTTTGCCACCTTGGTTTTATAAAAAATCCCACATTGTCTAATACCGTGTGTCCACGGGCAAGTAACTTCCGCAATTTCTTGCAGAAGTCACTTGCCGACGTGTTTCCACTGACTGCAGTTTTACACAACCGTGTACATGTGGGACTTGCAATAAGTTCGGCAAGTCGCAGAAGTCCACTTGCGTGAGTGTTTACACATTGGATGTCGCTTGCGCAAGTAAATTTGTGCAAGTTTTCTTGCCAGTGGACACACGGCATAACACATGTCATACGCAAACATTAGTGCTCTAAAAAAAACAACAAACCTCTATGCACTTACCAATGCACCGGCCATCATATGATTCTATGGTCATATGCCATACCTTTGTTTATAGAAAGAGATGAGTACACATTTTGAGATATGACACGTTAAACGACTATGCGATTGTCAGACAATTACCTTGCATGGTGCTGTCAAAATAAGGTCTATAGGTAAAAACATCTAAGGCTAGTCCTTACTTTTATCAGTATAACAAAGCTTGTATAGTCTCTGTTTTAATCAGCTGACTATTTATTAAAGAGCCCTTAATGCTGGAAGTGTGGCAGTGGTAGCCGATTGGTTAAGCACGCGTCTTGCGGGCTTAAGGTCATGGGATCAAACCCTGGCTCACACCCCTGGATTTTTCGAAATCTATGTGTGAATCATAACTTTAATATGATTATCACTTGCTTACGGTGAAGGAAAACATCGTGAGGAAACCTGCATGTCTTTAGACATGTGAAATCCACCAACCCGCACTGGGCCAGCGTGGTGGATTATGGCCTAAATCCCCCTCGCATTGAGGGGAGGCCCGTGCCCAGCAGAGGGACGTTAAAAGGGCTAAATTATTATTATTATAATGCTGGAAGTAACAATCTCGCAACTATCAAACAGCAAGCAACTCTCTAACAAGTCGAACACTTCAAACGCCAAACGTAACGACACTAGCATCAATTACTCAGTTTTGTCTCTGAATTGAACCAGCTTTGTTACGTTTGGAAACTACAAACTTTATTAACTAAAATATTTGTAACTTCGTTTCAATATCCTTTGCCTTTACTCAGTTAAATTCAGCTTCGAGGCGATCCTGTTTCTGTTAATCAATCTTTAAGTAAGTACATGGAGCATCTGCGTCTAAATAAGTATGCAAGTACATACTTGCTGGCGCGAGCCCTCGGCTCATGTAGATGCATCTTAGTGATCCTTGGTGGATGCGTACGATATAGCACAACGTAACACATCATTAGTTTATTGCTCAAGAAGAAGTAAGAGCCATAACACACCGGGACGCCATGGCGACGTCGCCAGCCACCGTAGCCAACTGAGGGCGAGGCCCCACTAGCGCGTTGCGCTGCGTCGTCGCAACGGATCAAAGGGTAGACGGGCGAGAGACGAAGCGGGGGAGGGTGATGCGCCAGTATAAAATCTTGCGACAACGCAACGCAACGCGCTAATGGGGCCCGGCCCTAATTCGTATTGAAATGTATGACAGGTAACACACCTGGTGACGTCGCCATCAATACAAAATGTTTGGATACGTAGCCGGCGACGTCGCTATGGCGTCCCGATGTGTCATGGCCCTAAAAGACGTTGTTATCAACCTTTTTGATTGCGGCTCTGTCTGGCTGAAAAGCTGACAGTTGATTTATTTTTCTACCTACTGCGATCTTGCTAGAACAATATGCTGTACAATTGTATTTTTTTTTTGCTTACTTAATAAAACTGTTATTACTATAAAGTTGTGATTTGTTCTCAAGCATCCCCAACGTTTTGGTGACCCCAGGTGATTTAAAAATTTCAATAACATGAAATCAACGTGTCCGTCCTGCCCCCCTAGACAAGTGGCATGAACGCTAATCGAATAGATTAGAATAGACTTCACAATGTATGGAAATATCAAACGTCGCTATGTAGATCAGCAACAAGTTGCTATGTAGATCACGTGACTTCTGTCATTTCCATACATAAAGCGTAGCGATTTCAAGGAACGCTTGTAGACATCAGCCACTAGCCCTTCCGTCAGCTTTTCAGCTAGAGAGCCGCAGTCAAAAAGGTTGTTAACAACGTATTACAACACGATTTGTCAAACTACAAAAGGGTAAGTAAATTATTCATGAATTAGAACACTAGGTTTCAGATATTGGCGGCGCGCCAGCTTTTGAAGAGATTTGTTCGAGATATTAAATGGTATTTCGGTCACAAATCAGACTGCCACACAATAGCCCAGGGGTTCCCAAACTGTGCGCCGCCGCGAGGCGCCCTGGTGCGCCGTAGAAAGTAAAGAGGGGCGCCGTGAGTCGATCCTCTATCATTATCCGAAACCACAAATATTCGCGGGTACGTATTTTGAGCGCTCGCATCGGTAAAGACAATAGGTACCTACTTAGATCGCGCACATCGCAGCCAAAAAGTACCTTGAAACCGTATGCGTATGCGATTGAAAACCGTTGATACTAAAAAAAAACTCAATTTCATATTGTCATATGTTTTAATTTTTGTTCCTTTCTACCTCACCTAGTATTATAGGTACTATTTCTTTAGACTGTATCTTTTTCAAATAGCTAGCTAGGGTAGGGCGCCGTGACAAAATACTAAATTTGTAACTGCGCCGCAGGCTGAAAAAGATTGGGAACCCCTGCAATAGCCAGAGCAAAATCGGGAGTTTGATTCCTGATTCGGGCTTACAGGTATAATTGGAAAATAAAGTAAACCATTTTCATACATGGCTTTAATCATCTGAATTGTCTAAAAACAGTGAACACCGCGTGGAAAATGTAGCTATTCTAAGAAATTCTCTAGTTTCTTGCCCAATTAGTATCTATAGGATTTTTTATTGTAGAAAACTAGGTTTAATACCACTAATAACCTACGATTTGTTATAATGGCCCTTAGCTAACAGGACCTCAAGACTGCTAACTATTAGAAAACCACAGATCAATATCATCTCCGTGAACTTTTCACTTCTTCTTCTTCTTATCGTATGGTTAGTGGCCAACCTGGTGTCAGAGTTGTTCAAGCCGCCCGAAGGCCTCTGACAAGGCTTAACGACTGCTGTCTAGATGACAACAACCGAGACCGACTTTTTACGTGCCCTCCGAAGCTCGGAAACGCTCAGTTCAAATTCCACTAAATGGTCACCCATCTCTGCCTGACCTTGCCAAGCGTTGCTTAACCCCCGATCGTTTACCGATCAGTGATTGCAACTGGCTATGAGCGTCTCATTTTTCACTGTAAATCGTTAATTCTTAAATCGGCGGTGACATGTTGTGCCATCTGTTAGCAACTTTTCGCATGAGAACAGGTCTACTGCCAAGAATTTCAATTAAAATACATAATATAAGACTATCTAAATAACGACGACCCATTATCTAGCCAAAACTTTCAAGTTCAACCCGTCGCCGCTTCATCCTACAATGAAATGTTATTCCGCCGTTGGCACCCCTCCAGTGCAGTTCGAGATATGCTCAAGTGGCGGGCTGAGCTTGAGACACGCGACTAGGTAAGCCAAAATGCTGTTATAATCAACATTCTATACACATCAATTCATAACATTATTTGTATCCACAATAAGTCTTAAATGGGCGGGGGAAGGTAATGGAGGGCTTTTTCCTAGCAGTGGGACGACACGACAAAAAAACTATAATAACGCCAAATATACCAACTGCATGGACCCAATGGTATGAATGCAATGAATGGACTGGGATTAATCTCAGTGGTAACCAGGCGAAGATAACGAAAAGGCCATTTCCGAAATTGACTAGCAACTATCGAGAGTAGTGAGCGGAGTGGCATTGCTTAAACCACTAAACTCTAAACCAATTTGTCCTGATATTAAGTACCTTATAAAACAGATTCCATATTTGGAACCTCATCGCGTGTAACCCTGCTCCTGCCATGATGTCCCACGACCCACATCCTTATCTGAAACACCGAACGGCCACTTTTAAGCTCGACAATCGCGCATAAAGATCCCTGTCAGCGTAGATGACTGTGACGAAAGGCGCGCGGGTTGGCACATTATTTTTTGTCCCACACAGCCATTTGAGGGTTGGTTCTTTATTTTTTGCATTACGACAAACACAACACTAAGGAAATGTGTCAAAATTTAAAAATTCGAAGTCAAAACGACACGAATTACTTCCGTAGCGGGGTTGTTATAGCCGAGAGCCATGTCACTCTATATCAATTTTTTGTTGTGATTTTATATCAGTAAGTACGCAGCCTTATTCCACAGTCACACATTTTTCCTGGCCACATTACTGTACGTTTTTACATGAATAATTACAGCCAGACCGTTTTTTTAACTGGTTATTAGCGGGGCTTTTGTTGCGCGACATTTGTGCCCACCCGCATCCGAGATTGAAGTTTTATGTTTTTGGTCGCATTCATTTTTTGTTGGTGACAAATATTATGTAGTAGGTCTGTATATTCGTCGGTGAAGTTACAACAGTGTGTAAGTATGTTTTGACGGTTTTATATTTTAAGGCTATTGGATAGAGTAGGATGTTGCGTATCGTTTCAACCAGACGACAGACCAATCACGATGCGTTATTTGAAAATTAGTAACACTACAGACGCATGCCGCGCCCGAGCACGTCATCAGTTTTGACGTGGAAACGCATGGACATAATATCATAACATGTGTGCTTGGGCGAGGCATGCGAGGCATCTGAACACACGAATTAAGAAATTCGAAAATGCTTTTCTGTCCTCAAATATATTTATTTTAATAGCATTGACGAATACAGTTATAACACCATGTCCTTTTTACTTTAAAAGCACTGGGAACTTTTACCTTTGGTGAAGTCAAAGCCCTTTTTATAAGTACCTTATTACAATGTTAAAAGGTCCCTATAGTTATTTTCCACCTACAGGTTGTTGATACTTTCATTAGACTTCAAATAAACAGCCTTTGTTTTCCACCTTTTTTACCGTCGAATTATCAAAGCGATTATAACAAAAGCGTTGTTAAGTTACAAACGCTTTTGCGATTTCTAGCGCGCTTACAAAACTTGAGGCAATCGTTTAATTTGAGCGTTTGAACAATTGAGGGCGCACTTGAATGTCTTGCTGGATGTAGGGTAGGTGCGCCACTTGTCAGCCTTATTGTTTTTTTGTACATAAATATGTAATTAGATGTCATCATTTCACTTTTATCTTTATGTAACCATTTTAGTTTTAGTGACTGTTAGTAACTGACTGAATTCATTTTGGTAACAAATCTACATACTAAAAGCCAAATACTTATTTGATAATTATGAAATCCCTAGAATTTACATAACCCCTATATATTTTAATTTTGATTCCTGTTGTAATAATATTTTTTTAGATCCCTATTTAATTTCTAGGTTGTCACAATGGGAGTAGAAGATACGCGCACAACGGATTCAAGCATAAAAAAAAAATTTAAAAAAAAAATTTAGCCCTTTTAACGTCCCACTGCTGGGCACGGGCCTCCCCTCAATGCGAGGGGGATTCAGGCCATAATCCACCACGCTGGCCCAGTGCGGGTTTATTCAAGCATAAACTAATAAAATATTTCATTTTCATTGCACTTTTTTAAATACGACTAATAAAACTATTTTATATTTTTTTTTCTAATTTAAGACTTTATATAAAAAATAATAATATTTGTATTAATCCGACAACAGTCGATCACACCTGACCGCGAGAAATTTATTTAACGTTTCAACTTGGCGGTTTTTGGCGTGGTACTTTTCTCTTTGTGCTCTTTGTTTTGAGGTTTTGTATTTATTTGTTCAGTTTCGTTGGGAAATTTCCGCGGTTATGGAAATTAAACGGTACTTTTTGGGTTGCCTAGTAATGCGTGGGATTTAGAGTTCACGTTGAGAGATGATTAAAGCGGTTTCAAACTTTGGTATATTTGCATAATAGGTGTTTAAACTTTTTACGGAAAAAGTTGAGTGATACCGACATTTTTATTGTTAGATATTTTACACTGAGAAAAAAAAAATATGATAACAAAATGATTTTTGTAGTTCCTAGTAGTCTTTTAGTATGTTATACTACAATTTTTGTATTTACAGCAAATGATTTATAAATGCGAGACATTACATAAAACATTTGCTGTAAATACAAAACGTTTAGTAAAATATTTTAAAAACACTACTAGGAATTAGAAAATACAAAAACCATTTTTCTGTCGTAAAATTTTTCTCAGTGTAGAAATCTTACAGGCTCCATTTGTATCTTAGCTAGTTAATAGATTAGATGTAGTTAAAATCTTATAATCTTATGCTTTATTTAGATGGAAATAGCTCAATAGCTAGCAATGTCCCTGCAAAAGAGAAGCATGTTAGGAACCTTTAATTTAATCCCATATATTGACGCGAGTGTGCTAGTCTGCAAATTTCATTTCAATGTTCATGCAATGAATACCCTATCGGTGCAAGCGTGCATACGAATCAATCGCTCTGTTATAACCCTTATTTCTATGCACATAGAGTGTATTCAGCATTTTAATATATGACGATGTTTTATCTCAATGCAATTCAGCAGTTTCGGTCTTTTACTCGATTTGTATTAATGTTATAGTTCAAGTTAGTCAGAATCAAAACCTCGCGGAGCACGGTTTGCTCATCCAGAAGCAGATTCGGAAGTTATTAAGTTTTAATGTAGTGTAATTTTCTCCAATAAACACATTAGAGACTTTGTGAGTTTTTTTTTTTAAAAAAGGGCAACAGGGACGGTATCCCAACAGCTCGCTTGTTTGCAACATCGCCAGACTTACACACCAACTGTATGGTCCCAAACCAAGAAATGCTACGTATATATCTACTATGGCCACCGTACAATGGACTGGGGTGATCCCAGTGTCAACCAGACCAGGGTAAATTATGCAAAGATCGTTTCCGAAATTTGGATCTGGCGGGAATTGAACCTGCAACCATCTGATTCAGTGAGCCGAACAGCCTTCACTCAAACCACTGCACCACGCGGTCATCAAATTAATGGTCAAAGTGCCCATAATAACGCAGAGAAATCCAAAGATAACATCGCCAAGACCATCTGTAAGGGTGCGTTTCCACTGATGCGGAGCTGGGCGAAGGGGAAGCGGAGCGGACCGTGAATTGGCCAATCACAGTGTTCAAAATCTCCACTCCGCTCTTGGACAATCACAGTCCGCCGCTCCGCTCCAATCCGCCCAGCTCCGCGTCAGTGGAAACGCACCCTAAGCCACATTCCCTACACATTAACTGCAGAAGGTAGAGACGATGAATTCAATTAAAATTCATTAGCACTCAACCTGCCTAGTCCCTGTTTGCATATTTATTTGGTGGCGTTAAGATAAGCCGAGGCTAATAGGAAGGGCCGAATGTATTGGCCCTCGCTGAAGCCCATATAATCGGGTTGTTTATGCCATGGAGCTAGGAATCAAGGTGGTTTTATGTGGCAACCGGTGACCCAATTTGCGCTGTTCTTGGAATCACTGGGCTTTCTCCTAGTCTGATTTCCATAGTTAAAAGAAGCGTTGCTTAGTTTTGGAACATACAATTACCCCCAAATTTAAAGTCAGCTATGATGGACTTACACTGGCATTACAAATAACTTTTGTTCCTAGAAATGCCCTTTTAAACTGTCTCAAATCTCTATAAATTTGGCGGTTAGTATACAACGTGTAGCGGAAAGGGTATATCTATCCGAAAGGAGTGAATAGTGTTTCTGGTATAGAGTCAAATGTTTGGTTTGGTAAAGTAATTGAATTCAAATCATAACAAACGTGTCACAACACTACGAGGGTCATTTGTTTTATCCTTAAACGTCACTCTTCCGTGATTTTGACTTTGTTGCTAATGATGTGCAATTGTAAATTGAAATATTTGGTATTTTACTACTATGTATTGGAATGTCTCATATTTTTGTAACGTGTGGATATAGGATTTTAAAACCCTTGCCGTCTAGTTTGTTATCACCCAAAGAAGCCGTGCACTTCGTATGTATATACCCTTTCTGTTACACTTACACGTTGTATATTAGTTTGGCGCCATCGATTTCTCTTTGCACAATTGCCGCATCCACCAGCGATCGTCTTTTTCCAACATCCCTAAACAAACAGTAGTGGTAGATCTCGTAGTCAATTAGCCAACGCGTTTCCGCGTCACAGTGCACCTTAGCCCTGTGCCATCAAAGTCCAATATCGCTCGCACGCGCGAATCCTCAAAGCGGTTTGTCAGCTTCTTATTAGACATTCCGTTTCGGAGGCTTTGGAGGAGGGATGTTATGGATATGAAATTTCGGATCTGGATTCGGATACGGATATAGGAATAATATTATACCGGATACGGATACGGATATGAAATTATTTTGGATTATCCGCTTGTTTCGGATAGTTTCGGTTACGAATATTAAATTTTTACAGAATTATAAGAGTAACATACAAATAGCAAGATAAATGCAGGAGACGCGCGCGGCTTGTGTGCCGGCTCGGCCGTGCAAAAACAAAAACCTGTCATAACATGTATCATTTAGACTCCGCCCCTATCTGAAATTATCCGAAACTTTCATATCGGTTTCGGTTACGGATACATTTTTATTTCGGATATCCGATAGTTTCGGTTACGGAGCTGCATAACATCCCTACTGGAGGTTGGCGAGGGTTCGGGCGCAACGCAGTATCTGTAACGAGCTGTCAACTTATCGACAAGTTTGTGTAACGGTATTTATAGGAGCTTTCGAGTTTGGGTTTCTTGTTCGAAAACTAGCGTACATTAAACCTATAGTAGGTATTACTTTGAATTATATTTAGTAGAGAAGACTAGGAAGCTATGTCATGTAAACTGATATTACAGATGCAACAATAGAGGCAAATGCCGCAATGAAACAGTCTAGAAATGATATGAATTAAACATCCATAAGTTATGTCTCCACCAGTGCGCTTTCACGTTCATCTTGCGCTTTCGTCTGACGCATGCATGAAGCGCCATAGCGCATGTAATAACGCACGCCCTATTCTAGCTCAAAAACAGCTCAGGCCCGTAGCGCACGCTGATCCGCCACCGGTGAGTTCGCGTGCAACATTCCGTGCGCTTTACATACAAAATGGCGGAAGATGAAGTTAAAACATTGAAATTATGAATGTTTTCTTTTGTTTCGTGTCTTCAAAACATCGTCTATCCAGATACTCTTTTTCTTGAGATTTTTTTCCTTACAGTTAATACTAAATATTCTGCACAAATAGCTACACTTGTTCATCTTGACGACCGAGGTTTAGACACTAAGCTGCATGCGTCTTAAGGCAGTCAATATTGCACGCGCTTGACGCGAGATGAATTGAAAGTTGAAGACACAAGATGAACATGAAAGCGCACTGGTGAAGACATAGCTATAGGCTACAGTAATCGCTTAACATCAGGCAGACCGTACACTTATTTGTCGCATTTGTGGTATATACAATTTTCTACTCAGCCATATCGCGAGGTGCTAAACAATATATTCCGTAAGAAATATGCCATTGCTCAGTGACACAAATATACCTAGACATAGGTGCAACTTAAGGTTGCCACTCATCTATCAACTCGGCACCCGACCAGCATCGCGTCGTCGGTCGGCATCCACTAACTGAACCGGATATAAGTGGACCACGCGTTCACTCGTTGACCAGGCGCGGTATACTGGGTGATCACGTGACCAACGTGACGTTTATGGTGTAAAAGCAGCGTCCGCCCGCGGACCACCTGTCGACAACGAGTGGACGCCGAGCGGCGAGGCGGTGCTGGTCGGGTGCCGAGTTGATAGATGAGTGCCAACCTTTATCCTACGCCCCGTCCTGCGGCTTATTTAATCTTAGTAGGTATAGGTTCCTATACTTACTAATAATGGACACCGTTTGGTAGAAGAAGCTATTGGATGGCGCGGAGGCGCCTTTCACGCTGCAGGTCGTAGGTTCGATTCCTACCCGGGACATGCATTTGTGCGCATGAACATGTCTGTATGTCCGGAGTCTGGGTGTATAATACATTAAGTATGTATTTACAAATAAAAAAGTAGTGTTTGTAGTAATATCTGTTATCTGGTTTCCATAGTACAAGCTCTGTTTAGTTTGGGATCAGGTAGCCGTGTGTAAAAAATGTCCCAGGATATTATTATTTTGAACAGTCACTATCCCACATAAAATGACATGCAGTATAAAAAAATAGCCCTAACAAATCAACCTCCAGTCTTACTTATAAATAACGGCGTGTGTCCACAAATACACACTCGGTCGCGACGGAAGGAAATATTGTTTGCTTAGCCAATATAGCTCCAGAGACGACTGCGCTACTGTACCTATTTGTCGTTGCGTTACTTCATTAAGGAGATAAAATGCCGTCTGAGATGCGGGGTGGGGTGTCATTGATAGCGAAATAAAATTATCTTTAATATTACAAAACAATATCTCCTCATTTGTTGGATTCCTAGTAAGATGAAATCTCAAACTGCAGTAAAAGGCAAAAAAATATTAATTAATTCAAGATCTTACCGGCTTAGATACTAGACTAGATAGGTAACAATCCTGAGACGTTAATGGTTATTTAAATGGCTCCTTAGTTACTCTGCTACTTCGTTTACTTAAATAAAAGATCTAGCATTGAAGAGGCTTCCTCTCATTTTTTCATATTTTCTACATTATTCTTCGCGAGCGACTGAGTCGTACTGTGTCCATGGACTCCATTTAGACACACTATTCTGGACAGTCGCGTCTACCTCTTTCTTAGTATAATTAATGTATTTGATGGCTGCATGAAATATTGTTCTCGCTACCACTGCGGCATACTTCCTAGACCTCAGCGGGCTTGCAGTGAACACAAACAAACAGAGTAACGCCGCGGAAAGTATGAGAATAAATGTTAGCGTCGCGATCACACACGAGTTCCACTAAGCTGGTCAGGATCCCGGCTCGGGCGGCTTTAGCTGCAGATGTTATATTTACGCGGCTACTTTTGTTGGAAGGCAATACGGACTTTTGCTAATTTAAAATATGGATCGCGCTAATGTTGTCCTTAAAGATTATTAGTAAAAAATAATAATAAGTACAAAAGTATAAAATACAAAATATAATCCTGGGGGCTTACCACCACCTCTTATAGCAGTTTTGTTTTAACGTTTCAGCGGCCATTTGTGCAATGACGTTTCTTATTATCATGACAATAAGGTACGTCATTGCACAAAAAGACGCTGAATCGTTAAAACGTTCCTGGAATTGAATCGCAATAAGACTTCGTGGTAAGCCCCCTGATTTTCAGTAAGGAATTTTCTTTTCATTTTCGGTCCTATGACTGTAAAGGTACGAGTTCGTAGCAAGCGGCAGACGGCAGACTCGGTCTCATACAAATTGTGAGGAAACCATGTGCGGCGACGACAGACGGCATTACAATTTCTATGAGACTGACGTCTGCTGTCTGCCGCTTCTAACAAACTCGTACCATAAAACGCTTTGGCAATCTCCATGACGTCACAGGGCAGCAAACAAAACAGACTTAAGAATTTAATTCATGAATTTGCTTCAAGTGGCTCTGGGTATAAGCCCTTTGTAGTTTCCAATGCTAACCCAAAGTCCGTATAATAGTGTTGACGACCGTTTAGCGCAATGATTCAAGCGTAGGCCACTCGCCACTCGCCACACACACTCGGAAATTTAAAAAAAAATAGAAATTAAAATTTCAAATGAGTAAAATCTGTTTTGGGGGATTCTTTCTCAAAAAGCTAATTTTCGGGGGGATTTTAAGAAATTTGGAGGGAAACACACATGGTCATCTGGCAACACTGGCCTCACTGCATTGGATGGTTACGGGTTCGATTCCAGAAGCAAATTTCGGAAACCTTCTTTTCGAAATTTACCCTCCCATCCCAGACTAATTAAACAAGTATCTAACTCCACGAACACAAGTTTAACTTATCATAGTAATTTATCAGAGCTTATGTGTGTAAACTCCTTGCGAGATATTAAACATATTTGTTCAAGTTGTGTTGATCACGGAATTAATATTTGCTGGCAGTTGCGCAAGCGCTGCTGTTTCGCGGGTTATGACGCCGTTTGCCTGCCGAAGTATGTGTCTTGCAAACTTTTGATAGACTGCTTGCCTCTTCATTAAATTAAGAGAATAATATAAGAATAATACTAATAATAAGATAGATAGATTACACTTTATTGTACACCAGTGGTAACACATAAATAAACAAAAATTACACAAAACAAGGCACAAACAACAGTGTACAGTGGGCGGTCTTATCGCAAGCTGCGATCTCTTCCAGACAACCTTACACATAAGCTTATACTAGTTATGCAAGGTAAATCACACCAATCTGTAGCCAATAGACTGCAGCTTATATACGAGCTGGCTTGACCAGGGTAGTACCACCTCATAGAAAATCGGCGTAAAGTAATTTAGCTGCGTTTCGTACGACGAGTGAAAGAGAAGCCCAAAAAAGTATGACTTATGAAAAGGAGTCCGTACAAATGACTTTCGATAGAAAAATTAATATTGAAAGAAAAGAAAGAAAGAAAGAAAAAACTTTATTGCGATAAGCAGAAAAGTTGCAAAGTAAAAAGTAAAAAAAATAAAATTAATATAAATAAAATTACAGTAAAATTAAATTAAAAGGTAGGTAACAAAAACACACACAACTTCTGCTCGCCGCAATCGGACCCAATTCAGCATGTGCTGATCGACAAGGACCAGCGCTTACCTATACCTTTTTATAACAGTAATACCGGCCACACACCTTCAAGTATACTTGTGCAAGTCTCAAGCGTGTGTGGGAAGAGACTTGCGCCAATTTATGGACACTTCCGAAATTGCGCGATTGTGCAAGTCTAGACTTGCACAAGTATACTTGAAGGTGTGTGGCCGGCATAACGCAATGTGAGCAGGCAGCTTCATTGTCGCAAGAAAATCATAATACAGTATTGACAAATGTGTAGTCAATTCTTTCTTTGCAGACCATACGATAATATCTATAGTTTACTATAGTGCCTAATGTCAAAATTAAATTAACAAGCAACAAGATATGCGGTGACTGCCATTAATTATGCCGATAATGGCGCGCTAAATTGCGATCAGCTAATTGGCTTGTGGACAACCTGTGGTTAACACCAGATTAGTTGCTTACTTAATGTAATATCAGGTCGTTTACGTGATGGTATAGTCAGCAAACCTGGCCCCAAGTCGCTTAGCCATTGCCATTGAGCTGCTATAGTGATCGAGCCTCTTATTGGTGGGGCGACCGGCTGATCGGCCTCTGATTGGTGAATGGGTAACCGATTTGTACCCAGAGAACCTCTAGATACCCGATTCAGTATCCTCAGCTAAGACACTAAGAATTGTCCAGTTCTTGAATAAGTTGGCAACCGCATACGGCCCTCCATATGTTAAGCAGTTACCGTAGCCTATAGATCATAGGTTCCCAAAATGGGCGATAACGCCCCCTTGTGGGCGCTGTAGGCCTAAAGGGGGGCGGTAAGAGACCCAGAAAAAAAAGGAGCCCATTTTTTTTCTGGGTCTCTTGGTCATTTTGGGCCTGCAGCGCCCACAAGGGGGCGTTATCGCCCACTTTGGGAAAGGATGCTATAAATCCTTGCAATACCAAAGGCATCGCTCGCACGTTACCGACCTGAAGGTGCCTGAAGGGGAGTGGGACGGGGCGGATAACTATATAAAATGTTGTAATATTGACATAAACCAAACCAACCAACCCAACTGCAGCCCAACCCCCCCTTACCCTCCCTCCATCCCACTCCCCTTCAGGTCGGCAATGTGCAAGCAATGCCTTTGGTATTGCAAGCATCTACAGGCTACGGTAACTGCTTAACATTAGGCGGGCCGTGCGATATTTTACCACTGCAGTCCAATAAAAAAAACAATTTACTCATTTAGTTTATTTTGGAGAAGTACATTTACAAGCGACTGTAGCCTAGGGGCGAACACGTTGGGCTAGCAATCAGAAGGTCCCAGGTTCGATCCCGGTGGGGGCATGCATCAATGGATGAATTTTCATCTATGTGCATTATTTACAGTTCGCTTACGGTGAGGGAAAACATCGTGAGGAAACCTACCTATCCCTCGGGATTAGGTAATAGTCAGTTCCTGTATACACGGCGACAAGGTTCACCACCTGTCACGTTGGGTTCTGACTATCTGGTGAAACGTGGGCTTTGAGTTGGTTAATACCTCCACAATTTTTTTTTGACGGGCCCGTTAGCGTGGTTGGCGCGGAGGCGACATTCACGCTGCAGGTCGTAGGTTCGATTCCTACCCGTGACATGCATTTGTGTGCATGAACATGTATGTATGTCCGGAGTCTGGGTGTATATGTATATTAAGTATGTATTTACAAATAAAAAAGTAGTATATGTAGTAATATCAGTTATCTGGTTTCCATAGTACAAGCTCTGCTTAGTTTGGGATCAGGTAGCCGTGTGTAAAAAATGTCCCAGGATATTATTATTATTATTATTATTATTACAATGTGGTGGTGTATGGCCACTCAAGCCTCTGACTACCCCCGAATGGGGATAAAAGTCATGACGTTATAATTATTTTTTATATTTTTTTATATTACATTTACATTAATATTTAGTTGTAATCTCAAATACTAACAAGAGCTTAATATGACTAATCTTATGACATCAAAGCGACTAATGTTTCGACTAAGTAGCTACCAATAGGCAATTACTTGTCGTAACTGATTGTTCCGTCGCTCGATACAGATCGCCTGTCGAACACATGCCTACAGCTATTGTACGAGACTACGTAGTACGTACCTAGTTTGATCAGAATTATTCGGAGAATTACGGAAGTAATAGTGAAAAAGCTAGTCCAGATTTTTGGTGTGACTAAAGCTCGTGTTAATAAGATGCAGTTTTGACGTTTAATGAATGGAACATCTGTCACAAACAGCATCATAAGATCGTTCTCAACTTTGACATGCATTTTTTAATACGAGCTTAAATTGGCAAATATGCGTAAGACCCGCCGCGCCCTATAGATTCTTGCAATACCAAAGGCATCGCTTGCACGCTGCCGACCAGGCCCCCAAGTCACTTAGCCATCGCCATTGATCTGCTATAGTGATCGACCCTCTGATCGGTCGGTTGATACCAACCGACCTATCAGAGGATCGATCACAATAGCAAAACACCACAATGGCGCCACAATGGCTAAACGACTTGGCCCCCTGCAGGGGACTGGGACAGAGGGGAAGTCTTCGGGCTTCCGGCTCTCTCACTCATCGTACGAAACGCAGCTCTAATAGCAACTTTACGCCGATCTTCTGTGTATTCTGATTATTATTATTGGGTCTTATCTACGTTATTTTCCCGTTCATTCAATGGGAGATAAAGTAGTTACATTAGCGTAAGGCGCGCGGTCCTAATCACGTATTGGTCAAAAGATACATAATTTACTTCTAAAGATAGCAACCGGATTGATTTTGCGTCGGTCGGTCGTAGTATTCCGATAGAGGTGAGCAGCGCGACCGAGCAATTATGATGATCAAATGACGCCGAAATACGAAACGAATTGGACCAGCAGAAAAAACCGTACAGCTGGCGTAACACACACCTTTAGAATTAGGTTTCTGTTAATACCGCAGGAACCAATTTTTTTCCGAAATGCTTCGCCTGACAGTACGTTTTCATACTCCGAAAGTGTTTCATGGGGGTAACTTTGAAAAACGAAACGAAAGCTTCGGCTGACGGATCGGGCGATTTCCTACTCCGAAAGTGTTACGGATCCGAAGTACGGATTCGATAATCGTGATTTTTGACGTTTATCACGATCAAAACTATGTCAAACGCTGAAATCGTAAATGACAAATAACTTTCAGAGTAGGATCCACGAAAGAAGAAACGTCGAATCACGATCATCGAATCCGTCCTTCGGATCCGTTCGCCCGATCCGTCATCCGAAGCTTTCGTTTCGTTTTTCAAAGTAACCCTCCAGAAGGGCTAGTCAAGTGGCTGACGTCTACAAGCGTTCATTCAAATCGCTACGCTTCATCTATGGAAATGACATAAGTCACGTGATCTCAAGCGTGATCTACATAGCGACTTGTTTTTGATTTACATAGCGACGTTTGACATTTCCATACATTGTGAAGTTTATTCTATACTATTCGATTAGCGTTCATGCCACTTTGCTAGCCCTTCTGAAGGGCTAGACAAGTGGCTGACGTCTACTAGCGTTCCTGAAAATCGCTACGCTTCATGTATGGAAATGAAATAAGTCAAGTGATCTACGTAGCAACTTGTTGTTGATCTACATAGCGACTTTTGACATTTCCATACATTATGAAGTCTATTCTATTCGATTAGCGTTCATGCCACTTGTCTAGGGGGGCAGATCCGAAGTTCTGATTCGATAGCCGTGATTTGACGTTTCTTCTTTCGTGGACTCCACTCCTAATGAACCCGGAAGACTTATGAAACAGTTTCGGAGCAGGAAAACGTACTGTCAGGCGAAGCATTTCGGAAAAAATTGGTTCCTGCGGTATTATCAGAAACCTTATTCTAAAGTCAACGCGGACGAAGTAGTAGAAGCTAGTATTCTATAAATAAGGCGCCGTACAAAAACTCGTGCATTATTAAAAGATTATCCATCATGTGATCTTCATATTGTCATTTATAATGAGTATCGGATCATCGGTCTTTGGTGTCATAATGATGAATCCATTTCACATCTCACTGATGTCTCGTTTTTTCCTTATAAAGAAACGATGCGAACATTTTAAGATGTGTTCACAGTTGAGTCATTGATATTGAGATATTAATATCACATACGAATTTCAGGTAACTGCCTGGCATTTTCTGCGGCTCGGTCGCTGCTGCATGCTGGTGCTATGTTTGTTTGATGGTGTTCGAGTATGTCATGTCTATTAAATAAGACGTCATTGGCTGCGTCTTCATCAGGCACATGCCTCACCCGAGCACTCAGTTTTGACGTTGAAACGCATAGACATAGTGTCATAACATGAGTGCTCGGGCGAGGCATGCGCGGCATATGGACACACCTATTGGCTTTGGTACAATTTGTCGCTAAGTACATACCTTTAGCGAGCGCAAAACCCATAGTAAAGATACTAAGCATCGTTTTTAGGACCCAAAACCAATACAAACTCTTAATATGTGAACACTTGTATATGAACGAAGCTTTAGGGTTTTCGAGTGAGGAAATCGAAACATTATTATTTAAGGGCCTTGTCGCGTACGGTTATGATGCGAATGAAAAGGTATAAGATGAATAGTACTCCTTTGTACTTTGCCCGTAACCTTTGTAGCTTCAGTGAATGGACCGCAGTGTCAATTCCTGTTACATACTAATAAGAAAGTTCGTTGCAACTTCACCGCCAATAAAATCAATATCACTGACTAACACATCAATTCTATGGTCTCATACACTATAAAGCAACGATTACACTATAGCAAAATTCAGAAAAAGCAATTTTTGAATATTGCTCTTGACGGGAATCCGATTTGTATTGATAGATCGAAGATATCTTTTATAGTCTTTAGCCACAGGACACATTCCCCCAAGACAAGTGGCGTCTACAAGCGTTTCCACAAAACGCTACGCTTCATGTATGGAAATCACATTACAAGTCGATAAGTAGATCACGGGACTTATGTCGTGTCCATACATGAAGCGTAGCGATTTATAGAAACGCTTGTAGAAGCCACCTGTCTAGGGGGGCAGTTTGGCCACTCATCATGCAATAAGAAAAAGGATATAGGATCTAGATATATAGGAAGCCAAGCTGCGAGAAGAGGCAGCCCCGCCAGCAAAATCTACGGCGCTACCGAAGCACCGTAATTTTGCCACCGTTGCCGCCAGCAAGCCTGTTGGCCCGCGGCATGCTGTCCGAAAGGTACCGAGTGAGACCCCCACGTGTGCGCGCGCCGATCACCGAGATGAAGAAGGTTTCATCACGGTGCAGAAGAAGCGCACGCGGCGGGCGAACCGAAACCACTGTGGCACGGCGGCAACAGGGTCGAACTTCCTGTTGCGTGCTGCAGTGCCGACCACCCCAGTCTACCTGTCCCGCCTCCACTACACCATGAAGGCGGGGGACATTGCTGAGTACATCAGATTGAAGAGCAATGTCACATTGAGAGTGCAGCTGTTGGCCTCGAGTCACAACGCCAGTTTCAAGGCGTTTGTGGTCTCGGTCCCCACTGAAAAGCTGGCCACTTTCATGCAAGAGCAGTACTTGCCGAAAGGTGTGGTGTTCAGGTGTTTTCGGGGGAGGCTGCCGTCACCAACACCATAAAATTAGTTTTAAGTTTAATAATATCTATGTATGTTAGTCTGTAAGGTATGTATCTATGGGCCTAGTAGCCTGAAAATAAATGGTTATTATTATTATTATAGGATATAGGTCTTTAAGATCTATCCATTCATCTGTTTGAAGAAGTCCACTGTTGGCCTTCCCGTGACTTTCACACATCGCGATCCTATGCTACCCCCATCAAGACGTGTCTACCTATTGGCGGACCGTCCTACACTACATATTTCAGTTCGTTGCCGCCAGTCTAGAACTTTTCTACCCCAATGGCCAATAGTTCTGAAAGCTGTATGCAATCTCAAATTTAGGTCACTAAGGGCCATAACATACCGGGCAGCCATAGCGACGTCGCCGGCTACGTATCCAAGCAATTTGTATTGATGGCGACATCGCCAGTCCGTCGTCAGGTGTGTTACCTGTCAAACATTTTAATACGAATTAGTTGGCTACGGTGGCTGGTGACGTCGTCATGGCTACCCGGTGTGTTAGCTCTAAAAGCGTATTTTATTTTGTCACAAAATATACATAAACATTTTTAATTCCCCACTGCAGTAAACGGATGCTTATCATTTAAAAAGTTTGGGAAGCATCGCTGCTCTCTGTTTCAAAGTCGAAATTATGTACTTAACCTTTGTTTTTTTTTTCTTTCTATATATTCTTTCTAGCCTGTACTGTCCCAGCGCAGGGCAAAGGCCTCCCCTCCCTTTTTCCACTTCAGTCTATGACTACCCGGGACCAATCCGTCAAGTAGGAATCCAGCTCATTCCGCCATCTTTTTCTGGGCCTGCCGCGTTGCCGAGTCCCGCTGTTTGGGATCCACTACGTAAACGTAATATATATTTTGCTCAATGCAATGTTTTGGCATACAATGCAAAATTCTTTCCGATGTGACTTTAGTAGGAAATATTAACACGTAACAACACACCAGGCGTCCCAGTTATAAATCACTGTACACCTAATGAGGCCCTCCAATAAACTTCACATACAATGTCCTCACCCGGCGCCCCGCCCCTCGTAAACGGACGGCAGTAAACAGGAGCGCGCCAATAAAACTAATAGTAACCAGCCTGAACACTGTGTGAGCTGCTTGCTAAAGATTTATCCGTATTTATTGGTAAACTAGGCTCTATGACGTGGTTCTCTCTAATATTATGACGTTCTGCGTGTAATCCAATAAAACATCACGAGAAGGTAGAAAGCAGTGTAAAGAGTTGAAGAGATTTTGAACCACAATTTTTCGTTAAAATTAGATAGGTATATTAGCGGCACGTTATGGTGGCACTTTTGACATGTAGAGGGGGGAATAGGATGAACCTTATTGCAAAGGAATAAGATTCATTTTAGCATTCATTGTTTGACATTCCTAAATTTTAAAACTGTCATTCTTATTCCGTTATAATAAGGTTCATTTTCTCCACCCTCTACATGTCAAAAGTGCCACCATAACGTGCCGCTAATATAGTGTACGGAATCGTGACATGGTAAGCGCATCGTTAATTTTAGATGGTTCCTGCTTTTATTTCATAACGACATCCATTCTTTCCGTATTGACTACATGAATTCACTAAAATAGCATTGTTATTTTAGATTTAAGTTACTTCATATTTTATTACGGCTCGGCTGCACTACCGTATTGGGGATACCTACAAAGATAGTTTTCTATGTGGCTACCGTGGCAAACAAGCGGACGGCCCCCTGATGTAAAGCAGTTACCGTAGCCTATAAATGCCGTTCCTTCCACTCGACACCACCAAAACGACACCATCGGTGGTGTCGTTTGGAATCTCTAGTCCATACGACACCACCCTAGTGATGTCCAGAAACGCGTGTTTTAAATAAATATCAGACAACATACATACATTGATCCGACCCCAAAGTTATTATTTCAAGTTATCTATAGTTAAACGATAATTAATAAAACAGAGTTTATGAAATAAATATAAACTAAACTAACAGATAAATATAAACTTTATCAAATGACATACCTCATTAATGAAACTGCTTGAACTTAATTGGAGTCTTCATATCAACAACTTTGTATGTAGGTAACCTCACTAATAGTCGGTGGTGTCGTATGGACTAGAGATTCCATACGACACCACCGGTGGTGTCGTTTTGGTGGTGTGGAGTGGAAGGAATGATCAATGCTGGCAATACCTAAGGCATCGATCTCACATAGCCGATCTGAAGGGAAATGGGACAGAGGGAGGGGAAGTGGGGGGGTGTGTTAAGTTTTGGACAACCATATCAAGTCTCTACATAGAGACATTGGAGGCAACCCAGACGATATAAAGGCTCATCTAAATTCAGCTAATGTCTTTTCTAGGACCAAATAAATTGAAATGGGTCTGGGTGCGTAGATAGTGGATGAGCAATGCAAATAAATCGTTTGGGCTTATTTGGTTAGTTAAAGAATAATTATAAATAACTAATTAGGTATATAATGTATGCGACTACCGAGGACTTAGGATAGACTGCTGAAGCACTAGATTTTGCACTGAAAATACCCGTGAAATTCCTGAAAAGGTAATAACATAGAGAAACGTTGTGTTCTTTTTACATTATTAATTTGTCTGTGTTTGTATGTAAACATGTTATTTCTGTAAACATCACATCGAGACTGCAAACCCCGAGTATTGTTAAGACCTCTAAACTTTCTAGCAGAATCCTTAAACACTTCGTAAAATTTCCGTAAAATGGTCACGAATAGCGTAAAATGTGTGACGGTCTTACGGAAATTTTACGAAATCGCTAAAATCATAAAAAATTATTGCTTTCGCGGAATTGCTATGCCACAAATGAAGAATGACCTTCGTTGAACTCTATCATTGAATTCAAAAAGGTGTGTAATTTATGTCTGAAAACACAATTACAGTACTTTAACCTAGAATTAAAAGGTTCGTTGTTCACACAAAAATAACTTGTTTTTTTAAAAGCTTTTAAAACAAAATTAATGTAAACTATGTACAAAATTCGTCTCTATCTCTCTCTACATTTTCAAAATAAACTCCGCTAAACTCTATAGTAGTTACAACAATAGAGTTAATGGCCGTCGCTCCAACCATCAGAAGTTGCAACAGATTAAGAATTCAACCGCCGTTTTAGAGGATTATTTAAATTTTCAGCCGACCTTGCCCCGACCGGCCTCCAGTGACCTTAGTCCAAGAGCACATTGCTATTATAACGCGATTTCGGTATATTTCGCAGCGAACATACTAAAAAATTACACAGAATGTAACGTCACGACTTTTATTCCCGTTCGGAGGTAGTCAGAGGCTTGAGTGGCCATACACCACCAAATTGTGGAGGTATTAACCAACTCAAAGTCCACGTTTCACCGGATAGTCAGAACAGAAACCAACGTGACAGGTGGTGAACCTTGTCGCCGTGTATACAGGAACTGACTATTACCTGATCCCGAGGGATAGGTAGGTTTCCTCGCGATGTTTTCCCTCACCGTCAGCGAACTGTAAATTATGCACATAGATGAAAATTCATCCATTGGTGCATGCCCCACCGGGGATCGAACCTGGGACCTTCTGATTGCAAGCCCAACCTGTACACCCCTAGGCTACAGTCGCTTCACTTCAGTTCGCTTCACACAGAATTGATAGGTAAAATCTCCATTGATCAGTCGAGGAACCAAGTAAGGCCATAAAGCTGTAGCCAATTGACTGCAGCTCATATACAAGCTGGCTCAACCATTGAGTTTCTTGCCGGCTCTTCTCAATGGAAGCAACATTACGAACCGGTGGTAACGCTAAAATATTGTTTATATTGACTATTTATAAATGCTCTAATGAGCTTACATGAATAAAAACCTTTTGACTTTGACTTTGACTTTGGCTCGACTGGGTTACTACCGGCCTCTCACAGTAGATTGGCGTTAAGTAGTTCGTGCGTTTCGTAGGATGAGTGAGAGAGCCGGAAGCTCAACACCCACCTGCCTCTCCCTCTGTTCCACTCCTCTTCAGGTCGGCAACGTGCGAGCGATGCCTTTGGTATTGCAAGCATCTAAAGGCTACAGTACAACATAAACAAACATTGCCAGTAAATCTATTAAAAATCGTAGGCCCGCCACATACATACGGAATTTCCGTACGGAATTCCATTTCGAAATATCGAATCGGGGTTTCTGAACGCGATACGTCCATACATTTGGATGGATTTACTGCGTTCGGAATCCCCGATTCGATATTTCGAAATTGAATTCCGTACGGAAATTCCGTATGCATGTGGCGGGCCTTAAAATGCCACGCTTAGAGTAAAATCCAGTTTACATCTCAAACCCAGGACAAGTATTAAACGGCGGTAACTCTCAAAGAAAAAGCTACTCATAAAAGCTGTCAGCATGAAGCTGAGCGCAGCAAATTGATTTTATCTTGACGAGGAGATTAAATTTCACAAGATGCGCTCAGGTATTTTGTTAGTAAATTGAGTTAACGGGGGTGACATACTTAATTAAAATTTCTGATGAATTTACAAGATAATTTTTCGGATGAATTTGTCGATTTTTTACTTAATAGACGTGTCTACAACATGCACATGCCGCGCGAGGCTGCTCACCCACATGCCTCGCGAAGCACGAAGTTTGCCTCAGTCGCATGCCGCGCGAGGTAAATGGCGAGGCAACTGACACTCTAGACAGGGAAAGGTATACCCGATCAATCAGTTTGACGCGTTTGACATCGTTCTGTCTCACGACTGCCAAACTTGGCGAGGAAAATTTTCCTCGCGCGGCATGTGACACTTCTGGACGTAGCTATTTTGTGTATAGACATTCCCCAGGGCCTTGAGTCCCTTAACAATTGTCTATTGCGATACCATTGATCTCAAAAATTAACTTTGTGAATTTTTAATTATAAATCGCAAAATCTTTGCCAGTCAGCTTGTTGTCGGCCAGAGGACTGCAGCTAACAAATGGCCGATAACATGTGACCGCCAAGAATTTACGATCGAAGATAACATAAGAGACCAGAGGGCTAGCCAAGTGGCATGAACGCTAATCGAATAGAATAAAATAGACTTCACAATGTATGGAAATGTCAAACGTCGCTATGTAGATCAAGAACTAGTTGCTGTGTAGATCACGTGACTTATGTCATTTCCATATATGAAGCGTAGCGATTTGAACGAACGCTCGTAGACGTCAGCCACTTATCTAGCCCTTCTGGTGGTTTTGCAATGGACAATTTGCGAGGACGACCAGTACATTCTATAACGTTGCTTGGGGTTTGTGAATGTAAAAAAACATTCGTTCGGAGGACGAGAGACGCCCGATAAATCAGCGCGTTAAGCCACGTTCGGTTCGATCGGGCCTTGGATGGGTGACCGAATTATAACACCCTCCTTCGTGCTTCGGTGGGCACGTTAAAGAGCTTATACACTTGGTTAAATTTAGAAGCCTAAATTCAGAAGCTTTTAATTATTTAAACCATTCTAGCTTCTGAATAGCTTGCTGAATGCAATTACACTTGCCTAAATTCAGTAACGACTAAATTAAGTAGCCTATTTTTTTTGTTGTTGTAATAACCCCCTTAAGCTAGCGGTCTCGGGTATCATTCTAAGATATTCGAAAGTATACAGGAAGTGGAAACCTGGAGAATCTGACATAAAATGGACTTACCCTTAGGTTACCGATAGTCCCACTAGTTGGGTCTCGGAGGGCAGATCGCGATCGCTCCGTGTAAATATCGGTGATCTGCCAAACCAGAGTAGACTGAAAGTCGACCCCTCATAATGGGATAAGGCTAGGAAGAAAAAAAAAAGAAAACAATGTTATTTATACCTACTTCAGTGAAGTAATAACTAGCTCTTGAGTAGTATTCGGAATAACGAATATCCTTTCAGTGAGTAGGTACAGGTGTTTTCCCCCAAGTTTTGGACATAATAACAACTCAACAGAAGGAAGTTTGTCCGTTGATTCTTCCGAGTATGGGTGCGGATGTCACAGGGTTGTCAACAATGAACTATTATTGTGAATAAATTATTATTAATGCTCATAAATAATAAATATACAGCCACTAGGGACATTGTGTATCTACATAAGTGCTGATATAAATTAAAACTTAGGTCTCTCTCATAAGAAGTACACACAGCCCAATAGTTCAGAATCAGAAAGATCTCAAAATTATGTTATGTTAAGACTTATCCATCATCCACTTATTACGTCACACGAATTTCATGATTTTTAGACCCCTCCCCCCCTTGTCACAGCTGGTCACATTTGCGAGACACCCCCCTCACTGTGAGACGTCACATATTTTTTACAATTTTTAGAAATTTTCAAAAATTTTCGTTAACAATTCAAATTTCGGTTTTAATACTTAGACATATTAGATTTTTAAATGTGACGTCACAAAACTTAGGACCCCTCCCACCCCCTTGTCACACAATGTCACATTTCGTCGACCACCTCCCTCCCCCTATACGTGTGACTTAATTTATGGATGGCCCCTAAGTAAATAAGTATCGCCAGACTTACATACCAACTGCATGGTCCCAGACTAAGCAACGCTTGTACTATGGCTATCATATAATAGACTGGGGCGATCCCAGTGACCAAACGGCCGTTTTCGTAATTTTCCTCTGACGGGAGTCGAACCCGCAACCATCCGATATCTGCGCCAAGCGGTCTATCAACACTCCCAAATCTCTACCAATTATGTAAGCATGAGAAAATACATACAATATTGTAAGGAGCAATTCCTAATACTAAATACTGCTATTAATAAATTCCTTTGATAATATCAAACAATATTTGGGTTATACCTTTCCTTATAAAATCGTTACATCCAAAAAATAACTCCATTTACCAAAAATCATTTCCCTCATAAATTGCAAATGCGAAAAATGTTATTGCCTACATTTCAATATTGCCTTTCCAAATATAAAATACATGTTTTTACATATTCGCGCATATACCGCGTGTGGCAGCCCTAGACGCAGGGGGTTCGATACCTCGCGAGCTATTGTCGGCAAAATTGATTTCCAAATAGGCAACTCCGATCTCATTTCTGATGTTATTTTATCAAATCCACTCGATTCCAAATGGTATTCATAATTGGGTGGAATGCGCGAACCATTGAAAGGGTTTATTTATCTCGTAAATAGAGTAACATGTTTTCCTGACAAAAAAATGGAATTTAAACTAGCTATGCCCGCGACTTTTACGCGTACATTTTAGAAAAATATTACCCACGATTACGCCCGCGTGAAATTGAATGGGTTAATTGTTTTGCGCGTAACCCTAATTCTTTTTCTCAAATAAAAGTAGCCTAAGTTACTCTTTATAACATCAGCTATCTGCCAGTAATCACGTCAAAATCGGTACAGCGGATTCGGAGATTGGCCGTAACAAACACCCAACCTTAAAAACTATGTAATTTTTTTTAATATGGGTAGCTAGTAGTCACAAATGAAAATTACATAAGGTTACGTTTTTTGAGCCATCGAACGTGTACTAAGATTGTCTTAAGTCCTGTCTTCACTAAAAATCTACGTATCAGATACTTGTATCTATCTCAATTGTTATTCCGTACCTTTGAAACAGCCTGTAGTTCATAAAGCAATAAGTGCTATATCGCACGAGGACACCAGTGGTAGCGCAACCAGTCACTCCACCAACAAAGTGTATAGAGCTGTATGGAGGGTATCGCACCTGGTGTCCGCTTGGTAGCGCAACCAATTCGGTATCGGCTATTGAATCACCCGCTGGTGGCGCAACCATGGTTGCCTCGTGCGACCTTAGCGAGCCTTTACTGGGTACGTGTTAACACCAAACGTAGTATTAAAAAGTACGTCCGCCACTTTATTTAAATTGCCACCAAAACTCTAAACAACTTCCAGCAGCTCCCCGGATTGTCGTTAGCAGAACTAATACAAGGAGACAGTTACAGAAATTGAAATACGCGAGAGAATGCAATTACAGCGGCGAAGTGAACGCAATGTTCTGATTAGCGGGCCTGCTGGCCTACTCCGAAATACGAACCTAACGTTTCGGCTGACGGATTGTCGTGGATTTGACATTTCTTCTTTCGTTTTTCTCTACGATTTGACATCGTTTTGATCGTAAATCGAATCCGTACTTCGGACGATCCGTCAGCGACGTATTTCGGAGTAACCCGCGGAGGTTACTTTGAAAAACGAAACGAAAGCTTCGGCTGACAGATCGGGCGATTTCCTACTACGAAAGTGTTACGGATCCGAAGTACGGATTCGATTTACGATCAAAACCATGTCAAACGCTGAAATCGTAAATGTCAAATAACTTTCAGAGTAGGATCCACGAAAGAAGAAACGTCAAATCACGGTCATCGAATCCGTACGTCGGACGATCCGTCAGCCGAAGCTTTCGTTTCGTTTTTCAAAGTAACCCCCCTGATATTGTGGACGGTCGGAGAGATGGTTTTGTTAGATATTATACAGACAATTGAACGAGATAACATTGTTATACTATTTTTTTATGTGTCTTAACAAAAAGTAGTTAAAACATAGTCGTGATTTAATGGAGGTGCATCTACATCAGGCGCATGGCGCGCCCGAGCACTCAGTTTTGACGTCGGACATCGTCGCATAGACTTACGTCATAACATAAGTCTATGCGCCTCGCATGCCTCGGCCAAGCACTCGGGCGAGGCATGCGAGGCATCTGGACGCACCATGGTCGCAAACAAGCGTATGACTCGCCTAATGTTAAACAGTTACCATAGCCTATAGATGCTTGCAATACCAAAGGAATCGCTCGCACGTTGCTGACCTGAAGGGGAGTGGGGCAGAAGGGGAAGGACGTGCATGGGTTGGGCTTCCATTTATCCCACTCTTCGTACGAAACGCAGCTATAACTACTTTACGCCGATTCTTCTTAAGAGGGTGGTACTATCCCGGTCGAGCCAGTCCGTATAAGAGCTGCTGTCAATTGGCTATAGATTAGCTCTACCACCAAGTTAGGAAAATACGAAAACTAATTCCAACAAATTAATAAATTATATCGATATCAAAACGAAATCCGGTGTGAATGAACTTGTGGAGTTCAGATAAAACAAGACTGAGCCATAACACACCGGGTAGCTATGGCGACGTCGCCAGCCACCGTAGCCAAACAATTTATATTGACTGGCGACGTCGCCAGGCCGTCGCCAGGTGTATTACCTCCCATACATTTTAATACGAATAGTTGGCTACGGTGGCTGGCGACGTCGCTATGGCTACCCGGTGTGTTATGGCCCTTAATGAAGATAAAAAAAGAATGAGCCTGATGTAATCAATTTCTAGGCTTATTGACAGGAAGATAAATATTATATCGATGGACGTAATATTATTTAGTTTGTCTAGTAGGTATGTAAATACTCACTTATCTTCTAATTTTAAACATATCTTATCTATAGCAAAGTCCATAGATAGAAATGTATTAGTTCGATAAATGTTCACTTAAAATAGGCAATCAATTAAATACGATTCACAAACAATTTGGCTACCTCAGAAAAATTGCTTTCGCTGTTTTGCGAAATCCATAATTCCGAGACTTTTTCCTTACATTCAATCAGTGATATTTATTTTGCACACACTTGTCTTAACATGATCATCTTATACACAATTAGTTTATTAATTTCCGCGTCAGTTTTAATTCTATATTATATATCGACATGGAAGTACAAGTATTGGGAAAAGAGGAAAGTGCCGTACGCGAAACCGCTACCCGTCGTTGGAAACTACGGAGAGTACATTTTCATGAAGAAATATTCAGGAACCGTCCTCCAGGAGTTATGTGAACAGTTCCCTGACGAACCATACTTCGGGACTTTCTTCGGGACGGAACCAGCGCTGGTAGTGAAAGACCCAGAGTTACTGAAACTCGTTTTTACAAAAGACTACTACTACTTCAGCGGCAGAGAATTGACCAAGTACACTCATAGTGAAGTTGTCACCCAAAATCTGTTTTTCGCATCCGGAGATAGGTGGAAGGTGGTCCGGCAGAACCTGACTCCGCTGTTCTCTTCGGCTAAGATGAAGAGTATGTTCTACATGATCAAGAACTGCTCTCAAGCTTTGGAAGACATGATCAACTACGAGACGAGCCTCTCCGAAGTTATCGAAGCGAAGTCTCTAATGTCAAGGTACACAATTGAGTCCATCACGTCGTGCGCTTTCGGGATCGAGGCTAATACGATGGGCAAAGATCAGGATAATAACCTCTTCATACAGATAGGCACAAAAATATTTAATCCGTCAGCCATCAGCGGCGTCAAAATCGCCGTCCGATCAATGTGGCCGTCCTTATTTTATGCTCTAAAATTACGCTGGTTCCCCACAATACTAGACAATTTCTTCCTGCACATAATGAAAGACCTTTTCCAAAAGCGTAACTACGAACCATCTCAGCGGAATGATTTCGTAGACTTGGTGTTGGGTTTCAAGAAAAACAATTGCATAGAAGGGGACAGTTTGAGCATTGACAAGGCTGGTGGAAGAAAGAAGGTGCAATTGAAGATAGACGATGATATGCTGGTGTCGGAATGCGTGTTATTCTTCGGCGCTGGCTACGAGACTTCATCCACAGCTTTGACGTACACATTATACGAGCTAGCGAAGAACCAAGAAGTCCAGGAGCGAGCGAGAGCGGAGGTGGACGAGTATTTGCGTAAACACGACGGGAAGATCGACTACAGCTGCGTCTCAGAGCTACCGTACTTGGACGCGTGTATCCAAGAGGCAACCCGCTTGTACCCAGTATTCGGGATCCTCGCTCGCGAAGTGATGGAAGACTACACGTTCCCTACAGGGCTGCACGTCAGCAAGGGCATGCGTATTCATATACCGGTATCTCATATACATCGGAACCCAGATCACTTCCCTGATCCGTTGCAGTACAAACCCGAGCGGTTCTTACCTGGTGCTAAGGACTTGATCAAGCCTTACACATTCCTGTCGTTTGGGGAGGGCCCCAAGACTTGTATCGGTGAGTAGATATTACTTCGTTTTCACCAGAAGCGCACCAATGACACATATTTTCATAGCGTCATCTGACTTCATTTGATGATCGCTTGGTGCAGAGGTTCGAGCGTAGGCGGTTCGGCTCACTGCACTTGGTGGTTACGGGTTCGATTCCCGCCCGAGGAAAATTTTGGAAATGGCCTTTCGGATGTCACTGAGATAGTACCCATAATACAAGCGTTGCTTAATTTGGGACCATACAGTTGTTGTGTAATTCTGGCGCTATTTATTCGATTTATTATCCATAAATGAAAACATGATTCTGTCAAGAATGAGCTCATTCTGAGATAAACGCTCAAAAATCAAACCTGTGCACTTCATAATTTGTTAATACTCGTGTTTTCCTTAATTCCAGGCATGCGTTTCGCCAAGATGCAAGGGCTCGCCGGTCTGGCGACGATCCTGCGGAAGTACCGCGTGGAGTTGGCTGAGGGGATGCCGCGCACAGTCGGCATCGATCCGAGGATCTTCCTAGCGCAGCCCGCACGCGACATTACACTCAAGATGATCAAACGGGAATAAAACCGAGAGCCGCCATCAAAAAATAATAATATCCTAGGACATTATTTTACACACGGCTACCTGATCCCAAACTAAGCAGAGCTTGTACTATGGAAACCAGATAACTGATATTACTACAAATACTACTTTTTGTTTGTAAATACATACTTCACATACATAATTACACCCAGACTCGGGACATACAGACATGTTCATGTACACAAATGCATATCCCGGGTAAGAATCGAACCTACGACATGCAGCGTGATAGGCGGAATCTTACCAACCACGCTAACGGGCCCGTCGAGGTTGTTAGGTTGTTACTATTCCACCAAGCCGACTAGGTGCCTGTCAAATGTGACGTCACCAGCACAAAAAGGTGGCGGAATGCGGGAGGTGTGGCGGGCGGGAAGCCGCAGGCGGTGGCGGGTGTGCGGGCGGGGAAGCCGCATTCCATCTGAGCTCCTAGTTGGCTTGGTGATATAGTAACACATATGAAGTGATACCTAACGATAAATGTGATGAGACAATATGTTATAATAGGTATAAGTTTTATCTAAATAAGATAACTTATTTATTTCTTTGTTTTATCTCGAAAACATAGCCCTCCCTTCGGACGCATCCACAAAATATCGTGCACTATTAAATTAAGACCTTAAGAGCTTATTACACTTGGCTAAATTTAGAAGCCTAAATTCAGAAGCTTCTAAATATTTAAACCATTCTAGCTTCTGAATAGCTTGCTGGATGCGATTACACTTGCCTAAATTCAGTATCGACTAAATCTAGCCTAAATCTAGTTAAGTGTAATAACCCCTTTATAAAGATATGTTATAAATAGCGGCATCTTTCAGTTATTTTTGATAACGATTATTTACGTGAGAAAGTGTTTCATAAGACGTGTAATAAGTAAGGCTTTTACATCTTATGAGTTCATATTGCACTCAAACGAATCGAATAGATGCAAAAGTAACTCTGTCTGTTTGTCTGTTACTCTTTCACTACGAAACCGCTAAACCAATTTGGTATGGATGTAGACAGGACTTTGGAGAAGAACATAGGCCATTTGTTGCGAAAATCAAACTTGAAGGGAGTGATATAGATGATGAAACTTTGTATGGAAGTTCGTTATTTATTCTGCGCGGACGAAGTCGCGGGCAAAAGCTAGTGTATGAGTGTTATATGATTCAGCAACAAGTTTAGAACGCCTATGAGCTACAAAGAGTTTTTATTGTTATTTCTATCTCATTTAGCTATCATAAACAAATACTATAAGGAACAAGACCAAGGCTCTGTTCAAGATACGGAGTGATTCAAACCTTAACTACAATTTCCTAGTGATGATCAATCACTTAGCTGGTACCCCTACCACGATACCATACTCCCATACTGCTAGCATCTATTATTTCACGCTCCAAGGTGTCACTATCTCATCTTCTATCTTCTTCTATATATAAAAATGAATCCTATATCCCGTTGTCATGACTTGACGCGAGAACGGCTGGAACAATTTAGATGATTTATTTTTTAGAATATTCCGTGAAGTTCAAGGAAGGTTCATACATTAAAAAAAAATGAAAAAATTGCCCGGAAAACACTAAAAACATCCATTTTATGTAAAAATTATGATTCAAATTACTTTCAATAGATGGTTAACGAAAGCCGGTGTCAAAGGGCGACTACAAATTCCTGAATATTCTTCTTTTTCTAATTATAATAATAAATAAAAGAAAATAAATATAAAAAATAATAAAATAAATAAAATAATTATAATTAAGCCCTTTTAACGTCCCACTCCTGGGTACGGGCCTCCCCTTAATGCGAAGGGGATTCAGGCCATAATCCACCACGCTGGCCCAGTGCGGGTTGGTGGATTTCACATGTCTAATTGTTCATTATAAATTATCTGTCAGAATTTATTATATTTATCGGAAAAGGGGAAGAACGGACGACGAACGGGGGAACGGGAGATTTCGTTATTTTTCAGCTAATAAGTACCGTACCGCCTCAGAGTTAATAAATGTTGTATTAACATTTATTAACTCTGAGGCGGTACGAAGTTCGCGGGGTCAGCTTTTTCTAATTGTTCATTTTAAATCATCAGACTGTGGTTGCAGCATTTTTAATATTTGATAGGAAAGGGGAACAACGGACGACGAATGGGGGAACGGGGAGTTTAGTTATTTATCGGCTAATAAGTTAAAACAACATTTATTAATTCTGAGGCGGTACGAAGTTCGCGGGGTCAGCTACTTAATACAATATAGTTTTTGTATTTTCGTAATTCCTGATATCGAGTGTCGAGTGAGTTTCCATAGTAGTGGTGGTCTGAAGCAACGGCGTCTGTGATGAATGGGGCGTTCACGAGCCGTTGCTTGTTTGCTATATGCGTCGTGGGACTGGTACTGAATGACCCATCGACTATACAGAATGACCTACTATTCCACCAAGCCAAGTAGGCGCCTGTCAAATGTGACGTCACCCGCAAAAAAATGCGGTTGCGGTGTGCGAGCGAGGAAGCCGCATTACGCCCGAGCGCCTATTTGGCTTGGTGGAGTAGTAGATATTTTTTATGTTACTAAGGGTGCGTGAATTGGTCAATCACAATGCTCGAAATCTCCACTCCGCTCTTGGCCCATCACAGACCGCCGCTCCGCTCCGCTCCACCCAGCTCCGCACCGCTCCGCCCAGCTCCGCATCAAAGGAAACGCACCCTATGGTGGCAAACTAGCGTACCGCATGATGTTAAGCGGTTACCGAAGGCATAGCTTGCTCATTGCCGACCTGAAGGGAAGGGGGACAGAGGGGGGGTTTTCAGCTCACTCACTCATCGTACGAAAAACTTTACACCAATTGTCTGGGAAAATTTTGTGATTTTGCAAATCAAATCAAACAAAATAAGATTATATACTACTACTGCTGCTACTTTAAATTATATGCGGGATACTACAATTTTATAATTGTTAATTTTGCCATTTAAACCATGGACCAGTTACTAAGGGGACAGGCCCTAAGCAGTTTCTTTAGTCTTTACTCTGTGCATTTAAACATAGACAAACTGACAGTGACTCAATTTCAATTTGAAATCATTTGTTTGTGATTTCACTTGGAATGAAATCACATCTCTACCTCATGTTAGGGTTGCCGATATCATATACGTTTTTTTCACAACCGTCTCTGCTGTGTTTCTCATCATATTCTACCAATTAATTTTTATCTACTTAGCGCTAACATACACGGACTGCATTTTGCAGTAGACGGCACGCGACTGCACACGGACTGCATATTTGAAGTCGGAAGTGTCAGCTCTATTGCAGTTGGTTGCAGTCGACGGCACGCGACTGCACACGGACTGCATATTTGAAGTCGGAAGTGACAGCTCTATTGCAGTTGGTTGCAGTCGACGGCACGCGACTGCACACGGACTGCATTTTTGAAGTCGGAATTGACAGCTCTATTGCAGTTGGTTGCAGTCGACGGCACGCGACTGCACACGGACTGCATTTTTGAAGTCGGAAGTGACAGCTCTATTGCAGTTGGTTGCAGTCGACGGCACGCGACTGCACACGGAGTGCATTTTTGAAGTCTGAAGTGACAGCTCTATTGCAGTTGGTTGCAGTCGACGGCGCGTAGTAAATAACTTAAATTTTAGGTAACAGACTTATTTTGAATCTTTATTTCTCAAAATAATATCCCAATTTATGTCCAAACCAAGTAGTGAATTCTAAACACTCTAATACCAACTACTGAAACATTATAAATTGTAAAATATGTAATGAAATGTGCAATAAATGTCTTTAAGCGCGACGTCAGAGACTCAGAGCTGAAGAATTCTCATTACAAATGTTTGTATAATTATTTCACACTCGACTTGAATTTACGTCTTGAATTCAAATATCTAATTAATTGCATTTCGAAAATTTAATTCAAAAATGTTCGTCTTAGAATTCGAAGAAATCTGCATTTTACTGCATATTTTTTGCTTCATTAATGTTTTTCAGGTCTTAAATATCGTCTAGTGTCTGCACTAAACTAATTCCTCTTTAAATTCTTCTTTTAAGAACTAAATAATAACTAAGAATCGGGCAATTTGAAATTTTAACTCGGTTTTTTTATAACAGAATATTTGTAATATGTACTCAATATACTGCTCTCTACAGAGAAATCAGTACAAATAAGTAAAAGTAAACTAATACCTTATCACTTTGATATTAAAATATCATTTTCATCAACAAATTACATTTTATCAACCCTAAACCGATCTAGCCGGAACGGGGTATCGAGAGCTATCATGTGGCCAGATTCAAATTAATCGATTAAAATCGTGTGACCACTTTATACGATTACCGACCAACCGAGCAAAACCGTAGTGAACAAGTTTCCGAAATGTTCCGAGTGCACCCATTAATTTATTGGACGATTTGACTCACGTATTTGTAACACAAGATGTGGTAGCTCTGTATTACAGAGCTTCTTATTTGTAATACAAATCGTGGTAGCTCTGTATTAAAAAGATTCTTATTTGTAATACAAAGCGTGGTGGCTCTATCTGGGGAACTTCCTGGTGGAGCTGGGATGGCTGGAGTAACCGGCCCGCGACCCTCCAACATTCAAAATAGGTGCACCAAGTTGTCGATTTGTGGACACCTTCCGTAGAAGAAGAAGGGGTAGCTCTGTAACCATATATTTGTAAGTATGGTAGGTATATTTTAGACCGCTCTATCGCACACGTAAAACTAACAAATTTTCCATATAAATCGCGTCCATAGCATCCATAGCGTCTGGATACCTTATCCAGACGCGACTAGCGACTCTACCGAACTCATTAATTCAAGGTAGAGCTACAACGATTATTAACACAGTTTCTCAAAGGGCAATGAACTTATACCGATAATCAAAAGTTTGTCAAAGTTGGCACGTAGTAACTAATTAAACAATTATTTACAAAATAAGTTTCATTGTGCCGTTACCAACTAAATTAATTTATGAAAGAAAATAAACCAATACAACAAATATAATTTTCAAATAAGATTAAACTGTGGAATTAAAAAAACAGCTATTATTTTTTTCTTTCATTAAAAACACGAGGGGCGGGCAATCAGAAAAGTTGTCAACTTGCAAATAATTGTCGCGATTAAGCAAACTTCTGTATACCAATCGCGAAGCGGATCCCATATCTTATTTGTTTCAACTTAAAGCCCAATATCGTCTGCTATTTATTTTATTATTTGTACCAGTAAGTTGGCGCGCACGTCACTCATTATTCCCTTGTGACGTCGGTCTGGCAAATCCCGTAACAATTGACAACTGCTTGTCGCAGTGGTTTGAGCGTTGGCCGCTCGGCTCACTGCATCGGGTGGTTGCGGGTTCGATTCCCGCCAGAGGCAAATTTCAGAAACGGCGTTTTCGTAATTTTCCCTGGTCTGAGCGTCACTGGGATCGCTCCCAGTCCATTGTATAGTAGCCATAGTACAAGCGTTGCTTAGTTTGGGACCATACAGTTGGAGTGTTTGTCTGGCGATATTATTATAATTCTAGTAAACTAGATCTGACCCGCAGCTGCGCTCGCATGGAATTCCGAATAAAATGAAGATTGTTTTTGTTCAACCATTTATTTTGTTTAGACGTCCTGGGGTAACTGAAACTGGTCATTTATAACAATGTCCAATTTTACGGACAGTTTATTTATTTTAGCCTCTGTCACTATAAAAAAAAAACCTAATGATTTATGTCCATACGCGCTTCGCACTCAGATTAATAATATAACAAACTAGCATAGCCACATGTCGGGTCTAAAAGTATCATCAGATTTCATTCAAATCCGTGCCATCATTTTTGCGTATGCTGTGTCACAATCACAAACAACCTACGAATTAATAATATTAGTAGGTAGGTAAACAGCGAAGAAATGTACAAGCACAGCTTTCTAGACTAGCTTTCTATTGGAATACCTGAATCTGAGTATGTTATTTTGATAATATTGAGTTACTGTGTTATACAGGGTGTCCCAAAACTTTGCCACATGGAGGGGAAGTACCTTAAATATTGTAGATAGAGAATTTTACTGAATGAAGACTTCATTTTTATTTTAAAAACAATACGAACTGCATTCAAAGACTTTGAAAACTCGCTTGCCACACTCGGGAATAGAACCGGTAAAAATCCGAAAAAATAACACCCTGTACTTTTATGGCATCAATCGATAGGACCAATCACAAGGATCAAATCACTCTAACAAACATGGGAAATTAAATGAAAGGAAAACCGTAATATCTTAACTTATAAGAATTAAAATAAGTGAAAATTAAAATAAGTAACGATTTTATGGGTTTCCTTTCATTTAATTTACTATGTTTCTTAAAGAGATTTTATCCTTATGATTGACCCTATCGATTGATGCCATAAAAGAACAGGGTGTTATTTTATCGGATTTTAGCCGGTTCGATTCCCGAGTGTGGCAAGCGAGTTTTCAAAAATCTTTAAATGCAGTTCGTATTGTTTTTAAAATAAAAATGAAGTCTTCATTCAGTAAAATTATCTATCTACAATATTTAAGGTACTTCCCCTCGATGTGGCAAAGTTTTGGGACACCCTGTATAGCGACTGTAGCCTAAGGCTGAACAGGTTGGGCTTGCAATCGGAAGGTCCCAGGTTCGATTCCCGATGGGGCATGCACCAATGGATGAATTGTCGTCTATATGCATAATTTACAGGTCGCTGACGGTGAGGGAAAACATCGTGAGGAAACCTACCTATCCCTCGGGGTCAGGTAATAGTCAGTTCCTGTATACACGGCGACAAGGTTCACCACCTGTCACGTTGGGTTCTGACTATCTGGTGAAACGTGGGCTTTGAGTTGGTTAATACCTCCACAATGTGGTGATGTATGGCCACTCAAGCCTCTGACTACCTCCGAATGGAGATAAAAGTCGTGACGTTACATTTTTTCATTTCATTTGTATTATGTTGTTTTGTTCTGCCTGCTCTCATAGCGTTGCTGTTTGAAAATGTATTTATTTTTTCTTTTTCTGTTTCAAAGATTGAGTTTCTCGCCGGCTCTTCTCAATGGAAGCAACATTTTGAACCGGTAGTAATGCTAAAATATTGATGTTAACGATTCATAAGTGCTACCTAGCTGCATGTATAAAAAATGTTGACTTTCACTTTAACTTTGAAGGTTAAATAGCGAAACAAACATATAATTTAAAACTCTTGATTTTTTTCCATAAAATGTGGTAATTCTATAAAATTGCGAATATGGCTTGAATACTTGACGCGTTAACTCGTTTATAATTATACTTTTTTCCATTGAGGTCACTTGGAATTGGTGTCCAGACCAAAACGTGGTTCTGACACCTTATAATAGTCTTTACAAAAGGTTACAATTAAAGTTAAGTTTTCTTCATTTAAAGCCGCGCGATTTGATTATTTGGAAACCTCAATTAAAATAACTCGTCTGAGAATGACTTTCGAATAGAAATCTTTTTATTCACATAATAAATCGTTCTAGAAATAAAATTTCTTAAGTATTTACCACTCGTTGGAAATTTAAAATGTAATATATATATACATATATATATATATATATATATACATACAGGGTGTCCCAAAACTTTGCCACATGGAGGGGAAGTACCTTAAATATTGTAGATAGATAATTTTATTGAATGAAGACTTCATTTTTATTTTAAAAACAATACGAACTGCATTCAAGGATTTTTGAAAACTCGCTTGCCACTCTCGGGAATCGAACCGGCTAAAATCCGAAAAAATAACACCCTGTACTTTTATGGTATCAATCGATAGGGTTAATCATAAGGATAATATATATATATATATATAAATATATATATATATTATATTTTAAATACAATTAAAAATTTCTTAAGTCTCTACCACTAGTTGGAAATTTAAAATTACTCTGAAATTTATTTTTTTAAATCAGCGCCAAGCTTATGCCTGGCATTAGGCTGATCTGGGAACCTATTTGGTCCAGCCGTGAGACACATTCGTCTTCTTCTGTTTGTGTTTTGTTTTTGTTTCTACCTTTTTGTTGTTCTGTATGTTTATTTGTTTGTTTTATTTAAACTGTGTTGTGTCTTTTGTGCTGTGCCAAATAAATGTTTTCTTTCTTTCTAAATTCTTTACAATCAATGCGGTGACATCGGGCAACACAATCGGTACAACAACCTTTTATTTTGCCTTTAAAGCAACACAATTCTCGTCCTCAATCCACTAAACACATAACAGCCAACAATCAAGAGCCTTTGTGTTGTAAACTTTTAATAAAGGACAGTTCTCTGAACTCTGAACATAGTCAAATGGAAGTGTAACATGGCTCAGAGGATCGGAGTCGACTTAAAGCGGTCCCTTAGGGCACCCTTTGTGCTGACACTGCAAACTTGCAGCTTAACGATCTTCCCCATCTTTGTCTACAAGATTATCACGTCTCATTTAATCGCCTCATATAGGAATAGGATGTTTTAGAAGTCAGAAATAATATTTACGAGTATCGGGCAAATCTATACCAATAACATTAAAGTGTTTGTGTGTATTGTCCAAAATATAAAAATGAAAATACGTCACGACTTTTATCCCCATTCGGGGGTAGTCAGAGGCTTAAGTGGCCATACACCACCACATTGTGAATGTATTTAGTCAACTCAAAGCCCACGTTTCAGCAGATAGTCAGAACTCAATGTGAGAGGTGGTGAACCTTGTCGCCGTGTATACAGGAACTGACTATTACCTAATCCCGAGGGATAGGTAGGTTTCCTCACGATGGTTTCCCTTACCGTAAGCGAACTCTAATTATGCACATAGATGATAATTCATCCATTGGTGCATGCCCCACCGGGATCGAACCTGGGACCTTCTGATTGCTAGCCCAACGTGTTCGCCCCTAGGCTGCAGCCGCTTTTTGTACTGTCTAAATAACAGCTGTTTACTAAATGCATATGAAACTTACTTATAACAACAAATCAATTGTTGTCTGTTTGTTACGTACCGCCTAATCTCCAAAACGGCTTGAACGATTTTAAAATTATTATTGCGGGTCGCTTCCTGAGTAACTTAATTTTGACTGCATTCTACACTTCGAAGAAGAAATAAAATCTCCTACAAAGCCGCCTACAAGAAAGTAATATTAAATTGTGACATTGTACAATTGGCTATGCCGTAGTACCTATGCCATGCTACGCCGTAGCCTCTACTACGCCATGCTACGGCATGTACAGAAATAAACAAAGTATGATTGAAATCAGTCTGAAACTACGCCGTAGCATTATAGATGCGATTTTAACGATGCTGCGTAATGACGCGATTTAATATTATGAGCAGAAACTTCCTCGTTTTCCTCATAATCTACGTGAAGGAGGGCAAAATACGGTGGTAAGGAGGATTATACCGAACCCATTTAATATCGGGTCTAGCCCCACATAGTTTAACCGTCTTCTTAAGCTATCAGGGGCCTTACCACAAGCTCTTATTGCGATTCAATTACAGGAACGTATTAACGTTTCAGCGACTTTTTGTGCAATGACGTACCTTATTGTCATGACAATAAGAAACGTCATTAAAACGTCGTTAAAACGTTCCTATAATTGAATCGCAATAAGAGCTTGTGGTAAGCCCCCTGTTTAGCATAAACGTACCACGAACCAATAAAAGTCAGGTCCGGATCGGAAGGGAAATTCTCAAGAGACCCATATCAAATGTGTCCCAGTCGACCCGAGTCGACGTCCAAAGGCCCTTAAGGCCACTTTGTGCTATCAGCACGTTCACGGATTTCTGTTTTTACGGAGCTTCGTGGGTTGGAAAAGGAAACAAAAATCTATAGGAATTCCGGTTAAAATACGTTGTGGTCAGTATAGTTCTTGCAATTTACGAAGGCGACCGGCCGTTGGTAGTGTAAAGACGTATCTGTATACGTGTTAATGTGTGCGTGTACGGCTCCACCACAGAGTAAAGACTAAAGAAAGAGGTGCCCTTATTAGATATTTGTATGAAACAAAACGTGGTCATTGTTTTTTCATTTTCATTTTACTATTTACACCGGTAAAATAGTTGAACTACTCGCTTCGTTTTATGTCGATGTTAGTACTAGGCCGACCATTCGGCCGACTTGCTTAGGGCCAGTCCCCTTAGTAACTGGTCCGTTGGCTCCACCACGCACGCATACTGTCACAATGTGTATGTACACGTCGAACACAACCAAGGGCCGGTCGCCTTCGCGAATTGCAAGAACTTTACTAAGGTTTGATCTATAAATAAATAAATATCACCAGACACACACCATCTGTATGGTCCCAAACTAAACAACGCTTGTACTATGGCTACCATACAGTTGATTCAGTTCATTGCGATATTCCCTAGTTTCTGGGATGGCCCCAGTCCATTATACGGTACCCATAGTATAAGCGTTACATAGTTTGGGCCCATACAGTTGTTGTATCAGTCTGACGTCATCATCACCTATTATAAATTCTTTGGACGACATTTATTCATTTATATCTCTCCCATCTTGTTTTTGACGTAGGCTTGTCTATTTCGCTCCTTATAAAATTATTTTCGAGTAATAATATTATAAGAACTGTCAAACTTTAAGACAGACAGTACTAATCTTACTTTAATTTACTTAACTTCGAACGTTAAAATGTAATTCAGAGTGACTGAGAAGTTTTAAGACAATTATTGTGCTTATCTTCTGTCCACGAGAAAATTTATTCGTAGTAACAGTTTAAATTTAATTTAAAGTGTATTTAAAACGTATATACTAAGTTTTGAGTTGACAAGGGACGTATTCAGTTCGTGCTTACACGTAACTTAAAAATACATAAAAGAAAAAAAATCACTAATAAAATATCAAATGGAACACTTTACAAAAATATTGCAAAAGTTTCGAGCGCTGTTGAGCGAGTATGAGCTGTCTTATCAAATGAAAAATTCACTATTGCCGTCCCATTTACACATAATTTGTCATAGCGCGATAGCAGAGCTGTTTCATAAAAAAAAATCAAATACTTTATTTGTTTTAGGCCTTACAAAATGTCATTTTTAGGGTTCCGTACCCAAAGGATAAAACGGATCCCTATTACTAAGACTCTTTTGTCCGTCTGTCCGTCTGTCTGTGTCTGTCCCTCCGTCACCAGGCTGTATCTCATGAACCGTGATAGATAGAGGGTTGAAATTTTCACAGAATGTGTATTTCTGTTGCCGCTACAACAACAAATACTCAAAACAAATCAAAAGTTTTTTATTCATGTAAGCTCAATAAAGCGTTTATAAATAGTCAAGATAAACAATATTTTAGCATTACCACCGGTTCGTAATGATGCTTCCATTGAGAAGAGCCGGCAAGAAACTCAATGGTTACTCTTTTCAAAAGAATAATTGTACTTATACATTTTCAAACAGCAACGCTGTGTGAGCAGGCAGGCATTAACACATACTAAAAATAAAATAAAATTTAAAAATAAAGGGGTCCCCATACAACATTTTGATTATTGAATACAACGCACTCTAGTAGCATATATTTGAAACAAAAGATTAGCTAATGATTTGACTATACTTAATGCTTTGCTACTCGATAATAGATGGCGTGGTAGGCAACATTTTTTTTACTCGATAACAGATGGCGTTGATTGGTAAAAAATATAAACCACAAATCTTATAAATTTACAATTGTTTGCAGATACCAAAGCAATATCTAATACCTACAATTTGGTACGGAACCCTTTATGTGCGAGTCCGACACGCACTTGGCCGGTTTTGTATTTTTTACTTAATTCTACTTCCGGATCGGAAATGCGACCCCGACTGAGACGACAATATGTGAGACATAATTTCATTCATTAAAAATGATTGATTGATTGATTGATTGATTGAGCCGCAGTGGTAGCCGATTGGTTAAGCACGCGTCTTGCGGGCTTAAGGTCCTGGGTTCAAACCCTGGCTCACACCTCTGGATTTTTCGAAATCTATGTGTGAATCATAACTTTAATATGATTATCACTTGCTTACGGTGACGGAAAACATCGTGAGGAAACCTGCATGTCTTTAGACATGTGAAATCCACCAACCCGCACTGGGCCAGCGTGGTGGATTATGGCCTGAATCCCCCTCGCATTGAGGGGAGGCCCGTGCCCACCAGTGGGACGTTAAAAGGACTAAATTATTAATTATTATTTATAATGATTCCCGTGAATCACTATCTTTATCATGCTTTATCTAGTACATGTGCACTTAGCAACAATACAAACCGATCACAATTACGGCCGGCTACAAATCGTTATCGCACCACCAAAATACATCAGCCAATCCGAGCTCGGGGATTTGATTCAAGCAATTTGTTAACAAGACAAATTGCCCTCCGTTGCTGTGCCGGCCGGACCTGCGATTGATTAAGGTGTTCATTGCCCAAAATACCGCCGCTGTTAATCAAGCAGCAATAAATATACAGATTTTTTAATAATACACCGTCTTAATACATAAACTAGCTGCCCGCGCCTTAATACGCATGGAATTTAACAATATTTCTTTCTTAATATAAGTAGCGTTTTTTTATGGGACTGAGGTGGAAAACAAGCGTACGGTCCGCCTGATGTTAAGCAGTTACCGTAGCCTATAGATGCTTGCAATACTAAAGGCATTGCTCGCGCATTGCCGACCCGAGTGGGACGAAGATACCCCCCGGTGTTGGGCTTTCGGCTGTCTGACTCATCGTACGATACGCAGCTGTAATAGCTGCTTTACGCCGATCTTCTGTAAGAGGGTGGTACTAGTGGTACTACTCCGGTCGAGCCAGCCCGTATATGAGCTGGAGTCAATTGCCTACAGCTTGGCTCTACCACCAAGAAACTCCTTAAGTTACTTCTTATAACATCGAATCAATCTTACGAGAATGTGAGAATCTTCGGTCAATGTTGTTTGCAAATTGTTAAAAAATAACCAAGTTGAGTTGAGTACTTTGAGCACACACGAGCCGACAGACGGAATCAAATTTATAAAAGCAATCATAACTTCACACCGACCGATTTGCAATCAATTTGCCCAATTAATTTAAATTCGTTTATTGACAATCGAATATAAAGGATTTTAGCGTTTTTACGAGCGCGCCGCACGTGTGGGGACCAAATTAAAAATCGTATTGTTTTATTTGGATAACAGATTTTGTTTGGATTTCACTCGCTGCTAATACTGGTTTTATAATTAATACATGGTGTAATTGAAATGGTATCTACTAATCAAATAATAATTAAATAGGTACTATGATTTGACATCTTCATTAGAAAGCGAGGGTTTTATTGAAATGACAGCATTGGTTTGGACAGTCGCCTGCAAATCTATGGTAACATTTCCAATATAAGATGAGCTCTCATTACTAAAACTGTTAATAGCAATAAGAGCTCAGCTTATTTGAAATTTTTACTAGAGACGTGCTGTTACGGTACCTTATCGTTGATTTATGCAAAATATCTTACAACTGTCTTTTTGTATAACAATCTGCTATCTCTCGTTTACCTTCCTAAAGAGCGTATTACACTTGGCTAAATTTAGAAGCCTAAATTCAGAAGCTTCTAAATATTTAAACCATTCTAGCTTCTGAATAGCTTGCTGAATGCGATTACACTTGTCTCCATTCAGTAACGACTAAATTAAGCAGCCTAAATTTAGCTAAGTGTAATAACCCCTTTACCTACCTTTGCTGTTTATTGGAACATATCGGTATCCGATAGTAAGTAATAATATTGTTTAATCACCGTATAATGTAATAAAACGAATCCGCTTAATAACCAGACAACCGTAATGTCACCAAAGCTTTTTTATGAAAAAATAAATAATGAAAAATATTAAAAAACACGACTGCCCTGCCAAAAAACGAACTAAAAACTATCAAACAAGTGCAGTGTCATTGCAGTCGGGGGACCGTTCTGTGGAACATTTTTAATTTAAGAGGACTCCCGACTGCTATGAAACTGCTCTTGTTTGATAGTTTTTATTCGTTTTTTGGCAGGGCAGTCGTGTTTTTAAATTTTTTATTTTTATTTTATGCATTTTAGTGACAACAGCCAAAATGAAATGTTTTTTTTGCATGTACATCCTACCTATGATAAATTATGCGTATAAATTCTACAGTTTTGGAATGTGCTCATCAAGGCCTTCAATTTGATACCCATATTGTAATAATGGAAGAAAGTACAGCCATACACTGCCACCACTGTTACCTAGGCCCGTATGAATAAATGCAAAGTTGAGATCGATCTTAATAGATGGGGAGCCGTAAAAGGGGTTTTAAGATAAGGGAGATAGCTTACATATTGATAAGAACCTCAAAAAATTATGAGCCCTTAATATTGGTGGGTTTGCTCAGGGGAACCAAAAAAAAATAGACCATCTTAAAATACTCGAACTCGTCAGATTAAAATAAGGGGGATTCATTACTAGCTAAGAAGTGTCAAAAGTGTCAATTTTGCTAATTTGATCGTCAGTCTACGAAATGGGAGCAGTTTCACTTTTTCACCCCCTCAGAATATTTTTTTAAATATAGGACTGCGGTGGCAAAAAAACGTACGGCCCGCCTGATTTTAAGCAGTTACCGTAGCCTATAGATGCTTACAAATTCTGATGCGCTCGAGTAATTATTTTTTTCAATTTATCATGTAAAGTATCAATATCTGGCACGCTTGAGTATTTTTATGTCATTGCTTTTTATACAAAAAAAAAATTTTTTTTTCTTGTATACGCTTCCCCCACCGCTGAAAGAGAAAAAAACTAGAACAATGTATTCTTCCTATCATCTCATCTACCGAATCTACTAGGTTTGGACGACGCTCGTGCAAATCCACGAATTGCACGCTCGCCTCCCCATCTATAAGATGCAGTTCAGACGTTTAATGTATGGAACATCTGTCAAAAACAGCATCTAAGTTCGATCTCAACTTTGAAATTAGATTTATTGATACGGGCTCTATCATATAAGCTTAAACACCTGTTTTTGTAAGCCACAATCCACCCCCCGTGACTTTGGCAATGAAGCTGGATTTCATCAACAGTTCCCGGAACTACTTTTTTTTATTAGGTCTAGAGACAGTCTCTACATGTAATTGGGCATGTAGGCTGACTCGACCGGGGCAGCATCACCCTCTCACAGAAGATCGGCATAAAGTAGCTATTTCTGCTGGATTGCTGCGTTTCGTACGATGAGTGAGAGATCCGGAATCCCAACCCCCCTTTCCCCTCCCTCTGTCCCACTCCCCTTGTTGGCAACGTGCAAGCGATGCCTTTGATATTACTAGCATGGTGAACACCACCACGGTAACTGCTTAACATCAGGCGGGCCGTAAGCTTGTTTGCCACCTCAGTAACAAACAAACAAACAGAAAATTACTTTATCCTGGCTACACAATTCAGGATTACCATGCTAGAGCGAACAAATAATCCTCTTTCTCGCATTCGAGTTATTACCTCTATAACTATATCAGGCCAGCACTAGCTCTTACAACCTAGCACGCAAATGAAAAATAAGCTCTTTATTTTGCAAAGTAAGGGCCTCCGCAGACTTGCTACTTTTAGCTTCGGCGACCGGCGATTTTGTGACGTATCGATGCTGCGTCGCGTTTCTTCGAGCGCGAACGAGCGAGACGCAGCATCAAATCGCCGATCGCCGATGCTATAAGTAGCAAGTCTGCGGAGGCCCTAACGTGTATTATAGTCAGCGACGAGGTTAACCCGTTTCTAAGCAGTGGGTGTTAAGGTGGTCGTACATCGGACATGCTAGATCATGCCAGACAATAAACAAAAATGATGAACTTAATATTAGATAACCGAATAATATCCTCACTACTGTCACATAAAGACGATTCTTGCATGTATATTTTTATTACCCAGGAAGACACATGGACAAACGATGTTCCACCTGATGGTAAGTGGAAACCGCCCAGGATATCTGCAATTTAAGGCGAGCAGACGGGGTGCTGTACTATTAGGGACCTGGGCGGTTACTTTGAAAAACGCAACGAAAGCTTCGGCTGAGGGATCGGGCGATTTCCTACTCCGAAAGTGTTACAGATCCGAAGTACGGATTCGATTTACGATCAATCGTAAATGTCAAACTTTCAGAGTAGGATCCACGAAAGAAGAAACGTCAAATCACGATCATCGAATCCGTACTTCGGACGATCAGCCGAAGCTTTCGTTTCGTTTTTCAAAGTAACCACCCTGACCTTATAAGAACCCCATGTTGTAGTTTTATTGAAACTCCACGGTTGTTGTAGGATGCTAGTCAGTTATTGTCAAATTGCTTACTCAGTGTGGACATTAGATCCCTTCCAATGCAGTGTAGAAGTAGTTTTGTATCCTAACCTTACCTTATAGACATACATACGTACATATACTCACGCCTGTATCCTAAGGGGGTAGGCAGAGACTATTTCAGAATAAAAAATTTAGGAACACACATCTTTAGACTCTGCTGATGATGATGATGTAACGTCACGACTTTTATCCCCATTCGGGGGTAGTCAGAGGCTTGAGTGGCCATACACCACCACATTGTGGAGGTATTAATCAACTCAAAACCCATGTTTCATCATATAATCAGAATCCAACATGACAGGTGGTGAACCTTGTCGCCGTGTATACTGGTACTGACTATTACCTAATCCCGAGGGATATGTAGGTTTCCTCACGATGTTTTCCATCACCGTCAACTATTACTCGCGTTAACTATTATTATTATTTTCGTAGACTGCTATTACCGAAATATCTTGCATGACCATTCTCGCATGGTCAAGCTAATGTAACACCACCTTAACACATTAATCCGCTAACATTTCCCGCTCGCGTACCCACTTTGTGTCTGATTATGTTTTTGTAAAAAGATTGAAACGTGCCACGGTGCTGTTGCGAATTATATTATTTTTGTGTTCGCACGACAATAGCCGTGTAAATAACGCACAAACACATTTGGCGGATTATATTAAAGTTATAATATCCTGTTATTGTCTTAGCACGAACGTAAATACATACCTGGACTGTTCACTGCTGCACAAAAAACGAGCCGAGCGAGAGGCCCCAGTTGGGACCGTGTCCCTCTCACTCCGAGTTGCCATGCCAAAATAATATTATTGTTGGGTAGTGATTGGTGGTTTTTAAACCAAGCAAATAAATTACGTAAAAATCATAAAAAAGTCACGACAATGAAATACTTGTATGAATAAAATAAAGTTCTAATAGTTCAAAATTACGTTACAAAACTGGAACTTACTGAAAATAATGGATATTAAAATTTCATAACGTAATTATTATAGTGGACACAATATTTTTTTCTGACTTTCAAAGGTATTTTTTTTTTGTGAATATTCATTATAGTTATTCTACTCGTCTGTCACCAACCAAATAAGATAAATAATTATAACGTCACGACTTGTATCCCCACTCGGGGGTAGTCAGAGGCTTGAGTGGCCATACACCACCACATTGTGGAGGTATTAACCAACTCAAAGCCCACGTTTCACCAGATAGTCAGAACCCAACGTGACAGGTGGTGAACCTTGTCGCCGTGTATACAGGAACTGACTATTACCTAATCCCGGGGGATAGGTAGGTTTCCTCACGATGTTTTCCCTCACCGTAAGCGAACTGTAAATTATGCACATTGATGAAAATTCATCCATTGGTGCATGCCCCACCGGGGATCGAACCTGGGACCTTCTGATTGGTAGCCCAACGTGTTCGCCCCTAGGCTACAGTCGCTTAATAAATAAGATAAAGTATAATGAATTAATTTTTTGACATTATTCGGAGTCACAAATCTGAAATTATTCGGAAAAGTGGGATTTACGGCCGAATACTCGTACGCAACTTAAATTTGAGAGCTTCTTAACTTCGACGCGCCATACAAAAAATGACAGATAACGACGTCTCAAACTGCTAAGTGGGACTTAAATATTTAAGTGGCCTTTGAGTATTCGGCCGTTAGTCATTTAGAATTGGAATTACACACACTAGGCAACTGCGCGGTGAGGGAAAACATCGTGAGGAAACCTACCTATCCCTCGGGATTAGGTAATAGTCAGTTCCTGTATACACGGCGACACGGTTCACCACCTGTCACGTTGGGTTCTGACTATCTGGTGAAACGTGGGCTTTGAGTTGGTTAATACCTCCACAATGTGGTGGTGTATGGCCACTCAAGCCTCTGACTACACCCGAATGGGGATAAAAGTCGTGACGTTACATTTTACATTTACATTTAGGCAACTGCGTACATAACTGATATATTTTTTCTATACCTAATAACAATACTCGGGGGTACATTATATAACAGTTTCTCGTTTCAACCCTCACCCAAGCCATATAGATTGACACACTTATCACGCATTAGGGTGTTGTTCAGTGAACTTCTTAACCCTTTCGACTCGGCGGGATGTGTGTAAGTAGATTACGAGCCGAGCATGGTGGTTACTTTGAAAAACGAAACGAAAGCTTCGGCTGACGGACCGGGCGATTTCCTACTCCGAAAGTGTTACGGATTCGAAGTAAAGATTCGATTTACGATCAAAACCATGTCAAACGCTGAAATCGTAAATGTCAAATAACTTTCAGAGTAGGATCCACGAAAGGAGAAACGTCAAATCACGATCATCGAATCCGTACTTCGGACGATCCGTTCGTTTCGTTTTTCAAAGTAACCCCCGCTCCTCGCGCCTTTGTAGAGCGACTCGTTCATTTGGTGCGTGCGACATAGAGTAGAGAATCACAGAAAGTCGGTGGTTTATCGGAAATGGTTTATTTAATTCATATTTAGAGCCAAGCTGTAGCCAATTGACTGCAGCTCATAAACTGGCTGGCTCGACCAGGCTAGTACTAACCTCTCAGAGAAGATCGGCGTAAAGCAGCTACTACAGCTGCGTTTCGTACGATGAGTGAGAGAGCCGAAAAGGTAGCCGCCTGATGCAGCTACCGTAGCCTATAGATGCTTGCTTGCCAAAGGGGACCTAAAGTGGGACAGAGGCAGGGGAAGAGCTTCCGGCTCTCCCACTCATCGTACGAAACGCAGCTAATAAGTAATATCTACTTTACGCCGATCATCTGTGAGAGGGTGGTACTACCCCGGTCGAGCCAGCCCGTATATGAGCTGGTTACTAATAAAACGTTACGGTAACCACCTTTTGCAATAACCATGCTGCTTCAAATTACGTAACAACGCTCAATCATAATCATCCCTTATTTCCCCACAGCCGGCGTGTCCTTGGTAAATGGTAATACATTTGAAAAACGCCCCCCTTGTTTCATCCCCAGTAGGGTAGTGTTTATAAAGGATAATAATTATGTAGATTACAACCATACTAGGAGAAACTTTTTATAGATGGGAAGCCGTAGAAGGGGTTTCTGGATTTGCACGAGCGCGTCAGATTAAGATAAGGGAGTAGCTTACATATTGATAAGAACCTCAAAAAATTATGAGCCTTTAATATTGGTGGGTTTGCTCAGGGGAACCATAAAAAAAAGTATCAATTTCTGACACGCTTGAGTATTCTAATGTCATTGCTTTTTATTCCAAAAAAAAAATTTTTTTTCATGTATACGCTTCCCCCACCGCTGAAAGTGGAAACATCTAGAACAATGTATTCTTCTATCATCTCATCTACCAAATCTACTAGGTTTGGACGACGCTCGTGCAAATCCACGAATTGCACGCTCGCCTCCCCATCTATTAGGGATGAATAAATTTGTTGCGATTGTATGAAGTTATGTTATTTATGAGAGCTGAGGTACTATTGGGTGTAATTATACTTTGTCTAATATGTAACACTAACAATGACGTATAAGTATTTTACGTAGACCCTAGCGACTAGTTACTCTAGCGACTCGTAGTAGAACTACTGCGCGTAAATAGCAGTTTTCACTTTTATGTTATGCATTGACAATCCCTAAGGTTACTAAGGTGGCAAACAAGCGTACGGCCCGCCTGATGTTAAGCAGCTACCGTAACCTATAGATGCTTGTAATATCAAAGGCATCGCTCGCACGTTGCCGAAATGAAGAGGAGTGGAACAGAGGGAGGGGAGGAGGGTCTTTTACTAATCGTACATAACGCAGCTGTAATAGCTACTTTACGCCGAGCTTCTGTGAGAGGGCGGTACTACCCCGGTCGAGCCAGCCCATATATGAGCTGCAGTCAATTGGCTACAGCTTGACTACCATAATATCTCTAAATAGTCTTATTTAAACAAGTGACAAGTGTCAACATAGGATAAAAGGCCATCGCAGGCTATATGACTCCCAAATACAAATATTAAAGCCAAAATTGAACAGCAAAATCAGTCGGTATGTCGTTTAAGGGCTATATCGCACAAGGACACCAGTGGTAACGCAACCAGTCGCTCCACCAACAAAATGTATAGAGCTGTATGGAGGAGTATCCGTTTGGTAGCGCAACCAATTCAGTGTCGGCTACCGAATCACCCACTGGTGGCGCCACCATGCCTCGTGCGATATTACGCTAAGTTTTAATTAAATTGTATGATGTCAACACCCACAGGTTTATCTACTCTGTGTTCAGCACATCCATTAAAGTGATTGCCAATGTTATTCCCAGTGAAGCATTTCGGCTAAATATTTCAGCTATACAGACATGTACCAAATCGCGTAGCAAACGAAACTATAGAAATTCAGGATTAGGCGGCTTTCGACTCAAATACACGCGAATACGGTTGTATATTATGTGCTGCTGTCTTTTAATAAGGCTATATTAATCAGCTGCCTGTATTAATCAAGCGATAGAACTATAGAAGCAGCGCTAAAGTGTTTCAGGAATGATCTATTAGTATTTAGGTTCGCGGGGCACGTTGTGAAAATTTTGTTGCTACGAACGAAATCTAATACACGGATTAATTGCGTGAGGTTCGATTCAGTCTTTATCACGAACGTAAATACATACTGGACTGTTCACTACTGCACAAAAAACGAGCCGAGCGAGAGGCCCCAGTTGGGACCGTGTCCCTCTCATTTCGAGTTGCCATGCCAAAATAATATTATCGTTGGGTAGTGATTGTTAGTTTTTAAATCAAGCAAATAAATTAATTTATTATTTATCGTGACTATTGTTGTATCATACACTCGAACTCGAAATGAGAGGGACACGGTCCCAACTAGGGCCTCTCGCTCGGCTCGTTTTTCTGTCTAAGAATTGTCAAGGTATAATAGACCTTAAGGCAGCAGAATAAAGTTGAATTTCTTCTTAACCATAACCATCCGTGGTCTTTATAATTATGTAACACGAAAACCCTGCTATTATTTTTAGGTAGGTACATTATAAAAATCGATATTCAAAGACTAAATAATTATTAATGTTATATGCTCATAGGCATCTGCAATCCCTGATCGGTAAACGTTCGGAGGATAAGCAACGCGTGACAAGGTCATCATTTCAGCCAAAAGCCGTCCACTGTGGGACATAGGCCTCCCCCAAGGATTTCCACAACGACCGGTCCTGTGCCACTTGCATCCAGCGGTTTCCCGCGACCTTCACTACGTCGTCAGTCCACCTTGTGGGGGGCCTACCCACGCTGCGTCTTCCGGTACGTGGTCGCCACTCAAGTACCTTTCTGCCCCATCGGCCATCAGTTCTTCGGGCTATGTGCCCCGCCCACTGCCACTTCAGCCTGCTAATTCGCAGGGCTATGTCGGTGACCTTGGTTTGCCTACGTATCTCCTCATGTCTGATTCGATCTCGTAGAGAAACTCCGAGCATAGCCCTCTCCATAGCTCTCTGAGTGACCTTGAGCCTTCTTATGAGGCCTACAGTCAGCGACCAGGACCTGACAAGGTCAGACAGTAATAACCATTTAGTAACATTTGAATTGAGCGTTTCCGTGCTTAAGAGGGCAAGTAAAAAGTCGGTCTCGGTTGTTGTCATCTAGGCAGCAGTCGTTAAGCCTTGTCAGAGGCCTTCGGGCGGCTTGAAGAGCTCTGACACCAGGGTGGCCACTGACCATACGATAAGAAGAAGAATGTTATATTTTAAGCAAGTTGATTATCTCTGCATGAACTGATATATCGTCTAGCTGACGTAGCTGATAGCTCCAGTATTCTACTGTAGATAGGTTGACCAATATTCTGGGACATTTTTGTACACACGGTTACCTGATCCCAAACTAAGCAGAGCTTGTACTATGGAAACCAGATAACTGATATTACTACATTATACTACTTTTTTATTTGTAAATACATACTTATTATACATAAACACCCAGACTCCGGACATACAGACATGTTCATGCACACAAATGCATGTCCCGGGTAGGAATCGAACCTACGACCTGCAGCGTGCAAGGCGCCTCCGCGCCAACCACGCTAAGGGTGCGTTTCCATTGAAGCGGAGCTGGGCGGAGTGGAGCGGAGCGGGCCGTGAATTGGCCAATCACAGTGCTCGAAATCTCCACGCCGCTCTTGGCCCATCACAGTTGGCCAATCAGTCCGCCGCTCCGCTCCACTCCGCCCAGCTCCGCTTCAATGGAAACACACCCTAACGGGCCCGTCAAAATGGTTATCTATTGACGTCATCGCAGGCACAGCTATAATAAAGTTGTCAGAAAACTTGAACAAGGAAGGAGATTCAGCATTCACGAACAAGGTAATTAAAATCTAATCAAATCCCGCTGAGGCGGAATGAGACAATATTTTGGTACTCGTTAAAACAAATGATGGATGGCGAGTTCCGGTTCCGTGTAAATTAATTAATTAGTGGTTTGATTAATTGAGTGGATTGGTAAGAAAATGTTTAGGGAGGCTTTTGTTTTAATGCTTAATGAGGGAAAGAAATTCACTTCATCCAAAGAAATTGTAAAAAATACCGGCCAAGTACGTGTCGGACTTGCACATAAGGGGTTCGGTACCGTATTAATTTTATAAATTTTAGCGACAACAGAAATACACATTCTGTGAAAATTTCAACTCTCTACCTATTACGGTTCGTGAAATACAGCCCGCTGACAGACGGACGGACAGCGCAGCGCATTAATATGAAAACAGCAAAAGTGCATTTAGATTTTAATCGGAAGCCTTCAAACAACAAGAGTAGTGAATCCATAAATAAAGTGATGGAAATATCATTGAATTGCATGCGAGCTACTTGCCTACGAATTACCGTCAAAGGTATCGGCACCTACCAGTCAAAATGAATCCCATTAAAATCGGTTCACTCGTTTAGAATCTACGATGGAGTCAAAGGTGTCAAAATTAACACCGAACAAAATTAAAACTGCGCCGAGATAAGCCAATACAATGTTTAAAGGAAATTTAGTTCCACATATCACAGTACCGATAGCAAATAAAAGGCATTTGAAATGCGATGCGATCTCGCAGTGTTAACAAAAGTAATAAACCGGGCTCGGTCGTAACCTCCGGGTTTTTACTGTTGTAATATTGGCGGGACCGCCTTGCCGGTCCAGGATTTAGGGGTCCGCGGAATAAAATTTTGTTACTTTTAAAAGCATTTAGGTGACCCTTTCATGAGTCGCGGTGCATGCTCGAGCGATCCCATGGTGTACATCAAAAGATCGTACGCTGTTGGTGTTAAGACGGTACACGGCAGAGCCGGACTCCCACGTACCCCTCCCATCTCCCACAATGCGAAAGGAGACCCATAAAAATTTTCCAACGTTAAAAAAGGTAACCCTATCATCGCATTTGGAGGGCACGTAAAAATGTCGATCCCGGTTGTTGTCATCTAGGCAGCAGTCGTTAAGCCTTGTCAGAGGCCTACGGGCGGCTTGAACAACTCTGACACCAGGTTGGCCACTAACCATACGATAAGAAGAAGAAGATCATCGCATCTTTTTTTCAAGAACTTGGCCGCAAACAAGCGCATTATCCGCCTAATGTTAAGCAGTTGCCGAAGTCGGATGCTAGCAATACCGAAGGCATCGCTCGTTAAGGGATGTGGGGAACAGGGAGGGATGAAAGAAAAGTGAGTTAGGGCTTTTGGCTCCCTCACTCATTGTATGAAAAGCAGCTATAATAGCTCAATTTACGTCTGATCTTCTGTGAGGGGGGTTCCCTTCCCCCCTCTGTCCCACCCTTCAGGTCAGTAACGTGCGAGCGATGCCTTTGGTATTGCAAGAATCTCTATGCTATATTAACTGCTTAACATACCTATACAGACGGACCGTACGTTTGTTTGCCGCAACTCGTTAGTTTGCCTCCTAAGTTACATAGAAAAACCGTTCCGTACCCATCTGTATCGTTAACTGTATTCTGTAAACCAAGGATGGTAGAATACTGCGGAACTGTTTTCTTAAAAACGCAAAGAACTCGCCCCGTCTTATGCAAAGAGGTCGAGCAGTGGGGTTTAATTCCTCCTAAGTCGCGGCGACCTTCTTCCTCTAAGTTGACGGGTCATTCGTTCCGCCCGGATCGGGGTTACATATCAAGTTAATCAGACTGACTAAGCCTCAACTTTCAGGGAGCTGAGTAACTAAAATGTAATCTTTGTAGGTTACGCTGCATTCGCATTGTGAAGACGAGCACGTTTTTTGTATAATTTTTGACAGATAATAGCTAAAATTTATGAAAACGCGATGTAAATGACGCGCGCGTTGCCGCTGACAGCGGCAGCTCGTGGCGTCGTGCAACATTTTAGCAAAAAACGCTGTCGCCCGTCGCCGTCGCGCGACGTCGTGGCCGGGCCGTTAGGCATTCAAAATTATATCGACATGCATGCTCATTATCATTAATAAAAAAACTATACAGGGGTATTGGTAAAACACTAACCACCTTTCAGGGGCGTATTACTGACATCAAAAACTACAACATTTGTTCTAAACCTTAAAAAAAAAAAAAAAAAAAAACTTTCTAAAATGTATGTAAAAAAACACTTTTCAGTATAAAAGCGCCTTATATTACAATGGCCAATGTACCTATAAAAAAATATCTTGGTCCAGAGACAAATGGATCTCGTTAAATTCATAGACAAGGATCCTCGGACCTTGTAGCCGTTGTACAACATTAAATTCAAGCCAACGGTGCTTCACACATACCGTACATACAAGTACATGCATAGTTAATTCCCAGACGACTTTTAATTAGACAGTAATGTTACCCGATGGTATGTTACCACGTAGTGTTAACAGATGTTCATTTCACACGATTAAAATGTATCACCAAACTATCGCTGAACAGCGGCGGAGGCTCCCACCAATGTCGACAATAGGTATTTAAATAATTCCGTATTTTGAAAGAAATAACTAAAAGCTTCGTTTTAATGTCAAATGGTTTCCAAGTGTAGAGATATTTCTACTCCCAAATGTGAAATGATGATGTTTCAAAGTGTAAAGATTTATTTAAAGCTATGTTAGTCTTACACTGGCATTACAAATCACTTTTGTTCTTAGAAATGCTGTGCAAAACCATTGTAAGCTGGCTGAAAACCTATTTTATATTTTTTTGTCTGTTTGTTCCAGCTAGTCTCCGAAACTGCTGGACCGATTTTGACAGGCTTTTCACTTGGCACATAGCTGAAGTTCCAAAGAGTAAATGGACTTCTTTTATTTTAGCAAACAATAATAAACCTTTTGTTAAATTCCACGCGTACGAAGTCGCGGGCAAAGCTAGTAAGAAAAAAGCAATAAACTCCTGAACCTTGAGTAAGCTACATAAATAATCAGGGCTACAATAGCTACCTACATCACCTCTAAAACTTATCCCTTGGCTGGTTAAAGTTGCTGGTGTTTCCAAGTCGTATTGTGCATTATTCCAGCTGGAACAAAGCGTTTAATTCAGCAAGCAGAAGTTTATAACACAAAGCTAGCGAGCAATTGTGAAGATAGGTACGTGCTACTGCACTGCACTGCGAGCTGCGATCCTGTTAATTTTGTACCAATTCACTGCTGGAAGGAAGCTTACTACTTAATACGTGAACATGGTAAAAATTGCCTTTCTCGGACATAAATTGGTCGTAAACATACGAAAACACTATTTTATTTACGGACTAGGATCGACAATGGTGTCCAATGAAGACGCCGAGGTTTGACCCTCGACGAGTCCCGGGAAAAGCTAGGTTGTCTTGGCCCGGCATGAATTTAATCAAGAGAAAGAATAGAAAGTGTTGTATCTATACAAGTGTGGTATCTTGTGGTATCTTCTTGTTGATTATATTCCTATTTCGTTGTTATCATACTTTTCCGGAATAATGGTTCTTCGGATAGCTCCAACATGCTACGCCACGGCCAGTTTGGACAAGACTCTGACAAATCTTGTACCTACTTCTACAACCAAACGAAATAAAATCAATAACATGGGAACCGACGTCAAATGTGGATGGAAATATGTAAATGTGGATGTACAAATTATTACAAGCTGAACTATAACAAAAAATTCTGAGTTTAAAACGAGACCACGTGTTCAAAGTAGAGTCGGTTTTATATTTTTACTTTTAAAGTAAATTCGCGCAGTTCGCATATTCAGTGGTCGCCTCGAGTCATATTCTCAGACTTGCACTATTTAATATTTGATCAGTGATTGTACCCGCGCTCTAGGGAACGACGCGAAAATGAATTGCTAACCAAATGTTACCATTTCGTACTTTACTCTGAATACATTAATTAGTAAGTATAAGTTCTTACTAAAGAGAATTATGTACCCATTTCATCCAACATCTGGCGCAGAATGTGATGAAAGTTGCATAATTGTTACGGATTTCTAAGTCTAATACAACGGCAAATTGCTACTGCCATCCACTTTTAACTTTCATAAAATTCGTAGTCTCATTGCTATTGAACTGCCACCGATAGCGTTTTGCCATTCTGACCGACCAATCAAAGAGAAGGCCATTCTACGATATTGACCTTATTAAAAAAAAACACAATAGCAACGTAATAGCAAGACTGTTGGTTATGTGACTACCGGCCGAATACCCAAAGGCTACTTAAATATTTAAGACCCACTTGGCAGTTTGAGACGTCGTTAACTGTCATTTTTTGTATGTCGGTTCAAAGTTTAAGATACGTACGGGTATTCGGCTGTACGGAATTTTGGCACAATGGTAATCGTATTTTCCCATTTGTGTATACAGATGGCAGTGGCAGCTGTTAAGGGACTTGAGGGCCAGGTAATAATCACTGTGGCTATTCTTTCATCTGGTAGGTACTGTGTAACATCTACCCATACATTAGTCTACATAAAGCAAACGTTTTTAGTCAGAATAGGTAGAGGTAGGTAGGTAGGCTGTCAAGGTGGTAGAGCCAAGCTGTAGCCAATTGACTGCAGCTCACAAACGGGCTGGCTCGACCGGGGTAGTACCACCCTCTCACAGAAGATCCGCGTAAAGCAGCTATTACAGCTGCGTTTCGTACGATGAGTGAGAGAGCCGTAAGCCCATCACCCCTCCCCCTCCCTCCATCCCACTCCCCTTCAGGTCGGCAATGTGCGAGTAAGCATCTATAGGCTACGGTAACTGCTTAACATCAGGCGGGCCGTACGCTTTCTTGCCACCGCCGCAGTCCTATAAAATAAAAACATTATCTATACATACCGTACCGTAGTATGATACACTAATTTCCGGACTCTACCGCATACCTAACTCGTACATTATCGTAATATAATATTATTATACACATTTCCGGAATAGTGATTACCTTGGTATACGCCCGAATAAGTAAGAAGCGTGATGGATGGAGCGTGACGTAATCCCATATCAAATCCTGGTAGGTATTTTCATTGAAATTCCGCAAGAGACTATGGGGATACGGCCTATTAATGTAAAACTATAGACAGGGGCGGATTTCTCTAGGCGGGTCCTAGGGCGGCAAAATTTCGGGGGCGGTAGAACTTAGCGATTTTTTTGTAGTAACGCCCGCTGTGAACGTATAGACAGTAATTGAGATAATTTTAACATTTACAGACTGTCGTTATTTTTTTATTTTAATTCTTATTCATTATCATCAATTTTTTTGTGTCTACAGGGAGTAGAGGGGCGGCAATCTTCCATAGGCAGTAACCAGCGTATCAAATCCGCCCCTGCCTATAGATATACATACATGCTTTAATATTTAAGTGATTATCCGAAACAAGATTAAGTAGGTACCTTTAGTAAAGTGGATTGGAAGATCGTTTTCGCATCGCAGAAGGATTTTCCTCTGAAAAGCATGTCCAGCAAATAGAAATCGCGCCGCAATGTATGCTAACAATTTTAACTTAACGAGTGATCATGACGCTGACACCATAAAGATGGTGGTTTATGGGTTACAGCTTACAGCTTTTGACTGCAGCTCATATACGGGCTGGCTCGACCGGGGTAGTACCACACTCTCACAGAAGATCGGCGTAAAACAGCTATTACAGCTGCGTTTCATACGATGAGTAAGGGAGCCGAAAGCCCAACACCCCCTTCCCCTCCCTCCGTCCCACTCCCCTTCAGGTCGGCAACGAGCGAGCAATGCCTTTGGTATTGCAAGTATCTATAGGCTTCGGTAAGTGCTTAACATCAGGATTTTTTGCCACCACAATCCTATTTTAAAAAAACATGAATTATATTTTGTTCGATATACAACCGGGTGTAGATACGACGCGATAACGACAGCAATATTATAATTTGATGGCGGAACTACCATAATGATGCACGTACAAACATACATTCTTATTATACCTATCACGAGAATATTGTTGACTTTGGTAAGCACCCAAGCGATAAAGTTGGGTCTAGCTAGCATTATAATACCTATGCACTTATATAGGTACTTAAAGCCAGAGTTGGGCAAAATTTAATTGCAATTAAGCAATTGCAAATCGCAGGTGGTGTCACAATTAACAATTAATTGTGACTAGTTCGCGATTGCAAACAAATCAAAATTAATTGTTAATTGTGACACCACATGCAATTTGCAATTAATTAATTGCAATTAAATTTTGCCCAACTCTGCTTAAAGCATTATGTGTGTGGTAGAAAATAGAACAAGGCAACTAAAGGAGACAGCAACATCTCTCAACATTGAACAAGTAGTCCATTCCAAGCCCTTAAATTTAATTTTCTTCTTCTTAAGCCGCCCGAAGGCCTCTGACAAGGCTTAACGACTACTGCCTAGATGACAACAACCGGGACCGACTTTTTACGTGTTCTCCGAAGCTGGAGACGCTCAGTTCCAATGCCACTAAATGGTCACCCATCTCTGACTGACCTTGCCGAGCGTTGCTTAACCTCCGATCGTTTACCAATCAGTGATTGCAGCTGGCTATGAGCGCCTCTCTGAAATTTAATGAAAAACCACAGAGTAAAGACTAAAGAAAGAGATGCCCTTATTAGATATATGTATGAAAAAAAACGTGGTCATTGTTTTTTCATTTTCATTGTTCTATCTACCGGTAAATAGTTGAACTACTCGCTTCGTTTTATGTCGATGTTAGTACTAGGCCGACCACTCGGCCGAGTTGCTTAGGGCCAGTCCCCTTAGTAATTGGTCCGTGTGAAAAACAGATACGCTTTTATGTATAGGTACCTAAGCAATGATAACGAATTAGGTACATTGTAAACAAGACGCTTAGGTGTACCGCGTGAAGCTTAGTAATTAGACAAGAGACAAGACACAACTGACATTCGCTCGTGCACTCCCTAAAATTGACATTAGACCCTACAAAAACAATGAGAAATCGCACACATAGAACTAAAATAAATTTTGAAGAGTAGGTACCTACCCTTATAAAACATTCACGTTGGGGTACGGAACAAGTCAGAGGAACAAAGCGTAATCCAAAACTACGTAGTACCTACCTATATTATCAAAAATAGTACATTGTTATCCGAGGGGTACGCTCGGGCGCTAATAGTTCGAGGGACCAATAATAAGTTACTGTAACCCGAGGTAAACACTGTACTTTTCATCACGAATACAAGGAAAGTAAAAATAAAAACAAAAATTAAGTAGCTAAAAAAAAGTAAGTTTAAAAACTAAATCCCGACTACTGAAAAATCGCGCTCTAAAAAGTATGAAACAAGAAAATATTCGCATCTAGAGGATAGCCGTGGTCCGTGTTCACATGCCATTTTGCCCTAAAGGACCTACACGGACCACGGCTATTCTATAGTTTTTAAACTTACTTTTTATTTAATTATTTTGGAGTTATAGTTAACAATATACATAATTTTTAAACCGACTTCAAAAAGGAGGAGGTTTCTCAATTCGACCGTATATTATTATTATTATTTTTTTTATGTGTGTTCGCGGATAACTTCGTCGTTTATGAACCGATTTTGATGATTCTTTTTTTGTTGTAAAGAAGATATTCTAGCGGTGGTACCATGATAAGGAAACCAGGATCTGATGATGGAATCCGAGAGAAATCGAGGGGAACCTTCGAAAATCGTAGGGGCGACTAGTGCGTTTGTAATTTTTTTCATTAAGTATTTTAAAGCACTACTATTTTATGAAGGTCTGGGGTCGATCTGATGATGGAACCGAAAGACAGTCGAGGGAACTCCTGAACGATTAACAACAATTACCTGGTGTTTGGGCTTGATTAATTTGTATTGATGAGAACTTTACACCTAGATAGGTTGTGACTGTCATTAGGGGTCTGATGATGAAGACGAAGTACAGTCAAGGGAACTCCTCAACGTTTTACAGTAGCTACCTTGTGTTTGGGCTTGATTAATTTGTATTGATGAGAACTTTACACCTAGATGGGTTGTGACTGTCATTAGGGGACTGATGATGAAACGAGGGACAGTCAAGGGAACTCCTCAACGTTTTACAGTAGCTACCTTGTGTTTGGACTTGATTAATTTGTATTGATGAGAACTTTACACCTAGATGGGTTGTGACTGTCATTAAGGGACTGATGATGAAGACGAGGGACAGTCAAGGGAACTCCTCAACGTTTTACAGTAGCTACCTTGTGTTTGGACTTGATTAATTTGTATTGATGAGAACTTTACACCTAGATGGGTTGTGACTGTCATTAGGGGACTGATGATGAAGACGAGGGACAGTCAAGGGAACTCCTCAACGTTTTACAGTAGCTACCTTGTGTTTGGGCTTGATTAATTTGTATTGGAGAGAACTTTGCACCCATATGGGTTATAAGTGCCATTACAGGTCTGATGATGGAGACCATAGACAGTCGAGGGAATTCCTCAAAGATTTACAGCAGTTACCTTTTGTTGGGCTTACTTCATACGGTTCAATATGGCAAAATGTTCATTGGTATGGCGCCACTAAAAATCGTGAAATAAAATTATTTTTATAAAAAAAAAACAAACCGACTTCAAAAAAACCTGGATCACTAAAAAGGCTGAAATAATATTTATATTACCACCTCTGCCGTTAGGGAAAACCAGACGTGATGGTGTGTTATCGAGTATTTGGAGTCGGTGTCAATCTTGGTATGCCAAGTCTACCTACTATAGATTGGCACCGACCCCAAATACTCGATAACACACCATCACGTCTGCTTTTCCCTAACGGCAGAGGTGGTAATATAAATATTATTTCAGGCTTTTTAGTGATCCAGGTTTTTTTGAAGTCGGTTTGTTTTGAAATGTGCTCATCAAGCTCTTTCATTTGATACCCCACACGGTATCATTAAAAAATGTTTTTTTTTTAGTTCATGACATTATGTCCTATAGAGGGCGCCATATGCAATTTTATGTGACGTCACATAGCCTATAACCAGCGCGCCATTAAGCCGCTTCTAACGATACCTCATTTGTTAAATTACGACAAGTAGTTTGGAAGTTAGGTGGGAACAGATGCACATACATACATACATACATACATACATACATACATACATACATACATACATACGTACGTACGTACATACATACATACATACATACATACATACATACATACATACATAAGGTAAACGACCCAATCATGGTCAATATAAGAAAAAAAAAAATTGTAATTTTTAGCCATTTGTCTGGGTAGTTATTGTTAAATTTTACTGTTTCATTGCGATATTAGTGAAGGATGGTATCTTTTAGTTGTGGAAGATTCAATAACTCATTTATCTATAGTAGAAAAATTTAAAATTATTTTTGAAAAATTAAAAAAAATGCCTTAGTAATGGTCAGGCAACAACCTAATGATTGTCACTCCATTTATGGTCAACACCAGTTATGAACAGCCAATTATGGTCAAGCCAATTATTAGGATAATTACGTAATGTTAATAGAAATTTAATTGATGGAATCAGGCGTAACTTTGCGGAAATCCATTGTTAAACAATTATAGAGAGGGACCCACCACTCACCCTCGGAATTGTTAACCTCCAATATTATAAACCAAATGAATTGATCGATAATAGAAGAAGCCAACAAGACCTAACTCCCTGTCAGTCGAGAGTATGTCTGTCATGAGTCATGGACCCTAACAATTAGCAATTCTCCGCAGACAAATCGAATCCTAAATAAATTCGACACGTGTTTCGCCTCTAAACGAGGCATCCTCAGGAAAGCTGGACTGCAACTGAGCCATAAAAGAACAGGGTGTTATTTTTTCGGATTTTAGCCGGTTCGATTCCCGAGTGTGGCAAGCGAGTTTTCAAAAATCTTTGAATGCAGTTCGTACTGTTTTTAAAATAAAAATGAAGTCTTCATTCAGTAAAATTCTCTATCTACAATATTTAAGGTACTTCCTCTCCATGTGGCAAAGTTTTGGGACACCCTGTATAATAAGAAAAATTGAAAAATAATTCAAAAAAGAACAAATTTCTCTTTCAGCAAATTGAAAATAGACTTCCATTTTTATAAAATAAAATTAATTTTAAATTACAATTCTTAGCAACCACAGAAAATTTGAAAAATTATATTTAAAATGTCCAGTACCTACTATAGCATTCTGGGGTACTGATGAACAGCTACTTAAAACTTTTTTACTACTTTTATGGCGAGGCTCATGTACTAAGTCGCATATAATTTATTTACACGACTTAATTTTGAAAAAAAATAAAAAACTGCAAATTAACAATAATTACTAAGCAATATTTTTGATTAACAGATGATGTGCTAGTTATGGTCACACCAGTGTTCATTGCTGACCATAATTGGCAACCAATCGTTTTGCGATTTTCAGTAATGGACACCCCAGTTTAAAAAAATCTACGAAGTAAATTAGTGCAATTACGTAGTAATGTTGTCTCCCAATCATCTCAGCATGCATATAATAAATTAGGTGCAAATCCACTACTATTTTTCATACTAAAAAATCTGTTTAAAAATACCACTTCCTTAACGAAATTCTTAAGGAATTGATGAGTTTGCGACGGCGACTACTTTACACGGTCGCCATTTTGAAAATAAACGACATTAAGACTTCAAAATTCATTTTTATAAAGCTGAGTGTCTATGTTTTATGGTTGAGTATTGCCGCTTTCCCTAAAACATTCGTGGTTCTTATTTGGAAGGTTTTTGTTTTCAAATGACCATTAGTGGAACGCTGACCATTACTGGTGCGTTTTCCTTACATACATACATACATACATACATACATACATACATACATACCGGTCAAAATCATAACCCTCCGCCGTAGTCGGGTAATTTAGGGCAAAATGGCATGTGAACACGGACCACGGCTATCCTCTAGATGCGAATATTTTCTTGTTTCATACTTTTTAGAGCGCGATTTTTCAGAAGTCGGGTTTTAGTTTTTAAACTTACTTTTTATTTAATTATTTTGACGTTATAGTTAACAATATATATAATTTTGAAATGTGCTCATCAAGCTCTTTCATTTGATACCCCACACGGTATCATTAAAAAATGTTTTTTTTTTAGTTCATGACATTATGTCCTCTAGAGGGCGCCATATGCAATTTTATGTGACGTCACATAGCCTATAACCAGCGCGCCATTAAGCCGCTTCTAACGATACCTCATTTCTTAAATTACGACAAGTAGTTTGGAAGTTAGGTGGGAACAGATGCACATACATACATACATACATACATACATACATAAAGTACGTTTTTTTATACTTGTCGTATTTGGTAAGCAAAGATGGCGTCCAGCGGGGCGATTGCGTAACTTTTATGTCAATGTTTCAATGGTTACGTGTATAATTGACACAGGATGAACGAAACTAATTGAAACATTGACAAAAAAGTTACGCAATCGCCCCGCTGAACGCCATCTTTGCTTTACAAATAGGACAAGTATAAAAAAACCTACTATACATACATACATACATACATACATACCGGTCAAAATCATTACCCTCCGCCGTAGTCGGGTAAAAATAAATGAAGATCGGATCGCCGCTTACCCGTCATTTTGTTTTTTTGAGTGGTTGTACGAAGGTTGGAACTATTACATTCTCTTTGGTTGGAACATGGTTCAATCGAAATGTGAAAATAGAACTCGTATTTTTTTTATAATTTGACAGAATCGTTGACAGAGCGGGCACAATATATCTGGATATACGATATCTGGATATACGATTGTGCCTGTTCTGTCAACGAATTTGCACGACCTAAAAAGTATCACCTTCTGTCGGCTCTTCAGGCACCTTTCGACCTACTTTCCGCGTATGAGTGATGAAAAATATCTTTGAATATCATTGACGAAACATTCACACATAATACTGTTTTCCAAAGACATTAACAAGAAAGAGGGATACATGTAACTGCCCAAAATAGTATCAAAGTCAGAGTCAATATTTATTATTCATGTAAGCTACAGGCTACAGGAAGCACTATGAATCATCAACATCAATAATATTTTAGCGTTACCACCGGTTCGTAATGCTACTTCCATTGAGAAGAGCCGGCAAGAAACTCAATGGTTACTCTTTTCAATGTATGTCCTACTTAACGGAGTCCATGGAAAAAGTCGGTATTTACAATACGGCTCATCTTCCAGTGAAAAACACCCATTGTATTTAAGTTGACTGTCGAATTGCGAGTGTGATAACGGTTGTATTAATCTCGCTGCATGTAGCGCTGCGCTGAGCGCAAGTACCTATACCTACCTACTACTCAACCAAGCCAACTAGGAGCCTGTCATATGTGACGTCACCTGCATAACAAGGCGGTGGCGGTGTGCGGGAGGTGTGGCGGGCGGGGTACCGCATTCCATCCGAGCTCCTAGTTCGTTTGGTGGATACATTTTTTTTTTACGTACGGCCCGCCTGATGTAAAGCAGTTACCGTAGCCTATAGATGCTTACAATACCAAAGGCATTGCTCGCACATTGCCGACCTGAGGGGGACTGGGATGGAGGGAGGGGGAGGGGGGTGGGCTTACGGCTCTCTCACTCATCGAACGAAATGCAGCTGTAATAGCTACTTTACGCCGATCTTCTGTGAGAGGGTGGTACTACCCCGGTCGAGCTAGCCCGTTTATGAGCTGCAGTCAATTGGCTACAGCTTGACTCATCTGGGAACCCTTCGTAACTTATCTTTTAAACCACCCTAGTGATCGCAGTAAAGCAACGCAGACGATGCCAGCTCCCTAACCCAAAGACATAAGGTCGGTAATCTAGTGCGTAGTAACGCCTAACGAGTATTTGATTTACCATTTATATTACGTCTGTCTTCGTTCGATTCCATCACAAATACATTAATAACGGCGCCTTCATTTCGAGTGAAAATCACTAGGATAATAGTGCCTACATACCTACGTCTACTACTGGAATAATTGCTAAAAGACTTAAGGCTTAAGCGACTGTAGCCTAGAGGCGAATACGTTGGGCTAGCAATCAGAAGGTCCCAGGTTCGATCCCCGGTGGGGCATGCACCAATGTATGAATTTTCATGTATGTGCATAATTTACAGTTCGCTTACGGTGAGGGTAAACATCGTGAGGAAACCTACCCATCCCTCGGGATTAGGTAATAGTCAGTTCCTGTATACACGGCGACAAGGTTCACCACCTGTCACGTTGGATTCTGACTATCTGGTGAAACGTGGGCTTTGAGTTGACTTAATACTTACCTCCACAATGTGGTGGTGTATGGCCTCTCAAGCCTCTGACTACCCCCGAATGGGGATAAAAGTCGTCACGTTATATTATTTTTTTATTTTTTACTTAAGGCTCTGGTTTTTATATTTCTTGTTAAATGCATTGTTGTATTATTTTAGCAGTTATGATACCTCCTAACATTGAAATCACTACACTTGTGCTCAGCACACTTCTACATGCAGCGAAATTCGCACACCCGCAATACGACACACATACTTTTTATCCAGAAAAATGTTAGGTTCTTGTGAAATATCAAAAGGCTACTACTCAACCAAGCCAACTAGAAGCCTGTCAAATGTGACGTCTTCATCATCAACATCATTACAGAAGACGGCTACTGTTGGACATAGGCCTCCCCCAAGGTTTTCCACAACGGCCGGTCCTGTGCCACTGGCATCCAGCGGTTTCCCGCGACCTTCACTAGGTCGTCAGTCCATCTTGTGGGCCAACCCACGCTGCGTCTTCCGGTACGTGGTCGCCACTCAAGAACCTTTCTGCCCCATCGGCCATCAGTTCTTCGGGCTATGTGCCCCGCCCACTGCCACTTCAGCCTACTAATTCCCAGAGCTATGTCGGTGACCTTGGTTTGTCTACGTATCTCCTCATTTCTGATTCGATCTCGTAGAGAAACTCCGAGCATAGCCCTCTCCATAGCTCTCTGAGTGACGTGACCTGATGTGACGTCACCCGCACAAAAAGGCGGTGGAGGTGTGCGGGAGGTGTGGCGGGCGGGAAGCGGCATTACACCCGAGCGCCTAGTTGGCTTGGTGGAATAATAGGTACGTATCCACTTCTCTTTTTTTCATTTCCCTCTGAACCCTAATTATAAAGTCATCGCGAAAGTCGCGGGCAGAATCTATTTAAAAATAATACATGTTCATAATTAGCAAAATATTTTATTAACGTCTGATAAAAAAGAAATTGATTTGATAACATAATTATAATACACTGTGATTTGACTTATCCACTAGATTATCACAGCAGGGTGCAAAGTGATTGCGTGCGGTACACGCAACTTACGAACGAGCAACAGAAAGCACAGGCTTGGCCTAGAAAAGGCCTGACAGATCTCCAAACATAAAATATAACAAAATGGCTTCACGCCTGATTTCGAAAGATTTTAAAGAATATTAGTCCTAGATACATTTCCGTCTGTTATCGCCTTTATTAGGGCGCGCGACGCGACGCAGCACAAAAACACTATGAATTTGCATAGATGCAATTAGTTTTTTGCACGCATATGGATGTTGTTGGTTTAGGTGTCCTTTTTAAATACAGTCCAATTTTATTTTTGTATGTACATACATGCATAATGATAAGAGGTCTGCACTCAGAATTGGGGGGCGATAGATTAGAAAAAAAAAAGTAAATAATATGTAAACATTTCGTAAATATAACGGGGTTATCTATGCATATCCTTATAATAATAAATATCGCCAGACTTACCAACTGTATTGTCCCCAAGTACGCAACGCTTGTACTATGGCTACCGTACAATTGACCAGGGCAAATCACGAAACGGCTGTTACCAAAATTATGCCTATGACGGGAATCGAACCCGCAATCACCCGTTAACACTAACACTCGAACCACTGCGCCAAGCGGTCGAAGAGTGGTAGTCTTATCATAACATAATATCATGATTCATGACATGAATAAAAATATTCTACTTCTCAAAACCTAAAAAACATTGGCTCCGTAACAAAAAACGATTGCCACATAAATATGATTACGCGAACAATGATCAAGCACTTAAGAGTAAAGAATACCCCTTGAATTGACGCAAATGGATCTTTATACACCCTCGGGCGGGAATAACTTAATAATACCCGTGCCGCCTTCTCGGGTTGCTTGATTAACATTAACGTGGAATAACGGTCATGTTACGTTTTAGCACTTTTATCGCGAATTTTGGATAGCGATATTGCTGACATAAGTGGTTACTTAGGAAACTGTAATAAGTGTTTAAATTAAACTGTAATAAAAGTTTTTTTTTTTTTTTTTAAAACAAACCAGAACTTCGAGTCCGTAGCACCCTCAACCGATGGCAGTGCATGAAAATATGTATGAATGTGGATGAAGCAAAAGAGATGCTTCAGAATCGTAGAATATGGCAATCAGTAGTGTCTGCCTACCCCCATGGGATACAGGTATGTATATAATTTTCTAAATGAGATTAAGTGTAGCCTAGTAAAAAAAATCAAGCCACAAATTAACTAAATATTGTATGGATTTACAATGGCTTGACAAAGCATTTTTCGGTACTAAAGTGTTTTGCAATTTCATGGTAAAGCAATCCCACCAAAAACATTTTCATGTAAAAAATACCAGAACGAGACCTCTTAAATAGTTATCAGATCTCATATAGATTTTTTTCATTTAATTTTAATTTCATTTTTCATTTCATTTTTCATTTCATTTTTCATTTCATTTTTCATTTCATTTTTCATTTCATTTTTCATTTCATTTTTCATTTCATTTTTCATTTCATTTTTCATTTCATTTTTCATTTCATTTTTCATTTCATTTTTCATTTCATTTTTCATTTCATTTTTCATTTCATTTTTCATTTCATTTTTCATTTCATTTTTCATTTCATTTTTCATTTCATTTTTCATTTCATTTTTCATTTCATTTTTCATTTCATTTTTCATTTCAACTCTACACGCCCTAACTCTACAAGCCCTAACTTCACAAACTCTACACCTTAGTCAAAATATGTGGCTTGGCTCAGATACCGCATATGTATGTAATAATATCGCTATTTTATTGTCATGTGTAATGTCCCGTGTGCGCGCGTTCTTATCTAAAGATACAGATCTTTATTTACAATATTGTCAAAATTAATTAATAATAAACTCATAGCCCTCAGATTAAAAGGCAAACAAGTTAATAAACAGCATAATAATGAAAACTTATAAATAAATGCTAGTTAATTACATTTGATCTATGAAACAACAATTTGTTTATGATTGAAAATCGTGAGTTTTGACCATATTTCTGTGATGCAAAGATGGAATTCGCTAAGTCGTAAATATATTTTAATATCCAACAATGTAAACTTTGCAACATAGAAACATTTGATTATAATAATAGTGATGTGCCGAGGCAAACAATTTCTGAATATTGATTAAATTCTTTCAAGAAAACAATTTATTTAACATATTTTTTATGGATGCTCGACCGCCTTAATTAAAATCATCTGTTTTATAGTGCTTTATAAGTTTTACCTAAAACTAGAAAAATATTTATCGCGCTCTATCCGTATCTAGGTTATTGGTAAAACACTAACAACCTTGCAGGACTGTATTACTAACATCAAAAACAACAACTTTTGTTCTATGACTTTTTACAAAATATAGACAGATAGATAGATAACACTTACTCATCATCATGCACACTGATTGTGGTAATTTAATCAATTGCATACTTTAATTTTTTAATAAATTATCATAAAATTTTTCGTGCTTTACAGGGAGTTGGGAAGCAGTCAGCGTATCAAATCCGCCCCTGTAAATAAGGGGGTGTCCATAAATTACGTGAGGCGATTTTGGTGATTTTTCGACGCCCCTCCCCCCTTGGTGAGATGTCGTGAGATTTGGCTAGATCCCCTCCCTCCCCCACTAATCTCACGTGAGATTATTCAAAAGCCATAGTCTAGTAGAGAAACATGTAAGTATTACTTAATTTAATCCAGTTTTCTAGCAATTTTACACCGTTTCTTGGGGTAAAAAATAACGTGATATTTCCATCTCCCATGTGAGATTGGGTGAGATTTGGCTCGACCTCTCCCCCCCTAAATGCCTCACGTCATTTATGGACACCCCCTAAGCACATCACTATTACAATATCTAATACCTAAAATCGTGTGCTCGTGCCCTGTGGCGCGTGCGCTAGTCGCGCGGCTCGCACGCGAGCGGAGTGGTGGAGCGCAGCTGTAGAAGGAAGGGCCCCTCCTGCGCCGGGTAGAACGTGGACGCGGACAGGATGTAACGCCCCGCAGGGAGGTCCCGCAGCTCCAGCACTACGAATCCGGGCCTGGCGAGACATTCACATGGTATAGTATCATGCACAACACATAGAAAGGACTTGGTCTAAGCAACTGGGCCTTATGACTCAACTAGGCCGCTGAGGTCATCACAGTAGGCGTGGATTAAGTCAGTGTACTCTCGGCGTTCGTTCTGTGCACACGTCTTGCCAACGTTCGCATCCCAAATATAATTCTTCTCGACACTAGATGGCGCAACTTTGTACGTCTCTTTACCATCCTACATCTAGTGACATCTAGTGTGAAAAAGTTAAACTACGTAGTAACATCGACATAGAACTAAGCAACTAGTTTTGCTATTGACCGGTAGATAGAAAATAGAGAAGTAGGCGGAATCTAAAACCCATTCACCCACGCAAATTGTCAAGCGTTGTTTCATAGCGAAATCTAATCAGAACATCTCTACTTCATATGTGCTCTGGGTATAGTATCATCGACCACATAACCCGTAAAATCCTAAATAACTAATAGTACTTATTTAAAAAAATATATACCGACTGTCTCAAAGTACGAAATAATAATTCAACTACATATAAGGTAGGCGATATGTAGATGCTTAGTGAAGATATACTATGTAACTGCAATAGTTTCTGAGTTACAGACCTTCGAATATTTGTGATAACTTCCGTGTTGCGACTTTAGAACACATCAAATGGCGTAGGAACCAATTAAAACAGCTTCAAGGAGAAGCATCTACTATCATTCAAGAAATAGTTTTTAAACATTTTACACAGTTTTTGAAAATATTAAAAATATTTTAAGTTGGCGGGGTAAAAAGTGTCGGAATTTCATTAAAACATGCATACCATCTATTCCCGAAACTCATCCATACCCCCAAGTATTATTCGTATTTTGAAACAGCCTGTATTTGTTTGTTTTTTTTTACCTTATACTCATACCCCCAAATTTATAGAATGTTAAGATCGACTTGCACAAGCTTTAGAAATCACTTTTGTTCCTAGAAATACTTTTAAAAACCATTGTAAAAATTTTGGGGATAGAGTATATCTCCTACGCGCTTACCTGTAAGCGCCCGAAGTCTCCTTAAGGAAGGGCGCGGTGACGTTAGGATCGTCTAGTGATTCCACCCTAGCGTCAATGCCGAGCTGGTACTGCTTGGGCCCTTTCAGTTCGGCCACTATACTGCAGGGCCCGCGGCTCACCGTCACCGTGAACTTGGGGTTGTTTGGATAAGTCTGGCGATGATTCTCGCAGCCTCCCGCGGTGCGAGCCGTCCATTCGCCACTTAGCTGGAAACAAATAACTAGTAATTATGTTTTTCTATTTAAAGGCTCCGTACCCAAAGGGTGCCAACGTGACCCTATTATTAAGCCTACGCTGTCAGTCTGTCAGCGGGCTGTATCTCACGAACCGTAATAGGTGGAGGGTTGAAATTTTCACACAATGTGTATTTCTGTTGCCGCTACAACAACAAATACTAAAAATAACATTTCAAAATAATGGTTGTCTTACTCATATAAGAATCTTGGCATTTTGACGTTTTTATTCTACGGTGGTATGGAACCCTTTATGTGCGAGTCCGACACGCACTTGACCAGTTTTTCTTTATTCCTGTTTACCTAATTTTAATTATCGCTTACTCTTAATGTTAGTAAAGAACTGGAGGTCTAATAGCGCCCCAGAGCAACATTGCCAATGCAATATTTTTTTCTGAGTTTCTAGCAAAATCAGCTAAATTTCCGCGTACTATAACGTATGGCCCTTTTACAGAAATTTTGCGGAATTGCTAATAATTCTGCTAGAAAATCAGAAATAATTATAGTGACTCTATTAGACCCTTAGTTCCCCGACTTTCTCAATCATCGTACAAAACGCAACTGTAATAACTACTTTACGTCGATCTTCTGTGAGAGGGTGGTACTACCCCGGGCGAGCCGACCTGTATATGAACTAAAGTCAATTAGCTACAGTTTAGCTCTACCACTAATAAATGGTTGTTGTTAGTACTTACAGTTTTAATATGCGGATAGGGCTCCAACTTGTTAAGGGTGAACGGACACGTGGCGTAGGCCCGCAGTGTGTAGAATATCGTCCGGCTCTTCTCGTACTGCGACACGACCAGCGTGTAGCGGTCACAGCTACCCTCGCCAACAATGATCTTGCACAGGTAGTGCGGACTGTTGATCCTTATACCGTCGATGTAGGGTTCTGGGTCGTCTGGCAAATGGTATTGATATTGATGATATTGATCATCATGTTATACCCCCTCGAGGGTGCTCGAGTCAAGAGGGTATAGTTCGCGACAGGTCGAGATGACATTCGGGTTATGAGCTTTTTGCAGAATAAAATCCGAATCAAAATTACCAGGACCCGCAACGTAACAGAATCATTTAATTTAATAATTTTGTGGGCGATTTTAATTGTTTATCGGGTCCTGTTAATTTTGATTCGGATTTTATTCTGCAAAAAGCTCATAACCCGAATGTCATCTCGACCTGTCGCGAACTATACATGTGGTTTGGTTTCGCTGATGAAAGCTACGGCACTGAAAAGGCGATGACGTTTGTAGCGATTTTGCGGGTTTTTTTATGTTACTAAGGTGGCAAACAAGCGTGCGGCCCGCCTGATGTTAAGCAGTTACCGTAGCCTATAGATGCTTGCAATACCAAGGGCATCACTCGCTCGTTGCCGACCTGAAGGGGAGTGAAGACAGAGGAGAAGAAAGGTTTGGCTTCCGGCTCGATCTCATCGTACGAAACGCAGCTATATAGCTACTTTAGGCCGATCTTCTGTGAGAGAGTGAGGCTACGCCAGTCGAGCCAGCCCATATATGAGCTCTACGGCCTAGCTGGCGCCGTAAGCAAGACCATTTTTTCGGTGATGCGTGACAGTCTTACATTTTTTTTTAATGTTGGCATCACTACCTAAGACACCAGAAGTCAAAAAAGAATTTGGGTAGGGTGACATTTTGTACATTTCACATGTCATTTCTCGGTCTCGGTCTCAGCGAGAATTTATTTTATTCTCGATCTCGGCTTCGGTCTCGGCCGAGATAAAAAAAAACTGGTCTCCGTCGGACCTTACATGCGAGGCATCTGGACGCATCAATTCGCTACATCTTGGCTCTACTACCGTAAATCATTAACCTCAAATATTAGTCATTGACTCACATGGATAATAGACCCGCCGCCCGTTCTTATACACGAGCAGCGTGATGTACTCCTTGTTGTCGCGAAAGTCGTCGATGCGCGTGATGTGTCGCGTCAGCAGCAGCCACACCGCGCCGCGGGACGGGACGTGCAGCGCGAACTGCGGGTTCTCGCCTACATTGTATGCATCCTTGGCCGGGCCCGTTCCGGCGTCCCACTTCCTAACAAAAGATAATGCAAATACAAATACTTTATTTCGTTACTATACGTACTATACGGACGGGCCCGTTAGCGTGGTTGGCGCGGAGGCGCCTTTCACGCTGCAGGTCGTAGGTTCGATTCCTACCCGGGACATGCATTTGTGTGCATGAAAATGTCTGTATGTCCGGAGTCTGGGTGTATATGTATATTAAGTATGTATTTACAAATAAAAAAGTAGTAATTATGTAGTAATATCAGTTATCTGGTTTCCATAGTACAAGCTCTGCTTAGTTTGGGATCAGGTAACCGTGTGTAAAAATGTCCCAGGATATTATTATTATTATTATTATTATATTTAATAACGGTGATAGCCGATTGGTTAAGCACGCGTATTGCGGGCTAAGGTCCAGGGTTCAAACCCCGGCTCGCACCTCTGGATTTTTCGAAATCTATGTGCGAATCATGTTAAAGTGTAGCGTGTCTTGCCTTGCTTATTTAGGAGGGCAGCACACCTGAGCTATTGTTTACCAAAATACATTGTATTAAAATAAGTAAATAATGCAGTTTTAGTTTTCATCAATATCGGGCCCGAGACTCCTTTGAGTACTTATCGCTATTCCTCATAGTTTCGATTTGGCCTTTTTTTATAGGACTGCGATGGCAAAAACGCGTACGGCCCGCCTGATGTTAAGCAGTTACCGTCACCCATAGATGCTGGCAATACCAAAGGTATAACAAAGGCTGCCCGCCCACTTGAAAAATCCACCCTGTATACTCACTGATGTATGCAATAGGTGAATTTAAAAAGCTCAGGGTTCCAATTCAGGTAGAACACGTCGAAGAATTTGAGTATGCTCGCGTAGTCGATCCAGAATACGCCGTTGTCGTACTGCGCGGCGCTGTCGGGGTCGTAGTGCAGTAGATTGCGTAGTGATGGCGTCCAGTGGGAGAGGTCTAGTTCCGAGTAGTTGCCGCGCCATCGCAGGTGGGACCAGGGGTTCTTGAGCTTTAGGAGTTTTACACCCTGAGGGACGAACAAATTATTATCATTCGATTCATTATCATCATTAGCGTCATTATCATCATTTTCATTATTAATATCATCATTATCATTATTAATATCATTATCATCATTATCATTATCATCATTATTATCATTATCATCATTACCATTATTAATATTATCATCATCATTTGATGACCGTTTGGCGCAGTGGTTCGAGCGTAGGCCGCTCGGTTTATTGCATCGGGTGGTTGTGGGTTAGATCTCGCCAGAGGTAAATTTCGGAAGCCCTTTCGTAATTTGAGCTGGTCTGGGTGTCACTGGGATCGCCCCCAGTCTATTGTACGGTACCCATAGTACAAGCTTTACTTTGTTTGGGACCATACAGTCGGTGTGTTTGTGTGGCGATATAACCGAAAAACTAATTTTCATTTCTCCAGCTTCAGAAGAATTTGGACCCCTAAACAACTTTTACAGTTTTACCCCCTTATTCATAGAAAGTTATGATCGACTTGCAGTGCAATTACAAATCACATTTGTTCCTAAAAATGCTTTTCAAAACCATTTTAAACTGGCTAAAATCTCTATGAATAAGGGGGTTAAACTTTTTATATGTTTATTTTTAATTGCATTTTTTTAACAAACAATTTCGTTGCCTGCCCAAACCGACCTTCAAATAGAAAGACTGATAAAATAGTGTCATGTTGTATCGTATCGTTTAGCGTTCAGAAATTTCAAGGCAGACTCACTGGCTCAAGGCGCTCTTTAATCATCACTAAACATACTCATACTCACATCAGCGAGTCTAACGTCGAGTACAGCGTACGCGTGCGTGGCGACGAGGCCGGTTCGCTCTGCCTCGGCGTCGGACAGCGGACCCGTGGCCACCGTCACCAGCACCTCGCCGCGCTCGAGGCGCGACCGGATGGTCTCGTACAGCGACGAGGCATTGAAGTCTGCCTCGTCCGGCCGGATCGCGCAACGCTCCGGGATCCAACCGGTCAACGCGTGGAGGTCTATGTTCTATTGATGCAATGTTATGGTCAATTTGCCCGGCCGCACTTCATAAGAAACTTTCTGATAGAAACTTTATGGACGACCTATTCAGACCACATAAGGTACTATCAGAAATTTACCAGGCCGGTTGGGTGCCTTAAGCTATGGTTTCCTCCGATAGCGATGCCGTCATATAGCAGCCGTAATATAGCGGTGAATGACGTCACTAGAACGTTGGCTATGTAAACTAAATTGAACGGTTTCCTAGAGAGCGGTGTTTAACATCGTTCTTTACATAGCCAATGTTCTAGTAACGTCATTCACCGTTATATTACGGCTGTGATTGTGATAAGGTCCTAATGTAGACTGCATGAAATCGTGCATATTTTTTTTATCAGAAAGTTTATGCTAATGTGCGGCCGGGCTTAACTAGCAGCGAATCTATACAAATAAATAGAATATATGTGTCTGTTTGTAATGTCAAAATAAATAACAGCTTTTTACTGAATGTATATGAAAGTAGGTATACTGGTGTTTTTTGCAAGTGGGCATGCATGGCCAAATCCGAAACTATGAGGAACAGCGAAAAGTACTCAGAGGAGTCTCGGGCGGGCCCGATTTTGATGAAAAATTAAAACTAAAACTGAATCATTGGATTTTTGAAAAATCAATACTCCTAGCCAGGAATCGAACCCGTTGACGTTTTAAAAAAAAACATACTGTCTTATTACACCATTCAAAAGTGTCGCTAATAAGGAACGAATTCTGGGAAATAATGACATACGGCAATACTCACACTATTTGATCCTGGAAAGTCGTAGCCGCCCATCACTTTCATGTACGCTTTCTCTAGCAACGACACCCAGAACTCATTCTTATTGCTCGAGTACGAGCACAGCAGCCGGCCATATCTACTGTAGGGCAAGCGATCGTCAATTATCACCTGTATAGAAAAAACACCCTTCATATTTCAGCTAAAAGACGTCCACTGGTGGGCAAAGACGTTGGTAAATCCAATGCGTAAGTCATATTATGAAGGTCTCAGCTCTACCTAACCGGCACCCGACCAGCACCGCCTTGCCTCATGCGGTTAGTATTCTTTATATGGAATTTTATGGACCCACGAGTGGACCGCGCGCTGCCCACGAGTGGACCGCGCGCTGCCCACGAGTGGACCTCGCGCTACCCACGAGTGGACCGCGCTACCCACGAGTGGACCACGAGTGAACCGCCCTACCCACGAGTGGTCCAAGAGTGGACCGCACGCTGCCCACGAGTGGTCCAAGAGTGGACCACGCGCTGCCGACGAGTGGACCACGAGTAAACCGCACGCTGTCAACGGGTGGACCACGAGTGAACCGCAAGCTGTCAACGGGTGGACCGCGCTACCCACGAGTGGACCACGAGTGGACCGCCCTACCCACGAGTGGACCACGAGTGAACCGCAAGCTGCCAACGGGTGGACCGCGCTACCCACGAGTGGACCACGAGTGGACCGCCCTACCCACGAGTGGTCCAAGAGTGGACCGCGCGCTGCCCACGAGTGGTCCCAGAGATGGACCGCGCGCTGCCCACGAGTGGACCACGAGTGGACCGCCCTACCCACGAGTGGACCACGAGTGAACCGCAAGCTGCCAACGGGTGGACCGCGCTACCCACGAGTGGACCACGAGTGGACCGCCCTACCCACGAGTGGACCGCGCGCTGCCCACGAGTGGACCTCGCGTTACCCACGAGTGGACCGCGCCACCCACGAGTGGACCACGAGTGGCCGCCATACCCACGAGTGGTCCACGAGTGGACCGCGCGCTGCCCACGAGTGGACCACGAGCGAACCGCACGCTGCCCACGAGTGGACCACGAGTGAACCGCAAGCTGCCAACGGGTGGACCACGAGTGGACCGCCCTAACCACGAGTGGACCACGAGTGGACCGCGCGCTGCCCACGAGTGGTCCAAGAGTGGACCGCGCGCTGCCCGCGAGTGGACCACGAGGGAACCGCAAGCTGCCAACGGGTGGACCGCGCTACCTACGAGTGGACCACGAGTGGACCGCGCTACCCACGAGTGGACCACGAGTGAACCGCGCGGTTCCCACGAGTGGACCGCGCTACCCACGAGTGGACCACGAGTGGACCGCTCTACCCACGAGTGGACCACGAGTGGACCGCGCGCTGCCCACGAGTGGACCGCGCGCTGCCCACGAGTGGACCTCGTGCTACCCACGAGTGGACCGCGCTACCCACGAGTGGACCACGAGTGGACCGCCCTACACACGAGTGGTCCACGAGTGGACCTCGCGCTACCCACGAGTGGACCACGAGTGAACCACATGCTGCCCACGAGTGGACCACGAGTGAACCGCAAGCTGCCAACGGGTAGACCGCGCTACCCACGAGTGGACCACGAGTGGACCGCCCTACCCACGAGTGGTCCAAGAGTGGACCGCGCGCTGCCCACGAGTGGTCCACGAGTGGACCGCGCGCTGCCCACGAGTGGACCACGAGCGAACCGCACGCTGCCCACGAGTGGACCACGAGTGAACCGCAAGCTGCCAACGGGTGGACCACGAGTGGACCGCCCTAACCACGAGTGGACCGCGCGCTGCCCACGAGTGGTCCAAGAGTGGACCAAGAGTGGACCGCGCGCTGCCCGCGAGTGGACCACGAGGGAACCGCAAGCTGCCAACGGGTGGACCGCGCTACCTACGAGTGGACCACGAGTGGACCGCCCTACCCACGAGTGGACCTCGCGCTGCCCACGAGTGGACCTCGCGCTACCCACGAGTGGACCGCGCTACCCACGAGTGGACCACGAGTGAACCGCGCGGTTCCCACGAGTGGACCACGAGTGAACCGCCCTACCCACGAGTGGTCCAAGAGTGGACCGCGCGCTGCCCACGAGTGGTCCAAGAGTGGACCACGCGCTGCCGACGACTGGACCACGAGTGAACCGCACGCTGTCAACGGGTGGACCACGAGTGAACCGCAAGCTGTCAACGGGTGGACCGCGCTACCCACGAGTGGACCACGAGTGGACCGCCCTACCCACGAGTGGACCACGAGTGGACCGCCCTACCCACGAGTGGACCACGAGTGAACCGCAAGCTGCCAACGGGTGGACCGCGCTACCCACGAGTGGACCACGAGTGGACCGCCCTACCCACGAGTGGTCCACGAGTGGACCGCGCGCTGCCCACGAGTGGACCGCGCGCTGCCCACGAGTGGACCTCGCGCTACCCACGAGTGGACCGCGCTACCCACGAGTGGACCACGAGTGGACCGCCCTACACACGAGTGGTCCACGAGTGGACCTCGCGCTACCCACGAGTGGACCACGAGTGAACCGCATGCTGCCCACGAGTGGACCACGAGTGAACCGCAAGCTGCCAACGGGTAGACCGCGCTACCCACGAGTGGACCACGAGTGGACCGCCCTACCCACGAGTGGTCCAAGAGTGGACCGCGCGAACCCCACGAGTGGACCAAGAGTGGACCGCACGCTGCCCACGAGTGGACCTCGCGCTACTCACGAGTGGACCACGAGTGGACCGCCCTACCCACGAGTGGACCACGAGTGAACCGGACGCTGCCCACGGGTGGACCGCGGTACCCACGAGTACCCCTCCCCTAAGGACTTTAACACGTCACGGTCCTCTGCCATTTTCATTCGTCGCGTCTGAAGGACCTACAAATCAGATGTGTGTTATGCAAAACAATACTGACCTTCCTCCTAACACCATTAAGATGCAACTTGACCATGTATTTCCCAAACGGATTGTAAACGGGCAACTTGCTTTTGTTCTTCGGGTAAATGATGGATGTGATGATCTTCTTGCTGAACCGCTTCTCGTAGAGGGCGCTGACCGCTAGCGACGCCACGAACGAACAGTCTGATACTATCTGGAAATAATTTCAACGAATAACTATAAAGGATAGCCGATAAGCAGTGGTAGCCGATTGGTTAAGCACGCGTCTTGCGGGCTTGGTCCTGGGTTCACACCCTGGCTCACACCTCTGGATTTTTCGAAATCTATGTGTGAATCATAACTTTAATATGATTATCACTTGCTTAAGGTGAAGGAAAAACATTGTGAGGAAACCTGCATGTCTTTAGACATGTGAAATCCACCAACCCGCACCGGGCCAGCGTGGTGGATTATGGCCTGAATCCCCCTCGCATTGAGGGGAGGCCCGTGCCCAGCATTGGGACGTTAAAAGGGCTAAATTATTATTATTATTTAACTATAAAGGATTATGCGTCATCCACATGTTAGCTCACCCTAAACGTACGAAGACCAATGCCAAGCATGTGGATGTCTAGTCACGTCTAGTTGGGATGGCCAACATGAGCTTACCATATTATGAACCTGAACCTTATTAAGACATTTACAATAAAAACCAACACCAAAAAACCCTGGAGCATAATATTTATATTACCACCTCTGCCCGCCCCTTCAGGAAAATCTTATGTGATGGTGTGTTATCAAGTATTTAGGGTTGGTGCCAATCTATCTTATTACATTTATTAGGTAGATTTGGCATATAGAGACTGACACTGACCACCATAAAAAATAAAACATACAGTCCGAATTGAGTCCCTCCTCCTTTTATTAAGGTGGTAAAAAAAAAACAATCTTCTTCTTCTTATCGTATGGTTAGTGGCCAACCTAGTCGAGTTGTTCAAGCCGCCCGAAGGCCTCTGACGCGGCTTAACGACTGCTGCCTAGATGACAACAACCGGGACCGACTTTTAACGTGCCCTCCGAAGCACGGAGACACTCAGTTCAAAGCCACTAAATGGTCACCCATCTCTGACTGACCTTGCCGAGCGTTGCTTAACCTCCGATTGTTTACCGATCAGTGATTGCAGCTAGCTATGAGCGCCTCAACACTAAAAATAATTATATTTCTATTACCATCTGTGCCTACTCCTTCGGGAAAATCAGAGATGATGGTGTGAATATTTGGGTTCAGTGCCAATGTAATATCTTCTAATACATTTAGCAGGTCGATTTGGCGTACTAAGATAAGATTGCCACCAATCCCGTAGGAGTTGATTCCAGGTTTTTTATGGGGTCAATTCTGAGATGTGACCTACTGAACAAAAAAAATATTTTTCGAATCGGCTCATACATGCAAAACATACCTACAAAAAACATACGGTCCGAATTGAGAACCTCCTCCTTTTTTGAAGCCCGTTAAAAAAATCCCAACAAAATCAAATTATACTCACAGTCTGCTTAATACTGAAACAGTCAAGATGATCACCGACAATCATCTTCGGATCCGTGCATATCTCGTGCGGACGCACCCAAGAATCAAACTCCTTCTCCTGCTTATTCGACAGTTTCAGCTTACTGGCTCTATCCTCAAAGGGTATTGCATATTGAAACTTCTCCGATAGATCCACATCCATGAACGGTAGGAAACAGTTGTTGTTTATATTTGAAGTAGTACGTAAAACCTCTTTCTCTTCCTCTGTGTACGAGATCTGTTTGCCACTGACTTTGAGGTGCACGCTTTGCTCACGTTGTAGTAGTGGTCTATTTGGGGATACCCCTGAAAGTTTTATATTAATATTGGGTACTAGCTTTTCCTCGCGACACGTCCGTGTAGAATTTTAATAGAAAAAAATAAGATCTCTAAACCCGGATCCCGGATCCCGTTTTTACCGAATCTCGGATCCCGTAGCCCGGATATCCCGGATCTCGTATCTCGTATATCCTGGATCCCAAAAAATAGAGCCTATGTTACTCATAATGTAGCATTCTAATGGTTAAAATTTTTGAAATCGGTCCAGTAGTTTTTGAACTTACTCATTACAAACATACAAAAATACAAATCTTTTCTCTTTATAATATTAGTATAGACTAAGATATATTCCATACGGGGCCAGCCTTAAGTAGTTTAATTATGTAATGTGTCATAGGGTGTCACTACACTCGCTCCCAGTCAATTATACGGCACCCATAGTTACAAATGTTGTTTAGTTTGGGACCATACAGAGGGTGTATTAGTCTGGCGATAACAAAAAAAAAGTTTACCTGGCCTCTGTGGTTCATTTATTGACAATGAGCCCATCCTGTCTATACCTTTCAGTGCCTCAGCTCTGTCTAATGCTTGTTCAGCCAAACTCTTTACCTTTGCTTTTATATCTGGATTGCTTGCTTTCTGAAGAAGAAAAAAAAAGTTCTATGTGAAAACTATCTTTGGATTAAGTAATTTGAACTATTAGCATGATGATGATATTGCCAGAGATCAACATTTAGGATAATTTTAATTCTGGTTTAAATTCTTGTTTATGTTCTTTTGCCAAAGAAGCAAAAAGTCCATACAAACTTAAGGCGGCGTCCATAAATTACGTGAGGCATTTAAGGGGGGGAGGTCCAGCCAAATCTCACGTGGGGGAGAGGGGCTCTAGGCAATTTTTTTGGATTTTTTTTACTGCAAGAAACAGTGTAATACTGCAAGAAAACTGGATTAAATTAAGTAAAACATGTTTCTCCTTTAGAACATGGCTTTTGAAAAATCTCACGAGATTAGAGGGGGGGAGGGGATCGAGCGAAATCTCACAACATCTCACCAAAGGGGGAGAGGGGGTCGAAAAATCTCAAAAATCACCTCACGTAATTTATGAAGCCCCCTACGCTAGTCCCTACCCTAATAAGAGTTGAATTTTAAGAAACACAGATACATATTTTAATTTTCGTTAGTGAATGACTTAACTGTAAAAAGTACCAACTGACAAAATGTCATATCCCTAACGCCATCAATTACCCTGTACATTGTTTTCTTGACATAGGGACGGACAGACTACAGAGTGATCCTGTTTTGATCCCATTTTTTTCCTTTTGAGGTACGGAACCTTAAAACAACTAAAGCTCACTCTAAACAGACATGGACACACCTAATTTGATAAATAGCATACTGATATAATGTTTTCTTATACTTACAACTGAGACAGCCAATTCCACAGCCTGTGTGTATAGCCGTAGGGCTGAGTCTTTGTCGTCATCCTCGTCTGCATCCAGGGCCTGTTGCATGATGAAATAGCATTGCTGCATCCCTCTCTCACTCTCTGCCTGTTGTGCCCTGTCTATGGTTCACTAACTTTTAGTAGATTATGGTAAACACACCAGTCAGCATTAAGCTTACCCCCAAATTTATAGTTTACAATGGTTTAACAAAGCAATTCTAGGAACTAAAGTGATTTGTAATGCCAGTGTAAGTGTGAGTTAAATTTTTTAGGTACTTACTAGTATTTTTGCGACTAACAAAATTAAATACCAAATAATACCTATAAGAGACTGAAATTATTAACATATTCAAAGACTAGCTTTTACCCGCAACTTCGTCCGTGTAGAGATTTTTTTTTAAATTGAAGCCGGAGCCCTTTTCCCGTAGCCCGGATATCCCGTATCCCGGATCCCAAAAAATATAGCCTATGTTACTCAGGGATAATGTAGCATTCTAATGGTGAAACAATTTTAGAAATCGGTCTAGTTATTTTTGAGTTTACTCATTACAAACATACTATATACAAATATTTTCTCTTTTTATTATTAGTGTAGATTATGACTAGGCAAGCAGGACAATACAGACGTTAGTAAATATTATTCTGAATGTATTAGTCTAAGCATACAATGATATCATACACAATGTTATATTCAAGTGCTCGGACACAATCTCAACGCGCTTTTTATGAGTCATACAAAAATAGAAAAAAAAAGTTTAGAACTTGTAAAAAAAGCACTCGAATCAACAGAAAAAGCACTGTAATCTTATAATAATGGTGCAAACCTTTCTGTTCGTTAAGTAAAGTCGCTCTTTCTAGGTATTCTTGCACTTTATTCCTCAATTCCAGCTGTTTTTCTGGAGGAAATCGATCTCGAATTCTGTCCAGCAACCTTGCAGCTGTTCTGTAGCATTCTACCGCTTTGTCAGTTTGTCCGGTCTGATCGAACCGCACAGCAAGGGAGGCAGCCTCCGTTGCGTTATCAAAATCACTCATTTTATTCGATTTTATTACGTATTATGACAAAATTGGAAAAACCATGCATGAATAACAAAAACTGACTGAACAAAAATATTATTACGGATGGATTAGGGTTGCCAGATGTCGAAATTCTTTTCCTCGTACCATATCTCGTAAATCCGATACAAGATCTCGTACTAGTTAAAAATTATGAAAAATCACATGAATAATAACCAGATAAAACATCGCGTTCTACCTATTACGTAAAATATATTGAAGCAAAAAAAATAAGAAGTACTGTGTGAACATACACTCCTCTACATACAATACACTCACGCATACACCCTCTCACTCACACCAAAAACATCACATTGCAACTTTGTCCTTCACGAAAGATTTAATATTTTGTTATTTTATTTCACAAGTTTTAATAAGTATCTACTTATATTTTTGACCTTGTGTAATATCTATACTATAATATTAATATAATATAATAATAATATAATATAATATAATAATATTATAAAGAGAAAAGATTTGTATTTTTGTATGCTTGGATGTTTCTAATGAGTAAACTCAAACACTACCGGACCGATTTCAAAAATTCTTACACAATTAGAATGCTACATTATCCCTAAGTAACATAGGTCATATTTATTACTAGAAAAAATTAGGGATCCCTACTAAAACTTCAATAATGCAACCCAAGGTGTAAAAAAAATAGCCATAAAATGAATTTCATCGCATGCGCTACGGAAACTATTGATGATAGAACAAAAAAATATTATAATATTATTAGTGTAGAGTGTAGATATAGATTTTGAAGTTATAGGTAACAATATATATATTTTTGAAATGTGCTCATCAAGCTCTTTCATTACATACCCTATAAGCCGCTTCCAACTATACCTCATTTGTCAAATTACGACAAGTAGTTTGGAAGTTAGGCGGGAACAGATAAGCATACATACATACTGGTCAAAATCATAACCCTCCGCCGTAGTCGGGTAAAAATAAACGCCGCCGCGCCGTGGCCGGTCACGCAGACCGAGAGACGGGACACTGAAGTACGGGAGAGGGGCGTGCACATCTATGAAATAGATTCCCTACGCAGCGGACGCAACGGAACACGAGATCTGGGATATTCGGGGTCCGGGATACGGGATCCGGGATACGGGGTCCGGAATCAGAGATCCGATTTATAAAATTAAAATTTTGCGCGATCGAAGTCGTGGGCAAAAGCTAGTTCTTAATAAGTACAAAAAAGTTAATAGTTAAATAGGGCAAATATAACTAAACTCAGACATTTTAATAAAATATATACGTGATTTTAGTTTCCTCGTATCCCGTAAAGAGAACGCAAAATCTTGTACAGTTACGAAAAGCCTCGTAAGTGTGGCCACCCTGAGATGACTGACATACAATGGTGCGTTCCATTCACTGTTAATTTTGTTATTTTCGTTATTTTTGTCCACAAATCACGTTCCACTCGCACCAACTTGTACTGAAAGTGATCATTATTATCGTTTTTAACACTTTTTGTGGACGAAAATAACAAAAATTACGGTGAATGGAACGCAGCACAAATCAGACATTTTTAGATTTTATCCAATGACCTAAGAGAGAATCTATGATATTTGGTGCGTTCCATTCACTGTTAATTTTGTTATTTTCGTCCACAAAAACTGTTAAAAACGATAATAATTATCACTTTCAGTCAAAGAAATTATAACCAGGGAATGCGGACTTGCCAGCAAAAGTGAAGCCGACAACGAGATACCACATTAACGTTTTTTCCTTTTCCAAACAAGAGTGACCATAATATTTTGAAATTTGGAGCAAGTCCCCATGGACATCTGGTGAAAACGTGCTATTGTTCCGAGATTGTTATGATAGGAAAATAATAAAATAAGGAAAGGGATGTTTATTTTTATAAGAACATGAGTACAATAAATTAGTCTGCGGTGGCCAAACTACGCGAGCGCCTGTCTTTAGGTATCTTGGCAACCTAAATGGAGCTACAAAATAGTGTTAAAGAAAAATGTACAAGGCTAAGGCCGTTGATTTTAGGCCACAGTACTTACAGTAACGCAGAAGTAACGCGAAAAGAACGGATAATGTTTTAAGGCTGAGTGCATAATGTGATAATTCATAAAATCTAAAAAAATATAACTATTCATGAAGGTAACTCTCAGAGGACACAAAAAAAAACTGAGAGACAAAAACCAAGTCTTCGCGAACAAAAAAAAAACATATTTTTATAATAATATATAAGGCTATACCCCATTTATTATAACATTAGAAATAAGAGGCTCGTAGAAGCAGGGATCCAAAACATTTTATTTCAAAGTCAAAACAACTTTTATTTAGAGTGGTTACATTAAAATTGTTTTCACATAAAACAATGCTAAATACTTCGATAACCAAAATAAAAGTACTTTTTATACTATGTTTTATTTATAATAACATCGTATCACACATTTTAAGCTGACAACAAAAAAAAAATGAAAAAAAATATGATGGTGAATGACTCAATGACAAACACTGACAGAAAATTATTTACGTCAATTTCATAGACTACATAATCCGACAAAATTAGAAATGCCCTGCTGTCATAACCTCTGAACGGATTAGGTAACATTTTAGATTTCTTAGGATTATAGTGGGACGAAACACGTTCCCGGTATTGTTCACCCCAGAGGGGTTACTCTTTTACAAACGAAAACGAAATTTCGGACGAAATTCGCGTATTTCCTACTACGTTTCTCATTGATTCCGACATTTCTTACGAACGAAAATTGTTTGACGTCTTCGTCGTCGTCGAATCTAGACGTCAAACAATTTTCGTTCGTAAAAAATGTCGGATTCAATGAGAAACGTAGTAGGAAATACGCGAATTTCGTCCGCAATTTCGTTTTCGTTTGTAAAAGAGTAGGCCCTCTGCTTCTTTTAGGTTTTTAGCATTGACACTTAATTTTAAACTGGACTGAAATGATAATATTTAAATGAAAGACAATTTATTTTATAATATAAATACTTAAAATAATTACAGTTAGGTGTGACACGCTGGTATATAAATAGATTATAATAAATTCGACGTCAATCATAACTGTAACATGTTATTTGTACTTTTGTTACAAAGTGGACACTAAAAATAACCTTTTTTAACTTCTGTCTAATGCTATAATAAATGGAGTATAGCCAGGAATAGTCAGCTTAGCTATTTGGCGACTCCTTCCTGTACTTGCGAAGACTTACAAAGTCTTCTTTTTTATACTGGGTGAAATCGAAATCGTCGGCAATATTTTAACCAGTGATTCTACACATGATTCAGAATATTTAGGGAATATTAATCAACAAATCAATTGATAAAAATTTATTACCCAGGTAAGGTATAACAGTTAAATAGTTTGCTTATTTGCTTACCCGATCAATATTTTTTATCAATAGATTTTTTTATTTGTTTTCCTAAAATATTTTGAATCATGTGTAGAATCACTGGTTAAAATATTGACGACGATTTCGATTTCACCCAGTATTTTTGACTTTTTGTAAGCTTACAACAACGGAGCTGCAATAAGAACGCCGAGCCTAAAAAAGGCTCGAGGTTTATTTAAAACACAAGTCCTTATTCAGCCTTGAAACATTCCGAGGCGATTTGCTACGACGAGCCCCAGAAAAAAGCTCGAACCTCTTTTGAAAAGGCTAAAAGACTCGAGACTAGCAACACGAACAACACGCAACAAACGCAACACGAACGCGATACAGTCGCGATGCAGTTTATTATTTCTGCCTGGTACGCCCCCACTATCCCCGATGTCCCATTCGAAGCACTACGCGTTAGTAGCGACGTAGAGGCGCTAAGGCTAACCCCTCATTGGGCGTGCGTGCGCGTTCCTCGAGCGTGTGAACGACGCGAACGCCGCGTGCGAGCCGTGACGACGCGGCGTGAGCGTTGCGTTTTACCAGCGTGCGGTCTGTCGCGCGTTGCAAATGCGACCGACTTCGAAAAGTAGCGATGCAGTCGTGTGGCAACGAAAAGCGCGACTTATCGCTGCAAACAGTTGCTGTGTTCAGTTCAGTTCTAAACACAACAAGATTTATATTGTAATCCTGTTTACTACCGAAATTTATGTCACCCGAACTTCTAAAATGTACGAAACATAGAAAACATAGTTAAACACTTACCTATGGTAAGTTAAACCGCAATCCGGATAATATTCGCTTTTGCAGCCTTCTACGATGCATATTTTACCCATTTTGTGACGAAAATATCGCACAATACGTTTAATTTAAAATTCGCTACAAAAGTCATGTGTCACGCAAAATGACGTTCTGGGTTTCAAGTTTTTAATTTTATTTCTGCTACGATTTTATAGACATCACGGAACTGACAATTACAAGCGAATTATTGAAGGAGGTAAGTACTAATTTCCAGACATTTATTTATGTTTGTAGTTTTAATCTTAGGATATTCTCATACTTTACCATATGCATCTCAATAATCGATTTTATTGTTTACTCTTCTTAACATTAAAATTTACCAAGTTTAAAGTGATCGAATAAATATGAACTGGCAACACAAGGAAGGTGAAAGGTGTACTGTTAGAACGGGACAAAAGGGTGGTGTTTACTATCTGGCTGGGACCGGTTTTTATAATGCGTACATCGTGGGCATTAAGTCCGTCACATAAGGATTATTTTTGATTGAATTAATGGAAAATAAAGTTTGTAGTCCACAGTCCTTTAGTAGGGTTATTACGTTCATGCTTTCAGTACAAGTTCGTTCGAGTGGAACGACACTTATGAACGAAAATTACAAAATGAACAGTGAATGGAACGCACCATTTATCAGGCGAATATGTCAATGTCACCCACCGTCGGACTGACAGTCGTGTGTGACAGTTTAGTCAAGTTTTTGATAAAAAATCAGATCGTTTTGTTACGGAATTTATTCATTTTACTGCTGAGTTTTACCGATAATTTGTATCATCATATTATAAATCGAGAAACATTTTCTTAATTCTGATATCAAATACTGTGGGATCTTAGAATAATCCAGTGAAAATGGCTACCGAAACACTAGCGACTGCGGGTGGCGAAATACGCGAAAATCTGGTAATTTCTTCTTTCTTTTCGCATAATAATTAGATGCATTGTGTAACTTATGTACTTAGATCCTATTTGAATACATGTTACCTTATTAGTAATTAAAACGCATGAATGTTGCCTATTATCTTTAAAATGACCTTCGCTGTGGGGCTTTGGTCAGTAAGTAGGTAGGTACCTATATTTTTTCTATTTGAACATTCGCTTAGCCAAGTACGACGGTTGTTATGAGTGGTTCAGACGTATAGAAAAATACTGATGTCTCATTGTCTATTTTTCTATTGAAACTAGGCTGTATTCTTTGTTTTGTTGATGCTATTGTTACTGTTCAAGTAGTATTTATAAATTAGTAAATTTACATTTTTATTGCCTTTATCATCATTTAATCTCTAGCTTTCTGTCCCACTATAGTAGGTATGGCCTTTTTCTTAACATATAATTAAATAAAACAAGAAGAAATAAACCGATTAACAAAACTTCAACTCTTCAAACACTTGCTAACTCCCCCAAAATACATTAGCCCAGATATAACTTGCCAATAGTTATATAATGTCACTACCAATAAAATAAATCTTAACCAATAGCAATTGCAATAGCATACATTTAAAACTTATGTAAGCATTTCCACACATTAGGTAGGATTTAAATCTTATGTAGAAGAATGATATGGTCATTCACCTTCTTGTTATTATAGTTTTTTTCACTATAAATACAAAAACAAACGTTGTACATCGCAAAAAGTCTATTAAACTGCAAGGGTTATCTAACAATAACCTGCTTGAATTAAAAAAATACAACGAAAACTGGTTCTTTATCTATTGCCAAAACTGGAAATATCCAGTTATAAAATAGAACAGTTCCAATGCCCTAAACCAACGGTCAGCAATAGGCGGACCGTTTGCGGTCCGTTTGCGGACCGCGAAAGGTCGAACCTCGGACCGCCAAATATAAATTAATACGTTGATCGAAATTAACGGACGCCCACCTTGAAGACACACTTCGAATTTGCTGTTCATCTCGAGAACCAAACTATAAGATACTGGCTTAAGACCGTTGGTGCACTTTCTTACATTAATTTTAGGTCTTTTGTTTTATAATTCGGAATTATATTGGACACTCTTAATTTTTTTTCTGGACCTTTTTTAATTTTCCCACAGTATCCGGACCCCACCTAAAACTTCTTGCCCACCCCTGCCCTAAACCATACCATCTCGCTCACACAGTTCAACTCATCAGTGCAAGTGAAGGAGACCAATGTTATTCCCTGTTATGTTTTGATTTGATACATATTTCATCTTATTTGGTTTATATTTTAGGTGACAACGGCAGTGAAATTCCTAACAAATCCAAATGTACAGAGATGTACTATGGAGAGCAAAGAACGGTTCCTACGAAGCAAGGGCCTCAGTGACTTTGAGATACAGAAGGCGTTGGAAAAGTGCAGCGAACTCCTGGACGTGCCGTCCATGACGTCAGAGCTCATGTTCTTCCACCAGTCAAGGAGATCATGGTTCAGAGACAATGTGGTGCCTATATTGGTGTACGGAGGCTTTATGTATGGATGCTACTGGTTTTATAAGGTGAATATTATTTTTATTTTGACGGCTCGTTGGCGTGGAAGGTTTAGATTCCGCCTATCACTCTGCAGGTTGTAGGTTCAATTCCTGGGACATGCATTTGTGTGCATGAACATGTCTGCATGTCCCGAGTCTGGGTGTAATTATGTATATTATATTAGCGGCACGTTACGAAGGCCGGTTTGACATGTGGGGGGGGGGGAAGAAAATGAACCTTATTATAACGAAATAAGACTGGCCGTTTTAATAAATAAGAATGTCAAAAAATGAATGTGAAAATGAATCTTATTCCGTTATAATAAGGTTCATCCTTATTATCACACATGTCAAACCGGCCTTCATAACGTGCCGCTACTTTAAGTATGTATTTACAAACAAAAAGTAGTAGGTATATGTAGTAATATCAGTTATCTGGTTTCCATAGTACAAGCTCTGCTTAGTTTGGGATCAGGTAGCCGTGTGTAAAAGAATGTCCCAGGATATTTATTGTGTTACAGACTGCAACTGACTTTTGCCACTGCTTTCATACAGTGTTACTAACCAGGCTAACATTGATGTATTGATTACATTGCTCACTGTATCAGGTGGTTGCAGGTTCGATTCCCGCCAGATATTACAAACCTCAGCACCAGCTAGGTAATGCCTCGTAAAATGGTGCTTACTGCCCTACTAATAGAGAATAAATATCTTATCGCACTGAACAATAGATAACAATTGATTGTAATTGATACAAAGTTCATTAGTCCAGTAGTCATTGAGAGTTATAATCAAAACTTACATAATTAATCCACTGCCTATTATTTACATTACAATCTTTAACCATTTTAGATTAACAATTACTCTGTTGGCCTATTAATAAATCAATCATTATGTGTCTTGTACAGGCTTACTAAAATAATGTATGTATGTAACGTCACGACTTTTATCCCCATTCGGGGGTAGTCAGAGGCTTGAGTGGCCATACACCACCACATTGTGGAGGTATTAACCAACTCAAAGCCCACATTTCACCAGATAGTTAGAACCCAACGTGACAGGTTGTGAACCTTGTCGCCGTGTATACAGGAACTGACTATTACCTAATCCCGAGGGATAGGTAGGTTTCCTCACGATGTTTTCCCTCACCGTCAGCGAACTGTAAATTATGCACATAGATGAAAATTCATCCATTCGTGCATGGCCCACCGGGGATCGAACCTGGGTCATACTGAACAATTCTGAATTCATTCTGACTAAAATAATATTATGTGTTTTATGATCATATGTGGCTATTTTTCGTGGTTAACCTATTTCCTTGCAGTTCCAAACCAAGCAAGGCTTGTACTATGGGTACCATAAACCATAATGTATAGGGTAATTTCAGTAACACCTATACTGGAGAAATTCTGCAATCTATGGTCAAACCATTGGATAGCCCAGACCTCAATGCGTCTTCATTGACAACCTCGTGCAGTGGTTCGAGCGTAGGCATCTCGATCATTGCAGATTTGGTCCCCCCAGAGACAAGTTCGAAAACTATTCGTAATTTGCTCTGGTCTGGGTGTCACTGAGATCGCCCCCAGTCCATTGTACATTACATACCAATACCATACAGTTGGTGTGTTATTCTGGGGATATTTACCGCTCGGCGCAGTGGTTTGAGCGTTGGCCGCTCGGCACACTGGATCTGGTAGTTGCGGGTTCGATTCCCGCCAGAGGTAAATTTCGGAATCTGCCTGTCCGTAATTTGCCCTGGTCTGGGCGTCACTGGGATCGCCCCCGGTCCATTGTCTGGTAGCCATAGTACAAGCGTTGCTTAGCTTGGGACCATACAATTGGTGTATTTGTCTGGCGATATTTATTTATTTGTTATGCCAGCCACACACCTTCAAGTATACTTGTGCAAGTCTAGACTTGCACAATACGCGCAATTAAGAAGTGGTCTGAAATTGGTGCAAGTCTTCCCACACACGCTCAAGTATACTTGTACAAGTCTAGACTTGCACAAGCATACTTGAAGGTGCGGTTGGCATTAAATCTCCATTTCTTTCCATAGAGCTACATAAGGCGCCTACTATTCATCGAGCAACCGAAACGCAAGTCGACATCGGAGTGCATCGACGAACTTCGCAAGTCGCTCGATATACTTAACTCGAACGTGACGTCACTGCGTACGGAGATGCAAGCCAGCGCCCACCAGACGGCGCTGAGGTCGCAACTAGATAATATCAAGTCCGATCTCGCGTCTGTAAAAGGAATATTGCTGAATAGGTGAATTGTGTTCTATTTTTGTTTTTCTAAGATGGCCAATTTTTTTTTTTTTTTTATAGTGCTGCGGTGGCAAAAAAGCGTACGGCCCACCTGATGTTAAGCAGTTACCGTAGCCTATAGATGCTTACAATACCAAAGGTATTGCTCGCACATTGCCGACCTGAAGGGGAGTGGGATGGAGGGAGGGGGAGGGGGGGGTGGGCTTACGGGCTCTGTCACTCATCGTACGAAATGCAGCTGTAATAACTGCTTTACGCCGATCTTCTGTGAGAGGGTGGTACTACCCCGGTCGAGCCAGCCCGTTTATGAGCTGCAGTCAATTGGCTACAGCTTGGCTCTACCACCTTCAACCTACCTACCCAACCTAATATAAAAAGTATGTGACTAAACTAGTGCTGAATATGAATGTGGAAGGATGGACTGGGGAGGGCATTTTAATTTTTATCAATCGAATTTAATACTTATCCAATGGAAATAAAGTATATATTTCAATGCTCGGTGATCGACCTCGGAGCATCGCGGAGCATTTTCTCGGTGCACCCGCTGGAGCACCTTATTTCGATTGGATAAGTATTAAATTCGATTGATAAAAATTAATATGCCATGCCATGCCGTGCTCTATGTGCGCCGGCCATAAAGCGTTGGGTTCCTCCAATAGCGGCGCCGTCATATAACGGCCGTAACTAGAACGTTGGCTATGTAAACAAAATGGCGCGGTTTCCTAGACCGCTACCTGTTTACGTAGCCAATGTTCTAGTGCGGCCGTTATATTATGGCGCCGCTATTGAAGGAACCCATAGCAATAGGCCCGCCACATACATACGGAATTTTCCGTACGAAATTCCGTTTCGAAAAATCGAATTGGGGATTCCGAACGCAGTAAATCCATCCAAATGTATCGACGTATCGCGTTCGGAAACCCCGATTCGATATTTCGAAACGGAAATTCCGTATGTATGTGGCGGGCCTAAGATGGCCAAGATGAAAAGTGCGTGTCGGACTCGCACATACAGGCTTCCGTACCACACCGTAGAATTAAAACGTCAAAAAATTCAAGTTTCTTGTATGGAGACCCCCTTTATTTTTAAACTTTTTCTATTTTTAGTATTTGTTGTAGTACCGGCAACAGAAATACACATTCTGTGAAAATTTCAACTCTCTACCTATTAGGGCACGTGAGATACAGCCCAGTGACAGACGGACAGCGTAGGCTTAGTAATAGGGTCGCGTTGGCACCTTTTGGGTACGGAACCCTAAAAAGCAATTACTTTTTCCGCTACTTCCAATTTTGGCTATTTGAATAGAGTTATTGAATGTCTGTATAATTTAGTTTTTTTGGTGCTATCATGATTTGAAAGCATTTTTCATGACAAGCTAAATTATAAATAGATTGCTGAATTGTGTTCGGCTGTTTCCGTGCTTTGAAGGCCATTAGATCCAGTTGAAAAGGAACAAATTCAGTGTGTGCAAGGAGAACTAATTTCCTTTAAACAGCCAAGAACGATCTTTAATACTAGCGATCAAACAAAAAAGGGCGAGGGCAACCGAGCGTTATTTAGTGATGGCCTCGCCCTTAGAAGGACAAGGGTCAGTTCAGACAACGTAAAAATCCTCGCGCACTGTGCGACTATGTCGATATTCATACAATTTTCTACTTCAGGCTTTGGTAATACGGTCCTATTTTCAATGGAGCCGGTAACTTGCGCGAGGATTTTGAACTGACCCTTATAATAGCTGAGTACAATTTCAGCTCCACTAATCTTCATAAAAATTCGTTCTAGAAACCAATTCCCCGCCCTCAAAACCCCATCAGAGCCGCCGTCGATACCGGCGTGGCAGCGGCAGTCTGAAGAAGCGACGTCCACAGAAGCTGCCTCGGAAGACAAGAAGCCACACAGAAGCCGCAGCCACAGGTCAGAGTCGGGCGGCTCCAACTCCAGCGAGGGGGAGCAGGCGACCAAGAACAGCGACAGCAGCTTGGAGATCATGTGAGTGAGGTATTGTCTGTTTGTAGTTTGTGCATGTTGCATGACCAAGAAGTTTAGGGGCCATCCATTAATTACATCACACGTAAAGGGGGGGAGGGGGTCGACGAAATGTGACATTGTGTGACAAGGGGGTGGGAGGGTCCTAAGTTTTGTGACGTCACATTAAAAAATCTAATATATCAAAGTATTAAAACCGAAATTTGAATCGAAAATGTCTGAAAATTATAAAAAATATGTGACGGAGCACAGGGAGGGGGGAGTCTCGCAAATGTGACCAGCTGTGACAAGGGGGGGAGAGGTCTAAAAATCATGAAATTCGTGTGACGTAATTAATCGATGGCCCCTTATACCAAAGTTACTACTCCACCAATCCCAAGCCCAACCCCCCACCCCCCCTCCATCCCACTCCCCTTCAGGTCGGCAATATGCGAGCAATGCCTTTGGTATTGTAAGCATCCATAAGCTACGGTAACTGCTTAACATAAGGCGGGCCGTACGCCGAAGTCCTATAAAAAAAAACCAAGCCAACTAGGCACACGGGTACAAATATCAAATGATAATAAGTCAATGATGGTCCTTCCACGACGTAGTGCGCCTGACCAATGTCTGGGCACTTCTGTGGCAGTAGCTTCCACTACGTGGTGGACGGACCGCGGAATCATTGACTTATTATCATTTGTTATTTATATCCGAGTGTCTAGTTGGCTTGGTGGTGCAGTAAGATTTTTTTTTTTACCTGCATCATCCCACTTGTAACCAAAGCCCTCCCTTTCCTTGCTGTACTCTTTCCTGCTTATGGCTATAATGAAATTAAGATGCGAGATCAAAAAACTAAAGCATAAAAATATTGTGACATTTAAACTTCACATTTTCATTTTTGCTTCAAATATTTCTTTGACCAAACCAATAATCCTTTTTTTTTACTACAAAAGTTGAGTGACGTCATTCAATACCATAATTAGTTATCAATTTAGTTCCTAGGATCCAAAGAGTTCGTGAAGTTTTTGAGCATGACTTGAATTTGAATTAATACAGTGCAGGGGGCTTACCACACACTCTTATTGCGATTCAATTACAGGAACGTTTGAACGTTTCAGCGACTTTTTGTGCAATGACGTACCTTATTGTCATGACAATAAGAAACTTCATTGCACAAAAAGTCGCTGAAACGTTAAAACAAAACTGCTATAAGAGGTTGTTCACGCGCAATCGACCTCAGTCGATTATATGCAACCTGCACATAATTAGTGCAGGCAGCTTTTTGGCGGCTGTCAACCGTGGGCCAGCCGCCATTACCCATTGAGACACGAACGGAGAAGGTGCTAAATTATTTACGATTTTACTAAATAAATGTGTAATACGCCAGTATTCCACAGAGGTGGTGGTAAGCCCCCAGGTATTTAAATTGAAACGCATTTTTTTTATTTTCAGCTTAGGCTAACGGAACCATGATAGCTGTCAAGAAGGCGCTAGAGTAGTATCTGCATATCGGCATAGGCCAGACGGCGAATTAGTACCGGAAAATCCCGCAATATGGCGACTATAAGGTTTGTTAAGAAAACAGCACAAATATTAGCTTCCTAATGAGGGTGACACACTCGACTACAAGCGAAGCACGAGTCGATTCAAATACCGGAATGTGCGTCATGATTTTCCTCTTTCAGTATGTATACAGGGTTATTGAAATAACATTTAACAACCTTGCAGGACTTATTACTGACAACATAAACAACAACTTTTGTTCTATGACTTAAAAAAAATAATACATTTAACAAAAAAAAACACTATTTAAAATGTATGAAACAAGAAAATATTCTCATCTAGAGGAAAGCCATAGTATGTGGTTGTATTCCACTTTGCCCTAAAGTACCTAAACGTACCACGGTTATCCTCTAGATGAGCACATTTTTGCTTGTTTCATACATTTTAAAGTGTGATTTTTTGTTAAATTTATTATTGTTTTGTAAAAAGTCATGAACAAAAGTTGCTGTTTTTAATGTCAGTAATACAGTCCTGCAAGGTTGTTAATGTTTTTCCAATAACCCTGTATAGACATTTTGTGAGAAAAGATCCCGCATTATTAGAAATTAGACTAGTGACGTCATTAAAGGACTTCATAAGAGAAGTAAACGTATTAACATATTGACAATTTTAACTTTAACTACGAATAATAAAATCCAATTTCCATAAATATATTCTTAGAGGTTGATAGTGATACTGTAAAGTACAAAATATTCCTTAGATGAGTATGAAACGTGATTTACCACAATTTTCCACCATTTAATACTATGTTATAGTAGCGGCACGCTATGATGGCCGGTTTGACATGTGGGAGGGGGAAAGGATGAACCTTATTATCAGGGAATAAGATTCATTTTCGCATTAATTTTTTGACTTTCTTATTTTTTAAAACGGCCAGTCTTATTCCGTTATAAATGGTGCGTTCCACTCACTGTTAATTTTCGTTATTTTCGATCACAAATCTCGTTCCACTCGCACCAACTTGTACTGAAAGTGATCATTATTATCGTTTTTAACACTTTTTGTGGACGAAAATATCAAAAATTACGGTGAATGGAACGCAGCAAATAAGGTTCATTTTCTCCCCCCCCCCCATGCCAAACCGGCCATCATAGAATGCTGCTACTGTAGTCTACTGTTGCCTCTGTATAACAAAGTCGCATGTATTTGAAGTCATCAGTTCAGGTTCTTCCAGGGCTGCTATAAAAAACCCGGTACGAAAGCAATAATCCGTTTCGGGCTTCGAATTTTGACACATTTCTGCCCCCTAGCCAAGTGGCTTCATCTCCAAACGTTTCTACAAATCGCTACGCTTAATTGTATGGAAATGACATTGCAACTCGATAAGTAGATCACGTGACTTATGTAATTTCCATACATGAAGCGTAGCGATTTGTAGAAACGCTTCTAGGCGGAGCAACTTGGCTAGAGGGGCTTTATTAAGTTGGTGAATCCAGATGCCTCGCATGAGCACTCATGTTATGACAGTATGTGTTACGACGTCAAAACTGAGTGCTCGGGCGCGGCGTGCGCCTAATATAGACGCATGCAATGAGCATTTTCTTTACGCGTCAAGTATTATGTAGATATATCTGCATAGATTATATTATTATTTCATTTGTAGTTTGTACATTCACAATCATAGGCAAACATTGTAAAAAAGAGCATTTTAGTACATAACATATACTTTTCATCAAAAACATCGAAACACCTCTGAAGTTAGGTTTTGAATAACTTTTATATTTTGTTTTTTTTTTACATTAAACAAAAAATAATGATGATGCCAGTTAACTGCGGATGTTATAAGGTATCGTTTAACGAATATTAATATTTCAAATATAAATCAAATTTCTTTAGCTATCGTGTTTTGTTCAACAGTATGTTTTTATCGTCGGAATTTCTCCGTTCGGAATTTCCGCATGGAAGCAGTCATTAGAGCCCAGGGAGGAGATACGAGATACTGAATAAACTTAATGTAATTTTTTTTGTTTTACGCCTTTGTTTCAAAAATTTTACAATTTTTTCTTATAGGGTAAAAACATACCTGTTGAACAAAATACGATAGCTAAAGAAATGTAATTTTAATTTGAAACATTAATATTCGTTAAACGATACCTTATAATATTCGCAATTAACTGGCATTATTATTATTTTTTGTTTAATGTAAAAAAAAACATAAAACTCATTCAAAACCTAACTTCAGTGGTGTTTTTTTGATGAGAAGTGTATATACACCTTCCTTCCACGGGTATACTTTCAAAGTGTATGAGAATAAAATTTGCGTGATCTATATCAGCATGATATTCTTAATGTTTCGAACTTCAGTTAACATTTAACAGAATTATTATTCTTAAGTGGCGACCACGTACCGGAAGACGCAGCGTGGGTAGTCCCCCACAAGGTGGACCGTGGACCTAGACTAGGTCACCTAGTGAAGGTCGCGGGAAACCGCTGGATGCAAGTGGCACAGGACCGGTCGTTGTGGAAAACCTTGGGGAGGCCTATGTCCAACACTGGACGGCTTCTGGCTGACATGTTCAGTGTTGCCAGATGACCATGTGAGGTTCCCCCCAAATTTGTTCAAAAACCCCCCGAAAATTAGCTTTTTGAGTAAAATCCCCCCAAAATAGTTTTAACTTATTTGAAATTTCAATTTGCATTTTTTTAAATTTCAATTAACATTTTATTTAAGTTTAATTTTAATTTTTAAACAAAAAGAAAAATAGGTAGGTAATCCTTCCTAATAACTTCGTCACAAAACGATAACGAACTAATTGAATTAATAGATAGAATTATTACTGAAAAATTAAAATAAGTATGTATTGATTATCCTCCATGTTTATTTTCCCCCCGAAAATCCCCCCCCCCCCCCCCCAAAGGCGAAAAAAAGCCCCCGAATTTGCAGGGAATCCCCCCATCTGGCAACACTGGACATGTTCAATATGCGCATACATAAAAGTTAGTAAACAAGTCGTACATGTGTATATCAGACATTAGGCCTGTTTAGACAAGAGCAGTATTCGCTTTACGCTGTGTACGCATTACAGTGACAACGAATATCGCCTTTAGTCCCTGAATTCCCGCTCTTTATTTAAAAAATGACTTTGATAAAGTCTTCTCTACGACCAAAGTCGAATTATAATGACAAAGATGACATTTTTAGATTGGCTATTATTACGATCTGCCATTATATTATTATTGTGTGATGGTTTTAGTAAGTTGTACGGATATTAGTTGTATATAGATAGGTGTGCTCGGTTTTGGAACGCCAATTTAAAATATTTAAACGCTATTTTTATGTCGATACAAAATACATGCGTGTTGTCAGAATGGTTCGTGATAACGGCAGCTGATACCGCGCATGTTTAAACAGGCCAGACCCCGAGAGAAGCAGCTTTGTTTACAAGCGTTTCTACAAATCGCTACGCTTAAATGTATAGAAATGACATTACAAGTCGATAAGTAGATCACGTGACTTATGTCATTTCCATACATGAAGCGTAGCGATTTGTAGAAACGAATGTTGACGAAGCCACTTCTCTAGGGGGCTGGAATATTTTTCCCCAAATGATTGGCGTTCTAAAACCCAAAGTATAGTTTAATTAAATTTGCATAATCATGTTTGTTTCGCTTTAAAATAATTATTCATGATGGTTATTATTATGTTGTTGTTATTATAACCTGCGCAATGCTTTGTGGCTGTAGCGAAAATCTTGCAAGTTACAAGACGAAATTTGAAAAACATCGTTGTCTTTTTCTCTCCGTTGAATAAAGAGAGAGAGAGCGACTCGGTGCGACTTTTATTGGGTAAAATATATATTTTACACAACCTGATTGGTTAATGAATAAACCTTCTACGGCCGAATACTCGTACGCAACTTAAATTTGAGAGCTGCTTAACTTTACAAAACACGCGCTATACAAAAAATGACAGATAACGCGTCTCAAACTGCTAAGTAGGACTTAAATATAGTAGCCTATTGGCCGAATACTCAAAGGCTATTTAAATATTTAAGTCCCACTTAGAAGTTTGAGACGTCGTTACTGTCATTTTTTGTATGGCGCGTCAAAGTTAAGCAGCTCTCAAATTTAAGTTGCGTATGAGTGTTCGGCCGTTAATGAGTAAAAGTTGTAAGAGTTACCTATTGCAATAGACGTTTACTACACCCACACAAGCATATAATATAAATAAATATCTACAAAGCCAGGTTATCTATTTTTGTTATATTTTTTTAACGATTTTATTGTAAACATCTCTAAATTAATAATTGTAATTGTCTTCCTATTAATTGCTCAGTATGTTTATTGGTAAATGACTCGTCGTTGTATGTATACAACATTCCAATATAGGTGTTTCGGTGTATCCTAATCGTGATAAATAAACCAATGATAAATTCATGTTGCTTCTTTCTTCTTCCTAGCCTTATCCCATTATTAGGGGTCGGCTTTCAGTCTACCCTGATTTGGCTGATTGCCGATATTTACACGGAGCGATTGCCATCTGCCCTCCGAGACCCAACTAGTGGGACTATCGGCAACCTAAGGGTAAGACCATTTTTGTCAGATTTTTCAGGCTTCCGCCTGCCTGTAATTCACGTTGCTTCTTTATTGTACCATAAACCATATTTGGTCCAAATTCGCAGGTGAAATATTATTATGTATAGACAGACTTACATACCAACTGTATGGTCCCAAACTAAGCAACGCTTGTACTATGGGTACCGTACAATGGACTGGGGAAGATCCCAGTGACACCCAGACCAGTGCAAATTTCGAAAAGGCAGTTACCGAAATTTACCTGTGGCGGGAACAAAAAGCCGATGCGGTGAGCCGAGCAGCTAACGCTCAGACTACTACGCCAAGCGGTCGTAAAGCTATGGTTTCCTTCAATAGCGGTGCCGTCATATAGCGGCTGTCACTAGAACGTTGGCTATGTAAACTAAATGGCGCGGTTTCCTAGAGAGCGGTATTGGCTACCGTTGTTTACATAAACAATGCTCTAGTGACGGCCGCTATATGACGGCACCGCTATCGGAGGAAACCATAGCTTTACTTGCTAAGCGGTAAAAGCATACGTTGTTGGTGTTAAAATTTGACACATCTATAAATACTGATGTTTTGTTCTTCGATAATGAGAAGGGCGGCAATACAGTTGAAGTATGGTTCACGAACCAAAATAATTAGGCCCATACTAAACTTACATTTCTGAGAAATTTTAACCTGTTTTTGAACCTCCACCAGTCTGCCCAGTGTAGTGGACTATGGCCCCATAAATCCCAAAATTGTGAGTAAATAAAAAACAGTTATGTAATACATACTTACGACTTTAATTTATAAAAATACATCACAAGGTATAATATTTTGAGCTTTATAATTGAAGATCCTGTATCATGATAGAACACATTTCAACAGTTTTACCAATGAGATCAACGAGATAATAGTTTATATCAAATGTACAAACAATTACCACTAATATAACTAGAGAACATTGATCGCTACGTACGTATACGGATATAAGAAATGATTCGAAACAGCCTGATGCATATACAATACTTAGTGCGATATCGCACGAGGCAACCATGGTTGCGCCACCAGCGGGTGATTCGGTAGTCGACACCGAATTGGTTGCGCTACCAAGCGGACAGCAGGTGCGATACCCTCCATACAGCTCTATACATTTTGTTGGTGGAGCGACTGGTTGCGCTACCACTGGTGTCCTCGTGCGATATAGCCCTTATAGTACCCATTGGCAGCACTGCACTAAGGAAGTCGCATTCAAGATACGAAAAAAGTCGTATAAGGAATGTAAGGTACTCCAGATAACTAAGGGCCTGTTTTAGAATCGTCAAATAACTTTTATTACCACCTTTTTTCACCAAATAAACATGAAGATATGGCGTTTTCACATTTCTATGGGAAAACTGGCAACTTCAAAATTATTTGGTGAATAAAAGATGTCTGACGATTTTGAAACAGGGTCTTAGGGGAAAAATATTCTAAACACCATACTTATTTGGTGGATAAAAGTTATCTGAAGATTCTGAAAACGTCGCTTAATCTTCGAATCTTGATGAAGATTGTGCTTGTGCGATGGATAGTGCCATAATGAGCAATACCATTAAGCTAGGTTTTTCTTATATACCCTAGTCATTTAGTGTACCGTCTATTTCCTCGCTGGTCATATAGCATCAATTAACATTAAGAAACAGTATACATTTACAGTAGTGTAATATGGCACACCCAATTTAAATAGAATTGAAACATTTGAAAGAAAGCCGAGTAGTTATTATTATTATTCTACATTAATTAAGTTCGCATTGCAACCTGTACGCAATGCGAGTATTAAAGAAAATGCATCCAAGAATTTATAGTAAAGAATAAAAAAGAAAATCTTAAAAAATAACGTAAGTGTAAATTATCACGACGAATGCCGGAATTCTTAAAATAAACTCAAATGTTACACCTATCGACTTTTTAATGTCAGCGCTGAGGCAAAATAATTTATGAGAAATCGTTTGAGCACCAAAACAATGTATTAACGAAGACCAAATCTAAGAAGCAAAAAGCAGTTTCTAGGTGGGAAAAAATCGATGTTTGAAATTCAAAAAGTCGATAAGTGAAACATAAAAAATCTAATATTAAACATTAATAAAAGCAATCGATATGCATCGTACTGGGTGAGTGACAACAATTATAAACAATCACAAAAATATTTTCGAACCCCCAAACATTATAGTGGGTCAACCTCAGACCTTCAGACCCCCAAGAGACCAAATTTCAATGGCCACACAATTACTTTGACCTCCCTCAATTATACCTATATTTTATACAGAGTGCTTCAAAAGTACGAATTAATAAAATAAAATTACATATACGGTAGCTGATATGTAAATGCTTAGTGAAGAATTCTACACGTAACTGTATTATTTTCTGAGTTATGGGCCTTCGAATATTAGTGTCAAGTTTTGTATTGCGGCCTTAGCACATCAAAATATGGCCTAAGACTTCAGTGTAAACTACATTTACGAAAACACATTTTCGAATTTCAAATGATACCATTTAATTCTATTCCCAATACTCATCCAAGTCCCAAGTATTATTTCGTACTTTTAAAACACGCTGTAAATAAAAATAATCTTCCTTAAAATATACACCCCTAATTATATGGATCTTTTTGTGAACATTGAATTTGCCATAAAGTATATTATATTAGATTTGTTCATCCATTGCTTAACCAATTTTAATAGTTAATTAAAAATGGCTAAGCAATCCCGTCCGTAATATCCATTGTTTAAAACGACTAGTATATAAAATATATAACATTTATTATGTACTATATGAAACAAAGAATGCATCCAAGATTGCACTGTCCAAATCACTATGGCCACACACTATCGTCTAAGGCCCGTATTAATAATGCATCTCAAAGTTGAGATCGATCTTAAGATGCAGTTTTGACGTTTAATGTATGGAACACCTGTCAAAAACAGCATCTCAAGTTCGATCTCAATCTTGAGATCGATTTATTAATACGGGCCTCAACAACACGAGGATTTGTTCGTCAACGACTTCCACAACGACGAATTTATGTGAAAGTTTTAACTTTAGAGTAGGCTTATCTATTATCTTTCTTTTTTTTTCTTTATTTCGAAGACAGCATTACTTAATGTTTACAGATATTTGCACCATTACGTGAAACACGTTAGCTCCCAAAGTTCTTTGGAAAGTCGAAAAGTCAAGTGTCCATTTAATTTTAGTCGAAGTTACAAAAGAATCTGTGCAGCTTTGATTCATCAAACAATCAATAAGGGTGACTTTCCTTTCACTTTGTTATCTCATTGAAGTCTAACTTGTTCACGAAATTATTCAGTGTTACACGCGATATACTGATTAACAATCAAACCCGCCAACAAGCACTTCAAGTGCTCACCCTTATCGAAACAAAGATAAATTACAGCAGTATTTTCTTCTCGAAACTTTTAACTTTACCGCAATTAACGATGACATCATCACTCTTAACGTTCAACAACTTCTGAGCTCTGGTTAAATCTTCGATGAAGCATCTGCCTTTCTCAGTGCGGGTAATATGTTTAATCGTAAGCAGATTTTTGGACAAACACGATATGAGTTTCTGCCAATCCTTCAATAGATGAAAATCGGCGGTGAGACGCGTTTCTACTGGGACTCGGCCATCGGAGTACTTGAAGAACACGTTGAGGATATCCTTAGGGCATCGAGTGGCCCTATTCGCTTTGACGAACGATAGAAGCAGGGTGTCTATATCTTTGTGCACGCTTATGATGGGTTTGTCGTAGATATTATTGTATGGGGTTACCTCTTCCGCTGGGCCGACGATGTAAACGACGTGTGTGGCGAGTCGGAAAGCTTCTTCGGCCCATAGGTAAGGGTCGCCGTGGGATGTGTTGCATATATCGCCATCGTACATGATGTCGAACCCGTATTCGACGCGGAGGTAAGTGATGAATGACGCGACGCATTCGGCATGGAGGCGGTTCACTGGTGAGTATATTACTAGGATCTTCGGCGGCGCTGGTATTTCCATGTCTGGAATTAGAATAATTAATTGGATTGTTGCCAATTTGTTTTCGTTATAGCTTAATTAAATTACGAAGTGGCGGCGAAGCGAATCATTTAGTAAGGCCGTGGTCTCCTATTAAATGCTATCGGCCGCTTACAGCGTCACGCGTACGCCGCGTCACAATGCATACTATAGAAATGTACTGTTGTGGTCTCCTTCACACGCCGACGTCACTACAGTAAAATTGTGACGCGGCATACGCGTGACGGTGTAGGCGACCGATGGCATTTAATATGAGAGGCAAGAGGCCGTATGTCAAAGTGAGTAAAGTTGAATTTCATTTTTATTGAGTTGAGGCACTTCAGAGTTGCAAAAAAAACAGGAAATTTAAAATGAAAACTGATTAAAACGTGTTTAAATCATTGTTTAAAACATTGATTTAAATCAGAAGGAATAAATCAGTGTGTTAAAAACATGTTTTAAATGACTTAAACATGTTTTAAACACGGTGTTTAAAACAAGGTGATTTTTTCGTAACAACCCTGACTTCAATACCAACCAGTCGGTGTGACCTTTACAACAGCAGTGAATCATTTCGGAAACAACTCTATTGGCCGGTGCAGTCTGGGGACGGCAGGCCATGGCATGGGCTCGACATCGGAGCATTTTCTCTTGCTCCGATGTCGATCACCGAGCATTGAAATATAGACCTTATTTCAAATGGATAAGTTTTAAATTCAACTGATAAAAATTAAAATGCCATGCTCTGCCGTCCCGAGTCTGCGCCGACGATATATGTGACAAAAATACAGAAGTCTATACACACTCCTCAAACTCTAGCACTCCGACAATGTCATCTACTATTCTTCTCTATGTCACTTGTCACTTGCCATCTTCTATCTCATCTATTCTATACGGAAGACGGGAGTTAAAATTCTCTTGGGTAAAAGCTACAATGAGAATCAATACTATGTCAACAAATCAACTCATAACCAACACTATAGTTAAAACTAAGCTTTCTTATCAATATAATTTTAAAATCATCGAAATCGGTACATCCGTTGTGATTTCATAACACATTTTATATAATGTGCGGCATGTGCGTATGACGACACCCGGGGCGGTCGTATTGAAGTCGCGCTGTACCCGCGCCGGCCCGCGCCGCCATTCATTACAAAGCGCGCGTGGCCCAAATGACGTCACAACAACCGCGCGCGAACTTCGCTAGTAATATGGTCACAGCTTCGTCAATTTTTGTCGTAGACCAAAAATGTTTGCACTGTATGTAATGGATTTCTTAGCTCTATAAATCTGCATTCCCGACTAAATTCGTTACGGGTCTCCATTGATGTTTAAACTACAAATGCTACAATTGATGGTAAAGCGGTGACTCACCAGCCAGCTTGTATTTGTCGTTGCACCAGTACCGCCGGATGGCGCGCAGCACGATGTAGTACGCGAACAGCGTCGCCACGATCAGCGCGGTGATGCTCGCTATGCAGATGTTCAAGGTTTGTGCGTCACTGCCTGGATAATAATAATAGTACATTACTGCCACATTCTGTAACACAGAGTAAAGACTAAAGAAAGAGGTGCCCTTATTAGATATTTGTATGAAACAAAACGTGATCATTGTTTTTTCATTTTCATTTTACTATTTACCGGTAAATAGTTGAACTACTCGCTTCGTTTTATGTCGATGATAGTACTAGGCCGACCACTCGGCCGACTTGCTTAGGGCCAGTCCCCTTAGTAACTGGTCCATGGTCTGTAATGAGTGTTGCGGTGTTGATGGCCGAGAGCGCAGCGCAGCGCAGCTAAGCTTTGCTTGAGGCCATCATAGCGTGGCCAGCAGTACAGTCATTGTGGAACAAGGCTTGTATAGTGCTTTACTCAAAAATGACGTCATCTCATCTTAATTTAAAACCACTTGTGTTTTTGCCGCGGCGCGGCACACCAGCGTGGAGGGCAGAGTGAGGAGCTCCTTGCTGTGCCTGCCCCCGCGCTGGTGCCCACATTTTCAATCAAAGTTGTATGCGATTTCATAATTGTCGTGTTTTAGCGGCCAGCAAAAACTTTGCTGGTGGCTAAATCCATCGCAGTCGTAGTATGTGATGGATTTAGCGGCCAGCAAAGTTTTTGCCGGCCGCTACATCACGAAAATTGTGAAATCTCATACAACTTTGATTGCGCCTTTTTTGCAGCGCAGCAACATCGACTTTGCAAAATAATGACAACATTTTAAAAAAAATTGAATAAATAGTATTTATTATTATTTATTAGTATACTCACTGATCGTAATCCTCGGGCTCTCAACAGTCTGACAGCCAGGGCCGATATCATTGCACATCTCATGACGCGGGGTGACCTTGAAACTGAAGGACCCGTTCGCACCCACAAAGTTATAGTCGTAAGTCACTTCATCCGTGTTATTCTTGAGCGGTATTATGCTGGATTTGACGTTGCACAAGCCTTTATCGCATGCGGTGACTACTTTGATGTGGTAGGATTTAATTTTGAGTTGTTGCGGCGGCGGCATGATGTGGAGCCGCATGAAACTCGGGAATATTTCTATGTATATGAACGGTCTCCATTTGTCTTCGGTTGTTGTTGAACCTGCGGAGAAATTGATAAACTATAATTACACTAGCGACTGAGCGACTGTAGCCTAGGGGTGAACAGGTTGTGCTAGCAATCAGAATGTCTCAGGTTCGATCCCCGGTGGGGCATGCACCAATGGATGAATTTTCATCTATGTGCATAATTTACAGGTCGCTGACGGTGAGGGAAAACATCGTGAGGAAACCTACCTATCCCTCGGGATTAGGTAATAGTCAGTTCCTGTATACACGGCGACAAGGTTCACCACCTGTCACGTTGGGTTCTGACTATCCGGTGAAACGTGGGCTTTGAGTTGGTTAATACCTCCACAATGTGGTGGTGTATGGCCACTCAAGCCTCTGACTACCCCGAATGGGGATAAAAGTCGTGACGTTACATTTCATTTCATAATTACACTAGCTGTAACCAAGGACCAAGGACCAGGACCAGGACCAAGGTAACCGACATAGCCCGTAGGATTGCAAAACTTAAGTGGCAGTGGGCAGGGCACATTGGTAATAGAACGGATGGCCGATGGGGCCGAAAAGTTCTCGAGTGGCGGCCGCGCACCGGAAAGCGTAGCGTGGGTAGGCCTCCCACAAGGTGGACCGATGACCTGATGAAGGTCGCGTGAATCCGCTGGATGCGGGCAGCGCAAGACCGGTCATTGTGGCGAACCTGGGGGGAGGCCTACGTCCAGCAGTGGACGTCTTTCGGCTGAGGTGATGATGATGATGATGACACTAGCTGTGCCCCGCGGCTTCGCGCGCGTGGTAATTGATGATAAGATTAGGGTATGTCTTACTCCATAGTCTACATTATCCACGTTTCAAATTTCATTAAAATCGGTTTAGTAGCTATGGGATTCACACACACACACTTTCGCATTTATAATATTAGTAGGATAGGATGATTTTTGGTTGGAAGTAGAAAAGTGCTAAGCACGAGTTATGTCAAAATTAACACGGGAAATTTGGCTAGACACGCGTTCAAAATGAGTTTAACTTTTTTGTAATAACCGTATATGTTTATGTTCACAAATGTGGGCTATTAGGTTAAAGAAGTGTGCTAATTTGTCAGTAAGGTATCCGTCACTTTACTGATAGGGTTTAGGGAGGTAAACTTACACCTAGCGAAAGGTCTACAAGTGCTTCATGCATTAAAACACTTGATAAACCATTCGTTATATTATTACACACTGGCTAAATGCGAAAAGCCAAGCCATAACGGAAAAAAGGAAGAAGGGAAGGCCCCATTACGAGACCACCAAGCCAACTAGGATCTCGGATGGAATGCGGCTTCCCCGCCCGCACACCCGCCACCGCCTGCGGCTTCCCGCCCGCCACACCTCCCGCACATCGCCACCGCCTTGTTGTGCGGGTGACGTCACATTTGATAGGCTCCTACTTGGCTTGGTGGAGTAATAGCAAGATGGACTTACTTTTTAGTTTTAATTTGTTATTTTATATTTAGCTTTAATAAGACAAGTTTACTCTTTTATTGTTTATTTATCTGCTTTTTTATATTTGTAAATAAAAATCTGTTTGCATTTCATTTCAATAAAAAGACTCCGAACTTTTTTTTTTTTTTTTTTAATAGCCTATTAATTGTCCCACTGCTGGGCAAAGGCCTCCCCTTTCTGTCTCCACAGGTCCCTATCCTGGCCTTGTAATGGCCACGTTTTACCCGCTCTTTTATTATTAGTTAAATAAAAGTATCTGACCCCCAAGTCAGAGGGAGATCGCGGGCCGGGCCAAAAAGGGCCCGGACAAAAAAAAAGATGGACTTACTTAGCATTTCCGCTGAAGGTATATTGAAGTAATACTGTCCTCTGTTGACGGTGTCATCGCTGGCGGTTGCCTCGAAGTCGAGGATGTGGCTCTGGCCGTCCTTATCAGTCTTGGCCCAATAACAGTCGTAGTACAGCACCGATTGGTCATTGATAGGGAGGTCGTTCGATATCGTTATCTTCCTGCAGTGATTCTTCATGTCCATAGAACTTTCCCTATTTTTGTTTTGAAAACGGAATTTCATGGCTGGAAGAAATAAACTTTTTGATGTAGCGCCAACAGAAATACACATTCTGTGAAAATTTTAACTCTCTACCTATTACGGTTCGTAAGATACAGCCCGCTGACAGACGGACAGCGTAGGTTTAGTAATAGGGTCGGCACCCTTTGGGTACGAAACCCCAAAAATCTAACTCCAATACTCACTTTTCCACTTTATATTGCTGAAAGTGATGTTCAGAACGGTGTAGTTAACTTCAAACGGACTGTTGATATTGTTGTACAGCGTGTGGGTCATTATGTATGGCTTGAGCGTGATCCCGCCGACGTGTGTGTTCGACGCGAGGGCTCCGAACGACATCGACCCGCACTGCGGGCTGTCCGCGGGGTATACCTTCATCCGGCACATGTCATAGTCGCTACGGTTTTCGCCGAGAATCTGAGAAAAAAACGATAATCAAACAATACTCAACGATACTCGACGATTCTCAACGATAAAGCAGTGATTGCCGATTGTTTGAACCGCCGGGGTTTGAACCCAGGAACTTGATGCAGATAGTGGTTAGCTGACAGGTTACTACTGTCGTAGTAAGCACCGACTAGCAACCTAAACCACACTGCGCTATTAATCACACCGGCTGACGGATCTGTGCAATAAATAGTAGGGAAATTTTATTTTTGAATTTTATCATGTTTTCTATGTATGCACTTGCTTGTTCTTGTCCATTTGTTGTTTTATTGTTGCTTTTACTATTGTATTTTAATTGACAAATTTACTTTTATTGTATTGTATATTTGATTAGCTTTTTTATCATTTGTAAATCAAAATCTGTGTTATATTTTATTTGAATAAAGCAAAGATTGTGAATAATTTAATTTAAAATTAAAACAAAATAAGGACTCTGACCGCCATGTCAGAGGGAGATCGCGGGCAGGCTCAAAAAGGGCCCAGACTAACAAAAAAAAACCCAGGATCTTAAGCGCGCAAGACGCGTCCTTAAGTTCCTGGGTTCGAACCCCGGCTCACACCTCTGGATTTTTCGGAATCTATGTGCGAATCATAACTTTAATATTATGATTATCACTTGGTTACGGTGAAGGAAAACATCGAGAGGAAACCTGCATGTCTTAGACATGTGAAATCCATCAACCCGCACTGGGCCAGCGTGGTGGATTATAGCCTGAATCCCCCTCGCATTGAGGGGACGCCCGTGGCCAGCAGTGGGACGTTAAAAGGGTTCAGAATTATTTATAATTAGCTGTGCCCGCGGCTTCGCCCGCGTGGAAATTGATGTGGAAGATTAGTCATTTTCCAGAGCCTACAGTATCTACGTTTCAAATTTCATTTAAATCGGTATAGTAGTTATGGAGATACGTGGTAACAAACATTCACACAAACTGACACATACCTATACTTATTTAGCTTTTGTCTGTGACTTCGTCCGCGCAAAATTTAAATTAAAAAAAATCGGGTTCGATCCCGTTTGCCGGATCCCATATCCTGGATCCTGGATCTCGTATCTCTGATCCCGGATCCCGGATCCCGTTTGCCGGATCCCGTATCCCAAAACCAACTTGTATTTTTAAGAAGACAGCTAAACACCAATGTTCATACTTAATTCTAACTCCAAAACTGACGAAATCCCATACAAACTTTCATCCCCTAGTTTACCACCTTAGGGGTTGAATTTTCATACACCCTGTAATTATTATTATTTTTATATAAAGAAACCAAAACAACTATTTACTTTAAAAATAACTAACTTTCATCCCCCATTTAACCCCCTTAGGGAAGGAATTTTCAAAAACGCTGAAATAACTATTTTTTATTTTTCAAAAGACACCTAATCACCATTTTTTATAATTCTAACTTGAAAAATGACGAACTTGCATACAAACTTTCATCCCCTATTTTACCCCCTTAGGGGTTGATTTTTCAAAAACGCTGAAATTACTATTTTCTACTTTTTAAAAGACACCTAATCCCAAATTGTCATAATTCTAACTTCAAAAATGAGGAACTTACATACAAACTTTCATCCCTTATTTAACCCCCATAGGGGTTGAATTTTCAAAAACACTGCAATTTATATTTTTTATTTTTTAATAGACACCTAATCACCACTTTTCACAATTCTAACTTCAAAACTGACAAACATCCATGCAAAATAACATACAAACTTTCATCCCCTATTATATCCCCTTAGGGTATGAATTTTCAAAAACGCTGAAATTACTATTTTCTATTTTTTCTTATTCCAGAGTTTACACTATCTACATTTCAAATTTCATTAAAATCGGTGCAGTAGTTATGGAGATACGTGGTAACAAACATTCACACACACACACAAACTTTCGCATTTATAATATTAAGTAGGATAGGACATAAATATACCAAAAACCGGTTGCCTCACACCCTAATCTATTGGCAAGCTTAAAAGCCAAGAACATCCAAGCCGCCTAAAGAGGCATGATGTACTTTAGCTGCACGAGGGGGTGTAGCACTCTCCTAACAAAAGTACTGACACTGATCGCACATGTATGATAAAAAAAAAACAGTTTTTTCGCAATAAATTAAAACCTTAGGGACGTAAGATCAACAATAATTGTAGCTTAAAAAAACCGTCTATATGCGTGTCGAACTCGCACATTAAGGGTTCCGTACCAGCGTATAAATGTTATTTTATTCTTCGCATTTGTCGTTGTAGCGGCAACAGAAATACACATTCTGTGAAAATTTCAACTCTCTACTTTTTACGGTTCGTGAGATACAGCCCGTTATGGGATATAATCTGCCACGCTGGCCCAAAGCGGGTTGGTGGATTTCACGTCTTTCGAAAATTTGTTAGTTTTACTAAGACATGCTTGTTTCCCCACGGTGTTTTCCTTCATCGTAAGCAAGTGATAATCATATTGAAATTATGATTCGCACATACGATCGGTATATTTCGAAAAACGCACAGTGCGAGCTGGGGTTTGAACCCTGAACTTTAAGCACGCAAGTTCGAGCGATTTATCTCGCGTTTTGTCTTATCGCGGCCGGCTGTGCTACAAGCACTAGTACAAGTAAAAAAAAAACGTGAGATAAATCGATTTGGTTTCATTCCCTTCTATGTACACATTAAGAAAGAGAGAGAACGACTAAATGCGACTTAAAGCGTGACAAAAGTCTTAACTTGGCGGGTGTGCTAGCCCCTCTGTGCAGGATTCTCTAGGGCTGACATGCGGGCCAAGACAAGACTTGTCACGGTTATATCGTACTCTATCTCATACTTAAAGTATTAGGGAGAAAGAGACATAGTCAATTTATCTATTTATAACTTTTCCCTGCGACTTCGGTCGGCGTAGAATTTCAATTAAAAAAATCGGATCTCTGATCTCGGATCCCGTAGCCCGGATATCCCGGATCCCGTATCCCGGATATCCCGGATCCCGTATCCCGGATATCCCGATCCCAAAAAATATAGCCTATGTTACTCAGGGATAATGTAGCATTATAATGGTGAAAGAATTTTTGAAATCGGTCCAGTAGTTTTTGAGTTTACTCATTACAAACATAAAAATTCAAATCTTTTCTCTTTATAATTATGAATTAATTAATTATTATTATTAGTATAGAAGTAGGTATATGTAAATATTTTATTTACTTATTTTAATTTATCTTGTCCCAATATGCTCGTCTAGGTATGCAGGTGTGTGTGATAAATGAAATAGATAACGTCTTCAAAGAAGTTAAATTTCTAAAACATTTATAGCATTGAAACGCACCTTTTATGACCCATGTTGAACTAAACACTAATAAAAAAACATCTCATTATTCCTTAAATAATTCTGAACATGTAAACAAGTTAGCAATAAGGAAAACCTTATCAGCAAACGCTAGACATAATATTGTATGACATGTATAATTATGAATTGCATAGTTTCTCTTGGTTACACACATTGTTGGTTATAAAACCTGTAATTTAGAACTTTTTTTTAGACTACATTTGCTGCGTTCCATTCACCGTAATTTTTGTTATTTTCGTCCACAAAAACTGTTAAAAACGATAATTATGATCACTTTCAGTACAAATTGGTGCGAGTGGAACGAGATTTGTGAACGAAAATAACGAAATTAACAAAATTAACAGTGAATGGAACGCACCAATTATCCCACTGCTGGGCAAAAGTCTCCGCTATTCTACTGCACATGTCTATAGCGGTATGCCAACAGTAGGTACCAACGGTACCTATGGTAACGCTGTCTATAACGGTATGCCAACGGTACCAACGGTAAGGTAACGCTAAAATATTGTGTTTGGCGATTTATAAACGCTAGACATAGCTTACATGAATAAATAAAATTGACTTTTGAGTATTATTATTATTTATTAAAATAATTAGAACGGTCACTGACCAATTACACTAATTATTATCATAAAACACAAAGAAAACATATTGAGTAAAAAAAAATACACCTAAATAATTAAAATAAATATAAAAAGCATATTCTCATTCAAACATTCTTCTCGCAAAACTTCAAACATTCTGATATAATCTTCAGCCATTCATCCGCAAACAAATCACACCTTGGATTGTAATCCAGGAGCTGATTGAGCGCGGCAAGGGTGCGAGGCACCGGGGAGTATAGGTATTTGTCGCCGCTTCCATCCATCCCTCCAGATAACAGTCAAGGTCATTACGCATTTACGCCATCTTTTCCTGGGTTGACCATGATGGCGACTTATTGAAAGTTAATTTATTTGTACTCCAAGATTTTTTTAATTCTCAGTCTAAGTAGGTACCTACATATTTTGATTACTCATTGTATGCATCCCATCGCCACTACTGAGATACCTAATACCTACTGATGTTTAAGATGTTGTTGTCTTTTTTATAGGACTAAAGTGGCAAACAAGCGTACGGCCCGCCTGTTGTTAAGCAGTTACCGTTGCCTATAGATGCTTGCAATACCAAAGGCATTGCTCGCACTTTGCCGACCTGAAGGGGAGTGGGAAGGAGGGAGGGGAATGGGGGGGGTGTTGGGCAAACGCAGGTGTAATAGCTGCTTTACGCCGATCTTCTGTGAGAGGGCGGTATTACCCCAGTCGAGCACAGCTTGGCTCTGCCACCTACAAAGGTCTTTTTTAGCTAGACTTGATTATTGTAGGAATTGCAGAGCACTCTAATGGGTTGACCATGCTAGCTCACCAAACTAAAGCATGCTTGAAATCCCATCTGATTTTGAGAAGGGACCTCTGAATATTGGGTGGTGTAACACCTGTTTTAATTTCTCTCTACCTATTCAAATCAAATCAAACGTTTTTTATTCATGTAAGCTCAATAAAGCATTTATAAATAGTCAAAAATAAACAATATTTTAGCGTTACCACCGGGTCGTAATGTTGCTTCCATGCATGTTATTTTGGACATAAGTACATATTGAGTTCAATCTGGATAGCCTTGTGTCAGTCTGGATCGTTGTAAACAACATTCAATAACAGAATTCATAGTGTATGAGGCATCATCGTAATTTAAATTATATTGATTGTATGAACAGTTCATGTGAACCCATATTTGGAACAATGTTTGTATGAAGTGTTTGTACATGCAATGCCAGTTAGGACATGAATATGTACTTTCATTAAAAGAAATGTAGATGCAGAAGGACCTTCTCACTTACCCCCTTTGCACACGGCGTCGTAGCGTAAGCGTATCGTATTACGCGCGTAGGACGTGAGCAATATGAGCATGTGCATTGTCTAAAATTTCCGCACACGAAGCGGTGCGGCAGCGAAGCGTATGAGACTACGCTTCGTGTGCGGACTTGTTAGAAAATGTACGTGCTTGTATTGCTCTCGTCCTATGCACGTAATACGATATGCTTACGCTACGACGCGGTGTGCGAAGAGGATTAGTCTAACCATCATGGATTGATTGATTGTTTTGCAAGCACCAAAGCATCTTTAGCTATTCTATAACTGAGCGTTTTCCATTTGGTGGGTCTCAACCCGGTACTGGGCCATCAAAATAAAATACCGAGTGGCATTCCTGCCTACTTTTAAAATAATACATAATAAATAGCCGATACAGAAATATTGGACAAGTTATAGTAAAAACATTTTAAAACTTTTGCATGGGTCACGAAGTGCTGTATGAAAGTTACCGGGCCATGGCAGAACAATGTTTGGGTATCACTGATCTAACTAATGGGACAGGGTTATATGGGAGCATATGACCCTGGCCCTACCTTAAAATAGGCCACAGAATAGAATATAACATTAGATTATGATACTAACTACATAAGGCCTAGGCCGCACCGCGGTTATATCCGCGCTGTTAAAACCGCGTTAAATCTGTGTGCTATGGAATCATATGAACCTATCCGCACTTGCGATTCATATGATTCCATAGGACGCGGTGTTTACAGCGCGGATATAACCGCTGTGCGGCCTGGGCCTAAAACATGAGCTGAATGGTGAAAATAACTTAAGTGATTACAAGGAAATCATACCAGCAATCTCAAGGACAAAATTGACAGACAGAATGCAACCTATCAATGCAAAAATCAATAATTGATGCAGTTTTGCGTCACCATCAATTGTAACGATATAATTACCTCAGTGGTACAGCTCAGCTCCTTAGTACTATTATCACATAACTGCCTAGAGCCCACAACATATTGCAGAAAACAAACAAAGCCAAAAAACACTAATCCCCTCATTTTCCGGTTGAAATCCGTCGATGTTCACGGTGTAAACACATTCATAATAGAGGTAATGATTACGAGTGCATTATTAATGTAATTTTAACACCGTCTGATCTAAATAAAAGGTAAAAATAATAAAATTGTTTACAGCGGAACAAACTAAGTCGCAGCAACAAGAAACTAGTGCTGCCAGTGTGTGGCGTTCTTTTTTGCTAAGTAGCAAAACCAAACAATTATTTTAATAATTACATATTTTATGTCTTTATTCTGCATTTATTTCAAGTGATTTCAAGTTTGATTGAAATAAATTGGAAACGTAGGAAAAAATAAAACGTGTTTTAGCGTTTTCCTATATGTAGAACCGTGTATGTGCATGGCATTTATTTCGATTTTTTATTTACCTACCTACCTTTGTAAAATTTGCCGTTAGTGCACCGAAAAAAAAATTTGTAGTTGCCGAATGCTTGGCGAAGTGGTTTGAGCGTTGGCCACTCGGCTCACTGCTACGGGTGGTTGCAGGTTCTATTCTCGCCGTAATTTATCCTGGTCTGGGTGTCACTGGGATCGCCCCCAGTTCAATGTATGGTAGCCATACTACAAGCGTTGCTTAGTTTGGAACCATACAGTTGGTGTGTTTGTCTGGCGATATTATTATGGAAAACCTTGGAGAAGGCCTATGTCCAACAGTGAACGTCTTTTGGCTGAAATGATGATGATTATTATTATTATTATTAATTAAAAACACAACAAATTACACAATTAATTAAATTTCCTTTGCATATTTCTGTCGGGGTGTTATATTATTATTTATACCATGATGGATTAGAGTGGGTTTGTTTATTTTATGCTCAACAGGGATGGAACTATGACATGACATTTTGTAAGAAGGATTTATAAATTAGAACTTGCTTTTTGTATGTGTTTACTATAATTTTCACATGATAATAATAAAAAGGGTGCAACTGGATTGGTGTAAAATGAAAGTTACAAAAAGGCGTACAATGTACATAAAAGTTGCATTCTGGCAAGCTCGAAAGAGTATAAAACAGTGTCTATGACTTTGACACATACTACCCACACACGTACGTGCCGCTTTACATTTGGTACTGAATTTTTGGTGGCATTTCTTTTTCAGTGTTTGTGGATTATTATTTGCATAATAAAACAGAACAAAGTGTGTATAACAATAGTATAACATCGATATTTGATTCTGTGCTGTCAATCACATTCAATAATGATTCGTTTTATTTTTATTCGTATATTTATTGATTTCCATTAACGGGATGTAGGTATGCAATATTGAATTTCTACTCCTAACCTAAGGGAATGAATTACCTCAAAGCTATCCACGATGATTGACCAATGAACATGGATGTATTAACCAATGACCTAAGAGAGAAAGGACGAGCCCTATGTGACGTCATCTGTAGCCAAACACGAGCACACGAGCGTCCAAAATGGCGCACAGCAAAAAGTGTTGTACTTTTAGTTAGTCGATTGTATCCATATCGATATACCTAACGATCATGTCGCGGGAAAAGTGCTGGGTCCTGATTAGGTAGGTTCAGCTATGCTGGGCTAAATCAAATAAGGCAAAAAAGGAGGGAGACAGATCTGTAAGGCTCAGGTCAATGTCAAGCGTGTACATTAACGACACGATGGAGGCGGGTGCATTTCCAGGGTGGTATGGCTGGATCGTCAGGTTCTTCTGCGCAGGCACATCACTAGAGCACTCACTTGGGTTTATCCAGTTCACACAACACAATTACACAAAGGATTGAGGAGATTTCGTGCGATTAAGGTTTTTAGACACAGGAGGCACCGCGACGACGAGTGTACCAAACGAGTCGGTCAGTCAAGTGTCATGAAGGGGGGAAAGAGACAGCAGCACAAATATCACGTTAATCGGGGGTAGGCAGTACAAAATTATGTTTTTATTTATGACTATTATGTTATTTTATGGCTCTGTGGAGCGAGTCACCCTCTTCCCTCTAAAATGGTTGTGCAGAGTGACGCTGCTGCTCAAGTAAAGTCATTTTCACATGGCAACTCTTCGGGGTTCGCAATTTAACGTTAGAGACCACCAGAATTTCAATGTCTCGGCCTTGTTGGCGCCTCAACTTTACCACGAAAATATGCACGTGTGGAGAGCCTCATGCATACACGGCCATCATCCCTACCTACCACTGCCTAGTGTAGCAAAAGCGTAAAATTAAAAATCGTCAAATTTATCAGCTAAAAATCTTGCGAAATCGGGAGATTTTGAATAAACTCTATTTTAACTTCTTTAAGCCGTTTTAGCAAATCCCACATTTAATTTTAAAATGTTCACTATCCATAAATCAACTTGTTATCTCTGTCGCGCATCTTTATGTTCGTGATGACAAATATTATAAAACAAATTTAAGGCGGCGCAGTCACGCACCTTCCAAAACAAAAATAATTTATTTGTGGTCACCCCGGGGTGACGGCGCGGCCCAACGTGTAGGCGAATAGAATTTGTATCGATAACTTTGAAACAAAACTTATAAGAACAGCACTACGTTTTTATGTAAACATAGCAAATATTTGTTAGTTCTATTTTATTTGAAAATATGAATTCAAGAGTACGATTATAGACGGGAACTCAATTAAAAATTAATATAATGTACACGAAAGGTACCTTCGTACACTATAAATATGAAAATAACACAACTAACCTGAAAAATGACAATCCTTCGAAATTCTTTAGAGAATCAGAACTGCATGCCCTAACGCAACACTAAACTATATTGATTTTTCCTTAATAATCCTAAATAATATAATAAAGAGTCACAAAATACACACAGTTCAGCGTAAAATTTTAAATAATTTGCAGGGGGGTGAAAGATAGACTATTAGGCTCATTGGAAAAGACAGTTACGCCACCTAAACTACTTAACATGAAACCAAACTGCTAAAATGTACGGTAGATGTCTCTATACTCAATAGTCCTAATATATTATATTTTTTTTAAAATATTTATTTTATTTTATAAATAAATTACTCCATAATTAATTAATAATCATTTATAATTGCTCTTGTAAATTATATTTAATATTATTTTTAAATTCTCACTAAGTGACAGTTATGACCTTATGTTGACATGTACCAATGACAGCTTGTGAGACTAAAAAAAAGGGATGCCCGATTTTTTGCTTTGAATCGGTATTCTGGATCGTAACCTCCTAAATCGATTCACGATTTAATCGTATTGCCTTGAAGATCTGGGAAGATCGTATCGTAATTTCATTAAAATAAAGAAAAGCACAGTATGCGTGCAAAACTATTTTTTTTACATTATATTACCTATGCCTATTACGGTATCAAAGAACGAAAGATCAGAGAAAACTAAAATACCTTATAAAATAAACAAAATATTATCATACCTACCTTCATATTTCATACATTATCGCTTTTGATGTAACTCGAAACTATACTCTTGATTTTTAATTTCGTGGACTAAAATGACAGCTTTTTATGTCAAACGTAAAATAGTGTTTTATCTGTTCATCATTATGTTATTTTTATGATTCTTGTTCAAATTTAAATTTTATTTACCAAAGAATAAAATAAACAAGATCACTCATAAAAATATATTTAATTTAAATATAAATTGACATTCATTATAGCTGTCATTTTAGTCCATGAAATTAAAAATCAGTGTATAATCTCATTTAATGTGTAGGTAGGTAATCTTGCTTTGTCGTAGTTATTTTGTCCCGTTCCCGGCAATACGATAGGTATGCAAAGATCGGTTCGTACGTTCGTATGATACGTTTCGGTTGATGTTTAAGTTTTAGTTGAAACGTATTTTTCAAAAGATCTTATAGGCATATGATTAGATCTTAGTGACGATCGCATTCCCTTGAATTGATTTAAAAAATCGGGGATCGTATGGCCGTGAATCGATCTTCCGGAAAATCGATTAAGAGCGGGCATCCCTACAACTACAAGAAAAACGTTCGGTCGGCTGATTAGGTTATTTTTTTCCCGCAGCGTAGAAACTTTTGTTTGGTTGTTATTAATTGTGAGAATTGTTGATTTTTGAGTGCCTTCTCTGCTGCAGACGTCGTCGTCGTCGTTGTTTCGTCCTGTTGTTGTGATAACTTCCCAGTGACAGTAGTTATATTGCGAAAAAGACGCTACTTTGTGTTGTGTGTGGAATTTGGGTACCATACCGCATCGCTGTGCTTTTGGTCGCAGAAATTGGTGTTGTTGAATGTTATGTTTTGAAATGATTTAATAAAGAGTTGTACGCATCAATCCATCCATATTTTGTTTCATTGTACTAACAATGTTTCTCATTATTGAGCTATTTTTTTTTCTAGTTGAGTTATTGTTTCAATGTCAGATTATTCTAACATTGTCACAATATGCTTAATTGGAAAAAAAATAGCTCAATAATTGAGAAACTGTAGGTAGTTCAGCATTCGTAAAAGTATACGTAATATATATATATATACCTACCTATATATAGGTAGGTAGCTACAGCATTAGTTTTTTGTTAAGAAGTACAGAGGCGCTCGCGCTTTCATTGTCCTGCGCCTAAACGCCGCAAGATGTCACTCTTTACTACTTACTATACTCTTTGATAATTTGTATAAGACGCTGACATGACAGATGAAGTACTAACCATAGTGACCCGACCATAGCCGACAACCCAATATGGCGGTCCAAAAAGGCCCTCAGGGAGGCGGCTTACTGACGGAACTAACCAAAAACTTCCAGAAAAAAGAAATATATGACATATACTGTACTGTTTTACATAGCTAAATTGTCACGAGTAAGAATGAGACAGATATGTTTTCCTTAATGTGGTCCATATTTGCATCAAATATGTATACCATAAACAATAGCTTCGTATCTGCTAATAATAAATCTATGGTATTAACTCAGGATGCGCTTCGCATGATCTTCCCCTCTAGCTTTTTTTGATAGGTACTAGACCAAAAATCTCTGACACGTATATAAAAACTGTTTTCGAAATCGATTTGATCAGAGTAAGTATCGTTTTCGCGGTGTAAGGTGCTCCGTGAAAAATGCCGAATTGTCCCATTAAACATGTGCAAAGAAATTACAAAAAATAGTAATATACAAAAAGATGGTGTAACATTTCATATGTAAGTATTTTTGATGGAATTAATGCCATTTTTCTATTAAATTCATTAAAATATTAAATGTCATAAGAATCGAAAACATTATCGATACAATTAATCGAATAGTCTACTGTGACCATAGACGAATCTTTTCTGCCCTGGCAACTGTATTTTTTATTTGTCAAATAATTGTCAAGTATTTGAACTTTGTAAACAAACGGATAAATACTGAATTACGCGGTGATAAACCAGTCGCAGAACGTTAAAAACGATTTACAATGAATAAATCATTAGTAATTCAACAAGAGAGGTGATTCACAAAGTTTACAGGCGGTGTCTCGCGGAATTTGAGGTGCAAAATATTTTGTCAGAACTCAACCATGTTTACCAAAGAACCGCTGATATTATAGGTATATAAGCAGTTTATTTTACAGTTTTTAAGTTAAATAATGTGTTTATTGTATACAAAGGCAGGCTCAAAGCTTCAGTTTACAGGTTTTTCAGTAAATATACATTGATCGCTTAGAGGTACATTCGATGACACAACTTGATACTTGGCCATTATTTTTATGTGTTGCTTTCATCTCGACCAATATATAATCTAAGGTTGCTTTATTTTTCTATGTTTGCTTGTCAGTTAACATCGTTACTTAATTACTAAATAAACAAATAACCTTAAAGCATTAAAGAAATGATCTTTTATTGAATTATTTTATTTTTCAGGTACCGTTAGAAGAATAGTCGAAAATTGCTCTTTACGATGACATTAATCGATTAATAATAAATCTTCAAGATGACAGCAATGCTGTGGAGACTGATGATGATGAGTTGATGAGGCAGCGGCAGGCCCACGCCAATATATGGATTTATCAGGAGTGGAATATTTAGACCAAGATCTTTTGAATGTACAACATCTCTTGCAGCTTTATCAACATTTTGTAACTGCCAGGGCTGTCTAAGAATATTCTCTTGTTAATTAAAATACGCAGTAGCTATGATATGTTTGTTTTATTTTCCTAAAATACAAAAAAAAATAACTAACTCATGTTGAAACAAAAACACCCACTATCGAAACAATTCAGATAAATACGATCTCGATAAATTCTTGATCTTGATAAACGGAATCGAACCTGACACTGCTCCGGGTCCATATGACCCAGAAGCAGGCAGCGTCTGCTACTGAGGCGATGAATCACATATGGCATAAATATATGTATAACAAATATTATCTTATTGACCAACATCAAAGAAAACTTAAAAGTGCTTGCGCTTGCATTATGAATAATAAATAATATGGAAAATAATAAATCAAGTATCAAAATTATTCAGTCGTATTAGATAATGTTGCAAGAATGATTTTGTACTTATATACTTTTTGATTTGAACAGTGTTGTAGTAGTGTTTATTTATGATTGCAGACCGGTATCGATAAAAATATAATATATATAGTGTATAATAAACCTTGGGAGAGGCCTATGTCCAACAGTGGACGTCTTTTGGCTGAAATGATGATGATGATGACATTAGTATAATAATACCTATTACGTTTATACGTACCTACCTAACAAAAGATATCAGCCAGGCCAGTGGCAGCAGATGGCGCTGGTCGAGTGGGAGTGGGGGGGGGGATGAAACAGCTTATTTGGGAACATTAGGTACTTATTTTTTAGATAATCTCATTTTCAAGGAACTGAATTGGGATATACCCGGAATCATCTTGTTTCCGTTGAATATTTACGCCTCGTGAGTTACTCATTATTTCTTGTTCAGCTGTTTCAGTAGAGATAATTCAGTAGATTATAATGACAGCTATAAATGTAATAATGAGTATATGAAACTATCGATATAGCTAATTAGAAATATCTATAGTGGTATTCACCCTATTACACCGATGGTCCTACGGTAGTAAAATTTTGTATGTTGACGTATTAGATCTTTTAGTGTGCGTAAAATATACTAGTGTTGCACATTTCTTTACGTGTGCGTTTATAATGACACAAAATGTTTTGAGTAAGTGTGCGTCAATTTTAATGTAGTGGTTACCTCCCCTCCCCCAAGAATTGACAGAACATTTTGTTCGTTGAATTATGCGTGTTGCGGGTCCATTTTGTTAATTTGTTCGAGCCAATGAATAATGATTCTACCCTGCCAACATGTCGGTCCGTGAGTCTGTGGGAATACCATCCAAAAATATTTTTGGTCTATGGTGAAAACTGAAAATGACACTGATAGCGACACTGGCAGTGACGTGCGTCGATCGACATTGACGTCGTTGTTTGTTGGTTGTGTGTGTTTTGATTATATCGATTTATGGTTGCACGGTTGGTTTTGGTTTCCTTTCCGCAATTACTTATTTCCGAAAAAGTTCAAAAAGTTGATGAAAATGAAATAAGTTTAAATTATACTACGTTTATTTTTTAGCTCGTATATGATCAATAAGTGACCAAGATGACCGTAAGTAATATGATAATCTCTGATTGTATCTAACGACTACTATTTATGTACTTCGTGGCTTACTTAGTTGTTTATTAACATATAATTAACCTATATTCGCCTAAATAAAGGTTAATTGGTTGTGTGTACAATTTTGTAATAAGAAGATTACTTACTAACTGAAGTACGGTTCAGTACGGTTGTTGTTTATTGGGTAGGTTGGTATCTGATCTATTTTATTTATTATGTACCTAGATAGTTTTGGTATTGTTATGTTTATATCAGACTTGTAGTTAATTAGCTACTTATATTTCAGAATTAATAACATCAAGGTTTATCTATTGTCCTATTCAGCAGGTGTATATTCAAATTATTATATTACATGGATTTGATAACTGTACCCTTATGATAACCTTATCTTTGCCAATTTACAAGTTACTTAGGTATTTTGTTGTTTTTTATATTTTTAGTAATCAAATATATGTGACGATTAATATAAGTGACAAAAATCTTATAAAAAAAACTTATGAAATAGTAATAACAGGTGTTTAAAGTTTCCGAATATATTTCTGATATTGATTCAAATGTTTTAAAGATCTTGAATAGCGGGCCCATCTCAGAAACTAAATAATTTGTAGATAATTATTTCGTTAATTAATCGTAATTTTGAAAGAATAGGTTATCTAAACTTAACCCATGTACCTATCAGTGTTCTCGAATATATACAATTTACAATGTTATACAATTAGTAAAGTCAGTAAATCTGAATCTACCAACCTTAGTCAGTATCTGTTAGGTATAATATGCAGATTTAATACAGATTTTAATTTACTTATTCAGTCCATTGATATTTTTATACTAGAGTTGCACCCTACAGAAAAATATTCATGGACATAAATGTACTTACAGTATGTGATATTAAAGCTTGCAGGTTGTATTTACAATAGTTTACATTTAATGATCAGGGACAAAGCGAAGGACACTATAAATACAGGATAAAAATGCACCTATACATGTTGAATTGTTGAAAAAAAAAAACTACCTAATGGTGAAAAATTTCCAGGTTCCATTTTTTTTATTTTATTTATTATGCTGTGTGTTTAAATTACTTTATTCCGATATATTTATTAATTATTACTTTCTTAATTTATTCTGAGGTTAGGGAATGGCCATATCATGTGTTTACAGACACTCCTTTAATCTCCATGTACATTCCTACTGTAAAATGGTAGCATTCTAGTAATAAAATACAATTTATATATAAAAAGGTACAAAATAAAAACATAAAAGTCTTATCTCACCATTATAGTAAATTAGTTAATTGGCTGTGGCGATATTTTTTTATAGGCAATTTCAATTTTTTATCCAAAAAATAGTGTAGGAGTTTTCATATTATGCGTACCTAATGAATGTGAATAGGGATACCATGTTTAAAAAAAATGATACCATTTAGGTCACATAATGTTGAGAAGAGTGATAAAGAATTTTTATTTAATGTAGAATGATTCACCATTTCAATAATTAAATTATTTTGTACATATACATTTTGTGTATATTACCAAAATTCAAATCGTTATTATGTTAAACTCGTTTTCGAACTTTATTAGATACCTTCTTGGAGTAAGAAACCAATGAAAAAATCTGAAAAAATTACCGTACTAAATACCTATTAATTGTTTATAGCAGGGATGTTATGGAGCTCCGAAACCGTAACCGAAACTATCGCTTATTCGGAATAAAAATCTATCCGAATCTGATAATTATAAAAGTTGCGGATAATTTCGGATAGGGGCGGAGTTATGACAGGATTTTGTTTTTGCCTGGCTGAGCCGACACACTAACTGCGCGCGTCCCTGGCATTGTTTATTATTTCTATTGCTTAGTCGTTTACAATTTTAAAAATTCCTAATAACCCAATATCCGAAAGTAACGGATAATCCAAAATAATTGTATATCCGTAACCGCATCCGAAACCGGTATATTATTATTCATATATCCAGATCCGAAATGTCATATCCATAACATCCCTGGTTCTTAGGATGTTAGTAACTTCCACATAACCGTTCCAAGTCGTACCGGTAATTGATTTTGATCGTAAAATCTCTCTTTAATATTTTCATTTCTCGTACATAGATTTTTAATTACCTTTACACAATTGAATTTATTAGTTTTTGACTTACAAAGAAAACAGTGGTGAAAAATTGGATATGGAAGACGTTAACGACTGTTTTGATACAAAAACTCTTTTAAAAAATGTTGTACGTACAATTTTCATGTTCAAAAATATAAGATTAAAGTCAGCACAGTGCATATCGACTTTATATCCAGTAGACACTTTGTACAAGGCGACCGTTTTCAGATACCACACTAGGGAGATAGATATCATGTACACCAACGCAACGCCTAGTAAACTTAGGCCCCTCAAAAATCTTCAAGTCTAAGAATACATAAGTGGGCGACAGGTCGGGCTAACAATCGGGGAATGAGCTGAGGTGCGGGGGAGGTGACACCCCGCATACCCGCGCATCGCCCGCGCGATCCTAGCCTTAGCGCTGCACGAGTACGCATTATCGCTATCGATAGTTATCGATTTTGATCTCGCTCACATTTTTCTTTGTTACTGTGTATTAAAATGACTTTGGTAACTTTCTCGTCATGTTTTAAAACAGAAAAACCAATAGTTCATTCTAAAACACGAGAACTAGCCAGAAAAGTATTATTACTTTTCTGTAAGTAAGTTTTTAATTTAAAAAATGTGACATCGAACGGAAAAATAATTACTATAATTATCCTGTGAGTAGATCTGAATAAAATATTATTATAAAATATTTTTTCATTTTACTTATAGTTGAAAAAAATAAAATATCGGTATTAACTACCTAGTACATGATGCTACATCACTAGAAAAATATCATCCCGACCTGTCGCCTACTATAGGTCGGTGTAGCATGTCTTGATGACATACCACCGTGTAGGTATGTTTGTTATGTAGCTCGTCGTTCTTTTTCACAACATGACGTGAAAAGCACGTGCTGAAACAACAAGCTAAAACAACAACAATAATGACTAAACAAATAAACAACGCGATTTGTTTGTGTTTTTGTCCGTTCGTTTGCAGCTATTTATTTCACATGTCAAGTGCAGGTGGTCGGTGGCACGCAGACTTATTCTCATTCGTCAAAATGTTCTGTACAACTTACACGTATTTAGTAAGTAAGTGTGTTTACGTAACGAGTCGTCAGTTATTGTTTAACATAAGTCACTTTAAAAATAAAATAAAAATTATAGTAGTTTTAATATTTATTTAATAATATGTAGTTTCTATTTTTACTTAATTTAATTATGTAATAAATTAGTATTTTGCTATAATTTCTTTAAAAAAAAAAATACGCGCGGAAATATTGAAGGTTATTTTAAAATTTTGGTGCTAATTCTGTTACGATTAAATTAAATTTGACACAACTCAAAATACAGTGTTCCCTGGATGTAGTGCACATACGACGAGGTGAAAAATGTTCATAATATATTGATTCAAAAAATGTGGGAAAAAATAATAAAAAAATGAATTAACAAATTATAGGCAGTAATAGACGATAATTTGAGTGACCGCAATTCTCTTAGTTTTGTGTTCCTACCAACAGAATTAACACCAATGTCAGTTTGACTATCAACTAGTTCTCTTTAAACTCGGTCTAATTTATTTATTTCTGTAAACTAGGACGTCAATAAAACCAAATTGGCTTTCATTGAACGATAAAATATTTAACTGCTTGCATACAGATCGTCCAAACGCAATGGTCAATGATGTCAAATTAAATACCTGAATTTACATGGACCCCAGAGGATACCATATCATCATCGTCATCATCATTTCAGCCAAATGACGTCCACTGTTGGACATAGTCCTCCCCCAAGTTTTTCCACAACGACCGGTCCTGTGCCACTTGCATCCAACGGTTTCTCGTTTCTTTCATATCATTATTAGCAGAGTTGGGCAAAATTTTATTGCAATTAATTAATTGCTAATTGCAGGTGATGTCACAATTAACAATTAATTGTGATTTGTTCGCGATTGACAAACAAACCAAAATTAATTGTTAATTGTGACATCACATGCAATTTGCAAGTAATTAATTGCAATTAAATTTTGCCCAACTCTGATTATTAGTAATATCTATCTGGTTATGACGCATCATTACTCATGAAAATCCTGTTAATGTGTCATAAGGCTGTGTTTGTAAATAGTTTCCCGCGAAACCCAATAATTTTGTTTTAGGTAAGTAATTTATTATTGATAGAATCATCTATGAATGCTAATTTAACAAATTTAACAAACCAAAACTATTTGTTCTTTACTAATTTTCCTTAAAATTCTATTTTCCTCCCGCGTAAATAACAGTATTAGCGAATTCTTGAATCACCGCAATGAGACATGTTTTGTGGAATTGTGACAAACTTATCAAAATATTATTAAAATTTCATACCAATTTGGAAGGTTTGAATTTATTTTTTACCCGACTACGGCGGAGGGTTATTTAAGAATAAGGTACGTCCTTTACAAAGGCTATTGCTAGGTGTTTTATTTTTATTATGTGACTTCATTTTGTTCGGAAATTATTGAGTTAAAGTATTATAATTTGGGGGCGTCCATAAATTACGTGAGGTGATTTTTGAGATTATTCGAATGTTGAGATTTCGTGAGATTTTGCTCGACCCCCTCCCTCCCCCTCTAATCTCACGTGAGACTTTTCAAAAGCTATATTCTAGAGGAGAAACATGTTTTACTTAATTTAACCCAGTTTTCTTGCAATGTTCAACTGTTTCTTGCGGTAAAAAAAATTACGTGAGATTTGCCAGGACCCCCTCCCCTCCCTAAATGCTTCACGTAATTTATGGACGCCCTCTTTCTTACTTCATAGGTATTTTTTTATTTTATAGTGTTAGGTTTGACGAGAGACGTATTCAAACCCATGATAATTTATGCTTAAATGTAACAAAAAAAATATAAAGAAATAAAAACTATTAAAAACACTAATAAATGACAGAGAAAACTTGCAAAAAGTTTCAGAACGTGGGCCACCCTTACGCTAGGGAGCGACTATTCATTCATTCATTGCCACATCTTAAATTATACAATGGAATAACAGTTATGGACTATAAGCGAATTTACTCGAGTAAATAAACTTAATACGTTTTCCCTTTTTAATACTTTATTATATTCATTTTATTTCTTTTATTCAATCATTTATTTTATTTTTGGAAAATTAAATCCTCCAATAAGTCCCTCGTCTTACCTATATCCTGTATAAGTGGCATAATTCAAATAAAATCATTATAAACATCAATTTATAAAAGTCCATAAAAAACACAAACAAAAAGTTGTTTAAAAATATGCCCATTCATAAGCGCAGATCCAAAGAACATAAAGCAATAGCCACTCTCTAATCATAATCTATATTATGTAAACATATTATCTATATTTGATTGATTCCCATAACATTGTTATCTTCGACACTCGAGCGAGGATCGTTCTAAGTCACCTTTAATACCTGTTACTGACCACCTAACGTATGTCTACGTCTATGTGCACATTCGCAAGTGTAGTGTTCTAAATACCCTAACATTGTTTCGACGACTCGTTACGTGGGCACACCGCCGCATACTCCGCGATAAAAAAATAAAATAAAATAAAATATTTTTTTATTGAATGTGGAATGATAATGTACACTCTGCAGGCCGAAGGTCGGGTGACGGGTCGCCGTTTCTTTCTAACACTGGTGATTGGGATATCCGCTGGATTTAGTTTTGCATACATTCTATTAACATCGACTGGATTCACTATGCAGACGTACAGGTAACTCCTATCTCTATCCGTTATTGTTTGCATGGCGTATTTATTTTTCTTATATTTTATTTTTTTGCTATTTAAAAAGTTGCATGCAGCATGGAGGTTTAACTTGCTTTTTTATTGTAAAATTGTAAAATTAAATTTAACAAATGTGTCAAAGATAAAATAGTCAGTTTCTTTTGTTAATTGACTATTTTTAAAATGAATACCTCAACATAATAGTGATAATACCTCAAAAAAGGAATACATATAGAGTAGTTTCAGTCTAAAAATGTGGAAATGTGTGATTATTTTAATAATCAAGTTTAGTGGAGGGGCGTGTATTTTAGACTGAACGGACTCTACCTACTTACGGATGCGTATGCTTATCAAATTAAAATTTTAGTCCTTTGGTCGAGGAAAATCCTGTTTCGATATCAAAAATTAACTGCAAAAATTAATTTATTAATATTTGTTATATTAAATACAAGTACTTACTACTTACCTAATTATTGTATAATGACGTAGGTTACAAATTCTTAAATTCTCCAACCACATTCTTATTCTGCTGTCGTCAAATCACGAATTAACTGAACTTGACACGTCTAAAATTATTTCTGTCTTGGAAATACGTCACGACCGTGGGAAGGCACGATGAGGGTGGCATAGTTCAGGGGGCGTCTATAAATTAGGTGGTTTTTGTGATTTTTCGACCCCCCCTCCTCCCTCGGTGAGATGTCGTGAGATTTGGCTCGAACCCCTCCCTCCCCCTCTAATCTCACCTGAGATTTTTCAAGAGCCATATTCTAGTGTAGAAACATGTTTGACTTAATTTAACACGTGAGATTAGGTGAGATTTTGCTCGACCCCCTCCCCCCTAAATGCCTCACGTAATTTATGGACGACCCCTAAGAAGTTTCGTCAAGTTTGGTGTTTACAGTTGCCTGCGTGTCCAACATAAGCAGAGCCCTTATTACGTGTGTAGATAATAAAGAGAGCTTAGTTGGAAATGTTTGCTTTAGACATCCTGGCGACAACAGAATCAGCACCAATAGAGGAAAATGGGGTGCCACTGACTTAAACCAGTGACGTCACATAAAACATTATCCTCACAAATATTAACTCGTTCCCATTTTATTTTCGATCAGAAATTAAACATCTGTGATTTTGTGGAATGAGTAATTAATGTACTACTGTTACACTGTTAATAAATTTTATCGGACCATGCAAAAAAAATCCCGGTGAACTTTGTACCACCTAATAATAATAAGTAATCCGAAGTGACATATCTCATGCCAAATAACCAATTAAGACTTTGGGGCTTCCTAAACCAACCATGTTTTGGAGGGAACTAAACAAAAAAAATGCAAATCGGTCGAGCCGTTTTCGAGTTTTAGCGAGACTAACGCACGGCAATTGATGTAGGTATACTCCATTTGTTATAGCATTAGACAGAAGTTAAAAAAGGTTATTTTTAGTGTCCACTTTGTAACAAAAGTACAAATAACATGTTACAGTTATGATTGACGTCGAATTTATTATAATCTATTTATATACCAGCTTGTCACACCTAACTGTAATTATTTTAATTATTTATATTATAAAATAAATTGTTTTTCATTTAAATATTATCATTTCAGTCAAATTTAAAATTAAGTGACAATGCTAAAAACCTAAAAGAAGCAGGGGTGAACAATACCGGGAATGTGTTTCATTCCACTATAATCCTAACAAATCTAAAATGTTACCTAATCCGTTCAGAGGTTATGACAGCAGGGTATTTCTAATTTTGTCGGATTATGTTGTCTATGAAATTGACGTAAATAAATTTCTGTAAGTGTTTGTCATTGAGTCATTCACCATCATTTATTTTTTCATTAATTTTTTGTTGTCTGTTTAAAATGTGTGATACGATGTTATTATAAATAAAACATAGTATAAAAAGTACTTTTATTTTGGTTATCGAAGTATTTAGCATTGTTTTATGTGAAAACAATTTTAATGTAACCACTCTAAATAAAAGTTGTTTTGACTTTGAAATAAAATGTTTTGGATCCCTGCTTCTACGAGCCTCTTATTTCTAATGTTATAATAAATGGGGTATAGGTATATATAGATAGAAAATAGAAACAGAAGATAATAAGAATCTTGCATATCTATAGAGAATACTAGCTGTCCCGGCGAACTTCGTACCGCCTTAGAATTAACGTTGTCCGAAAAAGAACTAAACCCCCCCCCCCCGTTTCCCCGTTCGTCGTCTGTTCTTCTCCTTTCCCGCAAATAAAGGGTTCCGTACCACCGTAGAATAAAAACGTCAAAATCATCAAGTTTCTTGTATGGGGACCCCCTTTGTTTTCAATTTTTATTTTATTTTTAGTAAGTATTTGTTGTTGTGGCGGCAACAAAAATACACTTTCTGTGAAAATTTTAACTCTTTACCTATTACGGTTCGCCACACAGCCCGATGACAGACGGACGGACAGTGTAGGCTTAGTAATAGAGTCCCCCCTCCCCCTTAATTTTATATTTATTTTTTATTGTTAGTATTTGTTGTTGTAGCGCCAACAGAAATATACGTTCGGCGAAAATTTCAACTATAGCTATTACGGTTCGTGAGATACAGCCCGCTAACAGACATGGATGACGGATGGACAGCGTAGGCTTAGTAATAGAGTCCATCATGAAGGGCAACCTTCCACTGACCCATCGACATGTGTATCCTGCCCGTTCTTACTTACGGCGCCCAGACATGGTGGTGGAGCATTGGAGCGCAGCATTTTGGGTGTAAAACACACTGATAGGGTGCGGAACACCTTGCTGCGTTCCATAACCCTTATCGCCGATGTAGGAGCGAAAACAGCTACACTTAAGTGGACCTGGGCGGGTCACCTGAGCCGAATGTGCTCAGAAAGGTGGGCCAAAGCGATCACCGAGTGGGGTCCCAAAGCACGACCGTCATCGCCGACGTAGAACCAAAAACGTTGGCACGATGACCTCGACGCTCATCTAGACGGGTGGTATGAAAGAGCCCATGACCGCGATGGATGGAAGAAGATGGGAGAGACCTTTGCCCAGCAGTGGGATACAGTATTTTATTAAGAAAAAAATGGTCCAGCCGTTCTCGAGTTTTGCGCTTAGCAACAAATTTAGCGATTCATCCCTTTATTTTTCGACACTGAACTGTTAAGCCGGAAACCCACCTCGGTGCACGGAGAGGCCACGCACACGGCCACGACTACGTTCTGCAAGAAAATGTATGGATGACGTCATTCTCCGTGCGCCGCGGTGGACACGGTGACATACATTTTCGTGCAAAGCGAAGCTTGACCCACGTGCGTAGCGTGTGCGTGGCCTCTCCGTGCGCCGCGGTGGGTTTTCGACTTAATGTGCACAACGCGGATCTATTTCTTGTGATGAATTGCCCATGAAATAAATTTGCAAGAATTTATAGTCGCCATCCGCCATCTGACACCGGCGTTCATTACGCCATCTATTGAAAGTAATTTGAATCATACGTAAAATATGGGTTTTTAGCGCTTTCCGGGCAATTTTTCCATTTTTTTTAAATTTATGAACCTTCCTTGAACTTCACGGAATAATCTAAAAAAAAAATCATCTAAATTGGTCCAGCCGTTCTCGCGTCAAGTAATGACATGAAATAGGGATTCATTTTTATATATATAGATTATTTAAGAGCTTAATACTTAGGACCAGTGTGAAACATACACAAGTATATTAAGGTACTTCTTAGTATTATAACTATTACCTACGTTAGTTAAATTACGTAAAACTAAAATACAGAACAGGAATAACCTGTTTGTAATCGTTTATTGAATACAATTGGATTCTCTTTTCCTTCCGAATTGTAACACTATAATTAAAAGAAAACACCCCTTTCAAGTTAGTAAATAATTAATACTTTTTATTTCTCATACGTATTTTTTATTGTTTTTTAAGTATATTCCATTAAAAATATATAATGTACTAGTTTTTGGTATGCATAAGCTGAATAACTTAACATTTTACGAGCCAGACCCAACTAGCGCATAAGCGACATATGCAGATAGAGGTTTTAGCTTACAATGGTTTTACAAAGCATTTTCAGGAACAAAAATTATTTGTAATGCCATTGTAAGTCCATAATAAGTTTCTATAGCGGTATATGTATTCATAACCCGTAAACGACGTCTTAGAACTATTTCTAATTAAATAAATTGGGTATATCGCGAAAAACGGTACCAATAAAATAAATTACATTATTTTTTCACGACTATATTTTGTTCGGAATTCTATGATGCGTACACTTTTTTATCTGTTTAACGTTTACCTATTGAGCTCTAGTCATATCGCAATCATGGTCTTACTGACCTAGTCATATGGATATCTAGACCAAAGATACAGACCCATCAATAGCCTATCAGAGTGCAGAACCTAGAATACTTAACGTCAAGTGCATACTGGAACTATGCTTGTTGCTCAATGCAACAAAAATGGCGCAGTGTCTTAAAACGTCCACATTAACTATTCTGATGTCGCTATGTCACGATTAAAGTAAATTGACACATATAAAAATATTGCTGTCTTGCTCATACACTACAACCATGAAAAGGATGGCGTTAGTTAATTTAGTTCACCATTGGCGCTAATTCTATTTGCACACCAACTAAACTTTATACTCTTAATAAACTTTACTTAAAGTGTACTATACACTCGTTCTAATCATGGTCGTAATATATGAAGGAAGACGGGATAATTTTTAGTTGTGTTAAAACAAGTTTAGTTATAAAATGTACAGTGCGCGGGCTAACTCGGCCGGCCTGAAGTTAGTTCTAGCGGCGTCGCAACAGAAATTTTTCATACGAAACATCTATTGCGACGGCCCCCAGAACGAACTTTCAGTGGTGATTTTTCTTTTCTTTTTTCACTATAATATTGAAACTTGCTGTAGGTGTTCATTTGAAACTGATTGCCTCGGTTATTAAGTATCAAACCAATTTCGAAAATGTTGTTAGTAATGGATAATATATTGGTAAAAGCTTGACTCGGTTTGCACATATATTTAGGACATTGGTTTTCGTAGCTACTGTAAATAATTTGTATAAAGTTTTAATATACCTATTAGATTAGCTTGTTATCACTCGATGCGTTGAGTAACCTGCCTACTATATTATTATCTAGCTAGTGTACTCGTAGCGTAGTTTCCGTTTTCATGCTTATGGCTATGTCATGTATACAGCTTGCTCAATATTTTTTCAGTAGAAAGTGGTGAATAGAACTTATTAACATACTGTCGCCAATTCTGTAAAACTAAACCAAACGGCACCTTAATTATACAGGGTGAAATTAAAATCATGGGCATCATGGGCATCCTTTTAAAGTATGACTACAAATGATTCAGAATATTTTGGGAAAATAAATAATAAAAAATATTGCTCGAGTAAGCAAATAATCAAACCCGTTAACTGTTATTCCTTACCTGGGTAATCATTTTTTATCAATTGATTTGTTAAATAATATTCCCTATAAGTATTCTGAATTATGTGTAGAATCACCGTTTAAAAGGATGCCCATGATTGCAAATTCACCATGTATACTAAATTTAATTTGTCACTATCAAAATAGGTAATTGAAATCAAGGAAGTATACATTTTATTTCAATATGTTATGTTATGTTATGTTTATGTTTGTGGCTTATGGCGGAATATTTGTTGACAAATTTTTGAACGTCTTGAAATGTGACATAACTCTAATTCAAATACTTATTTTTGTACTCTTTATTTTTATTAATTGGTTCAAAATGATCGTTAGAAATGTATTTTATGTGAAATATAATGTTATTTGTTAAAGTACCATGAGCTACTTTTACATTATTCCAACTGAAAATAAAATGTTTTCGATAGTTTAATTGACTGTGACTTGATAAATAAATGTAGTACCTAGGTATAGAGATAGTTTATTTGTGTTAATCATCGGAATAAATAGCAGGTACTTAGGTGTTTGTACGCCATATGTTTTCTCCTGTTGTTATAATAACAGCTGTATTTGCAATTAGTAAGGGCCATATCAGTAGTAGGGATTCACCGGTTCTAGCTCACGGCCAAAAATATTGTGGCTCACCAAAAAAAAAAAAAAAAAGCTCATTCCATCGATCCGTGGGTCGACGCCGCCTAAAAAAAAAAAAAAAAAAAAAAAAAAAAAAAAAAAAAAGTTTGGTGTCTTTTTGGGGGTTTTCGGTCATGCCCGATCGATCTGTGCTATTCCCGCGTTGATATCTGTAACGGTTCCTGAGATAGCTTTCAGACTCAGCGGCCTCGTAAAGGTTTTATTACGGTCGCCTATTGTATTCAAGGGTGCTATTGTGTCAGTACTTCACGAAGCTTAATGAGGGTCGGCTTATTGTTCCCGAGGGCCGTTTGCAATGAAAGACTTATTTTTTTTTGTACATTTTTATTTATCGATAAAAAAGGGATTTAAACATTTCATAAAGTAATATATCATTGTACAGTGTATTCGTATCGAATATTCTTATGAAATCAGACATTGTATTATCATTGAATTTATAGTACAAATACAATAAACAATATTCACCGCATACGGATGTGAAATCGTTTTGTAGCCTATTGCTATTAAATTGCCATTGTTTGGAATTTCTCTTCAAAAATGATCTGTGGTAACCTGTTGGTGGTCGACCATAAGAATCAAAATATTGTCCGATACTATTGTCATCGATGTGAATGGCGATCCAATGGCTTCCAGGTCTTGTATCAGGGTCTAAATTAGATATAATATATGTAGGAGTATGAATGTGTATTGGCAATCGGTTAGCTGCATACACATTATATTGTAAGCTTGGATGAATTTTACATAAACTTTTTTGTATATCTATTGTGTTCATAATGATCACCTGGCGCGTTGTAAGCTGTTATCGATTCGACTTATCACATGCAAGTGTAAAATTTAATGTATTAACAGGGTATTTCTAGTCTGCTGAGATCATGGAAATAATACAAGGTAAAATATGCTGAAAATTATGTCTTTATTCAAATTTCAATGAATAGCTGCGTATAACTAGTACAATGAATACTTAAAACTACATTTTTTTACTTAAAACTAATACAATGAATACTAACCTAACCTAACCAAAACTAATACAATACTAACCTAACCTAACCTTAAGGCCAATTATCTTCATCAAACAATACACGCATAAATACATGCATATTATTATCGATAAACCATTTCTTAAGTAAAATTACAGTTTTTAATGCACTATGCTTCTTATGATATAAACAATTTACCGTACTTCTGGTATTATCATACAATTGATTTAATCGCAATAAATCGGGGGCACCTTTTTCACTAATATCTGCTACACTGCACTTATTACAAATATTTTTTATCCACTTGATTTTTTCCGTTCCAAAAACTAAAATTTTTTTATTTGTTAAAATTGGTATAATCACACGTTTGAACTCGCGATAGTCAATGAAACCGGCACTCCAATAAAAATCGTGTCGTCTTTCTATGGAAGAGACGTTTTTCTTTTCTGCGTCTGCCAAATTGTAATATGGGCATGGTGGTTTTATTAAAAACACCTGGGTATAATCTTCCGTAGCTAGTGCAAACTCCTTTATCAAGAAAACATTGTTGGAAACTTTAAATCCTTGTAAATCGACAAACATGACGTATTCTGGATTCATGATTATCTTTTAAACTGATGTCTACTCAACTGGGCGATGTAACGTAATGAACGTTCGTTTGCCATGCGTCTTATATAGATATCGCGACGTCCCATTGTTATTACGGTCGCCTTTTGTTCACTGCAGACGAGTACAAACATGAATCCTGTACATCGAAAGATCCCCTAACAATGAATGCCTCCCTCTATTCACAGATAACAGCACGACGGGGGGTGCAAGTTAGGACGACACGACGCCTATAAATCATGGCATTAACATTGTTCTCCTGTCCCTTTGACGGTGGTCAAGTCGAGACGTGACACATGATAAATTAAATTCGACAGGTTCAATTAGGTTCGACATTCGACGTGACAGGTAAATTCTCAAACGATGAATAGTATACAATGAATAGAACATAATTAACAAAGAATTTGAGTTATCTACATCCGTCACAATAATATGAAGCCTAAATAGGGAATTTAATGTTTTAGCTACTATAATCTACTGATACATTACGGTTTTTATCAATTTCAATAACATTATCGAACTCGGCATAAACGATACAGTTTATGGTTTGTGAAAGTGCTGATTCAAAACGAACTTCCAATCTCACGCTACCATGTTTTATAAGATTCCAATGGCCTGATGAGCTAGCTGATAAATCAGGTGTTAAGTCGAAAGCTAATAGACAATATCCTTGTGCATATTGTTCCCTAGATATGCCATTACCTTCATTAAGGAAATGTATACCCGTTCCCGAGAATAACGTGTGATAAGCTGAAGTATACATATTATTCTCGAATGATGGTTGTAAAGCTTTGGAAGGTATTTGTTGCCCATCAATATATAAACTAAATGTATTAAAATCGTGATTTTCAAAATTAAATGGATTTTTTGTGAGTTTACCATTAAAGCCTGCGTTATTAACAAATCCTATTATGCATCTTTTAGGTACTTGTCCTAGAAAAATGTTATCTAGTGCTTTTCCCTGAACCCCCGATGGTATTGTCAAAACTTTAACTTCAGCACGCGTAATAGGATATTTAGCTGTAGTAGAGGCTAACACTTTTTGATGTGCAAGTAAAACTGTTGGATTGATTCGCGCTCTACGAACAATAAGCGTTGCATCAGTAATACATACTTTCAATTTTAAATCGTCTGAAGAAGCCATTAAGTTGAATGTTTCTCTGGAACGAACTAATTTAACAGACATCTCAACACCATTAATTAAAAACTTTTCTTGGTTGAATATATCACCATGTAGATGCCCAATCATTTCAATTTCTTTACTTTCAGCTGTTAATTTACTTCTTTTAGTGAATCCTTCATTTTTCTCATCGGTTGAATCCATTTTCCCAGCTGTATCTTCATACCAAAGACTGCATGTTAGGTGAGATTCTTTTGATGCAGGAGCATAATTCAACAAAGTTTCCATGTAAGCACGATAGGCGTATGTATTATTTGGCGGGGATACAAGTTTTTGGTTCAAATAAACATCAAGCTGACTAAATAATGAATGTAACCAATTGTTTATTGGTGCCACTGTCGTTGTAGCTAGCAGTTTTGTTGAGTCTTGGTTTAATATCTTTGCTTTAATATGAATCATAGTATGAGACAAATCTATGTAGTCATCACCGGTTCCTGGTACTTGAAATTCGATGGGGCCATCATCGGCGAGAGATGAAATAGGTTTGTAATGTATCCACATTCCATGTTCTATACTTGTTTGTGTAGATGGTAAAGCAAATAAATCTAGCTCCGACTTAATGCACTCACAAGAATGATTGTGTAGAAAAGACATTTTATTATTATTATTATTATTTATGAAAATATATCTTTGATATTATTACGTGTCAACTTTGATTTTTTGTTAGCACCTTTCACCTTAGCACGTAGCGGTGGAATGAATGAAGCCAGACGTTTTTTCTTAGTTATATATCCTGATCCAGACATATTAATTCGATCAATTTTCTCATCGGCTTTTCTTTTTAAGTTTGACCCAGCCTCTTTCAATCGAGTCTTAATAGAATCTTCCATAGGACGTGCACTAACCATATCCGATAAAAGCCCCACACCTGTATTTAAAACCTCTTTACCGATCGCTCGAGCTCCACTAGACAACAATGGTAAAACAGATCTGAATAAACCTCCTAGAAAGCTACCAATTCCATGACCGCGCTGATATGGTGCCCCTTTATAAATTACTCCAATACCTGATCCACCTTGATGTGAATAGTAATGTTCGTAGGGACAACTTGTATTATAACGTTGGGGATGCATTATAATTTTTTAAAATGTAGTTTAATAGCCACAGTTCCGAACTGGAATGGTATTTTATGCCCCGTGCTTGATCTTATATCTATTTCAATGGTATCAAACTCTCTACGCATGACAGGCAAGTAGTGAGGTGGTGAGAAAACATGCATTTTATTAGCACCGTAAATATATTTTGAAGGGTCTAAAGGTATTATTCTGAGAAGAGGGGTCATTACATCTCCGACGATCTGTGGTTCGATTATATCACAATAAACAAATAACTGAGATGGCAACCCTAAATGTAAATTCGCTGGGCACTTTCCAAGACTCTTAGAAACAAGGTTTTTATTAGGTTCAAATCCTAGTTGAAGAGACAAATTAGGCGATAACGTTATTGATTTTAATGCTTCATCATTTACAGTAACAAATACGAACTTTGATATCTCATCATAGCGAAACTTCACTTTCTCCCTCAAACTGTTTAGTGTCACTATAATTTGTTCAATATTATCATAGTTAGTGGCTGGTATATGAGTTTTGTAGTACGCTAGAGAGGTACTAGGAGTGCCGGTATTGTTGGGTATTTTCATCCATTTACTTATGTAAACAACGTTTTCATGTTCTTGAACAGTAAACATCGTGCATGGATATTGGAATTCAACCACACCAACCGACCACGATCCTTCCAATATAATTGCTTTAGGTAATTTTGTTGAAAAAAGAGTTGTTGAGTTTTCTGGAAAGTATTCCATAGAACTATTACTAAGTAATGTTAAATAAAAACTTTCTTTCATCATAGATTTTCTAAACTAGAAGCCAAAATCCAAGAGTTAAATTTATCTGGATAACCTTTCCACTTCACTAACACTTGCTTTCTGTTGCCAGAGTAGCGAGTGCTAATTATTTTATCTATTTTATAACTGGAAGTGGGGTTATAATCAATTTTTTGCAATTCTCTTTCATAAAAAGTACCCACTATCGGTTCATTTTGCAAATCTTTCAGTGTATATACTATCCATGGTGATCTATCTATTATTGAAGATATCATAAAAATTTCGTCACTCCAGTTGGATTCATAACCTTTTTGGAATATATGTTTAAATTTTGTAATTCGTACATGATCACCAACATGAAATTTTGGTGTTGGTGTAATATCTGCAGCTTGTTTTCTACCCTTTTCATATAAATTATTCCAAACAGTCATTATATTGTTTGAATTTACATCACAAGGACACATTTTAATACTGGAATGGTAACTATGATTATATGCATATAATAAGTCTTGTAAAATATCTATATACCTATATGTATTTTTATGGGTAAAATAACGCCACATTTTCATCTTGAGTGTTCTTTGAAATCTTTCTACAATGCTTGCTTTAATATCAGGATTATTTGTTGTATAATAGTTTATATTTTTGCTCCTAAAATACTTTTGTACATCTTTTGAAACAAATTCAGTTCCTTTATCAGATTGTATATGTGTTGGAGTGGTACCGGCCTCATTAAATATGTGTTCAAAACATTTTTTTATAGTCTCAGAATTTTTATTTTTCATTGACATAGCATAAGCATATTTAGTAAATACATCAATAACACAAAGAATGTAATTATAACCATCATTATATTTAGAATAAGTTCTCATATCACTTAAATCAGCCTGCCAAAGTTCATTTAGATTAGATAAAATGTATTTATTCCGAGGGAATCTTCTATGTACTGGCTTATGAAGTGTGTAAGTTTCTTGAGCTTGCAACCATTTTTTGATGTCGCCTCTAGTCATTTTACCTTTCATAGCTTTTACTAGATTGAGTATACTACCATATCCGGCAGGATGTGATACATCATAATATATTTTATTAATTTCTAGTAAGGAGTCCATTTTTCCCAGTCAATCTTTTTCTTTAGTTTTCTTTGATACTTATCAGCACTACTTGGTGTAGTATAGATTTCCTCTTCCACAGAGTGTTGTGTAGGATCATCCGATTGGAGTTTATTTATGTATTCACTTCTGTTTGGATTTCCAATGTAAGCTAATGGTATTTTAATGTCTTTCAGTGCTTTGGCAAAATCTTCCCAACCTTTCGGATTACTTTTTTTCAATGGTCTAAGAAAGTCGTTTACCAAATCTATGATATTACTTCCGGGAATTTGTTTGTTATCTATGGTGACAGTACCGCTGTCGTTCCAGTGAATTTTGTTTTTACTCAATGATATTGTATTAAGCAATAACTCACCCTTTTTTATATAAGTTTTTGGTATTAAACTTAAAATTTGTCTAGGTGTGTATATATGACTTTCTTGCTGTTGTTGTTGTTGCTTCACGTCGTCTTTCGATGTCTGATTCACAACTAAATCTTTACCAGCGATTTCAGCTTTTATATTAGAAACTTCATTGTTTGCAGTGTCTCCGACAGCATCGATATTGGAAGTAATTATTGGTAATTCTATAGGTTGACGATCTGCTTCGGTAAAGTGTAGATATCTTTGCAAAATTTGTTGATATAAAATCCATTTTTTTCTATCGTCCATATTACTATTCAAAATCTTTTGCATTTCGATGTCTAATCTTGAGGTAGGATTTTCAATTTTGTGATGATTGTTGTTTTGATTTAATTTCTCTAATAAACTTGGATCAATAAGTAACATCTTTTTGGCGTGCTCCATTTTTAAACAAGTGAATTAACTAATACACTCAAAATGGAACCCAATATAATTGGTAGGAATGCACCACCTTTTTGAATGATTATTTTCTTTCGTATTTTATCTGTTCCTTTACGTACCAACTTGCGAAGTATACTCTTAAATTTACCAAGTTTTTTCTTTTCTTTATCTTTAAGCGGTACTTTGCCCTGGAGAACGTTATAAATACACTCACAAATGCAGTTTATTTCTTGCTCGTCACACGCTTTTAATAGGGCTCGTTGATATTTCGGTTTAAGAGTGTGTAGTGCGCTTAGTAAATTCTTGTGCGTCTGGATGCTCTGAGACATTATTTGTAAATGATGGGAATTTGTTGGTTCTTGGCATATTTAAACCCTTTTGTGGGGACATATACAGTGCAATATCCATCTGAGGGGAATATTTTCGTTTTAATACGACATGTTTCATTGGTGTCTTGTTTAAGATCAACCATTAAATATCCATGTGCTTCTTTAGTGGAGTCATTGTATGCATCTTCAATGAATTTTGAATTTTCTGGTGATACTTGTCGCGCTAAGTATCTAATTTGGGTTTTATCACGAGGGTTTTTGAAATAAATAATATAGTTTGAATTCAAAGAAATGTCTCTTTGACCTTTACCTTGGTGGAATAAATTTTGTGTAATATAGAATACACTTAAGTTTCTATGATGACTGCCTTTAGTAAAAATATCAACAATTCTACCATCAGATTCTCTCATAAGATCGTCGATAATTACAAGGTTTGCCTCCTTCCCATCAAACATACTTAGATCTGGTATACCTTGATAATAGTTTACGTTTGGTAAATTGTATAAAGGTTGCATTTCATCGAAGCACCAAGTAATTTGACTGAACTGTTTGTTGCATATCTCTTTGATGGATTGAATAAACTTTGTAACGAATATAGATTTGCCACAACCACTTGGGCCTGCAACTATGGCAGTAAACGGATGAATAAATTGGAACATTATTAAACACGTGTAGATTCTTAGAGGGTATTGAAATGAATAAGACAGTGTTAGAAAAATATACATTTATATTTGGATAAATAAAAATACATTTTACACAATATGACACAAAAAATCTTACAGAAATTTAATTACATGTTATTATTTTCTCAAAAATATTTAAAATCTTAAAATTTACCTAAGATTTTATAAAATTACATATTTATTTATTCATTTACACAGAATTATTATCGCAAAATATTTAAAATCTTAAAATTTACCTTAGATATTATAAAATTACAATTTTATTTATTTACATAGTATAACACAAAAATATTTATTACAATTGAAAGTGCATTCTTTAACTTAACTTAACTTATAATGACCCCATGCTAATGTATCAGTTTGATTTGGCAAAATATATCGTTTTGTATCGTTATAGGACAAACAGAGAGCCGTAAGCCCACCCCCCTCCCCCTCCCTCCATCCCACTCCCCTTCAGGTCGGCAATGTGCGAGCAATACCTTTGGTATTGTAAGCATCTATAGGCTACGGTAACTGCTTAACATCAGGCGGGCCGGACGCTTTTTTGCCACCGCAGTCCTATAAAAAAAAAAAAAAAAAAAAAAAAAAAAACAGGTTTTGTTAATTTGTTGAGTGAAGATTGTGTGTTTAATCGATTTAAATCTATACATACTACAAAATAGATTTTTCTTCTCAAAGAGACATGACTTGTAATTTTCAATGTTCATTTTTTTTGTGACACTTTTATTTACACCTTTTGCTTTGGCTATCATTTTATTTTCAACCTTAAATGCATACATTTTAGATCGTAGTCCTACAAATTCTTTCATAATTTTACCATTATTTTCATCTTTAAAGAAACCTATCTTTTTTTTATTTAGATTTGGAAAACCAAATATATTATCAGAAGCATAATCAGATGTATCAAATCGTGTAGCAAGGTCGGGTTTAATATCTTCATAAAAATTGTCGGTAAAAATTTGATATATTAAACTGTCAGTATCAGTGTATAATAATTTTGTTTTATTGCCGAATTTATTTAACATGTAGTTGTAATGAAAATCATACATCAGAGTTTTTGAAATATCTAATATACAAAATCCTAAGTAGATAGGTTTGTTATGAATCAATTTTATTTTTCGTAACTGTACTGCAACTAAGTTTTCAGAAAAAATTGATAAACTGTGAAATTCTGGTTTTGCAATTAAGTCTTGCACGCCTAAAGTTTTACCTCGATTTTCCCAGTGCGTTAATAATTTAACATTAACTCGTTTTTCAATGTTCTCCATTGTTTTACCGAATACTGCGTTGTTCATTAATTTATAAAAATCTTTCTCAAAATCTGATGTTGCTTTTGTTCTTAATTTCGTATTCAGATCTATATATCTTTCTAACCAAGGACTTTGATGAAACTTTAAAATTCTATGAATTTTAATCAATTTTATACCCATCTCAAGACATTGTTTAAGATTTCTATAATGAATTTTATATTTGCTTTTTTTATTAAGATTTGGAATTAGTTTTTTTTCTTTAGAATTACCTGCAATTGTATTTTCTGGACACAGTGGTAAGTCCGAATGTAAATCGTGAAGTTCGACGGGATACTCTAAATCGACTTCTAAAATGAAACCACATTCAGATGTATCTGACACGTCAAAATTAGTATCCGTACTAACCCATTCAAAACTACCTTCTGGAAGGAATTGAGACATAGCCCAACCATAAAGATTGTTAGCATCAAAATATGCAAGATATGACCGAGGTTTTTTCTCATCAAAATCTTCCAAGAATTCATTATTTGCCTTTGCATATCGATTGCTACATTGAGATACACCTCCTCTTATTCCTGCCTTAATAAAAGCCAGTTTATCAAAGTCTGTTAATAGTTCTAGTTCAATTTTTGTGTATTTTAACATAGCGTCCCAACTCAATCCCGGCGCTGTATAATAGTGAGCAGGATCTAAATCATAAGTTGTAATACAAATGTTTCTAAAGTTTTCAAACACATCAGTCAGGAGCAAAACATCAGTTTTTAGGTATAAGTCTGAGTAATTTAACATTTCGCGACACTTAAAATGTTGCCAAACATCCTGAGCACGATGATAATCATCATCAGAAACACTTGAATCGGTCAGTGAACTGTAGAACTGATCTTGACTAGGGAGAGTTGTTAATTTTAAACAGTCATATGATACCATAAATTCGTAAGGATATATACCTTTTTTTCTAAGACGACTAAAGTCTTCATCCCTAGGGAAATTACTTTTAAGTGTGTAGAATTGTTCATCTTTGAGATTCTTAGCTAATTGATCAAGACTGCATGGTAGGAATTTAAAAGAATCTACAAATCTTAAATTGACTCTCTGGTTGTTAATAGTTAATATCTTTGAAAAGGATATGTATCTTTCTTTGTTTTGGGGAATTACTTCCACGTTGCCATCTACAAAATTTAATGCATAGACAATGAAATGTGCATCATAGTGACTGAGATTATGAAGGAATACTGGAATGTGTTGTGGTGTTCGGAATTTTGTTACACATACATCATGCGCAACTCCTCTGAAATCACCTGTGTACCAATCAAAATAGTGAACGTCGTCTCCTTTTAAATCAGTCTCACAAATGTAACAATTTTTTGAATTGTTAATTGTATTCTCATCTTCGGTTGATAGTGGTTTGGGGTGTTTTTGAAAACTATTTTTACAATATATTTTTTTAAAATCTTCATATAAACGTTTCATAAATACTTGCGCGCAGTCTGGTCCACTGTAGGTTTCATATTTTGATAAACTATCATCAAATGAACATTTTATGTAATATCCGAAACTATAAACTTCGTGTTTATTAACGTTGTTGGTATACGACTTAGTCGGGTCATTAGGACATGATTTTATTGGGTTTAAGAATGCCTCAAAATCAGCATATACAACAAAAGGTATTTTTAACTTTCTTTGGAATTTATCAAATTTTAATTTGTCGTTAGATACTGGTTGACCAAACCAATCTTTCGATGTTTTTATATTACTCGGAAGTTCAGTAGATATGTGAGAGCAATCATGCTGTTGGTGGTTAGCCAACCTCTCTTCTGTGGGAAAGTGAAGTAAACACCCATCACAGATCCACACCTTATGATCTTGATTTGAAATTTGTTTTCCGACTAAGCGCGCCAAGTTTTTAATAAAACAGTAATGGTTAGTTGCACTATTGTGTATGTACAATAGATTAACATGTTGGCTTTTACGAGATTTCGTCATAAACAGTGGACCCACCACATTATGTTTCTTTGTTTCTTTGTTTAATTCCAAACCAAAGACATTTATACTGATATTGTTTAACTTTTCAACTTTCGGTATGTCACTCAATTTAACCGGGAAAGATACACCATCGAATTTAAGTTTATTGAAATGTATACTGTAAGATGATGTGCGCTCTGCATTTTTAGCGATGGGAAATAACGCCGAGAGTAATGCCCATTTAAAACATAAATTATCATTATTTTTTACATTAATTATGGCTCTTTTAGCTTTTATGTCTGGGGGTAAATCAACATATGAAGATCCACGTAGAGGATTAAATTTGTTTACATTCATTTCGATATATTTGATCTGTTTGAGACTCCATCCGCTATCTTTTTTCTCGAAAGCACTTATTTTATCTGTTAGAGTGTCACATAAAGATGAAAAGAATATATTTAAGTCGTGGCCTCGAGAAATTTTATAATTAGTGGTTTGAAAATCAAAAGAATTTGTAATATTTTTAGTTTCCTGTACAAAATCGGCATTCAGACAAAAATTTGTTTTAAAAATAATGTGTTTTTCAATGGATTCTTCAATCAAAAGTAATATTTCATTTTTTATGGAATTTAAAAATAATTCCGGTGTTTCAAATACCAAGTCTGATGAGGGATCATTTTTACTTTTAATTTTATATGTTATGATTCTTCGTCCAAAAGCAGATTCAACAACGGAAACATTTGTCAAAGAGTTGTGCAATTTCAAAAGATTATTTTTATGTATGTTACTTCTTAAATGATTTGCGAAATATCTCCTACTAAATAAAAGCTGACATGTGTTACAATTTACCTTATCACTATTAAGAGGACCAGATGATGATGTTGATGATGAAGTTGAAGGTCCTTCTTCAAGTCTTGGTCTCTTCGTATGTATTGTTTCTTTTTCTTCTTGAATACTCATAGTTCTTTTGAGACCACCGCCAATTTGAAGTATTGGTTTACTGTAATAAAAATAAAACATGTTTAAAATAAATCCTACAGATCAATGTCTATTTTATAAATGGTAAATTCAATTTCCATGCAACTTACTTTAAGGTTTTTTCAGCCAGTGCACAGATATTGTAAAGCTCCTCATCGTAATATGAATTACTCAATTCACATTTTTCTGTCTCTTCACAAAGCTCGTACATATCCACATCTTCATCAAGCGTCGAATTGAAGAAGGCACCGATGCAAACTTCGGTACTTTGTTCCATATTGTTTGAGGAAATAGACGGCAGATCTAACATCGATGGTTCAACGTTTTGAAATGATGCTCCTTTGAAATCTACACTGTATATTTATATTAAAACTACTTAGTTACAAAAAAAAAAAAAAATGATTAAAATTAAATAATTGTTATTAGTTATTACTGAAGGAATATTTCTTGCAACTTTTTGTTTTTGAAATTTCTTTTGTTATTTGATAGATAACATTTTTACTATCTACAAAGTTACTATTTTTAATGTCTGTGTAGTATTTAACTCTACATTCAGCATATTTCCAGTGTTGTTGTTGAGGAATTTTCGACAACTTTTTTAGATCATAAATTTCAATTTTTATGAGATGACTTGAATTGATATTGTCATCAGCATTTGTTGATAGATAAGTTATTCCCCCCTCGGCATTAGCCCTTGCAACTGTGGACGATTGCTTTTTCTTCTTTATCGGTGATGGATTTTCAAAGAGCTCATCTAAACTATCCAATGATGTGACCATTGTCTTTCTTTTAATTTCTTTTTTAGGTGAATCTTTGATGGTTAAGTCTTCACAATCATCCGATAGTGGATAATAATAATGTTTGTATGTATTTTCTTCAACATCGAATGAGTTCTGTAACAATTTACATCAAAGTTGTTTATGAACAAACTAATGAATTGATAAAATAAATAAAAAATCTGTACTCATCTAATGAATTGATGAAATAAAACTGAAAACTTACCTCCATTGTGCAGTTCTGAAGATTTTAAAGACACTTAATCACTTTCACAACACTCTTAGATGCACCTGCGTTCACAAATTAACGAATACTGTAGCTCTCAAATTCTTATTTCTCGCTTTTATACCCAATTGCTAGGGAATTTACCTGCTAGCATCATGCGACAAGTCTCGACACGAAATAAGGACCGGGATAACAATGTAATTGTCGTGATTTATAGATGACACGTCCCAACTCGCGCCCCCGCTGGGAATGTTATTTCTGAATAGAGGCATGGCATTCATTGTTATGGAATCTTTCATGTTTCTACTTGTCTGCTTTCATATTTAAAATTGAAAGTATGTATTACTGATGCAACGCTTATTGTTCGTAGAGCGCGAATCAATCCAACAGTTTTACTTGCACATCAAAAAGTTTTAGCCTCTACTACAGCTAAATATCCTATTACGCGTGCTGAAGTTAAAGTTTTGACAATACCATCGGGGGTTCAGGGAAAAGCACTAGATAACATTTTTCTAGGACAAGTACCTAAAAGATGCATAATAGGATTTGTTAATAACGCAGGCTTTAATGGTAAACTCACAAAAAATCCATTTAATTTTGAAAATCACGATTTTAATACATTTAGTTTATATATTGATGGGCAACAAATACCTTCCAAAGCTTTACAACCATCATTCGAGAATAATATGTATACTTCAGCTTATCACACGTTATTCTCGGGAACGGGTATACATTTCCTTAATGAAGGTAATGGCATATCTAGGGAACAATATGCACAAGGATATTGTCTATTAGCTTTCGACTTAACACCTGATTTATCAGCTAGCTCATCAGGCCATTGGAATCTTATAAAACATGGTAGCGTGAGATTGGAAGTTCGTTTTGAATCAGCACTTTCACAAACCATAAACTGTATCGTTTATGCCGAGTTCGATAATGTTATTGAAATTGATAAAAACCGTAAAGTATCAGTAGATTATAGTAGCTAAAACATTAAATTCCCTATTTAGGCTTCATATTATTGTGACGGATGTAGATAACTCAAATTCTTTGTTAATTATGTTCTATTCATTGTATACTATTCATCGTTTGAGAATTTACCTGTCACGTCGAATGTCGAACCTAATTGAACCTGTCGAATTTAATTTATCATGTGTCACGTCTCGACTTGACCACCGTCAAAGGGACAGGAGAACAATGTTAATGCCATGATTTATAGGCGTCGTGTCGTCCTAACTTGCACCCCCCGTCGTGCTGTTATCTGTGAATAGAGGGAGGCATTCATTGTTAGGGGATCTTTCGATGTACAGGATTCATGTTTGTACTCGTCTGCAGTGAACAAAAGGCGACCGTAATAACAATGGGACGTCGCGATATCTATATAAGACGCATGGCAAACGAACGTTCATTACGTTACATCGCCCAGTTGAGTAGACATCAGTTTAAAAGATAATCATGAATCCAGAATACGTCATGTTTGTCGATTTACAAGGATTTAAAGTTTCCAACAATGTTTTCTTGATAAAGGAGTTTGCACTAGCTACGGAAGATTATACCCAGGTGTTTTTAATAAAACCACCATGCCCATATTACAATTTGGCAGACGCAGAAAAGAAAAACGTCTCTTCCATAGAAAGACGACACGATTTTTATTGGAGTGCCGGTTTCATTGACTATCGCGAGTTCAAACGTGTGATTATACCAATTTTAACAAATAAAAAAATTTTAGTTTTTGGAACGGAAAAAATCAAGTGGATAAAAAATATTTGTAATAAGTGCAGTGTAGCAGATATTAGTGAAAAAGGTGCCCCCGATTTATTGCGATTAAATCAATTGTATGATAATACCAGAAGTACGGTAAATTGTTTATATCATAAGAAGCATAGTGCATTAAAAACTGTAATTTTACTTAAGAAATGGTTTATCGATAATAATATGCATGTATTTATGCGTGTATTGTTTGATGAAGATAATTGGCCTTAAGGTTAGGTTAGGTTAGTATTGTATTAGTTTTGGTTAGGTTAGGTTAGTATTCATTGTATTAGTTTTAAGTAAAAAAATGTAGTTTTAAGTATTCATTGTACTAGTTATACGCAGCTATTCATTGAAATTTGAATAAAGACATAATTTTCAGCATATTTTACCTTGTATTATTTCCATGATCTCAGCAGACTAGAAATACCCTGTTAATACATTAAATTTTACACTTGCATGTGATAAGTCGAATCGATAACAGCTTACAACGCGCCAGGTGATCATTATGAACACAATAGATATACAAAAAAGTTTATGTAAAATTCATCCAAGCTTACAATATAATGTGTATGCAGCTAACCGATTGCCAATACACATTCATACTCCTACATATATTATATCTAATTTAGACCCTGATACAAGACCTGGAAGCCATTGGATCGCCATTCACATCGATGACAATAGTATCGGACAATATTTTGATTCTTATGGTCGACCACCAACAGGTTACCACAGATCATTTTTGAAGAGAAATTCCAAACAATGGCAATTTAATAGCAATAGGCTACAAAACGATTTCACATCCGTATGCGGTGAATATTGTTTATTGTATTTGTACTATAAATTCAATGATAATACAATGTCTGATTTCATAAGAATATTCGATACGAATACACTGTACAATGATATATTACTTTATGAAATGTTTAAATCCCTTTTTTATCGATAAATAAAAATGTACAAAAAAAAATAAGTCTTTCATTGCAAACGGCCCTCGGGAACAATAAGCCGACCCTCATTAAGCATCGTGAAGTACTGACACAATAGCACCCTTGAATACAATAGGCGACCGTAATAAAACCTTTACGAGGCCGCTGAGTCTGAAAGCTATCTCAGGAACCGTTACAGATATCAACGCGGGAATAGCACAGATCGATCGGGCATGACCGAAAACCCCCAAAAAGACACCAAACTTTTTTTTTTTTTTTTTTTTTTTTTTTTTTTTTTTTTTTTTTTTTTTTAGGCGGCGTCGACCCACGGATCGATGGAATGAGCTTTTTTTTTTTTTTCTTTGGTGAGCCACAATATTTTTGGCCGTGAGCTAGAACCGGTGAATCCCTACTACTCATATCACACTGGCGGCTGGCGAGCGGATTGCGAACGGTTTTTGTTCAAGTTCGCACGAGATCGTCTTGTCCCACTCGCACTTATACTAAGGGACCATCCATAAATTACGTCACACGTAAAGGGGGGGAGGGGGTCGACGAAATGTGTCATGGTGTGACAAGGGGTGGTAGGGGTCCTAAGTTTCGTGACGTCACATTTAAAAATCTGATATATCTAAGTATTAAAACCGAAATTTGAACTCTTAACGAGAATTTCTGAAAATTGTAAAAATTATTTGTTGTCACACTAGGGAGGCGGGAGTCCCGCAAATGTGACCAGCTGTGACAAGGGGGGAGGGGTTAAAAATCATGAAATTCGTGTGACGTAATTATGGCCCCTAATCCGCTCTCAAACCGCTAGTGTGATAAGGCTCTTACAAATTAATTGTTATGGCGATACAACTATGAAGACATTGACATCACAGCAATGTTGTTCTAATAACGTTCCGTTTTGTTTGTTGTATTTGACAACCATAGTTTTGTTATTTTTAGGGTTCCGTACCCAAGGGTGCCAACGGGACCCTATTACTAAGCCTACGCTGTCCGTCCGTCCGTCTGTCCGTCTGTCCGTCTGTCCGTCTGTCCGTCTGTCAGCGGGCTGTATCTCACGAACCGTAATAGGTGGAGACTTGAAATTTCCACAGAATGTGTATTTCTGTTGCCGCTACAACTGACTACGTTGTTGGCCGTACGTAATTTAACAACAGAATCAGCGTTATGTTATGTTCACTAATAGCTAAATGTTCGCCGGTTGTACTTACAATCTTGTTTTCTTCTAATCTAACCAGTTAATGTTATTAAGTTCTGATTTCACACTTTCTGTCAAATATTATGTTAAAATTTGGGTAGTTTTAAGAAATTTAAAAACAGTTTACAGTCTAACCCCAAAATTTATGGAGATTTGGTGCCAATTTACAATGGTTTTGCAAAGCAGTTGTAAGAACAAAAGTGATTTGTAATGCCGGTGTAAGTCCATGATAACTTTCTATAAATTTGGGGGTAAAAAGGTACAACTTATTTTATTGGTTTGGACGCGGCTATCATTATGACGTCACTACGATTGTGACGTCATTGGTCCCAATGTGAGCTAGACTGCAGTGGCTGTGCATGCAAGCCTTCTGAGCTTGGAACCCAAACAAAAAACAAAAAATGGGATTAAAAATACATCAAACTCACTGTATATACTGGGTGAAATCGAAATCGGGGGCAATATTTTAAAATTTGACTACACATGATTCAGAATATTTTGGGAAAACAATTTAAAAATCTATTCTTAAAAAAATATTGCTCGGGTAAGCAAATAAGCAAACTATTTAACTGTTATACCTTATCTGGGTAATAAATTTTTATCAATTGATTTGTTGATTAATATTCCCTAAATATTCTGAATCATGTGTAGAATCACCGTTTAAAATATTGCCCACGATTTCGATTTCACCCAGTAGTTAGTTCGCGATGCCGCGCGAATCCCATATGCCAGGGGGCCGAGTTTACTAAATCTGCCTATGGAAAATCACTGGTCTATGATATTATCTTCGAGAATTCTTTATAAATCGTAAATTCTTGGTGGTTGACATGTTAGCCATCTGTTAGCAGTCCTCTGGCCGACGTATCGTCCGCCAAAACTATACGATTTACAATGAAGAATTCACGAAGATCTGTCGAAACCCGAGGACCGGTAGTCATCGTGGAAATTAACTAACTATGGTAGCTCATACATTATACTCCATTTCCCGTCCATAAGGTGTTCTCTGACGCTAAAGAATGTTAACACGTTGACTGTCCAGCCTATTTTGGGTGCACTCTCATACGTCCAACAAGTTTTTTTAAATAATCTGATTTGTTCATACGTCCGTTGAAAATCAAAGATCTAGCTTACAAGTCCAGTCCAAAAAACGTCATTCAGTTTACTTTTTTTTTCTTCCCATGGGGGCCATCCATTAATTACGTCACACGTAAAGGGGGGAGGGGGTCGACGAAATTTGACATTGTGTGACAAGGGGGTGGGAGGGGTCCTAAATTTTGTGACGTCACATTTAAAAATCTAATATATCTAAGTATTAAAACCGAAATTTGAATTTTTAACGAAAAAATTGGAAAATTATAAAAAATATGTGACGTCACACAGGGAGGGGGGGTGTCTCGCAAATGTGACCAGCTGTGCTGGGGGAGGGGTCTAAAAATCATGAAATTCGTGTGACGTAATTAATGTATGGCCCCTAGTGGCCTCTTTCCATTGAGTCAGACCCAATGTGATGTTCAGTTTACTTAGGCTTGTGTATTACATGTAATGCACGGACGTCACAGCTAGATTGAAAATGCATTACATGTAATGCACGGACAGTCAACGTGTTAAAGAAAAATACATCTTGATAATGATCTGGGTCAATCAATAATTATCTCATCGAGCTCTGGTTGATGCTAACGAACTTTTCAGGGAGTCAGTGCGGGACTTAGACAGGCACCCAATAATGTCTATGGGCGAGCACAGCAGCGACGAACCAGCGCACCGCGACGAGGACAGGACGGTAGCTGACGAGCTGTCGAAGCGCGTGCGCGTGCTGTGCTGGGTCATGACGCAGCCGAACAACCACGAGGCCAAGGCCAAGCACGTCAAGGCCACGTGGGGGAAGCGGTGCAACAAACTACTGTTCATGAGCAGTGTGGAAGGTGAGGCCATTTATATCAGCATTATCACCTCATTTTTTTTTATAGAGTGCGGTGGCAAAACAGCGTACGGCCCACCTGATGTTAAGCACTTACCGTAGCCTATAGATGCTTACAATGCCAAGAGCATTGCTCGCACATGGCCGACCTGAAGGGGAGTGGGATGGAGGGAGGGGGAGGGGGTCTCTCCTGTGAGAGGGTGGTACTACCCCGTTCGAGTCAGCCCGTTTATGAGCTGCAGTCATTTGGCTCAGTCAGCTTGGCTCTACCACCTTGAAAACATCATCTGACAGCTCGTTCCCACTTGTCGGATGTCCCGACAGAAAATCGACTGCTCTAGTGGCAGAACATTTTATATGGAGCTGTTCACACTCATCCGACACAGATTTCTTGTCGGCGCCGACAAGAAATGTCGGGCGTTTTGCCAGCCCTCTACGTCTATAAAAAAATCGTGTCGGATCTTGCCTATGTGTAAGTATGGCGCTGTTCACATTATGAATGTGTAAGTATGGCCCAGCAACTTTCTCCCCGTTCCCCCTTCTTCCGCCTGTCGCGTCCATCGCAGTCGCCTCGCTTATACTGCCAAAAAATGGCTCCAGCTTCGATCGGGTCCGACATGTGACAAGTGTGAACAGAGGCCCCGATACCCGACCCGACACGCGACAAGTGGGAACGAGCTATGATGGACGCCGCCCCGTTTGGAACACTTAACCGCAGCTGGCGATAAGACCACCTACTGTATAGTACGTTTCCTTATACTTGTCCTATTTGGTAAGCAAAGATGGCGTCCAGCGGGGCGATTGCGTAACTTTTTTGTCAATGTTTCAATTGGTTTCGTTCATCCTGTGTCAATTATATACGAAACCATTGAAACATTGACAAAAAAGTTACGCAATCGCCCTGCTGGACGCCATCTTTGCTTACCAAATAGGACAAGTATAAAAAAACGTACTATACATTGTTTGTTCCTCTATTATCTATGAATATTGTATCGTGTGTGTTGCCACTGGTGTACAATTGTTATCTATCTATCTTTATTAGTGCGGTCAAAAATAAAGATAACAGAAATTGGTGTGAGAATTTACCAGTTCAAACGTTCGATATTGATTCCAGACCCTACACTGCCGTCAGTGAAGCTGCCAGTCGGCGAGGGGAGGGATAATCTGTGGGCGAAGACCAAAGCGGCGTTCCGGTACGTGTACGAACATCACAGGCGGGACGCCGACTGGTTCCTTAAGGCGGACGATGATACGTAAGTACTATGCAATTAAAATAAGGGGCCATCCATAAATTACGTCACACGTAAAGGGAGGGGAGGGGGTCGACGAAATGTGACATTGTGTGACAAGAGGGTGGGAGGTGTCCTAAGTTTTGTGACGTCACATTTAAAGATCTAATACATCTAAGTATTAAAAAAAACGAAATTTAATTTTTTTACGAAAAAAATTAAAATTTTCTGATAATTGAAAAAAATATGTGACGTCACACAGGGAGGGGGGGAGTCTCGCAAATGTGATTAGCTGTGACAAGGGGGGGAGGGGTCTAAAAATCATGAAATTCGTGTGACGTAATTTATGTATAGCCCCTGATAACTTGGGCCCGTATTAATAAATCGATCTCAAGATTGATGGACTCCGTTTATTAGGACACTATTTTGTACAGTTACATGTCTCTGACTTTCTTGGTAATATGTTTGAATACAACATTATCTTAGGGCCACCGCAGCCATGCTACTTTTTTGCATCGGCGATCGGCGATTTTGCGACAGCATCGCGTTTTGGCGACTCTCTGCGTTCGATCGCAGTATCAAAATCGCGAGATTTGCGACTGGTCGCTGCATTTGGCTTCTAAAAAGCGACTAAATCGTCGATCGCCGATGCTAAAAGTAGCGTGTTTGCGGTGGCTTGCAACGAATAGTATATTCGGCCATACGCCAACAACAATAGACATAGACAATGGCATATAATTCAAAGTTTTTTTTGTTAAATTTTGTATGAAAGACGTTGATTATAAACCTGTGACTACTTTAAGGATTATAAGAGATTTGTTATATATGTAATTTTAACCTACATTGTCCCACTGCTGGGCAAAGGTCTCCCCCAATACACTCCACATATCTCCATTAGACGCCGCTTCCATCCATCCCTCCAGAGAAATATAAAAATAAATCAATATTTTCTTTCATTGTACCATTTATCTCAATAAAACAATATATTCTTAAGTATTCGGTATTCGGCCGAATAGCATAAAAGTAGCCGAATAGGCCGAATACCGAATAGTAACCGAATATTCGTTGCAAGTCTAATTTTCAAGCGAAGATGTGCAATCCGCCCATTAACATATGTAACGAATGACACCCTAGTTAGATATGCTAGTGATTCTAGCTTAGCACTCAAATAGCTTTGTGTCGGTAGAACTGGTCAAGGCTGGTGCGATAGTGACAATAGTGTCTTATCAACCAGAGCGGACGGATATTACGATGTCGCTTGTCGGTTAGACACACTCTGAATGTATTTGAAGCGAAGTATTTGGGGGACAATTTAGAAATCGATAATTTGAAAATAATTTTCGGTTTTTTGTAAGTTTGCCGAGTGTTTTTAAAGTAAATAATAATGAAACAACATGTACGGTAGGGGATTTGTAGATGCTTAGTGAATACAGATTAGTTTCTGAGTTATGGGACTTCGAATGCTTGTGTTGCGGGCTTAGAACCAGAGTTGGGCAAAATTTCATTGCAATTAATTAATTGCAAATTGCATGTGGTGTCACAATTAACAATTCATTTTGATTTGTTTGTCAATCGCGAACAAATGACAATTAATTGTTAACTGTGACATCACCTGCAATTTGCAACTAATTAATCGCAATTAAATTTTGCCCAACTCTGCTTAGAACACATTAAATGGCCTAAAATCCAGTGTAAACTGCATTTAGGAATGGCAACCACTAATATTCAAGAAATTGTTTGTCAAATTGTCTCATCATTAGTAGGAAATTTATTTTTTTCAAAATTTGTGTGAAATAAATTAGGGGTCCACACATATCCATTATGATACTTAGACCCTAATTTTCTATAGGAGGCACAGAAAGGGGATTCAAGTGGAACCTAACTATACCTCCCATAATCCTAATATATCCTTATCCTGCTTAGTATTTAAAATGCTTTATTTATTTCAGGTACGTGGTAGTAGAGAATCTTCGGTATATGCTGGCCGACTACGACAGCAATGATCCAATATATTTCGGGTGCAGATTCAAGCCTTTCTCACCACAGGTAATTGTACTAGACTAGACGAAACAAAATATTGTTTTTATTTTGGGAGATTTTGGTGACGAATGTACTTTATCACATCGAGCATTTCTACTATTGTTATGTCAATACACACTTATCCTGGTACAAAGTCAGGACATTATTCTACCCTATTATGCTTTAGGGAAAATGTAGACTTATTTTGGATCAATTGACTAATGGTATCTGTGATTTCACTTCGGCCTGTATCACTATAAATTTAAGTTATCGCTCCCCCACCTGTGTACACACTTTAGTGTCTATGATCACTCATTCCAACGTGGCGCCCTCTGGTGGTAAAAATAGTCGGGGTCATTCAAGGGGCAAAATTACATCACTATTAGGGGCAAAATTGCACCATTATTAGGGGAAAAATTACACCATTATTAGGTGTCAAATTACCGTTATTGGGGGCAAAATTGCACTTTCGTAAAGGGCAACATTACAATATTATTAGGGGCAAAATTACACCATTATTAGGGGCAAAATTACACAATTATTAGGAGCAAAATTGCACCATTATTAGGGGAAAAGTTACACCATTATTAGGGGCAAAATTACACTATTATTAGGGGCAAAATTACACTATTATTAGGAGCAAAATTGCATCATTATTAGGGGCAAAATTGCACCATTATTAGGGGAAAAATTACACCATCATTAGGGAAAAAAAAACACCATTATTAGGAGAAAAATTACACTATTATTAGGAGCAAAATTACACCATTATTAGGGGCAAAATTACACCATTATTAGGGGCAAAATTACACCATTATTAGGGGCAAAATTACACCATTATTAGGGGCAATTTACACCATTATTAGGGGCAAAATTGCATCATTATTAAGGGCAAAATTACATTCGGCAGGGGTACATGAGCGGCGGCGCGGGGTACGTGCTGAGCCGGGAGGCGCTCGAGCGGTTCGTGAGCAAGGCGCTGCCCACGCCGCACCTCTGCCGGGCCGACGACCACGGCGCAGAGGACGCTGAGATGGGTACATCACTAGACATGTAGACGTTCTTGCGCCAAACAACAATAACATACATTGATAACTACTGATAAAAATCCCTTCAGAAGGGCTAGCACACGCGCCGTGACAAGACTTTTGTCATGCATTATGTCGCACCGAGTCGCTCTCTCTCTTACATAATGTATAGGAGAGAATGAGACTAAATCGGTTTATCTCGCGTTTTGTCTTGTCACGGCCGGCTATGCTACCAGTGCAGGTCGGCAACGTGCGAGCGATAACTAAAGGCAACCGTTGCCGTAGCCTATAGAAATAGGCTATATCCACTGCTTCACATCAGGCGGGCCGTACGTCGTGTTAGTTATTATAAAAAAGTTACACACTAAAAATACTCGAAATCTATGTATGTTACTATTGTAAGCGCAACAACGTTTACTTCCAAATAACTACTGTTACATAGGGTTTAAAGCAGGTTTTAACGATCCCAAATCTACCTCTATCGCCCCTACATCGGAATATCAATAATTTCGCACAGGGTTTTATGAGTGGAGGTGCGGGCTACGTGTTAAGTGCTTCAGCCCTTAAGAAGTTCGTAAATAAAGGTTTACCGTCGCCACAGTACTGTTACCCAGGTGAACAGGGTAATGAAGATGTTGAAATGGGTAAGCTACATGCGTAGAGCTAGTGTAGTGGGGTAGTACCCTCCCACAGGAGATCGGCGTAAAGCAGCTATTACAGCTGCGGTTCGTAAGATGTGTGAGAGAGCCGAAAGCCCAACACCCCCTTCCCCTCCCTCCATCCCACTCCCCCCATCCCACTCCCCCCTTCCCCTCCCTCCCTCCATCCCACTCCCCCCTTCCCCTCCCTCCATCCCACTCCCCCCTTCCCCTCCCTCCATCCCACTCCCCCTTCCCCTCCCTCCATCCCACTCCCCCTTCCCCTCCCTCCATCCCACTCCCCCTTCCCCTCCCTCCATCCCACTCCCCCTTCCCCTTCCTCCATCCCACTTCCCCTTCCCCTCCCTCCATCCCACTCCCCCTTCCCCTCCCTCCATCCCACTCCCCCTTCCCCTCCCTCCATCCCACTCCCCCTTCCCCTCCCTCCATCCCACTCCCCCTTCCCCTCCCTCCATCCCACTCCCCCCTTCCCCTCCCTCCATCCCACACCCCCTTCCCCTCCCTCACTCCCCCTTCCCCTCCCTCCATCCCACTCCCTCTTCCCCTCCCTCCATCCCACTCCCCCTTCCCCTCCCTCCATCCCACTCCCCCTTCCCCTCCCTCCATCCCACTCCCCCTTCCCCTCCCTCTATCCCACGCCCCTTCAGGTCGGCAATGTGCGAGCAATCCTTGCGGTTTAAAAATACATGTGATTTGCCGAGACCCCCTTCTCCCCCACGTGACATTTGGTGAGATTTTGCTCGACCCCCTCCTCCCCCTAAATGCCTCACGTAATTTATGGACGCCCCCTTATATAAAATGTGTTATGAAATCGCAGTGGATGGACCGATTTCGATGATTTAAAAACTATATTGATAATAAAGGTTAGTTATAAGTTGATTTGTTGACCTAATATTGATTCTCATTGATTGTGTGATTATTCCAGGCAAGTGCCTAGACAACGTGGGCGTCCGCGCGATGGACTCGCGCGACGAACTGCATCGCGGCCGGTTCTTCCCGTTCGTGCCCCACGATCACCTGTTCCCGAACAAGGACAAGTCCTTCTGGTACTGGTCCTACATATTCTACCCGACGGATGAGGTGAGTCCACTATTAAGCTACTACACCACCAAGCCAAGTAGGCGCCTGTCAAAGGTGACGTCACCCACACAATAAAGGTACGTTTCCTATGATGCGGAGCTGAGCGGAGCGGCGGACTGTGATTGGCCAACTGTGATGGGCCAAGAGCGGAGTGGAGATTTCGAGCACTGTGATTGGCCAATTCACGGTCTGATCCGCGTGAGTGGAAACGCACCCTAAGGCGGTGGCGGTGTGCGGGGCGGGGAAGCCGCATTCCACCCGAGCGCCTAGTTGGGTTGGTGGAGTAGTACCTAGTAACATATCCAAGTTACAAAAATTGGCGCACATTTTTTGGTTTCGCAAATTCAAAAAGAGTAACCATCGAGTATCTTGCCGGCTATTCTCAATGGAAGCAACATTACGAACCGGTGGTAACGCTAAAATATTGATGTTAACGATTCAAAAGTGTTACTTCTAGCTCACATGAATAATAAAGTTTTGACTTTTTTTAATTATGTTAATGTTTGCTTAAATAAAAGTAGCCTAATTTACACCTTCTAACATCAGCTATTTGCCAGAGCAAGTCCCGTCAAAATAGGTCCAGCCGTTTTGGAGGTTAGCTGGAGTAATCAGACAGATCGAAAAAGAAATAAATTGCTTTTTTGTTATAAGTACCGTATACTTTCATATGCATTTAGTAAGGCCGTGGTCTCCTATTAAATACCATCGACCGCTTACAGCGTCACGCGTACGCAGACATAATGCTTACTATAGAAATGTACTGTTGTGGTCTCCTTCACACGCCGACGTTACTATAGTAACATTGTGACGCGGCGTACGCGTGACGCTGTAAGCGGCCGATGGCATTTAATAGGAGACGGCCTAAAAAACTGTTATTTTGACATTACAAACAGATACTTCAATTTTATTTATTTCTATAGATGACTTCAAAACCTCCAAAATTATTGTTCCCACATATATTGTAGCACAAATTATCATTCCCATCAACGCAGCGTTTATAATACTTCTTTTCCAGGGTTTAGACTGTTGTTCCGACCACGCGGTGTCCTTCCACTACGTCGGCCCGGATATGATGTACGTCCTAGACTACCTGATATACCATTTGCGACCATATGGCATCAGGTACGGGGCCAACACCTTGCCCAAAATCCTCAGATCTAACACTACGGAGATCGCAAATAAGTAGTAATGATGCTATAATTAGCAGGTGGCTTTTGACACGCTAAGCTATGATAGGGTAGAAGAAAGTAATAATTCGAGCTTTTTAATCCTTTTGCAATATAGGCCTTCGTTATAGAAGGCTTATTTGAATTACTGAAGATCTCTTTTAGATGTTATTTGCGTTAATTAAAAAAGAGATCTTCAGTAGTAGGATTTTTTTTTCTTTAATAAGAACTGAAATTCAATGAAAATTTATTCAGTTTTTAATAACATCTAAGCATCTGTTAAATTCAGTGTCAAAAAGTCATAAATATTGCTTGCCAACGCAAAAATATACATTCCTAAAACGACTGCTTACAACTCAAGTCTGAAAATTGAAATGATCTGTTAAAAAGTTATATTATGTAGATATTATATGTATTTGTATATTTGATATCATATATTAGGATAATATAATTTAATGAGTAGGTAGTTACCAAAACGGCATAATATTTGTACTATAGGAAAGTAGTGGAACAGATCGATTACATGTTCTAACTATTATTTTAAGCTTCGAATACTAAAATAATAAGAATATCGCTGATATTATATCATTTGAAAAGTGATTTAATATTATTTATAAAAAATAACTTCTATATTCTTGCTTGTGCATCCAATATGTTAGGAAAACCCTGTCCGACCCGAAAACGTATTGTTGGGTATCGAGACTAGATTCTATTTTTGAAAAAAAAAATCATTTTTCATTTTTTTAAATATTTTTTAGCATAGTAAGTGTCCCACTGCTGGGCAAAGGCCTCTCATATTTTTTTGGAAAACAAATATGTACCCCGTTAACATAAAAAAAAATCACAAAATGAAGTCATCACACACTGTGGTCAGAGGTGAGGCCACACGATCTAACATAATTAATTCCGGTAACGGTGTAGTCATATTTTTAAAATTTGCTACATTTTGAAGGAAAAGGCAAAAGAAAATTGCATTTTAAATTGTTATTAATATGTTTGCTATCATGATTTTTTTTTTATTTGGTCATGTGATTGGGAAACCTAAATACCGGTTTCGGCTCGGACAGGTATTTTTTTAACATATTGTAAAAGTAAGTTATGATGGACTTACAAATCACTTTTGTTCCTACAAATGCTTTTTAAAGCCATTGTAAACTGGCTCAGTCATCTCAAAAGGTGAGACAGATTTATAAATAGAGGCATTATTATAATTTTTAAAGTTATGGGCCATGACGGGCTAAGACGTATTGCCATAATTATAAGAGCATAATATTTAATTTGTTAATAATTTAAGATCAGGGTTTTTAGGCATTTACAATATATTCTATGCTTTTATATTTCGCATTATTTGCGTTTGTAAAAGCAGCTCACATTCGAGTCGTAAACGTTCCTTTAATTTATTTTAAGTGTAATTTATATGTCTCAGCCAAAGTTATGTTAGACTACTAGTCTGAATTAGGGTTTGTTTTCCTGTAAAGCAATACTAATACTATTTTCTTTCATTTCACTATTTTCTTGATGATAGTTCCCTGAACGTACTGTTCGTTAATATCACGCAAAAAATAACTTTGAATCATGTAGTAAAAAACTGCCTTAATGTATTCATTATAGGATCGCACATCGTTTTTTTACATAACATAATGTAAGTAGGATAATTCGGTTTCTCATCAAGAAAACAATGAAATGGAAATATAAAATAAATATAACCAAAGAATCTTAATAGGTTTAAGAAAACGTTGGATCTTTTTTAGGGTAAGCATTTTGGTAAGCGCCAATCTGTTATTCTTCGCACTCATTTAAATTGTGAAGTGTCAGTAATGAATCTGACCAGAATATGGGCAATTTATCGTTCGATACTTATAGGTATACCACAAGCGCGGTACCGGGCCTTAGGTATGTGAGCGGCGAAACGGGGGGGGTCATCGCTCTCGCCGTCCCACTCCCCCACCCGTCATCGCTCTCGCCGTCATACCCTCCCACCTCCCCGCGCATACCTAAGGGCCACCGCAGACTTGCTACTTTTAGCATCGGCAATCGGCGATTTTGATGCTGCGTCTCGCTCGTTCGCGCTCCAAGAAACGCGACGCAGCATCGATACGTCACAAAATCGCCGGTCGCCGATGCTAAAAGTAGCAAGTCTGCGGAGGCCCTAAGGCGTGGTACAGCGCTTGCGGTATACCTATAGCTAAATATTTTTTGCACGAAAATTATGATGCCATACAATAAGATATAGGACTAATATTAGACGCTTTGACATTAAACGACAAATATTTTGAAACTGATGCGAGATGTTGAGTCGCGTAAATATGCACGTTGCAATTAAGCTACCCAACATCCTATCTAAGACCCAAGAGATGTTGTCCGGCTTTGACCGTTTACTAAATTATTTACATTGATTTTAATTGATATTTTATTTATTTAACCACATAATTTTATAAATCGTAGTTTATTTACTTAAAATAATTATTTGCTCAGTTTGTTTTGTTTTTTATAAATAAATGACATCACAGTGATACAAAGATTGAAGTTTTATTACTAGCCACTACAGCATGAGTACTGTAGGGACCGAATATTTGTGTAAAATACCCAGAACTAAAATACATACAATAAAACACAAGCCACAGGGTACAGGCCTCTCCTCAATACAAGGGGGGTGAAAATAAAAATACAATATTAGCTAAACAAGTTTATTATACATACAGTCAGTGATTACAAATACACGTTGTGTACTAAATGCTAGTCGATGATGACTAGTTACATATATCAGCACGGGTCTTGACAGAATGCCCTTGCGCAGGGGGACTAACAGCCCCACTTAGCAATTCTACAAACTCAATAATTTTAAATAGTCATACATTTTACGCCATCGTTACCATTTTACGGAAATCTAGCGAAATTGCCAGGACTCCTGTCGATATCTGTTCGAACAAATGTAATGTTTTGAGCCAATATAGTTTATTGCCTGCTTCGGTCTAGGCCAGAACTCGAGTTGCTTTTAGTTGCTTTTATAAGGCAAGAGGTAAGCGAAGGCGAGTTACAATATGTAGATAATACAAAAACATTAACAAAAATCCCGAAACCGAGTGGTGTAAAGCAACTTATGTACAGATGCTTGCAGCACACATTATTAAGCACTTTAAAAAACAAGTTAGAATGTAATTATTAACTGCTGTGTGCTTAAATTTACCGAAGGGTGGAAACTGCGCAATGGATTTTTTTTTTGTGACAGGTTGCAAACAAGCTTACGGGCCGCCTGATGTTTAGCAGTTACCGTAGCCTATAGATGCTGGCAAAGGCATTGCTCGCACTTTGCCGACCGATCTGAAGGTGGTGTGGGAAAGACGGAGGTAGGGACGCGGAAAAGTATCGATACTTTGTGGTATCGGGTACTTTTCGTGTCCCTAGACGGATGGCTAGGGGGAGCTCTCTCACTCATCGTACGAAACGCAGCTGTAATAGCTACATTAGTAATTTTTAAGTAATTTAAAAATAATTGACTTGATTCAATGTAAATAATTAATTGATACCCGAAAAATTTAATTGAGTGTGCTACAAGTTTTTTTTTTATATTTTACACACGAAACTAAATTTATAAAATACATATATGAATGTCGTACAGTCGTTGATCGTAAGGCGGCGGGGTGACGTCTCGTTAACGGAAAACAACTTAAGAATAACTAATACTACTTGGTAATAACAAATTTCATCAACTATTTTATTTTTGTCATCTTTGGTTGTTAAGGTGAGCGCAAATACCTTATCTACAGGCCTTAACTGTTAGTTGATGGAATTTGCTAAAATATGTTCCTACGGTCCTGTTTCATAATCGTCGAATAACTTTTATCCACCAAATAAATTTGACGTTTTGACAGTTTCCCATTAGAATATAAGTAATAACTTCAAATTTATTTGGTGAATAAAAGTTATCAGACGATTTAAAACAGGTCCTAAATCTTACATTTTATTGATATAAAATAGTGATGTGTCGAATGAGCAGGCACGATTGACGATCCCAACTTCGCATCACTATTATTTTATACTAATTGTAATGGAAAGGCACTGAATGTAAAACCATTTTTTATGATACCTAAAAGATACAAATCAGTGACCATAAAACTACAATTTATATGAAAACTAATATTAACAAAATTAAGTACTTTTTTAATTGTTCCACTGCGAAGAGACGTTGATTTATGACCCTTGAAACCCTGTTATATGATAGAATTAAATAGGGTTTATTTTAGAATGATACGTTTCAAATGCCAGCTTGTATGCTAAGCTTCCTTCATGAATAGTATATTATGCAAGTTAGTGATTAGCTTGCCAGTTCTCGTAACCGTGTTTTTTTACTTACTGAATTTCGTTTCTTGCTTCCAAACGTTTGAAAGCGTAGTATTTTATCAAGGTAAGTAATAGTAATTTTTGACATACCTTCATTAATTTATGAACAGTGGCAACAACTTAAATAATAATATTACAACAAAAATACGGTAATTTTAATACAAAGGAAAGTATTTTGTACAATAGCATCAGAAGCTAAGGATCAATTTCAAGTGATGTTAATTTTTAACTAAAACTAAATATATTAGAACTTTATAAAATACGTCAATCAACTTAATTGTTAGTCAAAAACTAGTACGAGAAAAAATTTGGTTATAAATAGAAACTTATAATATACAAAGAAATGGTTAACATAATATGTTCTCTTACACGAACAAACGAAAAATGATTTTTATTAACTAAATTAATTAATTATTTATTATTTAATGTTATTGTTAATGTCACTGGAAGTAGTTTCTCTTCTTTCTTGATATACTGGAAAAGAGAAGAGTAATTTAAAAATGCGTTGCACCGCGGTTTGAACGTCGCAACATCCTTGGTAGTTACAAAATTTACGAAGCTGTATTCATGCTTGCGACTTTGCGTGACTAGATTGATTATTATATTATTGAGGCAACTTTTTTTTAAGCGACTGTAGCCTAGGGGTGAACAGGTTGGGCTAACAATCAGAAGTTCCCAGGTTCGATCCCCGGTGGGGCATGCACCAATAGATGAATTTTCATCTATGTACATAATTTACAGTTCGCTGACGGTGAGGGAAAACATCGTGAGGAAATCTACCTATCCCTCGGGATTAGGTAATAGTCAGTTCCTGTATACACGGCGACACGGTTCACCACCTGTCACGTTGGGTTCTGACTATCTAGTGAAACGTGGGCTTTGAGTTGGTTAATACCTCCACAATGTGGTGGTGTATGGCCACTCAAGCCTCTGACTACCCCTGAACGGGGATAAAAGTCGTGACGTTACATTACATTACATTTTTTTTAAATAAAAAAATTATAATTATGTTACGTTTATGTCCACACAAACCATTTTCTAGGTTTAGGTAAAATTTCTCGAGAAATACAGGGAGCTCGTACTGCTAACTCTAGCTAAAGAGCTTATTACACTTGACTAAATTTAGAAGCCTAAATTCAGAAGCTTCTAAATATTTAAACCATTCTAGCTTCTGAATAGCTTGCTGAATGAGATTACACTTGCCTAAATTCAGTAACGACTCAATTAAGTTGCCTAAATTTTGTTAAGTGTAATAACTCCTTATCCAAGACCTATGTATGGCGTCAATGCAACACACTGGCAACGACGTGTAAAAAAATCTCAAACTATTGGACACATCAAAATAATTTAAACACTATATTTTTATTATCAAAGAAGTGTAAGGTGCGCTAAAAATTATAAGCCAGCTATATATTCCCTATTTTTTGAAAAGTTTATTAGTTATTAGTTTAGTATGACTGACCCAGTGTCTGCGGGCGAGAAGAAGTATCCGCGCGGGCGCGGCAGCGTGTGCGCGTGCGCGGCGGGCGAGCCCAGCGCGTCGGGGCACGCCCACTGCGCCCAGTAGTCGCCGCCCAGCCGCAGCAGCAGCTGCATCACCTGCACACACACACACACACACACTTATTTATTCATCATCATCATCATCATCATCAGCCTATTGCTGTTCACTGCTGGATAGGCCTTCCCCAATGGACGCCACCGAGTTCGGTCTTTAGCTCTTTGCATCCCGATTTTACCAGGCAACAAAGAAAAAAAAATAATGGATGAATGTATTACTCATACCAAGGCCCAACGATCCTTAAACCCCGCACTAGGAATATCTTTCATCAAAATAAAACAGCGGAGGCAACGTATTGCGGTTCGATGTATCGAAAATAATAATTGATTTTGATTGGTACACCTTAAAAGCGTATGTTTACTTCTCTACTGTATTTAATTTATATTTACTAAATACAGCATTGATATTAATTTCGACATGACCACCTCTAAATGCTGCTGATAAAAAAAAATACGATTGGACAAAGTTAGGATTAAAGGTTACGGAATTATTATTTCAAGGTAAAGAACACAAAATCCAATACAAATGTGTCAACTCAATACATACGCTAAACATCTGCGTAGTGGCGTTGTACATCTCGGCGGCCTGCGACATGAGCCCGTACCCGATGATCGTCGGCCCGAATATCTTCGCCAAGTTGTCTATGCCCATCTCGCACTCTGGACTCTCTGCTACCCTGCAACGAAGTAGGTGGTAATACCGTTATTATAAAATGTTCTTCTACCTAATACACTGCTAGAAGACGGAACATTTTACGATATTTCTACCAATGTAGATGCTTTGACACTGTTTCAAAATAGTAAGATAACTCTTATCCACCATATAAGTAAGCCGTTTTGACAGTTCTTATATAGAATATCTGTCAAAACGCCATATTTATTTGGCGGATAAGAGCTATCTGACGATTCTTAAAACGTAAAATTTAGTATGTACCTTTAGAAATACGCGGACAGATTGAGCTCGCAACGCACTTCACAGACGACTATATGAATGTGGATGAAGCAAATCGGGTGTGTCAAAATCGTAGCATGTGGCAGTCAATAGTCTCTGCCTACCCCCGTGGGATACAAGCGTGAGTATATTTGTATGTACGGCGACAAGGTTCACCACCTGTCACGTTGGGTTCTGACTATCTGATGAAACGTGGGCTTTGAGTTGGTTAATACCTCCGCAATGTGGTGGTGTATGGCCACTCAAGCCTCTGACTACCCCGAATGGGGATAAAAGTCGTGACGTATATGTTATGCTACTAACTTATGTAGATGCATGTCTAGTTGGGTTGGTGGAGTGGTATGTAGAGTGGAGGGTATGGAGGACGAGACTAACTTCTGTAGATGCAGCACGAGGAAGGCGAGCGTGTCGCGGTTGGGCTGCGGCAGCTGGCTCACGGCCTGCAGCACGGCCGCGGCCGCGTCGCCCGGCTCCGGCAGCGTGGCCGCGGCCATGAAGTCGGCCCACAGCGCGCTGCTCACCAGCGGCTCGCGCAGACCGCGCAGGAAGTCCTTGATGCACCCGCATAGTACGTGGATGTCCTCGTTCGCGAGGGAAGGCGATCCGCACCCGCGGAGGAAACGTTCCTACAAATCAACATTCTTTTTAAACACATAAATGAGAATCAATATTAGATCAACAAATCATCTTATAATCAACACTATAGTTAAAACTAAGTTTTCTTAATAATAATAATAATATCCTGGGACATTTTTGTACACACAGTTTCCTGATCCCAAACTAAGCAGAGCTTGTACTATGGAAACCAGATAACTGATATTACTACATATACTACTTTTTTATTTGTAAATACATACTTAATATACATACAACATGTTAAGAAAACCCTGTCCGAGCCGAAACCGGTAATTAGGTTCCCCAATCACATGACCAAATAAAATAATAAAAAAAAAAAAAACATGATAGTAAACATATTAATGAACATTTAAAGTGCCTTTTTTTTGCCTTTTTCCCACATAATGTAGCTAATTTTAAAAATATGACAACACCGTTACCGTAAGTAATTATGTTAGATCGTGTGGCGTCACCTCAGACCACAAAGTATGTGATGACGTCATTTTATGATCTTTTAAAAAAATGTAAACGGGGTATTTGTATTACAAAAAAATATGGGAGGCCTTTGCCCAGCAGTGGGACACATATTATGCCAAAAAAATGAAAAAAATAATAATTGAAAAATAAAAAAAAAATTAAAAAAAAAAGTTTTTTTTTTACAAAAATGGAATCTAATCTCGATACCCAACAATATGATTTCGGGTCGGACAGGGTTTTTTTTAACATATTGTATACACACCCAGACTCCGGACATACAGACATGTTCATGCACACAAATGCATGTCTCGGGTAGGAATCGAACCTACGACCTGCAGCGTGAAAGGTGCCTCCGCGCCAACCACGCTAACGGGCCCGTCAGCGTCAGCGTCATCAATATAGTTTTGAAATCATTCAAATCGGTCCATCCGTTGCGATTTTCAAACACATTTTATGTAATGTGCGGCACGTGCGTGTGACGTCACACGCACCGTCCGATTGAAGGCGCGCTATCCCGATAACGTCACAACAACCGCGCGCGAACTTCGCTAGTAATTTGGTCACAGCTTCGTAAATTTTTGTCGTAGACCAAAAATGTTTGCACTGTATGTTATGGATTTCATAGCTCTATAAATTTCGGAGTAGCCCCACGGTAACAGCCCGGCGACAACTACGCGCGACGCGCAACGGCGACGGGCGGCTGCGCGTAACGTAAAACAATAAAAGAACCTATTACGAACCCAGACTATTATGTTTTGATAGTTGATTCTGACCAACCAATCAGAAGGTCGGCCACAATAGGCGGCAGCGCGTAACGTAAAACAATAAAATAATCGATTACGAACCCAGACTATTATGTTTTGATAGTTGATTCTGACCAACCAATCAGAAGGTCGGCCACAATAGGCGGCAGCGCGTAACGTAAAACAATAAAAGAACTTATTACGAACCCAGACTATTATGTTTTGATAGTTGATTCTGACCAACCAATCAGAAGGTCGGCCACAATAGGCGGCAGCGCGTAACGTAAAACAATAAAAGAACTTATTACGAACCCAGACTATTATGTTTTGATAGTTGATTCTGACCAACCAATCAGAAGGTCGGCCACAATAGGCGGCAGCGCGTAACGTAAAACAATAAAATAATCTATTACGAACCCAGACTATTATGTTTTGATAGTTGATTCTGACCAACCAATCAGAAGGTCGGCCACAATAGGCGGCAGCGCGTAACGTAAAACAATAAAAGAACCTATTACGAACCCAGACTATTATGTTTTGATAGTTGATTCTGACCAACCAATCAGAAGTTCGGCCACAATAGGCGGCAGCGCGTAACGTAAAACAATAAAAGAATCTATTACGAACCCAGACTATTATGTTTTGATAGTTGATTCTGACCAACCAATCAGAAGGTCGGCCACAATAGCAAAACGCTAGTGGCTAAGCGACTCGGGCGCCTTGTGAATCTAACTTGAATCTATTTCAACTGAATCTGTAGATGTGTTACCTTGAGTCGTTTGACGTCCTTCTCGGTGGCGCTGATGCGGTATATTCCCCTCTCGCTCAGGCCGCGCTTCTCCACCTCGTTGACGCAGTGCACCAGCAGCGCCGGCACCATGGGCGGCGTGCTCGGCGCATAGTCCGCTATGCACCCCTCCTGGGGTTATTAAGTAAAAATGTTAGGCGTCAACAGAGCTAGATGCAGCCGTCGGCTCGTCGGCGGCTGCTGCTGACGTTGTTCGGCAGTAGCTGTCGACATGTCGACGGCTAGCACCGACCAACAGCTGCCGACTATTGTAGCCGCCAGCACTAGTTTGTTGTATTCTCCTCCTTCAATAGTTTCTTGCCGGTTCTTCTCAATGGAAGCAACATTACGAACCGGTAGTAACGCTAATATACAGGGTGTAAGTGACAGCCCTCCACATACTGACTGGGTGAATTCAGGACCTTATTTTGAATCATATTCCACTTGAAATTTTCTCCGGAAAATTGACATGTTTTTATCAATTATTTTTTTCAGTTACAATTAATTCCTTTATTTCAATGTACAATTACATTATCGGTAGGCAGCATTCCATTTTTGTAAATAAAACAGCTAAAATTAAAAAAAACAGCAATGGATGTTGAACTCCTCTTAAGAACAACGCGTGAATCACATGGTATGAGCGCGTTCGACGGCAAGCATTGACCCTGTGGCGGGGAGGGCGGTAGTTCGCCACGTGCGTTTTGCCACGGTAACGATATATTGCGTATAAACTAATAAAACAAACCGAATTTATTGGGGTACCATAAAGTTCCTGAACTAATTTCATGTACCGATCATCTTAGAATGACATACTGAAGTCATCCCATCAGTATGTGGAGGGCTGTCAATTACACCCTGTATTGATGTTAACGATTCATTAGTACCTCTAGCTTACATGAATAAAAACATATTTTTTTTATCTTTTGGTAAAAGGTACGATTCCGACAATCGCGGTAGACAGCAGACGTGAGTCGGTCTCATACAAATTGTGATGACATGTGCCGCGACGGCAGACGGCATTACAATTTGTATGAGACCGACTGACGTCTGCCGTCTGCCGCGTTCGTCGAAATCCTACCTTAACAGGATACAGGGCCGTTGTGTTTATATGTGCGTGGTACCTGCCACAGAGTAAAGACTAAAGAAAGAGGTGCCCTTATTAGATATATGTATGAAAAAAACGTGGTCATTGTTTTTTCATTTTCATTGTTCTATCTACCGGTAAATAGTTGAACTACTCGCTTCGTTTTATGTCGATGTTAGTACTAGGCCGACCACTCGGCCGAGTTGCTTAGGGCCAGTCCCCTTAGTAATTGGTCCATGGTACCTGCAGTGCGCGGGCGCGGGCGGCGGCAGGCCCGGGCTGCACGCAGGGCAGCGGCAGCAGCGCGCGGCACTCGGCGTGCGCCAGCGCACGGCACCACTCGCACCGCACGCCCACCTTCGCGAACTTTATACTGCACACACAAACATCACATTACAACTTACTGGGGTGTAATACAAGCAATGAGGATCATTACGAGGTCGACAAATCAACTCAAAACAACAATAACAATAGTTAACACTAAGTTTTCTCATCAATATAATTTTGAAATCATCGAAATCGGTCCATCCGTTGCGATATTATAACACATTTTATGTTATGTGCGGTCGGCACATGTGACGTCTCATGGGCCAATCGGCTTGAAGGCGCGCTGTATCCGCGCCGCCATTCAATACAACGCGCGACTGGACCTTGTGACGTCACAGCAACCGCGCTACTACGCTAGTAATTTGGTCATAACTTCGTCAATTTTTGTCGTAGAACAAAAATATTTACACTGTATGTTATGGATTTCTTAGCTCTATAAATCTGCGTTCTTAACTAAATTCGTTACGGATCCTCATTACAGCTTGTCTAATAATAATAATAGTAGCCCTTTTTAAAGACCCACTCCTGGGCACGGGCCTCCCCTCAATGTGAGGGGGATTCATGCCATAATCTACCATGCTGGCCCAGTGCGGGTTGGTTGATTTCACATGTCTAAGAAGACACGCAGGTTTCCTCACGATGTTTTCCTTCGCCGTAAGCAAGTGATAATCATATTTAAACTTATGATTCGCACATAGATTTCGAAAAATCCAGAGGCGCGAGCCGGGGTTTGAACCCTAGACCTTAAGCTCGCAAGACGCGTGCTTAACCAATCGGCCATCACTGCCTACTATAGTCAGATTTTTAATTAGACGAAGTAAACTGACAGGTGCTAATGTCACTTTTCGATATAAATAGAGCAAATGAGGTTCAAATTCATAGAACAGTGACATTTTTAGCTGTCAGTTTGCTTCGTCTAATTAAAAATCAGACTATAGCTTGTCTACCACCACGAAATAATAACGCGATCGTACGTACGTCTTCCCGCAGGGTCCGCAGGTCTCCCTCTTGTAGAAGTTCTTGGCGACGAAGTGGTGTTGCCTTTGCCGCGCCCGCGGCGACGCGCCGTAGCCCGCCGACACTAGCGACGGCGTGCGCTGCGGCAAGCGCGGCGTCTCCGGACCGCTCTCCGTGTCTGGGCACGAACAGAACGATTCATATACATAACTAATTATAGGATGAAATTACGTTCCTTATTAGCGACACTATCATATGGTGTAATAATATATTTTTTTTTTTTTTCAAATCATCAGGTTCGATTCCTGGTTAAGAATATTGATGTTTCAAAAATCCAATGATGCAGTTTAAATTTTCATTAAAATCGGACCCAAGACTCCTTTAAGTACTTGTCGCTATTCCTCATAGTTTTGGATTTGACCATGCACGCCCACTTGAAAAATTCATCCTGTACACACCAACTGCATGATCCCAAACGCACGCAAAGAGCTGAAGACCGAGCTCAGTGGTGTAAGCCGTAACTATAGGAAATAGCGAAAAAAGCTCAAAGTATCCTACTCAGGGTCTATTTTAGTGAAAAACAAAACAGCATCGTTAGATTTTTGAAAAATAAATTTCCCTTTCCAGATGCAATCAGGTCAAATTTGAAAAAAAAAAGCATCAGCCAATAGTGTCGCTTCTAACAATCAAATTCAAGTAATGTCAAACTAAAGGCGTGCTTTTTGGTTCGTAACAGGGTTCAGTATATACCAGTGTGTGGCGGCGCGGAGGGCGTGCACTCCTCCTTGACTCCGTGCGGCGTGGTCGCGGACAGCCGCGCAGAGGACTTGCGCGGCGGCGCTTCGTCGCTACTCTCTGATATCGGTTGCTATAGAACAATTTAGATTTAAAATAAATAATAATATTAGCCCTTTTAACGTCTCACGCCACTCCTGGGCAACGGCCACCCCTCAATGCGAGGGGGATTCAAGCCATAATCTACCACGCTGGCCCAGAACGGGTTGGTGGATTTCACATCACTACATAGTATAAAACAAAGTCGCTTCCCGCTGTCTGTCTGTCTGTCCCTATGTATGCTTAGATCTTTAAAACTACGCAATGGATTTTGATGCGGTTTTTTTAATAGATAGAGTGATTCAAGAGAAAGGTTTTAGTATATAATTTGTCAAGTTTTGGTCGCGATAACCGACATCCACGCAGGCGAAGCTGCGGGCATCAGCTAGTGATTTTATAAAAAAAATGATAGAATTTCTAAGACATGTAGGTTTCCTCACGATGTTTTTCTTTCACCGTAAGCAAGTCACATTTATTATGTATAGTGTGACCGCAACCGCTGTGCCGCGCCTTAGGTACGCGAGCGGCGAGACGGGGGGCTCATCGCTCTCGCTGTCCCACTCCCCCACCTGTCATTGCTCTCGTCTTCCCACTCCCCCACTTCCCGCGCATACCTAAGGCGCGGCACAGCGGTTACGGTCGGAATATAGTTGAAAGTGTATACTTACGAAGTTCTGCGGCGGCTTCAAGTCGTGATTGGTCGGCGCGCGCTCCAGCGTGAGTGTGGTGGTAGCAGTGGCCAGCACTTTACCACCCTGCAGCTCCACCATCTGAGCATAAACCCATCCATCCATTAACCGAAAAACGTATACAACTGGATTTAAAGCCATAGGCACAGGGACTTAAAATCATCGGTCCTCCACCATTCGTGTAGTCTTCTTATGGCGCGATCTAATTCCAGAATCTTAGTCAGTCCAAACTGAGCTTTTGATATATCTTTGCAGCGGCGCTTACCAGTCGCAGGGCCCTAACGGCCCGGCCACGACTTCGGTCTTAAGCGGCAAGCGACAGCGCGTGGGTAGTCAAATGTTGCATCACGCCACGAGCTGCCGCTTTCGGCGGCAACGCGCGCGATGCAACATTTTAGTACCCACGCGCTAAGCTGTCGTTGATAGCGACAAGGTCGTAGCCGGGCCGTAAGAGTCTCTATAAAAGCAGCCTTAGAAATTTCGAAAAATCACCAAAATCGCCTCACATAATTTATGGACGCTCCATTTTGGCTGAAATGATGATCATGATTGACACTGGACGAACCTTGGTAGCGGACGAGGAGGAAGACCGTCGTTTCTTGGTCGCGGGCTGGTTGTCGCGCGCGTTCCACCCGCCGCGCTGCACCCACGAGCGGCGCGTCGACGCCAGCGACAAGTCCAGGTCGTCTTCCGACCGGGAGTACGACATCTCCGACAGGAGGGTGCCTAGAGGTATACCATGAAATAAGGAACAGAACTACCTTCCTACCTTCACTTGCGTCGCCAGTCTGGTTTGTCTCCGAATATTCCTCTTATTTATTCCCTGAGAAAATAGTTCCACCTACATTGCAATATCCTTATTGGCCTCTGCCGTATATTTCCAGCATAATTGTATTTTTCAGAACAACATTTTAGTTCAGACCAAACGAATGTAAATGGAAATTATAGAATTGATGGCGGTATAGCGGCAATAGGCTTGTGGTCGCCCCCTATTACATCAGGAGTTTAGGACTGACATATGATCGGTGAAATGTAGGTCCACTGCAGTGCACCCCTGCCATAACATTGACATGAATAATCTGATGAACACACACACACACATACGTCACGACTATTATCCCCATTCGGGGGTAGTCAGAGGCTTGAGTGGCCATACACCACCACATTGTGGAGGTATGAACCAACTCAAAGCCCACGTTTCACCAGATAGTCAGAACCCAACGTGACAGGTGGTGAACCTTGTCGCCGTGTATACAGGAACTGATAAAAGGTAAAATTGAAATCTGTGAATCTGATGAAATTCTGACAAAAGGTAAAAGTGACTTCTGAAAAACTTATTTAAACGGTATACGGTATCTCTTACCAGTAGAATTAAGCTCGGGCACTCCGTGGAGCTTCGCATTATGATCCTGCTGCGCTGTGCCGTTCAAGAAGGCGAGCTTCTGCAGCGTCTCGTCGTTCAGCTTCGCTCGGTTGTCGTTGAACAGGAGGTCGCGAGCCATGTCCAACAGTTTGCTCTGTAGATAGATAATATATTTCAAGAAACCTCCATCGACTCCTGACTGATAACGAAGGTCAAGTCAAGGTCAGTTAGAGATGGATGACCATTTAGTGGCATTTGAACTAAACGTCAGCGTGTTTTTTTTTGTTATTTTATGTAAATTTTGAGTTGTGAAGTATCTATTTCGTCGCGTTTGAGCAATATTGACGTTGCGTATGGTTGTTTTCCTTCCCTGCGAATGGATACAGGGGGACAGCGTCAGCGTGTTTCGAAGGTTACGTAAAAAGTCGGTCCCGGTTGTTTCCATCTAGGCACCAGTTGTTAAGCTCTGTCAGTAGCCTTCAGGCGGCTTGAACAACTCTGACACCAGGTTGGCCGCTAACCATACGATAAGAACTCGTCGGGTGCAATAATCCAGGATATTTTATGTTTCAAAATCAACAACTGCATCGATTCCCAGTAGTTATGATTAAAAGATCTAATGATGCAGTTTGGTTTCCATCAAAATCGTCGCCGACAGTCCTTTTAGATTTGTCCTACGCTAATACAGGTAGGAATAGTTGTTATAAAAATACCTACGTATATTACTTTGGTAAATGCAATTATTGTAACATTACAAAATAATTATGAATACATTCCTAAGATACAGTATTCAATGGAATCAACATTTCACATTCCTAACTTTATGGCGACCTTACATTATCTAAATTCTATACACCAGTCAACCAGCTATATAAACGGGTATTTCTATGATAAAACACATAAAGTCATCATGTTATTCCTTCAAGTGCTTACGTTGACACTTCTAGTGACTTGTTCACTAGGTAGTGGATACTACAGCTGGTATTCGAGCTTGGAATCGTCATCCGAAGAGTATAAGAGTGGCGAATTGCACTGCAAGGAAGGAAGTTCGCCTTCATATGCTCAGAAACTCAGAATCGCGGAACTCAAGAATTCAGGTTTGTTTCGTATATACGGATCCTAACTTTTTCCTAATAGTACATTACTGCCACGGTATATTAAAGCGCTGGCCGCGCTATAAAGGCCAAGACCGAACCTTGTTCATCAAGGGCTGCAATGCTGACCGCGCTGTGGTGGACTGGAGCTGCGCTGCGCTGCGCTCTCGGCCATCAAGCAGCAGCCAGCAATACACTCATTACAGACCGCGGCAGTAATGTACTAAAGTTATGCTTAGTTTTTGAGTTATTTGCGCAGATAATTTACCGATTACATTACACTGCGGCGTATAATCTCCGCGTTGCACCTTAACATCACATTTTAAACTACTCAATTACAGACCTAAAATGAATGGCCACCATGGATATAAGTAGCATCTTAGTTATCTCTAAAGGCGTCGCAATAAACGATTTGTATGAAACACATTTACTGCGACGTTGGGAGACTTTCTTCCCCTTTTCGTGTCAATGGATCTACTTGTTTATTTACAAGGTATTTGGCCACATTAATAGCGTTAGGTGTGGCCGCGAATTCTCCCTTGTGCAGGCGCTTCAGCTTAAAGGTATGATTCCGAGCAACGCGGCAGACGGCAGACGTCACTCGATCCTATACAAATTGTCACGATGACACGTGCCGCGGCACGGCACGACGGCATTCAATTTCTATGAGATCGAGTGACGTCTGCCGTCTGCCGCGTTGCTCGGAATCGCACTTTAAAGGACACACTAGCGAATGTTTCATCGACTGATTGCAGGAACCTTAAAACTCCAATTTGCACATGTTGGGTCGCAGTGCAGAATTGCACGCGCTCGAAGAAATACTTTCGAACATTCTTTGTTTCAGATACTCCGCCGAACTGCCCACCAGGCGAGAGTATGATGAGCAAGAAGGACATAATCCTCCTGGTCCACTACTTACAATCGGAATTGAAGATTATTCGCAACATAAACAGTTACATGCCTGTAGCGGTGGCCGTTCGGAACAAACATTTACAATCAATAAAAGAATTAGAAAAACGTCTGCAAACACGTCCAGAAAATCTTAAGGACATTATAGGAGATATTGACGTGACCCGAACGAAATTGGAACCCATCGTTGATGCGTTAGTGTCCAAATTGCAACAGTACAACACTTCTGAAGACCAGTTTGAAAAAGTAAATGATCGTGCGCAGAAGGTTTTGGAAGCGCTGGAGAAGTATAAACAGTTATGCAACTTCAATAACTGCGATGAGCGAAAGTTGGTTAAGAGTAAGTTTTTTAATTTTCCAAGACACTGCATACAACCGAAACATGGACAATGCCATGAGGGGCAAGGGGTGCTTGCACCCCGTTTAAAGACTGGAACCCTAGATTCGACTAAGGGACACCACAGACATGCTACTTATTGCATCGGCGATCGGCGATTTAGTCGCTTTTAGCATCGGAGCAGTCGCTGCGTCCGACCGCAGAGAGTCGCCAAAACACGATAGAGTCGCAAATCACCAATAGCCGATGCAAAAAGTAGCGTGTCTGCAGTGGCTCTAAAGAAGTACCTAGTCGAGAAATGTACAAGATACCCGAGTTAATTTTTTATTTTATTTGAAGTTCGCTCGGCGCAGTGGTTACAGCGTAAGCCGCTAGGTTCATTGCATCGGGTGGTTGCGGGTTCGATTCCCGCCAGACGCAAATTTCGGTAACAGCCTCTTCGTAATTTAACCTGTCTGGGTGTCACTGAGATCGCCCCCAGTCCATTGCATGCTACCCATAGCGTTGCTTAGTTTGGGACTATACAGTTTGGCGATATTTAATTAATTCTTACTTATTCCCCCCCCTGGCTAATTCAAAAAGTTTATTTTGTTTTGGCCTACGGGGGCATCTTACATTTTTTACTTGATTCTACCGCCGGATCGGAAATGCGACCTTGACTGAGAAGATCCGGCAAGAAACTCAGCGGGCTAGTCATTTTTACATGAATTGTTTTTTTTATCGCCACTTGCTTAATTAAATACAACGTATGTTATCGGCTAGTTAAACTCCCTTAAATCCGAATGTTTCAGACGAGGATTCAGACGCCATGAGCTGTCATTATTCATTATTGTATGTCGCGACAAATGGGTTTTCAGTGGTCTATAATTTCTGTTCCAGGACAAGTTAATCTCCAACTTATCCAAACGGTGACGGATGAAGATTATTACTGCACCTCACTTGAAGACCTCCACGATCGAATACGTGCTAACTTAACTACCTTCCAAAATGATTACGTAGAAATAATAAAAAATAGACTTGACAACAACGATTTGATGTTTGCAGAGAAAATTGATAATATAAGGAGTAAAGTTAAAGAAAGTGCTTTGGCTTTGTTCGGGCCGACTATGTACGATATATTGAGTCTACAAGACGACTATCATCGTTATGCTATAGATTTGAATACTATAACTGATATAACCACAGAGTTTAATACGATTAGAAAGAATACTTTGGGGGCAGAGTTAAATTTGTTAGAACTTGAAGAGGGTGTAGCCAAGTATCATCAGTATTGCTTGACTTGCAAACCTCAGGTTATGAGTAAGTGGAATTTTAATTGTGACCGAGTCTCGGCGCAAACGGGCCACCGACCACAGCCATCGGTGGCCAGGCGAGTGGCCGCGACTTTCTGCAAAATGCATGAAAAAGCGTGTGAACTGCTTGTCGCTGGCCACCAGTGGCTGTGGTCGGTGGCCCGTTTGCGCCGAGCCTTATATTTATGCTTATATCGTATTTTCTTAAACACTTGAGAATGATGGGCCTATAAAGCACTACTTCTCAGTTAAAGTTCAAGTAGTTAAGGGGGCGTCCATCAATTACGTGAAATAATTTTTGAGATTTTTCGACCCCTCCCTCCCCCCTTGGTGAGATTTCGTGAGATTTTGCTCGACCCTCTCCCTCCCCCTCTAATCTCACGTGAGATTTTTCAAAAGCTATATTCTAGAGGAGAAACATGTTTTACTTAATTTAATCCAGTTTTCTTGAAATTTTACACGGTTTCTTGCGGTAAAAAAAAATTACGTGAGATTTGCCGAGACCTCCCCCTCTCCCCCACGTGAGATTAGGTGAGATTTTGCTCGACCCCCTCCCCCCTAAATGCATCACGTAATTTATGGACGCCCCCTAAAGTAAAAATCATAACACACCATTGAGTATGACCATTGATCACATTCGTAATTACAAAGCTTTTGTTTTGTCGCAGTGGTACGAGAGCAGACCGCTCGGCGCACGGCATTGAGTGGTTGTGTGTTCGATTCCCGCCTGAGGCAAATTTCAGAAACGATCTTTTTGTAATTTGCCCGGTTTAGGTGTCACTGGGATGTTCCCTAGTACATTTTATAGTAGCAATAGTACAAGCATTGATTAGTTTGGGACCATACATCTAAAAACGTATTTACAACATACCTATTATGGCGTTTTAGCAGATGGCGACACAATGATTATTAGAACATTTATTTATAACTAGCTGATGCCCGCAGCTTCGCCCGCGTGGATGTCGGTTATTGTGCCCAAAACTTGACAAATTATATACTAAAACCTTCCTCGAGAACCACTCTATCCATTGGTGAAAACAGCATGAAAATCGGTGCGGTCGTTTTTGAGTTTATCGCGAACAGACACGACAGACGCGGCCGAGGACTTTGTTTTTTATAATATGTAGTGATAGTGATTCTTTAAAACATTCGTTTTTCATTACAGGTCGCAAGGCACTGCCACTTGACCACTGGAACCTAATGCAGATTAAACCAGGGAAGCAGCTGAAACCATCGGGAATTTCTCCATCACTTCTAAATGACACTAATGAACCAACTTCAGAAGGCATAATAGACTCTCTGAACATTGATAATTTGATTGAAAATATGACAAACGAGTACAAACACACAATTGATAATGGTTATATCAATATGTTTGAGGTATTGGCAAAGGTGGTAGTTGATCCTATCTTGATTGATACTTACATGCAACAACTGAAGCCTATACAGGAGGATATAAGGAACGAATTGGTGCTGAGACAAGAAACTCTGAACATTTTAAAGAGTAAGCTGCCCGGGTCCATGGTAGATCAAGTGAGTGAATTGTCGATGAAATCAGTGCAGTTGTATGAAACTGTTCAAGCTGCAATTGATTTTGTTCATAAGTATGTTTGATATGCCAGTGGTTTTCGGGGAGGCTGGTGCCAACAAGTGGGTGCTGAAGGGGGGAGTGGGTGTGGGGGTATAGATAACATAACAATAATAATATATTTTCTTGTAAATGAGGCCATATTGAGGTCTGAGTATTCATTAAACTTTCGGCATGTAGCTTACTTTTTATTTTACAATTTAAGATCCAACATCCTTTCAAAGCATCAAGTCGAAACAAATTGAATTAATAACAATAAGCTTACTATTAAAGTGTGTCCAGTATCACTTCACCAAATTAAACAACTCAAAAACCAATGCAGTTAACGTTATATGCTTCAGTAATGGATCTCCAAACGGGCTCAAAAGAAGAAAGAATGATATGAAGCATCAGGAATGGCCATGTGACATGAACACCAAAAACATATGTATAGCAAACATTTCTCTAAGGGCCCGTTTCAGAATCGTTGGATAACTTACATCCAACATAATATATTGACCAACCTATGGTTTTGATTCTATGGGGAAACCGTTAAAACACGCACATACAAATTATCTAGTGACTAAAAGTTATCCAACGATTGTGAAACAGGCCCTAATGCCCATAATAATAAATCTCAGAGTTGAGATCAATCTTAAGATGCAGTTCTGACATTTAATGTATGTAACATCTGTCAAAAACAGCATCTCGAGTGCAATCTCAAGATTGATATCGATTTATTTATATGGGCCTAAGGAATAGAGAACTCACCAGCTCATTATACTTCTTCAACACAATGTTCCTCTCTCGCTTCTCTCCGTCGAGCAATTTCCTCACGTGCGCAAACTTGGCCTCCCACTTGGTGAGGGTGCGGAGCGCCTCGTCCAGCTCCGACTGCAGCCGGGACGCCTCGGCCTCTGCCGCCGCCCACTGGCAGCGGACCCATTCCATCTGCTTCACAAACGCCAAGAAACCTATGCAAGAAAGATTGGAATTAAATTGTTTTGATGTACTAAGCTGGCAGCAATTTGAGGAGAATAGCTGTACGTGGGGCTTTGTGGGGTACATTGGGTGAGGTCTATGGCAGTAGAGTGATACTGGCTGATGATGATGAACTATAATAGCACCACGCTATGATGGCCGTTTAGACATGTGGAGGGGGGGAGAGGATGAACCTTATTATAACGGAATAAGATTCATTTTCCAATAATTTTATTGATATTCTTAAATTTTAAAACGGCCAGTCTTATTCTGTTATAATAAGGTTCATTTTCTCGCCCCCACCACATGTCAAAATGGCCAACATAGCGTGCTGCTATTATAAGCCAAATCTAAGAAGGTATGCTTTCATTAGATGATTATCATGATGTGGTATGCTTAGTGACAGTATCTATGGAAGATGTATTTTTGTATGTGTGGACTAACACGGCTAGGCTAAAGTTAGTTCTGGAAACATTGCAGTATTTTATTCCTCACAAAGAAGCTATAGCCACGCTAGAACTAACTTTGACTTGGACAAGTTAGTCCACACATACTGTATAGGTAGGTATTAGGTTTGGCACAAGACAAAGTTAGAGTAATAAAGACCTTATTAAAATAACATTCAATTTTGTCTTAAAACCACTATACTTGATAGATTTATTTATTTATATACATTTGAGTATCACTCCCATGCATCCATTTTTAAAAGTTCAAGGTCAATGTAATCCACATCTTGCAAAGTTTATCACTTGGGAGACACAGTGGGTGGATAACAAAATAGACTTACACTATAGTATCTGCCTTTGAGGGTGACTTTTAAGAATATTATGAAGATCTCGCAAGTTGAAAAGTTATAACGTGAAGTGTAAAATTGATAGGAGGTAGTTTCAAAACATTGCTGAATAGAATCCCTATTTGGATACATGAAACACAAACTAGGATGCATGAAAATGGTTTACATTATGATAATGGACTTTTACTTACATTCTTCAGCAGCTCCGTCGTTGAGAACATTGTTTAAACGATTTATATCATCAAACTGAGCCACCAACGATAGCGTTAGGCCAGGCCCAGAATCGGAATTCTCTGAACTCATTTTGTTATAATTCTGTGTAATATATCAACAGCAGGTACGTTTACGAAAAAGTTTTTCTGTTTTTCACATTTCAAAATAAAATGCACAGCAAATTATTACTCCAACCCAGCTCCAACCGCATAAAACTTGAAAAATAACGGCTAGCTGTCAAACACAAACGAAACGGGGCGGGCGGGCGACAGCGGCGGTGAAAGAAAGCAAGGGATGTAGTGAACCGATTTAAATCGATTTAAATTCTGCTAAACAATCGATTATTTTAATTGATGTTCCATGGACCAGATTAATGATGGCCAGATTAATAAGATGACCCCCTAAAAACCATATCTAGAACATAGAGTTACAAAAATTAAATTCAAAATTAGAACTGCAAGGAAGTTCACCACAAACTCAAATACAAATAATAACTATACTCTGATTTTTAATTTCGTAGACTAAAATGTTAATTTATATTTTAATTTAATCCATTTTTTTGAGTGATCTTGTTTATTTTATTATTTAGTAAATAAAATTGAATTAATTTAAACCAGAATCATAAAAACAACATAATTCATGATGAACAGATCAAATTAATGATCAAATTAATTAATCACCGAACTTTGATGGTAACTGAGAATGACATAACATTGGTATTACGTATTTCGGTGAATGGTATCAAGGTACAGTGAGTTTAGGTTAATTTAGCGCGCAGGAATACGTAATACCAATGTTATGTCATCAAAATCAAAATAGAGGATTTGACTCATCAAATCCTCTATTCTAGCGTTGCATTCAGTTCCATCTACTGTCGGTAGTCGCAAATGTTGTTCTCCTTGTAGAGTGGGACTTAACTACCATGACATTATAACTTAAAACATTTGCGTAATTTAGTTAAGTCTGATTTGTATGTCCATAGATGGCAATAGAACTCTGTGGTCACTACAAGCTGATTGCCTCCACATCAGGTGACCATGTGTGACGCTCGCTTTTTCCTTGTTGAAATAATTAGCACAACAGCTAATGACAATTAATTAAATTATTATTGAATTATCGATTCTTTTAAATTACCAGTTCATAATCAATGTCGCATCCTTGCGGACTAAGCTTTGACATGGCTTTGCTTGACAGCGAGAAGGTCATAGACACCGCGTTAAAAGATGGTAAAGGCGTTCAAACTCCTAACATTGAAAACCGTGATTAACTTGAAAATCGTCACGGAGTACAAGTTGTTTTCACATATAATTGAAATATTTTAAATTGTGACATAAAATATTAACATGTTAATTAATTCGATTATAAACATTTTCAGTGGATTCAACATTCAAATCAAAATTATTTTTGTTGCTATTGTGGACTACGGTAAACAAACTTAATTTTAAGTTTGGTATTCGAACGCAATCAGCAAGAGTTTAAGTTGCCATAGTTTAAAATGTGTGCGTACAATGGGTAGAAATAACTATTCAGGTATTCTACTAAAGAATAAAATCTGCAATAAAAAGAAGGACAATCAGGCAAAAAAGAAATTTTGTTATTAAATGAAAAACACTTTACTACGTCATAAAGGCAGTGCAGAGAATAAGTAGGTATGATGAATGAATAGGTTCATCACACCTATGTTTTCCGTCTAAATCAGGCAGTCGGTAGGTAGTTATAAAAAGTATTAAAGAAAGATGTTATTTTTATTGTCAGTGTATATGACAAAAGTCTAAGCCTAGAATAGTAGGGAAGTGATTACAGGAATTAAATCTAAATGACTATTCAACCATTTATTTGTTCTATTTATATTGAATAGTGACATAAGAAGATAAAATAAGAAACAATAAAAAGAAAAAATTACAAAGAAAAGATAACCTATCTACTAATGTAAATTGAAAGTCTCTAATGGCAACACATTCTAGTTTGACACTGACAGATCTGACAGGCCTTGCAGCTCTGTGGGTTCTCTTGACAAATCGCGATGACGTTCGGTTGAGAGCGGTGGTTTGTCCGTGTGGGCTGCGCTGTTTAGCGAATATTTTGTGAGTTGATAATAATTTCCGAGTTCTCCGGCGTCCCGGGCACCGCGCGTCGCCATGGCGGACGACGATAATATTTGTGATGATGGTGGTGAGCTGAAAGCAGGGCAGGCGTTTCGGCTGCGGGGCCGAAAGGGTGCTCTCAAAAAGAAGAATGTTTACTTGATAAAAGACCACAAGTTCATGCCGAGGTTCTTCAAGCAGCCTACCTTCTGTTCCCACTGCAAGGACTTTATATGGTAAGTGATTTATAATATTTTTTTCCCTGTGATTTGACGTAGGTGCGTTATAGTATAAAGAAATTAAAAATACACATATTTGTTTACAAAAAGGAGGCGCCCTGTGTTAGGATTCGCTTTTTTGGGCGGCGTGACGATAACATAGTGTTTAGTTCGTAACGATTGTATTTTACGACTGATATTATGTATTTTTATGTTATATTGTTCAGTTTCCCATTTTAGAATTGTTGTGTTCCTATCACATTGATAACATTTTCCTGTCCTTCTATAGTTTGTTTTTATTATTCTGTACATAATTATTATAAATCATAATGTTGGTTTATGTGTGAGTATTATAAAAATTAATGTTATCCCATTATAATATTTATTATCAGTTCTTGTTAGAATCTGCATAGTTACTTAATTTAAGAATGCTAATTATAGCTTTGACCTTTAGGTGAAACATGTTTGTATAATTAAATAATAAGATGTATCTATTAATCAAACAAATAAATTATTATTACTTAGGTAAGTACTAGGCGATCATTATTTCTTTAAAAAGTTAGAGGTAATGATTAAATGTACATATATAATGGACACCTTATTGATACTTCCAATCACTGAAAATTATACTTGAAAATACAATAAAAAAAATTAATAAATCATATTTACTAATCTTGTTTGTAAAATAGTCTTGGAATTTTTATAGTACTTAAGTATATTTTATCTTGCCATTTAGGCAGTCTCTGAAATACAGAAAAAGTATTTTTTTAATTAATTCCACCTATTGCAAGTATATATTGTATACATTTTCATAGTCATTTCACTATAAAATATAAGTCCATACTTATTGGCATAATTATTAGACTATTTGTTCCTTCCATGCAGACCCGCACTTGGCCGGTGTGGTGAACATGAATCTTCTTTTCATTGAGGAACCAAGTTAATAATAAATGAGGTCCCAAGGAGTAATGTGAATTTATTTAGGTACAAATTGAAGCTAAGTAAATACTAAAATTATAAGACATTAACTATTCAAATCCTGGGCAGCCTAATAATACATTTCAAAAATACCTTTGCACACTTCTCTTAATCCTGCTTCCATAGGGAATAGTCTGAGGAAGCACTTGGTAATGCGAAAATCATTCAGGAATATAGCCTCAGTTACTCTGTTCTAAATAGCTCCAGCTTACCTGTATTAACATTCACACCTGCAATAATTTTGTCTCAACCGTGTTAAACTCATTATGTTCACATTTCACAGTGTTATTTATATATCCTTAACGACTTTACTAAGAGCAGGATATAAACAATAAAAGGAAGTTAAACTGCATTTATTTATAGCTCCCACTGCTGAAATTGCTTGAACTGTTCAGTCTATTTACGTTAGCCAATCTGTGCGGCGTATCTATGCTCCGTGACGTCCGACTTGCAATGCGTACGTATATTTCAAAACCTGGCTGGGTCATGGCCACTAGACAAATAGTTTACGAGTGATTGTCCAACAAATTTCCGCGCCAATTTCGCCAAATATGATTGGCGTTTTTATGTGCTGCTGGGTATGGGCCTCCAGTCAATATGTGAGGAATTGAGGCCACAGTCCACCATTCTTGCCCAGCAAGGGTTCTGGGGTTCACGAGTGCTAAGTCTACTGGGATTTCTCATATCACTGTAGACTTAGCACATGCAGCGACAAGACTACAGACACGGATTTTGTCACGCGAGTCGCTCCATCCCTTTCTCCATTCATTAGAGAGAATGGGATTCCTCAAATTTGGTCTTGTCACTACCAACCGTGCTGTACCTGCAGATGTCGTTACGATAATCCGCTTAAATTCATTAACGAAATTGAAATAAAAAAATCAATCAGGGCCAGGGATCGCATTAAGCATTTGTCCAACTTCAATGGCAAGCATCACCAGAAGTTTTAAGTACCTATGTAGCTCTTGAAACGGGTAGACAAAAAGGTAAATTGCATAAACTTCGGCTATATCGGAACATGGCTACCGAAGTTTTCACTCCGATGGCGGACTATCAATACAAATCTATTTGCTATGCATAAATTCATCGGCGCCGAACTATAACAGGAACTTTCCTATGCCTATACGGAACTAAATATAACCCAGAATTCGCACTTGTTGTATTTATTGACGCTATTTTTAATATCATAATCGTTGGGCAACATTTTGTTGCACAAAACACACGCGGTGACACGAATTTGGCTCCAGAGCAGAATTTATTGATTTTACCCACTTTAAAATGTTATATTATTAACTGGAAGTTATAACGTCGCGTTATATTTGAATGGGAACGTTTATTGGTTAAATTTTGAAATGGGGCCAAGGTACTACCAGTGTCCGTCCGCCAACAGGTAGGTAAATTCGCGGTCATATAAATACACCGACGATTGAAAGCGGTGTCTATAAACATAGAAGTATGCGAGGAAAAGTATTGAGTTCAGAATATGTTGACCGCGGTGAACTGTTTTATTCATTAGATGTGTCCATATGGCGCGCATGCCTCACCCGAGCACTCATAATATGACATTGCGTCAATAGATGTGTCCATATGGCGCGCATGCCTCACCCGAGCACTCATATTATGACATTACGTCTATACGTTCCGACGTCAAAAGTGAGTGCTCGCGCGAGGCATGCGCCTGATGAAGACGCCGCCTATGCGTTCCGACGTCAAAAGTAAGTGCTCGCGCGAGGCGTGCGCCTGATGAAGACGCCGCCATTGATAAAGATATTACTGGAAAAATAAAACAAAAGCTTGCAATGACCGTTCTTCAATGTAAAGATAAATGATGTCTGCAATTCTTTTCGAAATAACCAACCCAAAGACGACCTACTTGTTCACTAACATTATTGATTGATCTCACGTAAATGTAAAGGATTAATGAAGGGAATAATCTAGATTAGAATTCAATTCAATTCGAATCATTTATTTTGTTAAGGCCTACGGGGGCACTTACAAATTGTCATTTTACATTTTTTCCTTAACTTCTACCGCCGGATCGGAAACGCGACCTCGACTGAGAAGATCCGGCAAGAAACTCAGCGGGCTTGTCATTTTTACATTGTTTTTTTTTTAATCGCCATTCACTTATTTTAATACAATGTATATTGTTAAACAATAGCTCCAGTGTGCTGCCTTCCGAAATAAGCAAGGCAAGGCAAGGCAATGTACAACATGTTACCGCCATGCATTGAAAATCGCTACGCAGCCAAAAGCAAGCGATCTAATTAGCCTCGGCTCCGTCGCTGATTACAAATTAATGCGTGTAACGTTGAATCTGGAACGTAATCTACGTTATATCGAACCGAATCTCACCCACCTTACCTTTTTGTTTAATAATTAATACTTGGTTAGTATTGTCTTGATCAGAATTTGTTTTGCTTATCAGCTTCCCTTTATTATCTTCTTCTTCGTAGACTATCCGATTTCTTTGTGTTGAAGTGGGTTCATAGTTTGATTTTAGCTGAATAGTTACCGATATGTTATTTTGGGTTGATCCTCCTGAAGTCTTTTTTAACACTACAACACGGGGTTCTTCAAAAGGCATGTTTAGAGGTCCCTAAAAGGTCGGCACCGCGGCTACTCCTCTCAAGTTGCGGATGTTCAGGGCGACAGTTACCACATCGTCACATCATTGTGCCTACCTCGGCACTAAAATATATATCCTTCGGGGCTTATTAGCGGGACTACCTATAAGGTTTGGACTTGAAAGTGTACATGCGTAAGTGCCAATCAATGGCATCAATAAACAAAGGATTAACTGCTAGAGTCATGACGAACTCCATTGAATTTATTGATTGTGTACCTGATATTATGTCATCCAGCAGGCATCGAATGCATCGAGACTGGTTACCTCGTAAAGCCATACACGACGATAATTCATTAATATAATAGCTTAGATATCAATGCAACTATAGAGTAAATCAATTATGATTTATTGAGCTAAAATTGCCTCGACCATTGCAGAATTTTTATTGCCGTCTAGGCTCGTAATGTGTGAACAAGAGAGTAATGTTTTAGTTGTGTCCTTAGTTCGGTCGCAATTAGTTACATTGTCTGCAAGTATACAGGTGGACTGATTTGGTAGATAATTGTCCTCGCAACAAGATATATTGTTGTTGGGTATTGATGCGACTTCTGGCATATGGATTCATATCAGAGACCGGTTTTTTTTTAAACGACACATACATGATTAATTTTATTACATGTTTGGATTCATTATATACGTCGTTAAAATAAACCGGTACTTAAGTATTTTTTGCATAAGTCGCAACTTATTGGAATTCTGTCTTGTAGTTGCAAGGTCAATTAGCACGATTTACTATTTAATTCTGGACTGGTTCGAAACTGGAGGACTTTTTCTTTTTCGTGCAGTAAAGTAACAGTAACCAAGCAGTTAACAATTAACAGTTAGTTTAGATATAACTATGCAATGATAACTGCACTTAGGTGAACCTGCTGTTCCAACCGCATAGTATTATTGGCGGTGTTCACAAACGCCGTGCGGCGCGCCCTAGCAGTCAGTTTTGATACCTGCCCGCGCGGCGCGGCGCGACGCGGCGCCTCGGGGCTTGTGGACACATAGTACACACTATAGTTACTTAAAAAAACCTCAGAAAAAGAAACATATGGTATATAAATAGCTTTAAGCAACAAGTATTGTGGGTTTTCCCAATTGGTCTTTTGCTGATATGCCTCGATATATCGATACAATAACACGAACTATAGAAATAATTTCTATAGTTCGTGTTATTATTATTCCTTATCTAAAGGTCAACTATTAAAACTTGTGTGTTTGATAAACGATGTGTTCTATTACGTTCAACTATGACCTCCGGAGTACAAATACTAATAGAATTAATAAGGCTAGTATTCTTCGTTCTCCGATCATATCGCACATAACCAAATAAAACCTTAATACATGTGATTTGTGGCAAGAAATAGGTCAGGTAGACTAATAAATATTACTTCGGCCTAGGCCAGAGATGTGTGGAAAGGGTAAGAAGTAATGATAACCTTAGCCAGAGAGAATAACATTTTCGCGGTTGAAATAAGTACTTCCTTTAACTAGATGTATCTGTATTTTATTTAATCAAACATCTCAACTAGCAACCAAACCTTCGATCTGGGGGCTTACCACGAACTCTTATTGCGATTGAATTACAGGAACGTTTAAACGATTCAGCGTTTTTTTGTGCAATGACGTACCTTATTGTCCTGACAATAAGAAACGCCATTGCACAAATGGCCGCTGAAACGTTAAAACAAAACTGCTATAAGAGGTGGTGGTAAGCCCCCTGTCAATATAACAGAAATCGCATTAAAACCAGAATAACTGATTTTAATCATTAAATTTTTTAAATTCGTAGTAGTCATGTGTGGTACTCAATATTTCTCATACGTAATATATTATGAGAAGCAATCCATTAGAGTTATAAGACATTAGACAGCTAATCAGAGAGCTGAAAGTCAAAGTCAAAGCGTTTATTTTGTTTAGGCCTACGGGGGCACTTACAAATTGTCATTTTGTCATTGTTTTTTTGACCATATTGGAACTAGTCAGACAGCAGTAATAACTCTAGTTTTAAATTCCAGGTATTCCTGAACGACCTGCATCCTGCCAAATCCTGCTATCCTGTCCCGGAAGATTCCGTTCAAAGAAATCCGTACCCGCACGTGTACAACCACATTAATTATGCGCCTCGGAATTCCGATTCTATCCTCGGAAATAGGAACGTTAACTGTTACATAGTACGATCTAAATTGAGATGCTAATACTTTGTTCGTTCTACGTGAACGAAGTTTGGCGAGACGCATAATTATTTTGGTACTGCCTATTCTCGAGAACAATAAGCTAACTTCGGATTAAGTGTAATATTTTTTTGGAGTGACTATGTTCTGAGATTTGAGGAAAAAACATGATTAATATTATTGCGTGGTAAGCGACGCGTAGTAGGATAAAAATATGTAGTTAAAAAGATTTAATTGGTCTGTTTTGGGTTTTAGGCGTGAGTAATGCTTACTGCCTGCCGGCTTGGTGATTGTTGGGGAATGCCGTTGAGATATGACGTAATGTCTAGCGTACAATGATTATAAGTATTGTGGATATAAATACAACCTTAAAAAAGTGTACTATTATTATATTCCATTCAATGTCCTATAAGTATGCCCATGTTTGTCTCATAGTTCAACCACGCTACGGCCAAAGACCGTAATATGTGTGGCCTTTAACTGCGTGGCCAAATATGTAGACCAGGGGTCGGCAAGTAGTTTTAGGTGGGGTCCGGATACTGTGGGAAAATTTTAACGAGGTCCAGAAAAATTGTATGGCTTCAAATAGAATTACGAATTATACAACACAAGACCTAAAATTAGTGTGACAAACTGCACCGACGGTCTTGAGCCAGGTTTTTATAGTTTGGTTCTCGAGAAGAACAGCAAATTCGAAGTGTGTCTTCTAGGTGGGCGTCCGTTAATTTCGATCTACGTATTAATTTATACTTGGTATACAATACATTACAATATTTGGCGGTCCGAGGTTCGACCTTTCGCGGTCCGCAAACGGACCGCGGTCCGCCTGTTGCCGACCGTTGATGTAGACACTTATAAGTCAAAATCAAAAGTATAGGCACCTACCCACGTCCCGGTTTCTTCTTTACAACTTCTGTAATGATAATCTCCTAAGGTAGGTACTAAAGTATACTAGAAGCATTCAGAACAAAATCTAGACTTACAAAAGTAAAACATTTTACAGCGAAATATGAAAGATATTCAGATGTTGAGTTAAAGAGATACAGTTTATGGGACGTATTACATGTTGATCGACCAGTAGTCGATGTTAAAGCAGTGTATCGGGTGTCCTACGGCGTCCGGATTGCAAGCGATTAAGCCTAATCTTATCTTGGAGTGAGTGATCTAAGCTCAAGGGCAAAGTCAAACAGATTTTTGGCAATATTGAAAGCAGTGTTTGATTCACTGCTGGTTGATAAATTTGTTAGAATTAAAAGAAGATCATTGTAAGAATTACTGGGATCTAGTTTTTCAAGTTTGTAGGCTTGATGCATTTTGAAATTCCTTGAATGCGATGCTTGAATTACTTAATTATACTCTAGGATTATAAAAGATCAACTATATTTTAAGTTAAACTCCATTAACAAGGTTTCGTTAAGCTTACATAAACCGTCATTATAACAATATTCCGACCATTTTTATATTATCCTCGTAACAATGCTATGAAAAATAGAATATCTATAATTACCTGACATTTCAGTGCCTACGCTCGGTATCCCGCAGACTTTCCCGAGTCCCGACAGTATTCTTACTTGTAACCTTCTCGTTAATTACTCCTGCTGTGTACCCTAAGGGATAATCTGGCTCATTTGAACGAGTAATGTACGTGCTAACAGGAAGATCCCTATTTTATCGGTAACATAGGGCTGTTAGGGAGTACGTATTTTGATAAAAATCATTGGAATGGGCGGACGATAGTAAAACTGATTCAGCGGATTTGTGGCGAGACTAATCTTAATCCTTATTGATGACACAGGAAAGAGTTACAGCAATTTATCTTCTAAAAGTATGGTGCTTTTGGCACGATGTTTCTGGCCTTTTATAAGTTCCTTAATCTTGGGTATAAGTTACTGTGATTGTACCCCCAAATTCATAGAAAGTTATGATCGACTTGCAGTGGAATTGAAAATGACATTTGTTCCTAAAAATGCAAAATTTGGGGGTTAATCTTTTATTTCGTCACTCAATAAATACCAATTTTCCAGATTAGTATCTCATCAGTCTAATTATTTCGTCTAGCCATTGTTTATGATGAATCGTTAAAACCTAATCAAATAGTTCGGTAAGCACTATCACGGACTCGGTTAAGTGAGTATTAAACTTGTTTGTTAAGGCGGGATTTATGTCCAGAGATCTGTAGAACAATTCTAAAGCCGCTTTCGAGATACAGAAACGTACTTGATGTATGTTTATAATCAGTTTTATGATTGTCTAGCCGTTAGTTAACTCGCATTTATGACCCAAAACTCATAGCAGATAGGTAAGATAATATGCACTAATCGGGTCTTTTCATTCCTCTAGATATTTTCTCAGATTCTTAGGCACAATTTTCCACTACAAGTTACTAATTAGGAAACCTATGTCAACAGTTCATGCACAAGTGTTATCTGATGTCGGAAACTCGTTGTCATCAGCGCGTTTATCTTAAGCTGTAAACAAACATCTGTATGACGCAGCTACGTGCACAGACTGGCGAAGGTGAACCTTGATGTGTGTCATTCAACGCCGGTTCAACAACAGCTGAGATTGACAGAAATGTTTGTTGACGTAGTTCCGTTTTGTTTATCTGGCATCATGGTGGTAAGGAATTGACATAAATTGTAATTTATGTAACGTCACGACTTTTATCCCCATTCGGGGGTAGTCAGAGGCCTGAGTGGCCATACACCAGCACATTGTGGAGGTATTACCCAACTCAAAGCCTACGTTTCACCAGATAGTCGGAACCCAACGTGACAGGTGGTGAACCTTGTCGCCGTGTATACAGGAACTGACTATTACCTAATCCCGAGGGATAGGTAGGTTTCCTCACGATGTTTTCCCTCACCGTCAGCCAGTCGTCAGTTGTAATTTAAGCTTTCTTAATTTGTATCTGTACCTCAACAATCTGACACTATTTCCTGTGTGAGCATGGGTGAGTTGGTGTGTCCAGATGCCTCGCATTCTTCGCCCGAGCACTCCTGTTATGACATTATTTCTATGGCTGCATCTACATCAGGCACATGCCGCGCGCGAGCACTCAGTTTTGACGTCGGAACGCATAGACATAATGTCATGACATGAGTGCTAGCGCGAGGCAAGTGAGGCGTCTGGGCGCACCATATGCATTCCGACGTCAGAAGGGCTAGACAAGTGGCTGACGTCTACAAGCGTTCCTTCAAATCGCTACGCTTCATGTATGGAAATGTCATAAGTCACGTGATCTACAAAGCAACTTGTTGTTGATCTACATAGCGACGTTTGACATTTCCATACATTGTGAAGTCTATTCTATTCTATTCGATTAGCCTTCATGCAACTTGTCTATTGGGGCAGAACTCTGTGTTTAGGCACGATATGCGCCTGTTGTGGACGCAGCCAATAGAAAGTTCAAATCTACTGTGATTTGTAATACAAGACTCAACGTTTCACACAACGAGAATCAGAAGTTCATACAAAGGTCGGAGAGATACGTCCTAAAACCTGTCTACAGAATTCATTTTCAATTTTCTTCTACTACTCAATGCCAATCGCATTTGAATCGCAATCGCATTAATGGTTAATTCTGTTGGAAAATTAAACAAGTAAATCCGAGTGCCGTTTAAAACAAATTAAGTTCGTACTATTACCGTTTAAACTGTCCGAATTAATTCGAGTTAGAACTTTATTGAAATTGAAATCCTGTCAGCCCGGCGATTAAATTGAAATACGATTAGTTTTATTTTGTGAGAAATGTTAGTATTGATTTATGTTGTGCAGACACATTAATTTATGGAACCTGTATGCAGGTGTGATTTACGCGTGTTTTCTTGAATTACCATATAAGATGAAGGTCAAGTTAGGTTAGGTTAGATTTTTCGTTAATTTAACAAAGCTGGGATTTTTTTAAGAGTGATGTTAAGCAGTTACAGTAGCCTGACGATGCTTGCAATATGAAAGGCGTTGCCGACCTGTGGCCCGATTCACGTAACCAAAACCGTAACGATGTCTCAGCGATATAGTCGTTGATAGCTTTTTCGTAATACAAAAAGGCTATCAACGACTATATCGCTGAGACATCGTTACGGTTTTGGTTACGTGAATCGGGCTACTTAATGGAAGTGGAAATCGCTTCCGATTTTGGTATTGCAAGCATCTATAGGCTACGGTAACTGCTTAACACCAAACGGCTCGTATGCTTGTTGCCACCTTAGTCATATAAAAAAATGAAATAAATGACAATGCGCATCGTGTGAATATGATTAGCGTTCGTCTAGTGGTAGGAAGCTTCCTCTTAATGCCGAGAATGAACTAGGGATTATATAGCAGTGCTATAGAATACTATGTATACTGCTATAGAATGCTACTATTGGAGTGGTTCTGTGCAAGGCTCATAAGTCTATGAGCCTCTCCAATCAATGCTAGCACCTCAAACAAAGCGAGAATTAATTCCGGTCAAGTACTTGCCTGTAGTACTGTGTCGAGTCGCTCGACCGGATCAATGTCGTGTGCTAACAACACGAGTATCGATGTTGGACAGTTCGTGTCGATCGTTGTAATGTGTCTTTCACGAGTTACAACCATCCATCACTGCCACAATAAATATTTGACGGGATACGTTACAAGCGATTTTAGAGTTTAAACGTGGGTGTTGTAAGTTACTTTCTTGTTTGTATGTTTTGTTCAATGGTGTTCTAGTTTAGAGGTGAGGTTTATTGAATGGAATTGAGCTCTGTTAAATTATTATGTGTGACTATAGTTACTTAATCGTTTGTAATCACTTCATATTCATATAAAATGGTTCATTATTTTATTACGATTGCGTGTTATATCAGTAACAGCAGACTAAAGCTCTGGTTTCCTCGGATAGCGGTACCGTCATATAGCGGTGAATGACGTCACTAGAACGTTGGCTATGTAAATTACGGTGTCCAATACCGCTCTCAAGGAAACCGCGCGATTTTGTTTACATAGCCAACGTTCTAATGACGTCATTCGCCGCTATATTACGGCCGCTATATGACGGTACCGCTATCCAAGAAAACCAGAGCTTAAGGGCTTTCATAATCGTCGGTTAACTTTTATCCACCAAATAAATATGGATATTTTGACAGTTCTTCCATAGAATATCTGTCAAAACGCCATATTTATAGCGTGGATAAAAGTTATCTGACAATTCTGAAACAGGCGCTCACAGATCTCAGTCAATCATATTGTTATGTTTTTCAACCTGCGTCATCCCATTGCTGGGCAAAGGCCTCGCTTTCCTTCCTCCACTCGACCCTGTTTATGGCTATACGGGGCCAATCCTTTCTGTAGAAGTCCCAACTCATCCCGCCATCTCCTTTTGGGAAAAGTCTTAGCAGTTTGAGACTTTATCACACATTTTATGTAAATAATAAGAATGTTTAGCCCTTTTTAACGTTCCACTCCTAGACAGGGGACTCCCTCAATGCGAGGAGGATTCCATAATCCGACTGAATTAACGTATGATACGCAAAGTCAAGCAGCTCCCAAGCGCTCTCAAGCGAGCTTTCAATGCAGCCCCCCTAGACCAGTGGCATAAACGCTAATCGAATAGAATAGAATAGACTTCACAATGTGTGGAAATGTCAAACGTCGCTATGTAGATCAACAACAAGTTGCTATGTAGATCACGTGACTTATTTCGTTTCCATACATGAAGCGTAGCGATTTGAAGGAACGCTTGTAGACTGCAGCCACTTGCCCTTCTGTTCGGCAGTTTGGCGATTAGCACAAAGTCAGAATAACCGATCTCGTGTCACGGGCACCTACGCGAGTGCATCGAACCAAAAGAAGATCTATTGATTATTTTTTTGGGACATTCCACGGGATAGAGATGAAATGGCGCTTGGGCAATTTCTGCATAGCATCTGATATACTTATGAGTGTTCATCGTTGGCGTAGCAGTCGTAAACACATGTGCCGTTGTTATAACAGGTGCCATGTACCATTGGCTATCATAATAGTTGGCGGAATTCCGTTGATTACATAAACTGTCTTTGTTATCTTGGCCTTTGGTGGCCATGTATAAACTGTGGTAATAGGCCATTAGGATTTCTAGATGTTTGATTTTTAGGGTTCCGTACTTCAAAAGGAAAGAACGAAACTCTAGAATGACTGTGCCATAGGTTTAATTAATCCTAGTTCTGGATTTGGTCGTTCTCTGGTTGTGCTTCACATTCTTATTTTATTAGTATAATTTAAGATGTGGCAATGAATAAATACTTGATTTATAGGATCACTTTGTTGTTCGTGTCTGTCTGTCTGTCTGCTGTCGGTATGTCGAGACGTTCGCAGCCCAAACTGCTTGTGTTTTTTAAAATTCAACTCTTAATGAAAATTTACTTGGAGTTGAATTTACAAAACCGCTGTAAAATAATTTTTATTTCCGGAATAAACGTACGGAACCCTCAGGGCGCGGGTTCTACTCCCACTTGTGCGGTTATTTTTTACGGCTAAGATTTTTTCTAATATTTATATTGCGAACATGAATCTTCACTATTCTCATTAATTTCAAGGATGTCTGCTACCTAGGAGAGGCCTTTGATTTAGGAGAGATAAAAATACAAATGAAAATAAAATAAAATACAGACAAAATTCTTAATTAGTATGAAATAATCCCACTAATATTATAAATGTGAAAGTTTGGATGGATGGCTGTATGGATGGATGTTTGTTACTCTTTCACGCAAAAACTACTGAATGGGTTTGGATGAAATTTGGAACACAGATAGTTTATAACCTGGATTAACACATGGGATACTTTTTATCCCGATAGTAGTTCCCGTGGGATAAATTATGCGCCGACGAAGTCGCGGGCAAAAGCTAGTATTACATATATCTTTCCCACTATAAAGTGGCGGTGGTATTTATTGGTGGTAGAGTCAAGCTGTAGCCAATTGACTGCAGCTCATATACGGGCTGTCTCGACCGGGGTAGTACCACCCTCTCACAGAAGATCGGCGTAAAGTAGCTATTACAGTGCTGCGTTTCGTATGATTCTTCCCCTCCCGTCGTTCCACTCCTCTTCAGGTCGACAATGTGCGAGCAACGCTTTTGGTATTGCAGCCTATAGATGCTTGCAATACCAAAAGCATTCTGCTTAACTGCTTAACATCAGGTGGGCCGTACGCTGGTTTGCCACCTCAGTTCCATAATAAAAAGTTCTCTATAAATATTTTACGTTCTCAATTGGGTGTATTTTACATGGAGATAGCAGGATCAGTTCAAGATTTATGGAACGTATGTCGATAGGGTAAAAGGAAAGCCTTATAAGAATGTAGGAGAGATGCTAATCCGGTGGTAGTATTAAGGGATCTTAAGGAGCCCCCGCACAGATTTAGTGCTAAGACTAAAAGGTCGGATCTAACCTCGAACTGGATAGTGTTGAAGATTTGGGAACATACTGTTTTGGAATAAAGATTTCTTGAATTTGAGGGGGATTGTGGGGAATCTCAATGTACTTGTTGAAGTGTCTAGTTTAGACGACAGTTTTCTAGTAATCCAATCTCAAATAAAATTGTTCTTCGTAGCTCATTGCCAATTTATAGGTATATAGGCGATGGGAAGCATCTATGAGAGATTTCTTTGTTTTCTAATGGAACCATTGACTAAAACTTAGTAGTTTGAGTTGCAGTCTAAGGTCATTATTACCACTGGACTGGTAATGGTAGTCCATTACCAATCTGGTAATGATGACTAACCACGATGAACTGGTAATAATGACCTCAGTCTGTTGTTTCTTAAAAAATACTATCCCCCTTATTCATAGAGATTTTGCCCAGTTTGCAATGGTTATGAAAGGCATTTTTAGGAACAAATGTGATTTGTAACTCCACTGCAGGTCGATTATAGCTTTCTATGAATAAGGGGTTAGGAGTTTCCGTCGTTTCGTCATGTAATTCCAAATTTAATTTCAAAAATGTATCACTATACTCCATTTATTATAGCATTAGACAGAAGTTAAAAAAGGTTATTTTTAGTGTCCACTTTGTAAAAGTACAAATAACATGTTACAGTTATGATTGACGTCGAATTTATTATAATCTATTTATAAACCAGCTTGTCACACCTAACTGTAATTATTTTAATTATTTATATTGTAAAATAAATTGTCTTTCATTTAAATATAATCATTTCAGTCCAATTTAAAATTAAGTGTCAATGCTAAAAACCTAAAAGAAGCAGGGGTGAACAATACCGGGAACGTGTTTCGTTCCACTATTATCCTAACAAATCTAAAATGTTACCTAATCCGTTCAGAGGTTATGACAGCAGGGTATTTCTAATTTTGTCGGATTATGTTATCTATGAAATTGACGTAAATAGTTTTCTGTCAGTGTTTGTCATTGAGTCATTCACCATCATTTATTTTTTCATTATTTTTGTTGTTGTCAGTTTATAATGTGTGATACGATGTTATTATAAATAAAACATAGTATAAAAAGTACTTTTATTTTGGTTATCGAAGTATTTAGCTTTGTTTTATGTGAAAACAATTTTAATGTAACCACTCTAAATAAAAGTTGTTTTGACTTTGAAATAAAATGTTTTGGATCCCTGCTTCTACGAGCCTCTTATTTCTAATGTTATAATAAATGGGGTATAGATTCCTTTTTTTTTTTTTTATGACTACATGTTGTTGGCCAGAGTGGCCTTAACAACTTCACCGGTCAGAGGGCGAGCGCACAAAGTGCGGCTCCAGCCGTAAGGGCAGGGGGACAGCTGGCTCAAGGGCGCCACATTGGTCACGGCCTCGGCTTGGGCTGCTGTCTTTTGAGTGAGCGGGGTAAAAATTACCACCGGGTCGTAACGCGACCTCGCTGAGAAGATCCGGCAAGAAACTCAGCGAGGCTTGTCGGGTGCCTAGGTGCGTCCACTAGATTCCCAGTGAGGTGAAACAACGTTCAAACACAATTGTATCGTTTGGTGGTAGATGGCGTTGAAACGTAATATCGTTACCGGCCTACACCCGTCACTGCCGGATCCGTCTTATCTCTCGCTTCGCCTTTATAATATCCGACGTTCCTGTCGTTTGCACCTGAATGGCGTATCGAAGTTAGGAGCTCTGTTTTATACATTTACCAGTAAAGCCCAGTAGACAATTAAAATGCTAAAATGATTCAATGTGAATCCGATGGATCAGCGTATCGGCTCGTATCAAAATACATCTTAAAGTTGAGATCGATCTTAAGATGCTGTTTTTGACACATGTTCCATACATTAAACGTCAAAACTGCATCTTAAGATCGATCTCAACTTTGAGATGCATTTATTAATACGAGAGCCAAATCACCTACTAACGTTATCCATAAACTTATTAAAGTTGCATAGAATATGTTTTACAAAAATATCATTTACGTAAAACTCACGGGGAAATCAACATGTGTGATAATACATACAAAGATATAACAGAATTAATTTTTTCTAGACACAAGTCTGCCTACTATGTAACAGTAATGGGCGCAATATTTCAGCAATAATGGGTCACGCAGCAGCGCATTTTGTCGCAAAAGGCTTAATATTTACTGCGTCATATGAGGCGACAGTGATAAGGCGTATACGTGCTTGCTTCACTTTTGGCGCCCAACGTGGGACTTCCAGTGAATGAGAGTTTTTTTATCCAGTACTAGAAAGTAATATTACAGCTTGTCACCATTATTACACGCCTCTAGATATTTATATGCGAGCTTTAAATCATTCCACGAATATTTTCATAGCCATTTATAAGTCTGCAAAATGAAACATTTATTTAGATAAAATCTACAGTCATTATGGCGATACTTAACCGCAAAGGAAAGTTCATAAAGACATGCATTAATAATAGCACTCAAGTTTTGACGTCGGAACGCATACACATAATGACAAAACATGAGCGCTCGAGTATGGCATGCGCCTGTTTTGGACGACCAAATCTTTCGTCATATTATTGTTTCAAACGTATACAAGGATCGAAAATCAACAACTTTCCATCAAAACAGGGTCCAACCTTCACAGAATTGAAACCACGCGACCTTCGCCATAAAAAGTGGATTCCCTTTGAGCGCCGCCCCTGAATATCGCAAAGGGTCGTCCGGGCCGACGCTTCATTAGCCCGTCCTAATGGCACTCTTACATTTATGAAGCATTTTTTCACCTTAATGACTGGAGATTACGTAAATCATTTGCTTTTTTTGTTTACATAAACGATGGATGTAATGACGCTTTTTAGGACCTCATTTCTACTTACATGACTCTCTGAGATACTCGGCCTTTCTGACGATCGTGTGGTCTAGACTCTAGATGCGTCTATCTAACCTCTGGAGACTCCAGGAGTGGAGGAAGGCCGCTTGTCTCACTAAGGTCTAGACCAAGGAGCTGCGCTGGCCGAATTTAGGAATGGATTATTTCGTAATCTATCGTAGCTATTATTGGGATCACCCCTATTTTTTAACCAACTTCATTTTTTATATGGTTGGCACGAGTGGTACAAGTATTGCTTACTTTAGGACCATAGACACAAATAACGTAATAGTTCTTCCATGGATAAGATTGGTGACTTTTACTCATTTCGCAAAAGCATTACAATAAACTAAGAAATAAAAATTTGGATATAGATAAATTATACTTATCCCGTATTTTTAAGATATAAAGTGGATTGTGCAGCTTGAGTGATGAACGGCTGTACATAGTGGATATGAAGATTTTGGAAGCAGACAGTGGACTATTCCACTATGTTCAAGTGGACACAATTCTAGTCTACTACTAGAAGAAATAGGTAGCAGTAAAAGTAATAAAAGAGTCGTAACTAGGAGTCCTAAAACAGTACTTGAAATCTCTATTTCATTTCTGAATTGTGATACTGCGAGGAACAAAGGAAATTTAAAGCCACAACCCACATCCAAATAAAAAACATTCATCATATACATATTTCCATTTTAATTCAGCTCATAAACTAAAAGACTTATAAAACTTCTGTCAAAATAGCTCCTGTAAACGTGTCTTCAGCGAGTGAATGGTCGTCGGAGAGGACATAAAGTACGCAAATTCGGAGACATTCCGAGGAAAGGTATGGTCGAACGATTCTGAAATATGGCGGAGAATAAACTATTCCCTTCGGGTACTGGATTATTATATGCATGAAGAATTCTCAATTGGAACGAGTAGATTGTTTGGCATATTGAGGGAATCTTGAAGTTTTATCTTGATTCTTGATGTATGTCGCATGCACAGGGACGCAGATGAACAAGTCCTGCGATCCCATGATGCTGAATGATCATCTCTAGCAGATATATCTAGTATATATTACTAGCCCGTTATTGACGAGTCCTATGGCGTGGTTGGCGTGATGGCGCCTTTCACGCTGCAGGGCGTAGGTTCGATTCCTACCCGGGACATGCATTTGTGTGCATGAACATGTCTGTATGTCCCGAGTCTGGGTGTATATGTATATTAAGTATGTATTATAACAAATAAAAAAGTAGTATATGTAGTAATATCAGTTATCTGGTTTCCATAGTAAAAGCTCTGCTTAGTTTGGGATCAGGTAGCCGTGTGTAAAAAATGTCCCAGGATATTATTATTATTATATTCATGGGCATGCAAAAGTCACAAATCTCATGGTGGACCGACTGGTGAACCGTGTATCTTATACAAAATTAAATTTATTAGTTCCTACTTCCTACTATCGATTGTAATTGGTGCAAACTAGACGAGAAACTGCTTTAATGTTCTGTCAATTTCAATTGATAGGGTCAGCTCTCTGATGTATTTTCCATTGACTCACTTCTCCGTCGTTACACTCTTGGAAGAGTGGTCGTGGCCATCAATCTTCTCCAGTGACTAATGTAGCCAATTTTAGCAGTGAAAGTGTGCATGTCAGCACAATATAAGGGCGTCTAATCCAAGTTATACATGACCTAGCAGGTCAAAAGGCAGCTTCATATATTATTCGTCAAACATTTGGCAGGATATCAGAACTAAGGTCGGTTAATGTGTTTTTAAGTGGGCCTGTAGGTCGCCGGCGCCCTTGACGGGGTCTCCGCAATTTTTCATTTACACTGATGACAGTGGCCTTTCTGTATTAAATTGACTGCTTTTATATATGGTATTTGAAAGGTATTTTAGTATCTTTTGTAGATATTATAATCAATTCTTCCCAGCCGGTTTTTTGTGCTGTGGTTGGCTTTCAGTCTACCCTGATTTGGCTGATTACCGATATTTACAAAGAGCGAGGACTAGGGGAAATAATATTAAGTGTAACTAAGATAATTTTATGAGTTTAAGAAGAGGATGAAATCGAATTAAAGTTGAAGAATGTACTCTTTTTTCTCTTTTTAATAGTCGTGATATAGGTTACCTTTAGTACTATGAGAGGTAGTTAGAAAAATAAAACTTCTTTCCTTACACAAACACTATTGTCCATATTTGCTTAGTATTGTTTATTATACCCTCCGGTATTGATATCATATAGGCCTATTCAGACCTTCGCCTTCTTGTAGTACCTAAGTATACAGCCCATTACAGATATAAAGTCCAATGAACCATTGCGTACACGGCGTGGTATTGTGTGGTACTTCACGTACTGTCAGCTGCGGGTTAACTGCTATATCTGAACACGGCTTTGAATGCGCGTATGTTTTTACGATTCTGAGGTATGGATAATGAGGTTTTTAATTTGTTTTTTTTCAGGTAAGTGGTCCTGTCTGATGAAATGAAATGGAAGTTGATTGCTGAATACTCGTAAGTAGCAAATATAAAAAAAACTTAAATTTGGAGGCGTACTTACCCCTAAATTTATAGAAAGTTATCATCGACTTGCTTCGGCATTACAAATCACTAGAAATGCTTTGTATACCTATGGTAAACTGGCTTAATATCTCTATAAATTTAGCGGTTAGTATATAATTTTATACCGTATCGCTATGTTGTAGGTACATTGTAAATTAACATTGTTGCGGTGCGGCGCTCGTATTCGCACACACCTGGGACGTCTCCCAATATGACAGACGCTGGAGGCTGGAGGTTCCAAACCTGCGCTGGTACGTCTGTCCCACGCACCCTGCAATGCGTAATCTGATGCCCACTCTTCTACGGTGGACGACTTCGAAGGGACGAGGAGTTTTCTTCAAATAAAACCCACTCTGACTTTGCACTTTTATTCAGGAGACTAGTTCGCTTTGATAGCACAAACTGGAATGCCGGTCTGCCAAAATCGGCCGGCTTATATACCTCGGTGCGGATCATCTATCCTTTTCTTACACATAACATTGTCTCACACCTTTTAGGTTTCCAGAAAGTTCGACCCTATTCGACGACAGTTGGTCGTTGTATCGAAATTTCTGGAACCTTCCCGAGTATTCCCGTTCATTCTATGGAATATTCTGGAAACATTCGAATGTTCTCGATTCTACTGGAACATCTTCCCAGAAAATTCGATACCTTCCAGAACATTCGATACTTTCCAGAACATTCTACATGGTTCTGGACTGCACGATTTCACTATACCAATAAATTATTATTATTTCGGCTTGCAGTCCGGTTCGGTCGCCGACAAACATACTGAAACAACAAGTTGCGTAAAGCAATTATTATAATTTGGGGCAATTAACACGCGTGCCTGTAAAATACATTTTATAATAATACTCGTACCTCTAATTGGCGTGTTGTAATAACTAAATTAAGTAGTTTGCCGAACTTTATTTCTACGGTTCGTTATGTCAATGGCTGTGTCCACATCAGGCGCGTGCCTCGCCCGAGCAGTGCTCAGTTCTGACGATGAAATGCATAGATATAATGCCATAATATGGGTGCTCGGGCGGGGACGTTTTATTTAATAGACTACATACACGAATGTTAGTGCTCTAAACTATATCTACATTATTGACCGCTTGTCGCCATCCAGGGGGCCTAAAACGGCCACATAGTAATTCTTCAATAGCAATTAGTTTTACTGATTTTCTAGCAAAATCTTTAGCAAACTCCGTTAAAGTTTCGTAACCATGTGGGAAATTCTACAATGTTGCATAGCATCGCTATTAGCCCCCCTGGAGTTTTCTGGGTAATTGCTATTGCAGAATGGCTATGTGGCCTTTTTAGCCCCATAGTTGTTCTGCTGATAAATGGTCGGTCAAATTGATAGGTATAAGTATGTTTTCTTTTTTGTTTTTTTTTACGCACACTATCCAAAAATTGTTGTTTCGATATAAACAATAGCACAACAGAACATTTCAAATGACCCTGTGACACCTATAAACGTCAACAATTCACGGGTGACGTCAATGAATTACCGTAACGAATTTAGTTGAAACTGCAGATTTATAGAGCTAAGGATTCTATAACATACAGCTCAATAATTTTTGGTCTACGACAAAAATTAACGAAGATACGACTAATTTCCTAACGAAGTTTCCTGACCGGGCCGCGCCGGCCGCCGCACTCGCTGTGACGTCACGCGGGCTGATACGCGCTCGGCTAGCGCTAGGGTTCGGTTGTCTTGTTCGCGCGCAGCGTGTTTTAAGCCTCAACATGAGTTTACAGGAAAGTTTTCAACAAGCTAAGTCGGATAACCTGCCAAAAGTCGATACTTTTATGGTATTCGACTACTTAAACAATAATTTAAAATACACCAGCGCTGAGACACGTGGTTGGAAACGGAAAAGGTACACTTAGGTACCTTTTCACTTACCTTTTCTGTTATGAATACTATTTATACAAAGAAACCTATTGTTTTACCACTAGGTTAAGCATGGAAAGGTTCGGTGTACCTACCCAAAGTACTATAAGATATATAAGATACCTAGGAAGGTAGGTAGTATCCTGTCATAAGAAGGTAGATTAGGTGTTTATCCTATTGAGTACTATTTTTATTCCTGTTTATTTTTGACGACCGCTTGGCGCTGTAGTTTGAGCGTTGGCCGCTTGGCTCACTGCATCGGGTGGTTGTGGGTTCGATTCCCGCCAGAGGCAAATTTCGGAAATGGCCTTTTCGTAATCTACTCTGGTCTGGTTGTCACTGAGATCGCCCCCAGTCCATTGTATGGTAGCCAAGTATCAGCGGTGCTTAGGGGGCGTCCATAAATTACGTGAGGCATTTAGAGGGGGGGGGGGGGGTCGAGCCAAAACTCACCAAATCTCACGTGGGGGAGAGGAGGGGTCTCTGCAAATCTCACGTAATTTTTTCTCCGCAAAAATTAGGGTGCGTTTCCATTGAAGCGGAGCTGGGCGGAGCGGACCGTGAACTGGCCAATCACAGTGCTCGAAATCTCCACTCCGCATCAGTGGAAACAGTGTAAGCGGAGCGGAGCGGAGTTGAGTGGACTTTCGAATAAAACAAATGAACACGCGGCCCCGAGCCGGACAGAACGGAGTCGAGCAGGCTGTGGTGCCGAGTGGTGGGCACGAAGCGGAGCGCAGTGGAGCGGAGCGGAGCGGACCGGAGCTGAGTGGAGCGGAGCTGAGTGGAGCTGAGTGGATCTGACCGAAGCTGAGCGGAGCTGGGCGAAGCTGAGCGAAGCTGAGCGAAGCTGAGCGGAACTGAGCGGATCTAACCGAAGCTGAGCGGAGCTGAGCTGAGCGGACTTTCGAATACAGTATATGAACACGCGGCGGATAGCTTCCGAATTTTCATCTTCTAGTAGAGAAAGATGTAAAAGCGCTGTTCTTTTCTTAACCGATAACATGACGTATGATCACTCGATGAGATTGAATTTGACTTATCGGAACACGGCTCAATGCAGCTCAGCTTGACTCCGCCCCGCTCCGCTCCGCCCCGCTCCACTCCGCCCCGCTCCGCTCCGCCCCGCTCTGCTCCACCCAGTTCCGCTTAAATGGAAAAAGTTGCCACTTTTCACTGCTCTTCTCCGCCCCGCTCCGATTCAATGGAAACGCACCCTTAAACTGCGAGAAAACTGGGTTAAATTAAGTAAAACATGTTTCTCCACTAGAATAGGGCTTTTGAAAAATCTCACCTGAGATTAGAGGGGGAGGGAGGGGGTCGAGCAAAATCTCACAACATCTTACTAAGGGGGATGGGGGAGGCAAAAATTCACAAAAATCACCTCACGTAATGTATGGACGCCCCCTTAGTTTGGGACCATACAGATGGCGTGTAAGTCTGGCGATATTTATTATTATTATTTATTATTCCTTTATAATCTATTATTAACATAATATTATATTACCCATCACCCTACCTAAGGATTCACTATCACTACATACCTAGTATAAAACAAAGTCGCTTCCCGCTTTCTGGCTGTCTGACTATGTATGCTTAGATCTTTAAAACTACGCAGCGGATTTTGATGCGGTTTTTTTTAATAGATAGTGATTCAAGAGGAAGGTTTATTATGTATAATACATGCTTAATATAGTAGAGAAACACTGATAATTTTAGAGGTTTCTAATGTGATGTCGTAAATAAATACATTTTTTTGCGCTTACATTGCAAACGCTGGCTGAATCCTACGAGATAGATCAAAATAATGTACTACAGTATTGTACACCATAAAAAGGTATACAAAAAGTCCGCGATGGTATTTATGTCTATCTCTTAGGGATAACCCACAATAACCATTTTTTATCCTTTACTTTTTACGAGAAATAATGGCTTATTTACGAAGCGATTTTAAGCAATACAGCATTAATCCTTATCCAATTAAGTACCTTAAATACATTGTGCATTTAATATAGATCAATATGGCCCTTTACAGCATGTAATTTAAATGAATAACACCTAAAATAGTGAATGGCGGCGCAAGCGGGAAACCGGGCACAGCGCGAAATCAACGAGGCGAGCCCGGTGACGTCACGCGCGCTGGCCGCACTTACCGCCCGTCGATAAATTTTAGATACATAAAATGTGTTAGGAAATCGCAACCGATGGACCGATTTCGATGATTTAAAAACTATATTGATAAGAAAGCTTAGTTTTAACTGTTAGTGTTGGTTATGAGTTGATTTGTTGACCTATTACTGATCCTCATTATTTAATGAGCGCCGATCCCGCTACGGCGCGCGTCGCGTCGTGCCCATCTCTAGCGTTTGACACATGTCAAAAACCGATCCCAAACTCGACGCGTGAGTGACGTCACAATCGTTGCCGATATTAAAGGCAATCTTTCATCCTATTACACTCACGTCATGTCAGAAAAAATATTAAATTTGTTTTATTTAACGGAAAAAGTTTACACGCCAAAATAATAGAGCCTAGCTGCAGCCAAATATGCAGCTCATATATGGGCTGGCTCGACCGACCAGTTTCTCACAGAAGATCGGCGTAAAGTAGCTATTATAGCTACGTTTCACGATTAGCCCGACTCCCCTTCCCTTCCCTTTCCTTCCCTCTGTCCCACTCCCCTTCAGGTCGACAACGTGCGAGCGATGCCTTTGGTATTGCAAGGTAGTTTAACATCAGGCAAGCCGTACGCTTGTTCGCCACCTTAGTAACATGAAAAACAACCCTAATTCTCACACTATAAAATATAATATCCGATGTTACGGTCCAAGTCATTAATGAAATTCGTTGCCTGTTTGGGCTTTTGTAAGCTGCGTAATTGCCTTCAGCCGGGCTATTTTCAGGCTTCTGTGTCGCAGGTAAGGTTTAGTTTTGAACAGGGCAGAGTGGGTTACGTAAAGTGTCGGTCCACAATACAGGTGAAAACTCAGCGAAAATGTAATGTAACGGAATTTGGGATACGCTACCCTTTATGCGTTTTGAATAGAATTTGTAAATAGCAGAAGGCATTAACGGTGTCATAAACGTGGTAATGTCGTTGTTAAATAATGGGGGTTAAATGGTTGTTGTGTAAATAAATACATATCAACAGACTTAACCAACTGTATGGTCCCAAACTAAGCAACGCTTGTACTATGGGTACCGTACAATGGACTGCGTTCAATCTCAGTGGCTCCCAGATCCCAGACCAGGGTAAAATAAGAAAAGGCCGTTTCCAAAATTTGCAACTGGCGGGAATCGAACCCGCAACCACCCGATGTAGAGAGCCGAGCGGCCTACGCTTAAACTTTAAATGTCTGTATTTTTAACCGACTTCAAAAAAGGAGGAGGTTCTATGTTCGGCTGTATGTATGTTTTTTTTTTTGTATTTTTTTTTTTTTTTATGTATGTTCACCGATTGCTCCGGCATTTATGAACCGATTTGAAAAATTCTTTTGCTGTTCGGTAGATCGTAGCTCCAAGTTGGTCCCATAAAAAAATAATTCCTAGAATCAACCCCTAAGGGGGTAATTTTGGGGGGTGAAGGTCGTCTGAAAAAATTTTTTTTGTCCGATTGACTTGAAACTTAATATATTTATTTTGCATAAGAAATAATGAAAATCATGTTTCAGGATTTTAGAATTTTCCCCCCCCAAAGGGGTAAAACGAGGTGTTGAAGTTTGTATGGAGAGTTACCGTTTATCTCTAACGTTTATGAACCAATTTTTCTTTTTAAACTGTTATTTGGTAGGTGACTAAGTCGTTTTGGTCCCGTAAAAAAATCATTTCGGAAATCTACCCCCAAAGGGGGAAACTAGGGGTAGAAGTACGGTAGTAAAATATAGTTGTGTCCGATTGACTTGAAAGTATGTATACTCCATATAATAAATTAAGAAACATTTGTTTTGGAATTTTGGAAAAGTCACCCCCCAAATGGGTCATTTGGGGTGATAAAGTTTGTATGGCGCCACTAAAAATCATGAAATAAAATTATTTTTATAAAAAAATAAAAACCGACTTCAAAAAAACCTGGAGCACTAAAAAGCCTGAAATAATATTTCTATTACCACCACTGCTTACCCCTTCGGGAAAATCAGGCGTGATGATGTGTTATAGAGTATTTGGGGTCGGTGCCAATCTATCTTCTTACTTTTATTAACCGACTTCAAAAAAGGAGGAGGTTCTATGTTCGGCTGTAATGTATGTTTATTATTGTTTGTATGTATGTTTTTTTTTTTTTTTTTTTTAGTAGGTAGACTCGGCATACCAAGATCGGCACCGACTCCAAATACTCTATAACACATCATCACGCCTGATTTTCCCGAAGGGGTAAGCAGTGGTGGTAATAGAAATATTATTTCAGGCTTTTTAGTGCTCCAGGTTTTTTTGAAGTCGGTTTTTATTTTTTTATAATTTTTTTTTTTTAATTTTCCATTTTTTGTAATTATTGTTATTGTTAGTATTCGCACTTTTTATATATATAAAAAATAGGATTATCTCCTATTGTACTTTGTGGTTACAGAAAATGGTTACATAGGTAGACCCTTGATTTAATATGATACACTGGTGTAAGAATATCGCGCCGATTTTGTCTCGAAAATAACCACAGCATAAAAAAACTTCAGTACACAAACCGCAGTATAACAACGCACATTAATGGCGCACGTGGTCGCGACGGACATAAAACTCGATTGCGCCAATAAACCAATGTCCAAGGCTAATAAATTCCTACTCTATGACGCGCTGGTGTCTTCCTCAGGAAGGCTGCGGTTGCCTCCCGCCGGCATTGTAAAAATAAATATACATTTCGGATGGATGAGATACGTATCTTCTTGCTTGCTATTTACCATAATGTGTGCGGTGGGAATTGAGGTAAAAAGTGTGGCTTATCACGTGACAGATGGGTATCTTTTACGTAATAGTGTTATTACCTTTTTTGACTGAGATTTATGAAAGCTTCGTGCGCGTAAGCGACCAATCTTTAATCTAAGGCTCAGAAACAAACTTACCTAGGGTGGCAACCAAACGAACGGCCTGTCAGCCAATGAGTGAACAATATTTTGAGGAAAATTATATAATTAATTTGTTATATTATTCCGATTTAAACCCAGAAGAACAATAAGAAGGATGTTAGGTAATTACAAATGACAAGTTTGCATGTCATCGTTGATAATAACTAAATAAAGTGCATTCGGGAAATTCCAATAATTTAAATTTACTACCAACGCTGCTATAACTCAGATTATTGCAGCGTCTGGTAGTTTTTTTTTGTAGTAGTAGATTACCCGAATGCACCTTATTATACAGTGGTTCCAATAATTAATGTTAAATAATAATAATATCGTGGGACATTTTTGTACACACGGTTACCTGATCCCAAACTAAGCAGAGCTTGTACTATGGAAACCAGATAACTGATATTACTACATATACTACTATTTTATTTGTAAATACATACTTAATATACATATACACCCAGACTCCGTTGGACTCGTTTGGATTCGGTCCACCCATATCAATATTTGAGAAGGAATATATTTTAAACAAGCTCAGCCCCGCGGCTTCGCCCGCGTGGAAATTGATGTGGAAGATTAGCCTATGTCTTATTCCAGAGCCTGCACTATCTACGTTTAAAATTTCATCAACATCGGTTTAGTAGTTATGGAGATACGTGGTAACAAACATTCACACACACATTTTCGCATTTATACCTAATATTAGTAGGAAGTAGGATTGCAGCTTAAAGGATTAAGTCGTGACTTCAATGTTTGATGAGCGGAATCTCTCTAGATTGGAGAGTTAACGAGTTGAATCAACTTTGTAGTTGTTCGTGTTCCAAAGTATACAAAGTCTGTATTAAATGCGTACACGCAACTTCCGATATTGTGCGGGAAGGCTAAATAATAATAAATATCGTCAGACAAACAGGTCAACTGTATGGACTCAAAACTAAGCAAAACTTTTTTTTTATAGGACAGCGGTAGCAAAAAAGCGTACGGCCCGCCTGATGTTAAGCAGTTACCGTAGCCTATAGATGCTTACAATACCAAAGGCATTGCTCGCACATTGCCGACCTGCCTGACTTGTACTATGGGTACCGTACAATGGACTGGGGGCAATTCCAGTGACACCCAGACCAAGAAAAATTACGAAAAGGCCGTTTCCGATATTTGTCTCTGGCGGGAATCGAACCCACAACCACCCGATGTAGTGGCCCGAGCGGCGTACTATATATACGGGGGTTTTTTATTTAGCTCCAAATCAATTGAAAGCATTGATGTATTATTTTGGAAGATATAGTACCTCCTAACATTGCTATCACCAGACAGTGCTCACACTACTACATGCAGCGAAATTCACACATCTGTTATCGCGCTCGCAATTTGAAAATATACTTAAAGGCATTTTGATGCGTATTGTTTACCAGAATATGAACCCCGTGTCCATGGACTCTGTTTAGGAGGACAAACTATTTTGGACAGCGACATGTCTCCCTCTTACTTTGTATTTTCTTTGCCACCAACAGGTACAAAAGCACAAAGAAAAGCAAGCGTACGCCAACACTGGTTTTCTTTTGTAAAGCATTCGAACGGAATACATTCGTGAGATCTGGCCCCCTACTCTGTTTCAAACGAAAACGAAATTTCGGACGAAATTGGCGTATTTCCTACTACGTTTCTCATTGATTCCGACATTTCTTACGAACGAAAATCGTTTGACATTTAGATTCGACGACGACGAAGACGTCAAACAATTTTCGTTCGTAAGAAATATCGGAATCAATGAGAAACGTAGTAGGAAATACTCTAAATTCGTCCGAAATTTCGTTTTCGTTTGAAACAGAGTAGGCCCTCTGAAGTATTCTAGTACGAAAGCAACAAATTCGTATATTTTCCGTACTGAAGTAGTAAAAATCCGTCATGTACGGGCTACGTCGCTTTACGTTGTCACGTACCGTCCCCAGGTACACGTAAACTGATTTAGACGACCGGGTAAGATTTATTCCGCTGGACATTTTGTTTTACAAGTCCGCTTTTGTAACATATTGTGTATAGTACGTTTTTTTATACTTGTCCTATTTGGTAAGCAAAGATGGCGTCCAGCGGGGCGATTGCGTAACTTTTTTGTCAATGTTTCAATTGATTTCGTTCACCCTGTGTCAATTATATACGAAACCAATTGAAACATTGACAAAAAGTTACGCAATCGCCCCGCTGGACGCCATCTTTGCTTACTAAATAGGACAAGTATAAAAAAACGTACTATACTTAAACTAGCTGTGCCCGCGACTTACGCGTGGAATTTAACCAAAAGAAATTGTTAATATAAAGTAGCCTAAGTTACACCTTATAACATCAGCTATCTGCCAGTTAAGTTCCGTCAAAATCGGTCCAGCAGTTTCGGAGATTAGGCGGAACAAACAGACGGACAAAAATCTTAAACATTGCTTTCTCATTATAAGTTCTGGGGGCTAACCACAAGCTCTTATTGCGATTCAATTACAGGAACGTATTAACGTTTCAGCGACATTTTGTGCAATGACGTACCTTATTGTCATGACAATAAGAAACGTCATTAAAACGTCGTTAAAACGTTCCGTTAATTGAATCGCAATAAGAGCTTGTGGTAAGCCCCCAGTTTATACTTTCATGTGCATTTAGTAAAAAGCTGCTATTTTGACATTAAAAACAGGCAGCTGGCCTACTCCGAAATACGAACCTAACGTTTCGGCTGACGGATTGTCGTGATTTGACATTTCTTCTTTCGTTTTTCTCTACGATTTGACATTGTTTTGATCGTAAATCAAATCCGTACTTCGGACGATCCGTCAGCGACGTATTTCGGAGTAACCCCCCAGTTCATTATTATGGCGAAGAAAACATCGAGATTTACTAAACGCTAACTAAACGCGATAGGTATACCAAAGTACCAATTTCATTATTATATGAACCATTAGTGGAAATTCACTCCCAATTCCGACAATTCCAGGGTGAGTGGTGGGTCCCTCTCTATAATTGTTTAACAATGGATTTCCGCAAAGTTACGCCTGATTCCGTCAATTATGGAAATTCACTTGTATTTTTTTCCGAATTTCACCGTGTTCTTTCCACAAGACCGTTACCAAAACATTCCGTAATAATATTGATACAATGCGAATCAAAATTTATGGATACAGCATCGGAGACATCTCTCAAGTTCTTTTGTATTCCGCACACAAACATAATATGAATACAATCCGTACAAACGTTACCAATACCGACGGTATTTTGTGTGTAAATATTAGTACGATACGTAATGTTTTATTTAACGATCCGAAAACGATATCTGGGAATCAAATGAGCTTGTGACATTGGTCATCGGACAGAAAAATGTGACCTTATACGATTATTCTTTTCTCCCGCTTTGCAACGAAGGGCAGTGGATAATATTCTTCCAAATCCTCCTATCCTTTCTTTTGATTAAATTCGTGCGGGTCCCAAGACAACTTAGCTTTTCCTCGGGACTCGTCGAGGGTCAAACCTTGGCGGCATCGTTGGACACCATTGTCGATCCTGACCCAAAAAAAGGACAAAAAATAATGTTTCGATATTGTTACTTCAAACTGTTACGCCCAACCCTAATATGATAATAATATAATAATAATATCCTGGGACATTTTTACACACGGCTACCTGATCCCAAACTAAGCAGAGCTTGTACTATGGAAACCAGATAACTGATATTACTACATATACTACTTTTTTATTTGTAAATACATACTTAATATACATATACACCCAGACTCGGGAAATACAGACATGTTCATGCACACAAATGTCCATGTCCCGGGTAGGAATCGAACCTACGAACTGCAGCGTGAAAGGCGCCATCACGCCAACCACGCCAACGGGCTCGTCGATAATTGTGATATTAGAATAGAAAATACGGGTATTTGTATCGATATTTGTTTATAGGTATGTATCTATTGCTTATTCTTCTTATTGAGTTCCATCATCACTTGCTTGATGATCAGTTCATTTCGATTGTACGGGGACGTGAATAAATAATGACATCACTGTTTACGTTGCGTCAAGAGAAATAATTGATACGGTGCAAGGTGCGTCTAGATGCCTCGCCCGAGCACTCACTCATGACATTATGTCTATACATTCCAACGTTAAATCTGCTGAAAGCCATTCCTATTGGAATAAGTGACGTCACAGCTAAACCTTAATTACTTGAGAAGTTTTTGTCAGTAACGAACGCTCCTCTTGTTCTAAGGATCGTTAATTCTTTTCAAGCATAGAAAGTTCTGGATCACGATTAATTTTGTTCAGAACTCGAACGGGAAGTTTCTGAAGATACCATTTTTAATTTAGAACAAAAGATGAAGCGATGCTCTGAACGTGAAGATGGGTAGGAAATTTTGATTTGGGAGAAAGTTAAAGTTTATTGAAGAGGGTTTTGAAGATGGTAAGACCGGAATAGTTACGATTTGGGTTGATGTTTAAAGTTGGAAAGTTAATGTTGACCGGAGTTTGACAGGATTCCGTGTTAGGTTAGGGTATTACCCGTCTGGGCAAATTTCGGGATGGTCGTTTAATAATTTGCCCGCCCCGCCCCGTTGTTAATATGTAAGAGCTGTAATAGGAATCGTCCTGGGCTATCATAGCATCTCCATACTACAAACGTTGCTTATTTTGGGACGATACAGGTGGTGCTATTAATAATGTTTATTTTCTAATAATATCTGAGGCAGTAAGCAAGCGTACGGCCCGTTTGATAAGCAGTTACCGTAGCCTTTACCTGCTATATCAAGAGCATCGCTCGCACGTTGCTGACCTGAAGGGGAGTAGGACAAATGGAGGGGAAGGGAGTGGGGGTGGGTCGGGCTTACGCCTTTCTTACTCATCACGAAGAAAATAAGCATCATTCACATCAGATGCATTATATTTAATTGTCACACATAGTTGCAATGCATTCCGTCTCTTCAAAATTCTTGTGGATTTTTTAATGTCATGTTTCCGTTGGATGACTTCAAGCTTTGTGCCAATGAAACTCCTTTGCCAATATTGAGTCTCACAGCATACCTACATATTGTATCCCAATGATTATTACTCTCATTAACCCGACCCCAGAAACAATGGATAAATAATTGACTCCAGTTAGGCAGGACCTTCGGACTGCGTACAATAGCCTACAACGATTCCATTATACCCATCACTCTCTGTGACCTTTGAGGGTCGGTTCCTCGCAACTTGATATGTGTAGCAACTGATTAAGGTCCCTAGGTTCCTAAACATAAATTACTGACAATTGTAACCAAGAAAGTAATTTGCTCGTGGAATTTAAATTGGAATTAAATTCCGTAGTGGCTTTAGAATTACTTTTCAGAATGGCCAGGTAACTGCCATTCGGAATGTAATGGTCTTTTGAAAAACCTATAAATGTAGGGAAAGACAAATACTTTGTTTTTATAGACCATTTTTTATATTTTAAAGTAGCGAACATAGATGTATTGTTTTAGCAGATATAGTACTTCCTAACATCGTAATCGCGATCATCGATTTTCGAATTGTGTGACACAGATGTGTGAGTTTCGGTGCATGTATCGCTTCGCTGAGCACAAGTCAAGTGATAGCAATGTTAGGAAATACCGTATCTGCTAAAGTTTAACATCAATGGTAACAGCATGTTTTCTCTACGGCGATACGATTGCTTTAGAAGATTGTACTTCTACTGTTACTAGATATATTTTATACGGAATAACTTACTCGCAGCTTACATGAATTCAGCAGTTCCAACACAAAGGCGAAATAAGCCTCTTCCTTGCTTACATTATGTAGAGTAAAGGTACATTTACGACTTCGTACATAACAGCGACATTTATTGAACTTTCTAGGTATTCACTTCAAGTTGAAGGAGTGCTAGCATAGTAACAGTTCCTCTTATTCCACAAGGGAGTATGATAAAACGTATTGCTTTGCGCAATTTGCTGCAGGTAATAAGCAAAGTTTATCCAGTACCTAAGGTTCTGTTCAGACAAGCTGTATCTGGACTGCAACTCGGTTGTGAAATTGCAGTTTCGATGCAGTTTCAAAGTCAATGCCGTAGCATTGTATCATTGTATCACAACTTTCATCCACGGATGTATAAAGAAGGATCTATTACTTGAGTTTTTGGTTAAGAAGAAATTCAACTTTATTCTCCTGTTTTAAGGTCTATTATACCTTGACAATTCTGTAGACAGAAAAACGAGCCGAGCGAGAGGCTCCAGTCGGGACCGTGTCCCTCTCACTCCGAGTTGCCATGCCAAAATAATATTATCGTTGGGTAGTGATTGATAGTTTTTAAATCAAGCAAATTAATTTATTATTTATCGTGACTATTGTTTATATGATAATAGAAAACTATTTGCTTGATTTAAAAACTAACAATCACTACCCAACGATAAAATTATTTTGGCATGGCAACTCGGAGTGAGAGGGACACGGTCCCAACTGGGGCCTCTCGCTCGGCTCGTTTTTTGTGCAGTAGTGAACAGTCCAGTATGTATTTACGTTCGTGCTTTCATCTTATAGACGCATACATATATGAATATGTATGACCGGTACCTGTCAACACACCTTTGCACAATGATGTTATAACTAGATTAGTTGTCTATGGCACCGAAGCGTTGCCACTTAGGAATTACCGTACGGAATTCCCTTTCGTAATATCGAATCGGGGATTCCGAACGCAGTAAATCCATTCAAATATATGGACGTATCGCGTTCGGAAACCCCGATTCGATATTTCGAAAGAGAATTCCTTACGGAAATTCCGTATGTATGTGGCGGGCTTTAGATGCCTGCCAGGTACATCAGACTTCCGTTGACAGTTTGACGTCAAGTGAGCCGGCCGTCTTTCCAGTAGATATGGCTTGTCTCAGTTCAACATAGTTACTTTGACGGCAGAGTAAACAAGACAAATATAATTTACTTGCTACGTAAAGCTACGTCTTTGGAACTCGCAAAGTGGCTGCGTTTTTCTGAGGACGCTATCGCTAAGTCGAAAGACGGAGAATTGTTTGTAAGACATATAGTGACGATTATTTATTTCTATAATTATTTTGCAATCCTTTTGTTCGTTCTATGGTAATACTTGTCTACAATTCGTATAGTATGCTGCGAAATGGAATACATAAATGAGAGGATTAAAGCGTGTGCGGAGTTTAATCTCTTTATCCTGCGGCTTTGATGCATACATACCATACCGTGAATAAATTGAAAACAGGAATCGTTTGTTTGAACAGTTTACAGTTAACTTATATACCTTCGCTTTTATATTGTTATTTAATTGTAGTCGATTAATGAATTTCTTCAAGAGTAGCAGATTCTCCTCGGAATTGTTTATCCTGATTTGATTTGTGTTGATTGTTTTTCGGCTTGCAGAAAATCCATATTTGTACGCCTATTTCGTTGAAACATATACATACTTTTTTATACATTACACACTACCGTTGTACATTCAAATGTCAAATGTTTACAGATATATACATTTGAATGTAATGCAATAAATGTAGTCATATTATACGATTATCTTTGCTGCAGGGCAGCTATGAGAAAATAGTTCAGTATCATAAGGTTAACGGAATCGTTAGACGCGAAAGATCTTCATAGATTACTAAGTGTGTAGGAAAAATAAATGGTCTTTAATATAAATGAAATGTTCATGATAACATGTAATGAATATGTGCCCCTATTCTCGCATCTATCTACTCATCGTGTCTGACATCTACGGAAGATGTGTCGGCAAACTTATCTCAGAAATGCGCCGACTGGCTCGTACAATCTAGTATTCTCCCGTCTATGTTATAGGATATAGCGGTATAAGGATGCTCATTGCAGGTAAAAACAGTACTTATTTATTAAACAGTTTTGAATGCAAACATTTAGAACTAATTTACATTTAGCTTTTCCCCGGGACTCGTCGAGGGTCAAAACTTGGCGTCATCGTTAGATCCTGGTTTACAGGAGTAACAGTGGTGGGATGGTGTGGCGGGCCTAGTCCCAAAAAAAAATATAACTAATTTATGGAGGCAACACATGCTAGGGTTTGCATGCACAGTTAAACTGTGCATCAGGTATAACTGAGTTTCATAAAACACGTCATACACTTTAGGGTTGGCATGCACAGTAATACATGTATACAGTTGAACTGCGAAGGCTCAACTTAGCGGGTACATGATAAAGGTCACCATCAGCAAGTGATAATCATGGTTGAAAATGAAATTTGCACGGAAAATTCTCCGACCGCGACAGCACAGCAAGGGGCCATCCATTAATTACGTCACACGAATTTCCTGATTTTAGACCCCTCCCCCCCTTGTCACAGCTGGTCACATTTGCGAGACTCCCCCCCTCCCTGTGTGACGTCACATATATTTTATAATTTTCAGAATTTTTCAAAATTTTTCCTTAATAATTCAAATTTCGGTTTTAATATTTAGATATATTAGATTTTTAAATGTGACGTCACAAAACTTAGGACCCCTCCCACCCCCTAGTCACACAATGTCACATTTCGTCGACCCCCTCCCCCCCTTTACGTGTGACGTAATTAATGGATGGTTCCCAACACAGCACAGGGCGAAGCTTTAGCTATAAGCCAAAATATGACATCAATTTGATTACAATCCGGAAAAAACTACTCAATTTTTGTTGCAGAGAATTTTATCGTCCCATATGTCATTCAACTGAGCATTTAAATAAAAAGATATGTGTATTTCAAACATAATTTCGGCTGAAAACGACATCGATGTCCAACGCTATATAAATATTGATGTTGCCGGCAAATTATAGCGAGTATTTACTTTTGGAATGTTATATGACTTTTGTGTGACTAATGAAATGTAAATAATTCATAACTTCTCAGTCGAAACGACGTTTGTTTGTACGCCGCTGAATAAAATGTTCAAATGAGTATCTGAATTATTTTCAAACGTAATTCTTTTTTCGTTCTCGTCTAAAGAGTGAATTATTAACTTGTTGATGCTGAGAGAATTGAGCTTGTTACCGAAGATGTATTATATTTTTAAACGCGACTTACCGCGCTTATTTTGGTGACATGAATACAAGGTAACTTCTTATTATCGTATGGTCAGTGGCCAACCTGGTGTCAGAGTTGTACAAGCCGCCCGAAGGTCTCTGACAAGGCTTAACGACTGCTGTCTAGATGATAACAACCCGGACCGGCTTTTTACGTGCCCTCTGAAGTACAGAGGTGCTCATTTCAAATGCCAGGAAATGGTCACCCATCTCTGACCGACCTTGCTTAACCTCCGGTCGTTTACCGATCAGTGTTTGCTGCTGGCTATGGCAAGGTAACTACCCGGCATCCACAGTCATTTTCTCAAAGCACAGATCGTCGATTTTTTTGATAAAAGCTAAACCGTCAGTGCTTGTAAAGAATCTTCATCGCATAGTCGCATCTAAGGATGCATTATACATTGATTCTGATTTTGTATTGTTCGCTTTGTTTCTTCCAAGTGTACCGACAGGTCTCAAACCTTACTCTGCTCTCTTGCGGCTCTTATAACATGGACCATGGAGCTACTCTATAACATTGTTCATCTTCAGCCGTGCGCCAACAAAGGGCGACTCATACCATTAGCTGTGCTGTCGCTAATGCATCTGACGATCACTTTGACGCCTATTATACGGTTTGTTTTGTGTGTGTAAATCCTCGAACAAGACCTATATTATGAGAGCGGCATGGTGAACTTATTTAATTAGCGCGTAGTTGATACACTCTGATGTATATCGAGCATTATATTGTGTGCTTTTTTATAATGGGACTAAGCCCGCCACACACTCCTGTAAGCCAGGATCGACAATGGTGTCCAACGATGACGCCAAGGTTTAACCCTCAACAAGTCCCGGAGAAAAGCTAAATTGTCTTGGAACCCGCACGAATTTAATCAAAAAGAAAGGATGGAAGGAGTTGGAAGAAGATTATCCACTTCCCTCCGTAGCAAAGCGGGAACAAAAATAACAGTATAGGCTGGTAGCCAGAGAAATAAGACCTCTATTGTGTGTGACGCTAGTAAGGATATTTTACTTTAAGTAAAATTTCATATCTATCGTAGCTGTGTGCTACGATTGAGCTACGGCTCGTAGCGCTACGGTGAATAGAAACATTTTACTGGGGTAACTACACAAATCTGATGAAAATGTAATTAGCAGATTGTCTACGTAGGTATATCTTCCCTTGCTATATACACTATAATACGTAGTAATAAGTTTTAATAAAAGAAGTCCATGAAAGAATGTATTTTTTAAGATATCTGTGTTGAACAGAATGAAATAACTTGATAACAGTATCTGTTATTGACTGCTCTGAGCACTTGGAAACGGTCTTTGTGGCATTAAGTGATGCGCTCAAAGAAGAAGCGGCTCTGGTTATTAATATTTTTTGTAAAAAGCGAAGTTACCTAACAGGTAATATTGTTTCGCGGATTTTTATTATTTGACTAGCTGAGGCCGTGTCTTCTTTCGCATGAACTTTGAGATACAGAAGGGCTAGACAAGTGGCTGACGTCTACGAGCGTTCCTTCAAATCGCTACGCTTCATGTATAGAAATGACGTAAGTCACGTGATCTACATAGCAACTTGTTGTTGATCTACATAGCGACGGTCGACATTTCCATACATTGTGAAGTCTATTCTATTCTATTCGATTAGCGTTTATGCCACTTGTCTAGGGGGGCAGTTACCGTTAGATAAATAAAGATGCATATACCTATGTAATTCTTTTGACACAAGACATTATTAAGTTTTCCATGTCAAAACCTTTGTAACATTTGCTCAGTCTAATTAAATATTAATTACTTGGCAACTAAAAATAGATTCGATTCGGTTACAATGAATGTATCATTATATTGTGTTCTTGCAATTGTATTATTATCTGTATGACACAGTTTGTTTCCTTTTATCACAACAGGTAAAAGTTCCAATAATAGATACATCCTGTTTTTTTCCTTCAAAGACCTGGTAAAGTGAAAATAAACAGAGTTTCCTGGAGCCGATGGGCCGTGAACACAGGAAACTGAGGGCGTATTGGCCGCGGTATAAAGATATAGCCGGTCACTAACTTTGTTTTTGTTTTAAAGCTTACGGCCATTTGATTAAGATTTCGTATTATATTGATAGAGACTCCTACAAAAAGTCACAAAGTATACGATTATACTTGTTTAGATGTCTTACATTTTTGACCATTCAATTTTAAGACGATACAAGAAAAAAATGAATTTTAGTTTCGGGGTGTGGCTAGCGTCGCGTGAGCTGCCGAAGGATATATCCCTCTCGCTTAGCTAGGACAGAACAGCTATGGAGTAGACTATAGTATAGTTATTTTTTGAAGGAACAATATTGTTTAATTCGTACAATTAAAATAATATGTCCCAGTGCACCTTTTAAAATAGATGAAATGGATGAAAATATTCAAATAAATTTTTTTCGTTTTATATGGGATTTTTATGTCGAGTGTATTTGAAAAAAATAATTTAATTTCTATGTTGTTTTATTGCTGAAGACAAAGTAAGTCAAAAGAAGACAAACGATACCTACAATATGCTGATAGATACGTATAACAATATTTCGATCGTATAATAGCCTATAACCAGCGGACGATCCAGACGCGTCCAACGATATCTCATTAGTCAAATTATTATGATAAAAATAGTTTGGACGTTATACGGGAGCAGATGAACATACATACATATCGGTCAAAATCATAACCCTCCGCCCACCGTAGTCGGGTAAAAATGTACATACTCTGTGTCAGTGACTGACTGCCGGATATGAGTATCTTTTTCATGTTTCGTAGGCAAAGGAATACTTTGGTACTTAACTTCGATGCCGATCATGAAGTCATCAGCGGTGTCATAATATTTATTTTTACCATATTTAATTTATTTTTCAGTTTTTATTAATTTTATTGATTTAACCATGCATTTATTTATTGTTTATCTTTTTATCTTTATTTTTTTATCTATCAAAATCACCCTTAGACTGGTTACCGCCACAGGTGACAAGAGGGCTGGCTCTTTCCTTGCTCAAAAAATTCGCTTGACAACAGGAACAGCTTGAATACAGGGAGGACATGCAGCCAGTATCCCACGCGGACGGTATTTGTTTAATTAGGGGTAGGTTTTTATTTTATTGTATTTTATTTTAATTTATGTTATATTATATTGTATTTTAATGATAAAACATGAAAAATAAAAAATATTTTTTTATTTTTTTTAATTTAATTTTACTTTTATTTATTGTTTTATATTTATTGTGAAATTATAATAATTTTAATAATCAATATTGGACTATGTCTGAAACAAATACATTGAATTGAATAATTTAAATACAAAAATTATCACATTAACTCGTTAAATCACGGTTTACACCCGCTAGAACGAAAAAGATCCTAACATGGTAGGTAGGACCTGAGGGTTGGCCAGTTAATTACTTAAAATACACTATATTTATTTCAAGAAAACATTCATAAGATCTGAAGGCGTCGGACTCGCACATAAAGGGTTCCGTACCACCGTAGAATAAACACATCAAAAATATCAAGTTTGAGACTTGATATTTATTTTTAAATGTTATTATATTTTTAGTATTTGTTCTGCACCGGCAACAGAAATACACATTCAGTGAAAATTTCAACTCTCTACCTGTTACGGTTCGTGAGATACAGCCCGCGCTGACAGACGGACAGACAGACAGACGGACAGCGTAGGCCTAGTAATAGGGTCCCGTTAGCACCCTTTGGAACCCTAAAAAGTAGCCTATGTTCTCCGCCAAGACCCAGTCTATCTCCATACCAAAATTCATCAACATTGGTTCAGCGGTTTAGCCGTGAAAAGGTAACAGACAGAGTTACTTTCGTTTATAATATAATAGATTGAATAGGACGGACAAACATTTTCCTATACATATCTGTAATGTTATTTTTTACGATAATTTATTGATGTATGATATATTTATTACTTGCCCATCCATACCTACAACAAACGCAATAAAGCGACTCCATTGTTTTGACAAGCAATGTATTCCCACTGTCGGCCCAAGACCATGCTGCAAGTATATAACAGTAAGCGAAATAGGGAGTTTTTACAGAAATGACACGAATAACTATGAAATGACAAGGGATGACACAAAATGACAAGAGATGACACAAAATGACAAGAGATGAAAAGAAATTACACAAGACAAGGAAAAGCAAACGAAAATCACGCTGCAGTGCAGGTCGTAGGTTCGATTCCTGCCCAGGACATGCATTTGTGTGCATGAACATGTCCGCATGTCCCGAGTCTAGGTGTAATTAAGTGTATATTTAGTTTGTATTTACAAACAAAAAGTAGTATATGTAGTAATATCAGTTATCTGGTTTCCATAGTACAAGCTCTGCTTAGTTTGGGATCAGGTAGTCATGTGTAAAATAATTTCCAAGGATATTTATTTATTTATCATAGGCGTCGGCGGACTGTAAATACTGTACTGTACCTGTAATGTGGCACGACCGTAATATTTTTTCGTAATATTTTTTAAAAAATCCTTCACAGGTCCGACGTCGAACAAGTCCGACTGGACACTGACAATACAAAGTTAGAGAGAGACATGGTTAGTTCAAGTACTTAAAATGTGAGATGGCGATATTGTGCGCGCGCTCGGAAATAAACAACGTAAGCGCCTAACCACATTTTCTTGAATTAAAAAAAAACTACTTCATGAATTAAAATATGGTTGCAGGGTAGTTTAGATATCATTATTTGCTATGTTTTAGAAATAATTTCGTGATCTAAATCGTAAAAACATCGTGGTAGCAAGGAAAATTGTAAATAATTAGAGCTCATTTCATAATTTTTTTTTATCGAGAAAATTTCATCAAATCGTGATTTGGATTTAAAGATACTCAAGATAATATAGTCAAAAATCATACATCTAAATATAAGATTCCTAGTCCACATACTTACTTAAAGAAACAGTAGAATAGAAAATCAACCAAATTTCGAACCCTCCTCTTAAATATTGAACCTGATGACGTCATCATCAGCGACGAAGTTACTTAAGTATTCCTTTACCAACAGAACATGAAAAAAAAAACTCATTAGGAATGAGCAAAGAAACTCATAGAGACGCTGCACCTAAAAATAAAAGGTGCATAATTTCATATACATATAAAAGTTGGCGTATAAAAAATATATTAGAAATCTCAGAGTATTTTCCAATAAACATCAATAGCAACTCTGTTCCTCGAAATGGTTTTTGATCAGCACGGTTTTTTAAAAATAGATACTTAATACCCATTCTTGTCATGCCGTAATACATTTAGAACAGAAGTTAGCTCCTAACAACCACTTTGTTGGATAAATATTACATAGTGACTCAAAACTAGGGTACAACTGCTAACATATTAACTAACCTATTCACAGTTCGTCTCATTCGTACTCCGTATTTCAGCTACCTGTTAGCGCCGGATTAAACTGGATGGAACCGGTTTTATCCGCTGTCCGATCTCTAGTGACTAATTACACGGATTACTAGCTAGTTGTAGCCTTCTCCTTTAGTGTAGTGTGGACTGTGGAGCTTTCATTACAGTTAATTTTACACCCTAATTTGTAAAGGTGTGGTCGTCTATTCCAATTTAAATGGTTCAACGTGGATTAGGGTTGCTTGCAACCATTTTTAAAGCGAGTTATAGTAGAAGGTCAGACTTATTAAAATACAGTAGAGTGTAAAATAGAGAGACGACAGTAGTTTTCCTTCACTATATGAGACGGCTTATGCACACAAAATTTATGACTTAGCTTATAAAATGTAGTGGAATCATGTATTTTTTCCAAAACATATAAATAGTGTAAGTGTCCCAAATATAATAATAATAATATCCTGGGACATTTTTTACACACGGCCACCTGATCCGAAACTAAGCAGAGCTTGTACTATGGAAACCAGATAACTGATATTACTACATATAGTACTTTTTTGTTTGTAAATACATACTTAATATACACCCAGACTCGGGACATACAGACTTGTTCGTGCACACAAATGCATGTCCCGGGTAGGAATAGAACCTACGACCTGCAGCGTGAAAGGCGCCTCCACGCCAACCAACCAAGCCAATCCGTCAAATACCGCAGTTTAATATAAAATATAGTTGGAGTGACAACCCTAACGTAGATTGGTGTTTTTGAATGAAGTAAAGGCCGTTTCATACTAGTAGTAGGTTGTACAACGGATAGGTAAACGGTTTGTATATTGGTACTAGTGTTACTTTAATGGATAGGTTCACTTTTTATCGCCAAATGAACACAACAACTAATCGTATGGTCCCAAACAAGTAACACTTGAATTATGGGACCACGAATCGCCAAGGAAGCACGAATTTGTAATGCCGACCCCGGCGGTGACCGGTTTGGAATCGAACATTACTATTTCGTAGGTACTTTTGTATCCACCTACTTATTATGACATTTAAATGTATTTTAGCAATTTAATACACTCACCTTGGCCTTTTGTTTGATGTATAAACGGAAACCTGACGATGTGATTACTTACATGATACGTTACTTAATTAAGATACCTACATATTATAAATTAACACAATAGGCACCTAATAAATTAATATTATATACTAAACTAAGGTACAATGAATAACTATTCAGTTAATAATTATGTATTAGGGAAACCATCTTAAATATGTAGAAAACGAGACATAATAGGCCAATGATCAAAACGAGTAAATAGATGTGTCCATATGGCGCGCATGCCTCACCCGAGCCCTCATATTATGACATTACGTCTATGCGTTCCGACGTCAAAAGTGAGTGCTCGCGCGAGGCATGCGCCTGATGAAGACGCCGCCATTAACATTGTATTTAGTGTCGGAGTTTTCAGACCCGAAGACCTCCGACATGGCTTAACGTCTGTGAAAGCCGCAAGTCACAACACCCCTGCCCTTCAGGCAACGTGCGACCGATGCCTGTGGCATTGCAAGCATCTATATTCTACGGTAACTGCTTAAGGTCAGGCAGGCATACGCTTGCTTACCGCCTTTGTTAATAAACAAAAACCACTGTTTCTAATGGGAAAGGTCCATTGTTGAAATGGAACGCATTTCTGAATTCAAAAACGAAATTCGTGTAATATTTATGGAGGCCAGAAAAGAATGACACAAAAAATATCAGGAGATTTGTCCTAAGGAGAGCTAGATGGTTGGTCACTCCACAATTAGAAGAATATACCGCGTATCTTCGGAGGGTTCGGTTGTTAATTAACATTTCTTATAGTAAGTCCGTCCAATTTCCTTAATTAACGTCAAACTGTATATGTACGACCCTCATACGTCCTTGGGTAGGTTATTCCACCAAGCCAACTAGACACTCGGGTATAAATATCAAGTGATAATAAGTCAATGATTCCGGGGTTTGTCCACAACGTAGTGAGCCTGGGCCAATGCTTGGGAACTCCTGTGGCAATAGCTTCTACTACGTGGTGAAAGGACCGCGGAATCATTGACTTATTATCATTTGATATTTATACCCGAGTGTCTAGTTGGCTTGGTAGGATATTGTCTTTACAAATTGAAGATCTCGGAGCTTGGGATCGTTTAGGTATTGAAATGTCCGATTGGGACCAGTATTTTCGTTATTTTTAGGGTTCCGTAGTCCTATGAAGAAATTATATAGTGTATCAATGTTTTAAATATTGTGACTGTTGTGGTGATGAAACATATTAACCTGATCCCGAGCAAAACACAATATTCACTCATAAACGGGTCACTCATAAAACTCCAGAAGTGCAAGGTCTCAAAACTGACCTTCATTTCATAACGCCTAAATATAGCAGGTCGTTGGGATAAGCTGCGTGCGTGAATTGCGTTAATTATTGCGCCGTGTCGGAAGTTTGCGAGCTCGCAAAAAGTGCGGGCGTGGGTGTTTGTATGTTTTACCGAAACAGACGACCGACAAAAAGTTAATTGGGAAGTGCTTACGACAAGGGCTGAACTTAAAAAGTAAAGGCTTTCATGATTACAATTTTAAATCGGCCGCTATTAGAAATGGTATGAAAGCAATGATCCGTTTCGTTCGGACTTCGAAATTAGAATTTTGACAATTGAAAAAATTTAAATGAAATATACGTCATCACTTGTATCCCCATTCGGGCGTAGTTAGAGGCTTGGGTGGCCATACACCACCACATTGTGGAGGTATTAAGCCAACTCAAAGCCCACGTTTCACCAAATAGTCAGAACCCAACGTGACAGGTGGTGAACCTTGTCGCCGTGTATACAGGAACTGACTATTACCTAATCCCGAGGGATAGGTAGGTTTCCTCACGATGTATTCCCTCACCAGACAACTAATGACAACTGATGATGTGTTTTGACAATTGATGTATTCTTTTTGAAGATACGGTACATCCTAACATTGCAATCAGTAGAACTTGTGCTCAGTGTACACATGCAACGAATTGATTGCAGAAATTTGATGCGTGTTCACCAGAAGATGAGCCGAATTGGCTCGCAACTCCGACTAAAGTTTTTCACCCCCTTTAGAACTACTTGCTCCAATATAACACTTTACATTGTAAAAAAGTGGAGAAAATACTCTTATTTTCAATCCGACAACAAATTATTATATACACGAAGACAAGGAACCATTAATTTAAGCAAGAACCCATTAAAAGATTACGCCGGGTGTTACTGCAAGCCTGCACAACACAATCACCTAACAACTCCATTATCATAATGGCGGGGTAAACAAATGCAAATTACTGGCAGGGAAGTGTCGCGCTGTGCTTGGGTATCTTATATTTTAAAATAGGTACTTAAATAGGTATTTGAAAATACTATAGAGGCTTTATGTACCTATGACTATTTACAAACGGCAGTACATATTATAAAAGGTAGGCAGTAATGCGTATTAGCGACACGCTCGCTCCGTTCGCGCGTTCGCGCAAGCTTGCATCGTTCGCTCGCACCATTTTCCATACAACGCAGGCTGGTGTAAATGTCGCATGCGAATTGTTCGCTCGCTCGCTCGCTTTCTCCCGACTTAATTTTTCTAATGAAACTTTTTAATATCTCTTCTCCTCTCTAATGCCATAAATGACACCGCAACGTTTCCACCATAACTCAACAACAAGCGCGCGGACACTTCACAGAATTAATTTAAATAATTTATTAAAGTGCTTGTAGCAAAATATTTCAGCCACAAACGTTAAGAGCTGTCCCGTTAAGCCGCTCTTCGCTATAGCGAATCATATAGCGCATCGCAAATTAGACTCGGAATGGTGGAGCGTAAATAATAGAAGCGTAGCATAGCGTTTAGATTGTATTTGTTCATATTCTTAATGGGCCATGAAATTTAATAAATGGACTCTCTACAAGATTAATTTTTGTTTGTATCTTGGTTTATTTGTTCTTATTTTAAGTAAATTAAATATGAACCCTTTCGTTGGTTGGTTGGTGTAAACTAAGACTGAATTATATTTTTAGGGAATTTTAAAATAAGGGGTGAAAAGTTGTATGGACGTCCGTTTTTTTTCTAAACCTAGATAAATGAGAATTTGATATTATTACTACTATCAAATTAACTAGATAATATGATTTTGAGCGTTCGTAAAATTCAACTCCTAATAAGTTTGTACGGAACCCTCAGGTTTCCGAGTCCTACTCGTACTTGTCCGGTTTTTTATGGAGAGTTTATTGAAATAACAACAAAAACTAACGTTGACAAAAGTAGCGCAGGGACTACGACGCTACGTTTTGATGGCCTCGTTGGGCTACTGCTACGCTGTACCGTAAGCTCGGCATACAAATAGAGCTTACTGCTACGGCGTAGCACTTATCTTGCTACGCACGTAGCAGACGTTACGAGTTCGTAGCCAGCGTGCTACGATACTATTAAAAGACATTCAGAATTTAATGAATGGGAAAATATATTTTTAGAAATGAAAAGGCACTTACAAAACACTTAAAAGTTCTAATAAACTTCGCGTAGGCCATTAAATTACTCTGTCAATACGTACGTCCACATTGATATGTGGGCTGGTGTAAAAATCCGGTTAACCTTTGTAACCGAAATGGATATTTCGAATAAAAAACGGAAACCCATCAATTGCCGGAGGAAAAAAGCCATCTAAATTTTCCGCGGCACCTTTTAAATTTTTACACCCAACCCTCCGCTGTCGGCCGTCAATATTTACGGCCAATATTTTCAGTTCGCGGAGCCAACAATAAATATTGATAGTTTAACCCTTTGCCCTTTCAAGCGGTATAATAGTTCCTATCTAGACCCGCTCCAGCTAAGAATAGGGTTTAATATTGTAAGAGGATAGTCGGTGAGGTGTTTGTTTGCTTCGGGCTCACCTTTTTAGGTTACAATGTAGGTTTCTTCGTGAGGTATCGTTCTTGGAGAGATATCCTTGTGGCAAAGGTCTTGTGATAAGTTTTTAGAAGCTAATAATAAGAATACTATGTTCAGCATAAAACGACATATTTCTTGTTATTTATAACTAATAGACGTGTCTACAACATGCACATGCCGCGCGAGGCTGCTCACCTACATGCCTCGCGAAGCACGACGTTTGGCTCAGTCACATGCCGCGCGAGGCAAATGGCGAGGCAACTGACACTCTAGACAGGGAAAGGTATACCCGATCAATCAGTTTGACACGTTTGACATCGTTTTGTCTCACGACTGCCAAACTAGGCGAGGCGAATGTGAGTGCTCAGGTGAGGCAGGGCGCGCATTAAATTTGCCTCACGTGAGGCAAGTCAAACTTGGCGAGGAAAATTTTCCTCGCGCGGCATGTGACACTTCTGGACGTAGCTATTGATTAAGATATAAATAATTGAGGAAAATAAGGTTTTTTATTATAAGGGTTTGTTAATAACACTGAAAGCTACTTAGGTTTTCGAATGCCAAAACTGACCTAACCTAACAGTAGGGTGCGCCGCTCGCCGCTTGTGGACGCCGCCAATAGATGCGTATATTGGTGCATCCAGATGGCTCGCCCGTGCACTCATGTTACATTATATCTATGCGTCCCGATGTCAAAACTGAGTGCTTGGGCGCGGCATGCGCCTTATATAAACACAGCCAACAAAACCATACATAATAACCTCAGTGTTCGCATACTAAAAGGATATGGCAGTTATAAAAACAACTCGCGCGGTTAAATTTCGTTGATTTTATTTTATGCCTAGATTTCGTGCGGTTACGAGACCGGAGGATCGCTCGCCATTATGCAGAGTAGTCAGTTAGCAGAAAACGAGCCCCAGGGGAGGTACTCTGCGAATTTTTATACGCAGGTTTTTCATTCATTCATCATTTTTCGGCTACGCATTGTTTTGGTTGATACTTCCAAAAAGTACTAAAAGTACTTTGTACTGAAAACTTTATACGGTAACTAGCTGTGCCCCGCGGCTTCGCCCGCGTGGATATTGATGTCTATGATTAACCTATGTCTTATTCCAAAGCCTACACTATCTATGTTTAAAATTTCATTAAAATCGCTTCAGTAGCTATGGAGATACGTGGTAAAAAACATTCACACACTTTCGCATTTATAATATTAGTAGAATATAGTACTATAGCTAAACAAGTATGACCATAGGCACTAGATAAATGGATACAAAATAAGTGAGAGACGCAAGAAAATATTAAATTTGAGATTGGATTGGACGTGGGAATGACAGAAAAGCGCAATGAATGGATGAACGATATATACTGCGACAACCCTAGATAGAGGGAAAGGATAGTATGATGAGTGATGTAACCAGCCATCCCGTTTTAGAAAAGGATTGTGCATAAAAGGGCTTAAGTGCGTGTATCTCCAGGTATTAAGAGCAAAATTCGTAGTCGTCCTTCCACATTAATCCGTCCAATAAAAATAATCTAACAAAAAGCCTTACACGTGCTCCAAAGTTCCCCATCCTAATTATTTAATACGGACGAACCTCGTAAATTTTAATCGAAAAAGATGAAAGAGCCTCGTATTTTTCTCATTTATTTTACTTTTTAAACATTTCTCCGACCCCGAAGGCATAGCAAACAGTAGCCGGGGATTCGTATTCGTTTGAGTACATTACGACCTTTTTCGTTGAATACCTCACGTGCGTCGAATACTGTTCATATCGGGTGTATCAATCCGGGTGTTTTGACCCGGCCGGTTGGTCCGGGTAGGCCCTTGATACGATCGGGTCTACTATTCGGTTAAAAGGAATTTCTGAAAGTTTTGGTGAGTTTGATACCTTTGAAGGGAGGTTGTTGGATCTTAGTTTGTTTAGCGACTTGAGTTTGAGATTAGCTGTTAAAATGAGATGCTAACTAAGCCGCAGCGTACACGTTTTTAGACAATTTGTATGGTTTGACAACATTTCATAATTTGTAATGTGTTTTTGAATCGTCCTTATCGTTTTGTGTAGGTATTTATATTAGATAGCTATTTGCTTCGAACGGTTGAGTTACAATGAAAAAGGTTTTTTACAAAAGGAAATGTCAAAAGACATTTTTTTTTTGTATTATCTGTAAATAATTCAGGTGATTCTGTATTTTTTTTGACATTTCATATATATATATATATATAAAAAAAAAAATGTATATAAAAATGTCTTTTGACATTTCCTTTTGTAAAAAACCTTTTTCATTGTAACTCAACCGTTCGAAGCAAATAGCTATCTAATATAAATACTTACACAAAACGATAAGGACGATTCAAAAACATATTATATATATATATATATATGAAATGTCAAAAAAAATACAGAATCACCTGAATTATTTACAGATAATACAAAAAAAAAATGTCTTTGGCATGCGTTTCTAACAAGTAAATCTTGAGAAATAGATAAACACAAACCACTTTACATAATAAACAGATCTGTTGAGCTCAACTTTTAGAATAAATTCATCTTCCAAGTTGTTGGAAACTTGTCTCGGAATATATTTAAGATTTTTGTTCTGTGTGTAACACGCTTCGCGCGTTATCGCCACTAGCCACGTCCAGATGTCTAAAATGCCGCGCGAGGCAAATTGCCTCACGAAGTTTGACTTGCCTCGCGCGAGGCAAATGCGCGTCCTGCCTCACCTGAGCGCTGTCATTTGCCTCGCCTAATTCGGCATAGTCATGAGAGACAGAACGATGTCAAACGTGTCAAACTGATTGCTCGGGTATACCCTTCTCTGTCTAGCTAAAGTGTCAGTGGCCTCGCCATTTGCCTCGCGCGGCATGCGACTGAGGCAAACGTCGTGCTTCGCGAGGCATGTGGGTGAGCAGCCTCGCGCGGCATGTGCATGTTGTAGACACGCCTATTGAATTTATGTACTTATGTAACATACTTTAGGCCCGTATTAATAAATGTATTTCAAAGTTGAGATCGATCTTAAAATGCTGTTTTTGACAGATGTTCCATACATTAAACGTCAAAACTGCATCTTAAGATCGATCTCAACTTTGAGATCGATTTATTAATACGGGCCAGTGTATGTTCCATCTGTGAAAAACAGCATCTCTCTCATCTCAATCTAAGTAGGTATTTGAAATGTTTAGAATTGTTTGATGTTATTTTTTCCATTTATCGTGACGACCATTTGGCGCAGTGGTTCGAGCGTAAGTCGCTCGGCTCACTGCATCGGATGGGTGCAGGTTCGATTCCCACCAGAGGCAAATTTCTGAAACGGCCTTTTTGTAATTTGCCACTGGAAAATGCCGCGCGTGACACGCGCAACAGCCTCAGTCGCATGCCGCGCGAGGCAAAAGGTCAACCTACACTCTAGACAAAATAGGGTATAGCCGAGTAATCAGTTATATAGTTGCATCGGACGGTCATTCGGAAATTTAGTGGAATTGCTAAAGATTGTGCTATAAAATCTGAAAAATAAATTGATTTTGCAGAATTGCTATCTGGCGTTTTTAGCCTCCTAAGTATTTACTACGCACGATACTATAACGAGATTTATCGTTATTATAACATCAACACTATTATTTAAAGTCCATTGTACATTCGAACCGCATTTCATTAATCTACCTACATACATAACAGGCTTAGCACCTGATGGCCTACATATTAAACGGGTTACACCCGCGAACCCGACGCAACTACTTAACGAACAAAATCCAACTAGAACCGGATCAAACCGGTTATAATGCCTGACGCACGTGACATTTGTTATATCAGATCCACCATCTGCAGATCAAAATCTTAATTTTCTATGCCTTTTATATGAATTTTATTCCTATACTAAATAATATTTTTGTGACCATTTCAATGTTGAAAAGCTAGTATGTAATTCAATTGCAGTTCGTTTGCACCAGTTTTGAGAATCAAGTGCACTCGCGAAATCAATACGTTAATCCTAGAGCGTCATGTCGGTCCTAACTGGTATAATCGGATTTCGTCCGGTTATTACTGGAAAATGTGCGCTCGACTGGACTTTTGAAGTTATGTAACCATTGAGAAGATGAGTTTGCGCGCAATAATGCTAATCCTCATATTACGAGGCGCTCATAGCCAGCTGCCATCACTGATTGGTAAACGATCGGAGGTTAAGCAACGCTCAGTCAGAGATGGGTGACCATATTGTGGCATTTTGAACTGAGCGTCTCCGTGCTTTGGAGAGCACAAAAAAGGTGGTCCCGGTTTTTGTCATCTAGGCAGCAGTCGTTATGCCTTGTCAGCGGCCTACGGGCGCCTTGAACAAATCCGACACCACGTTGGCCACTAACCATACGATAAGAAGAAGAAGTGCTAATTCTGTGGAAACGATCATAAATTTGACTAAAGTAGTTTTGTATTTTACTCAAAAAAGTTTATAATGTTGTCATTATTTCACAAACCTTCTTCGAGCGAAATCGGATTTGTCGTACTGCAAGAGCTACTAGACATACAATGTATTATTACCCGGTATTATCGTCATTATATTTGTTATTTGACCGTTGCCATGGTAACGTAACAAACAGGTATGTTTATGGTTCGTAAAAAAACTGATTGAAGGTTAAAAACGAGTTGGTCGTGCCGTTGCCATGGAAACGTAAACAGAGAAAATACACAACTATATATATAGTGCGTAAAAATATAAATATAATTGTATTAATTTTTATACCCACTTAGCTAGTTTTGTTTAAACTAATAGTCGCTTTTTTGAGTAAAGCACTAACAAGCCTTGGTCTCTAATGAGTGTACTGCTGACCACGCTATACTGGCCTCAAGCTAAGCTTCGCTACGCTCACGGCCTCCAAGCTTGGTCATCTTTGCTACCCTTGCTGGCCGCGCTGTGGAGGCCTGGAGCTGCGCTGTGCCGCGCTTTCGGCCATCAACAACGCGGTCAACAACACACTCATTAGAGACCGCAGCAGTAATGTACCATAATATCCTTTTCATAGTCTTACCGCCAAAATAGAGATTTTAGCAGTTTACAATGGTTTTACCAAGCATTTATAGGAACAAAAGTGATATGTATAGTGAGTGTAAGTCCATCATAACTTTCTATTTTGGGGGTTAATGTATGAGTAAAGGGGTTATTACACTTAACTAAATTTGGGCTACTTAATTTAGTCGTTACTGAATTTAGGCAAGTGTAATCGCATTCAGCAAGATATTCAGAAGCTAGAATGGTTTAAATATTTAGAAGCTTCTGAATTTAGGCTTCTAAATTTAGCCAAGTGCAATAAGCTCTTTAGACAGAAATATTTTTAGTCTTGATTAGACGGCAAAAGAATCAGCTTTAATGAAGCTATGAGATAAAATTAATTGCTAGCCACGTTCGATTTGTTTTTGCAAGACAATGGGCAGATATCGGTATATTTCCTTATAGTGCCATAACACACCTAGTAGCCATGGCGACGTCGAATCGCGATCGAATCGATCGAAAATATGACAGGTAATATACCTGGCGACCGACTGGCGACTGGCGACGGACTGGTGACGGACTGGCGACCGTCGCCAGTCGGTCGCCAAGTATGTTGCCTGTCATATTTTGACATATTTTCACTTGGCTAAGAAGTTGGCGACGTCGCCATGGCTACTAGGTGTGTTATGGCCCTAAGAGTATAATTATACTCTCTACCCAGAGCTTATAGCTTACGCAAGTCGAGTTATTATACGTATATTATAATCGTATTTTTTCCTGTTACTGTATCTTATGACAAGGTAATAAATTGTATGATTAGGTATACGTGGCAGGTCTGACCCGAATTTTATACAACGTTATTACATTACCTATTTCATCGAAATATAAGTAATATTCGATAAACAACAGGAAATTGTATTAAACAACATTATATTTTATCTTAAGCTTAGAGTTTACGGAACTTTTTTGTTTATACTGGTTTTTTAACTTTTAGTCAAAGATGTAATGAAGTTTGACAACTAATATAAAGTGTATAAAGTGTCTATTTATCTTTTGTAACCTACAGACAGTAACTTATTTAATTGTGAGCAACCAAAATAACAAAACGACTATAATAGATGGGGAGCCCATGATGCTAATTGTGGATTTACTCCAGCGTCGCGAAAACCTATTAGATTTGATAGATTAGATGATAGGAAGAATCAATGGTCCAAGATGTTTCCACTTACAGCGGTGGGGAAAGCGTCTACATATAAATGACAAAATTGTAAAATAAAAACAATGACATGAAAATACTCAAGCGTGTCAGATATTGATATTTTTCATGCTGCACCATGATAAATTGAAAAAAAAAAATTACTCGCGCGCATCATATTTTCAGAGGGGGTGGTTTGTGAACCTTACAGGTGCTCCCATTTCTTAGACTGACGATCAAATAAGCAAAATTGACACTTTTGATACTGAATGAATCCCCTTATGTGTGTTTTAAGATGGTCAATTTTTTTTTGGTTCCCCTGAGCGTACCCCCCTATATTAAGGGCTCATACTGGTTGGAGGTTCTTATCAATATGTAAGGTATCTCCCTTATCTTAATCTGACGCGCTTGAGTTAATCCAGAAATCCCATCTATAAGCATTGCTTTGCTAATTTGCTTTTGCTAATTTTCCTACCGCTTGGCGCAGTGATTCAAGTGTTCGCCGCTCGGCTCACTGCATCGGGTGGTTGCGGGTTCGATTCCCTCCTCAGAACATTTTTGGAAACGGCCTTTACATCATTTGGACTAGGTGTCACTAGGGTCGCTCCCAATCTTTTGTATGGTACTCAAATTACAAGCGTTGCTTAGTTTGGGACCATACAGTTGGTGTATAAGTCTTTATAATCGAATCTCCTATTTTATACCAAACACGTAACGTGTATATTGTTATAAAGGATAGTTTATTTATAGTTCACAGTCCTTGTCTACTAATAAGGATATGCGTCGAGTCGGCTGATGTCACGCACAGCTGACGAGGTACTAATGATAGTATCCACTGAAATATATAGGTACACTTTAACAGAGAAAACACAGCTTAAGGGGTTATTACACCTAACTAAATTTAGGCAACTTAATTTAGTCGTTACTGAATTTAGGCAAGTGTAATAAGCTCTTTACACTTTTACTTTGGTTGTCGTAAAAGACGAAGGTATATAGATAGATTTAGTAAAGTACCAAGCGCGCGTTTTAACTAGATGGATACCGCCCTACTAAGAAACATCGTTCGAAAGATGTGGCTATTTTTTATCGTCGCGGCACGTCAGTTTCATACATTGGTTGCTGTCAGATGTACTGAAGTACGCCGACTTCGGCGTAGGATCAGTTGCTGCTTTTTATAAGTGCGCATGCTCCATCTAGTTGGAGCTCCCTCCCGGAATAGACCCGATATAGAGACATAAAAATAAGTACATGTTAAGGCTACTCTTTACACATTAAAAACATACTTTACAGCGTTTTTGAAAATTCAACCCCTATTAAGTTTGTACAGAACCCTCAGGATGCGAGTCCTACTCGCACTTGTCCGATTTTTTAAGGCTTTAAGGGCTGTTTTATTACATTATGACGAACTTGCATACAAACTTTCAACCCCTATTTAACCCCCTTAGGGGTTGAATTTTCCAAAATCGCTTCTTATTGCTTGCCTACGTCACAAAATATATCTACTATCCAAATTTCATGGCTCTAACTTCAGTAGTTTCGGCTCGGCGTTGATGAGTCAGTCAGTCAGCATTTCCCTCTTTATATATTAGTATAGAATAATAAGGATGGTGAGATCAAATACATAACCTAATTTCAGTTTCCCGAGCATTTTTTGTAATACCTATTTTTATAGGTCACACGTCACTGAAAGCCTTCCGTCGCGTCGTGACAATTCTGTCACGAATGTCCCAAAAAGTCGATCCAATAAATCTTCCTTTCGAAAAAATAATAATATTGACTCACGTACCCAATATTTGCCAATAATGGACGTCACTTCAGACCGGAAATGGCCGTTAAAAGCGGAAACTGGAATCAATTGAGGTCCGTTTATCTTTGCTACTACACTGTTGAAGGATAGTGTTCGATTTCTTCGGACTTCCTTCTCGTAGTTATTTCTATTAATATGTCAGAAATATGGGATTTTTTATTGGCGAACTATAGGTATTTCTAAAGCGGTGTATGGCTTTCTTCTGGGGCTGTGTCATGAACTTTAAAACCTGGATAGAGCCAGATAATTTCTCGTTCTTAATATTTTATTTAGTACCTATTGATGACATAAGTGTATAACTTAGAATAATTTATTGGTCCCCGCGATGATTTGTTGGTGCATTATAAGGAACTATTTTCTATGACGCAGTGCGAATGCACTGAGGAGTGGCCAAATAAATAAATACCTTGTAAATAAGGTCTAACCATAGTAGAACTGTTGACACGAAAAGAAGATTTTTTTGAATTGACAATATGTTGCTGGCCAAAGTGGCCTCTACAACTTCACCCGGACTTTGGTGAGGCGAAAAGAAGAAGAAATTATAGTAAGTAAATCTATGTGCATAAATATTGAGTTCAATCTGGATAACTTTGCACTTTTTCGGATTGTGATTTTAACCTACGGCGAAAATACCTAACTTACTTAAATAACATAAATAAATATCGCCAGGTTGACACACCAACTGTATGGTCCCAAACGAAGCAACTATTGTACTATGGCTGTCATACAATGGACTGGGGACGATCCCAGTGACACTCAGACCAGGGTAAATTACGAAAATACTATTTACGAAAATTTCCTCTGGCGGGAATCGAACAGCAAACCACCCGATGCAGTGAGCCGAGCGGCTTACGCTCGTAAAAAGAAAAGAAAAAGAAAGAAAGAAAACATTTATTTGGCACAGCACGAAAGACAGAACACAGTTTAAATAAAACAAAAAATATAAATAAATAACAGAACAACAAAAAGGTAGAAATAAAAACAAGACACAAACTGAAGAAGACGAACGTGTCTCACGGCTGGACCAAATAGGTTCCCAGATCAGCCCAATGCCAGGCATAAGCTTGGCGCTGATTTTCATCTGGGACCCGAGTGCCTAACGGATGTCAAGCAGAAAATAGAATAGAAAGTAGAAAATAGAATTACTTAAAATTAGATACTCACATAAATAAAATATGAGGAAGAGTTACAATAGAAATATAGATGGATATAATATAATTAAATTAAATTATAGAAAGTTAAATCATAGGACGTAGTAATAAACAATAATAATAAACTAAACCAAGCGCGCCAAGCGATCGTCAGTTAATGAACAATTAATTAATTAATACAAAATCTCCAGGAAAGAATTGTTTATAATACGCAGCAATTTTAGGCTTACAAGAATTCCGTAGTTAGGTACATTGCCCATTACTTGTTTGGGTTGACGCAAATCGAAGTTTGGTAACCCCGCGAGAGGTATTAGTTCAGTCGAGTGGGCACAAAAAGGCCATTACTTATTCCCTAAGTACGAACCGCGACCTTAAGGCGACCTGAATTAAATGGAAGTTACGTTTACCCTGTGTTGCCAGATATTGATAGTATATTTCCTTAATTAATAGGGGAAATATTTAAAATATCACTTGCTTTCGGTGAAGCAAAATATCGTGAGGAAACATACATGTCTTAGGAAATCCAATAAACTTTTGAAAAACATGAAATCCCCCTTGCATTGAGGGGAGGCCCGTGCCCAGGAGTGGGATGTGAAAAGGGCTAATTATTAAAATATTAATATGTAGTAGAGTAATAATAATTACTGCACGTGAATTGTCATTTTTAAAGTAGTCGGAATAATTTAAAATTATCTTTTATAACCACATAAAATCCTTCATAAGTAAAACGCCGCAACTAAAACCAAACAAAAGATTATTAAAAAAAACATCACATCCTTTTGGCGAATGCGCAAACATTTGATTATTTTTAACTATTTTCACATGCTTTATAAATTATAGCCTTAGTAATAGGGAAAATTCCTCCAACTACTGGCAGCCCCCGATCTTAATACTCGAAAACCAATTCAGTATCTACCGGAATCAATTTCCTGCCGATCCTATTACTGTCTCATTCAGAGGCCAATATCGCCTGGACGCCTCTTCCACCGAATAGATTAGTGTGCTTAGATTTGAACAGATAACCTTATATAGATTAATGTTTAGAAAGTAGTTGAGATTAGGGTTGCCATTTTAAAACTGCGGAATATGCCTGCCTGCTCATATAGCGTTGCTGTTTGAAAATGTACACAATTATTCTTTTGAAAAGAGTAACCATTGAGTTTCTTGCCTGCTCTTCTCAATGGAAGCAACATTACGAACCGGTGGTAACACTAAAATATTGTTTATTTTTGACTATTTATAAATGCTTTATTGAGCTTACATGAATAAAAAACTTTTGATTTGATTAAGCTTAGCTTTAAGAAGAGGGTTCGAAATTTGGTTGATTTTCTATTCTACTTTTTCTTTAAGTAAGTATGTGGACTAGGAATCTTATATTTAGATTATGATTTTTGACTATATTATCTTGAGTATCCTTAAATCCAAATCACGATTTGATGAAATTTTCTCGATAAAAAAAAATTATGAAATGAGCTCTAATTATTTACAATTTTCCTTGCTACCACGATGTTTTTACGATTTAGATCACGAAATTATTTCTAAAACATAGCAAATAATGATATCTAAACTACCCTTCAACCATATTTTAATTCATGAAGTAATTTTTTTTTAATTCAAGAAAATGTGGTTTGGCGCTTACGTTGTTTATTTCCGAGCGCGCGCACAATATCGCCATCTCACATTTTAAGTACTTGAACTAACCATGTCTCTCTCTAACTTTGTATTGTCAGTGTCCGCTGCGACTTGTTCGACGTCGGACCTGTGAAGGATTTTTTTAAAAATATTACGAAAAAATATTACGGTCGTGCCACATTACAGGTACAGTACAGTATTTACAGTCCGCCGACGCCTATGATAAATAAATAAATATCCTTGGAAATTCTTTTACACATGACTACCTGATCCCAAACTAAGCAGAGCTTGTACTATGGAAACCAGATAACTGATATTACTACATATACTACTTTTTGTTTGTAAATACAAACTAAATATACACTTAATTACACCTAGACTCGGGACATGCGGACATGTTCATGCACACAAATGCATGTCCTGGGCAGGAATCGAACCTACGACCTGCACTGCAGCGTGATTTTCGTTTGCTTTTCCTTGTCTTGTGTAATTTCTTTTCATCTCTTATCATTTTGTGTCATCTCTTGTCATTTTGTGTCATCTCTTGTCATTTCATAGTTATTCGTGTCATTTCTGTAAAAACTCCCTATTTCGCTTACTGTTATATACTTGCAGCATGGTCTTGGGCCGACAGTGGGAATACATTGCTTGTCAAAACAATGGAGTCGCTTTATTGCGTTTGTTGTAGGTATGGATGGGCAAGTAATAAATATATCATACATCAATAAATTATCGTAAAAAATAACATTACAGATATGGATAGGAAAATGTTTGTCCGTCCTATTCAATCTATTATATTATAAACGAAAGTAACTCTGTCTGTTACCTTTTCACGGCTAAACCGCTGAACCAATGTTGATGAATTTTGGTATGGAGATAGACTGGGTCTTGGCGGAGAACATAGGCTACTTTTTAAACCGACTTCAAGAAAGGAGGAGGTTTCTGAATTCGACCGTATATATATATATATATATATATATATATATATATATATATATATATATATATATATATATATTTATGTGTGTTCGCGGATAACTTCGTCGTTTATGAACCGATTTTGATGAATCTTTTTTTGTTGGAAAGGAGATATTCCAGCGGTGGTACCATGATAAGGAAACCAGGATCTGATGATGGCATCCCAGAGAAATCGAGGGGAACCTTCGAAAATCGTAGGGGCGACTAGTCATTAGGGGTCTGATGATGAAGACGTAGGACAGTCAAGGGAACTCCTCGACGTTTTACAGTAGCTACCTTGTGTTTGGGCTTGATTAATTTGTATTGGTGAGGACTTTACACCTAGATGGGTTGTGACTGTCATTAGGGGTCTGATGATGAAGACGTAGGACAGTCAAGGGAACTCCTCAACGTTTTACAGTAGCTACCTTGTGTTTGGGCTTGATTAATTTGTATTGGTGAGAACTTTACACCTAGATGGGTTGTGACTGTCATTAGGGGTCTGATGATGAAGACATAGGACAGTCAAGGGAACTCCTCAACGATTTACAGCAATTACCTGGTGTTTGGGCTTAATTCATTTCTATTGATGGGAACTTTGCATCCATATCGTTTATAAGTGCCATTACAGGTCTGATGATGGAGACCATACACAGACGAGGGAATTCTTGAACGATTTACAGCAGTTACCTTTTGTTGGGCTTACTTCATACGGTTGAATATGCCAAAATGTTCATTGGTATGGCGCCACTAAAAATCGTGAAATAAAATTATTTTTATAAAAAAAAAAACCGACTTAAAAAAAACCTGATGCACTAAAAAGCCTGAAATAATATTTCTATTACCACCTCTGCCTACCCCTTCAGGAAAACCAGACGTGATGGTGTGTTATCGAGTATTTGAAGTCGGTGCCAATCTTGGTATGCCAAGTCTACCTACTATAAAAGTAAGAAGATAGATTGGCACCGACCCCAAATACTCGATAACACACCATCACGTCTGGTTTTCCCGAAGGGGTAGGCAGAGGTGGTAATAGAAATATTATTTCAGGGTTTTTAGTGCATCAGGTTTTTTTGAAGTCGGTTTTTTTTTTATAAAAATATTTTTTTAGGGTTCCAAAGGGTGCTAACGGGACCCTATTAGGTACTAGGCCTACGCTGTCCGTCTGTCTGTCTGTCTGTCTGTCAGCGCGGGCTGTATCTCACGAACCGTAACAGGTAGAGAGTTGAAATTTTCACTGAATGTGTATTTCTGTTGCCGGTGCAGAACAAATACTAAAAATATAATAACATTTAAAAATAAATATCAAGTCTCAAACTTGATATTTTTGATGTGTTTATTCTACGGTGGTACGGAACCCTTTATGTGCGAGTCCGACGCCTTCAGATCTTATGAATGTTTTCTTGAAATAAATATAGTGTATTTTAAGTAATTAACTGGCCAACCCTCAGGTCCTACCTACCATGTTAGGATCTTTTTCGTTCTAGCGGGTGTAAACCGTGATTTAACGAGTTAATGTGATAATTTTTGTATTTAAATTATTCAATTCAATGTATTTGTTTCAGACATAGTCCAATATTGATTATTAAAATTATTATAATTCACAATAAATATAAAACAATAAATAAAAGTAAAATTTAATTATAAAAAAAAAAAAAAAATATTTTTCATGTTTTATCATTAAAATACAATAAAATATAACATAAATTAAAATAAAATAACAACCTACCCCTAATTAAACAAATACCGTCCGCGTGGGATACTGGCTGCATGTCCTCCCTGTATTCAAGCTGTTCCTGTTGTCAAGCGAATTTTTTGAGCAAGGAAAGAGCCAGCCCTCTTGTCACCTGTGGCGGTAACCAGTCTAAGGGTGATTTTGATAGATAAAAAAATAAAGATAAAAAGATAAACAAAAAATAAATGCATGGTTAAATCAATAAAATTAATAAAAACTGAAAATTAAATTAAAAAATAAATTAAATATGGTAAAAAAAAATATTATGACACCGCTGATGACTTCATGATCGGCATCGAAGTTAAGTACCAAAGTATTCCTTTGCCTACGAAACATGAAAAAGATACTCATATCCGGCAGTCAGTCACTGACACAGAGTATGTACATTTTTACCCGACTACGGTGGGCGGAGGGTTATGATTTTGACCGATATGTATGTATGTTCATCTGCTCCCGTATAACGTCCAAACTATTTTTATCATAATAATTTGACTAATGAGGTATCGTTGGACGCGTCTGGATCGTCCGCTGGTTATAGGCTATTATACGATCGAAATATTGTTATACGTATCTATCAGCATATTGTAGGTATCGTTTGTCTTCTTTTGACTTACTTTGTCTTCAGCAATAAAAACAACATAGAAATTAAATTATTTTTTTCAAATACAAACACTCGACATAAAAATCCCATATAAAACGAAAAAAATATATTTGAATATTTTCATCCATTTCATCTATTTTAAAAGGTGCACTGGGACATATTATTTTAATTGTACAAATTAAACAATATTGTTCCTTCAAAAAATAACTATACTATAGTCTACTCCATAGCTGTTCTGTCCTAGCTAAGCGAGAGGGATATATCCTTCGGCAGCTCACGCGACGCTAGCCACACCCCGAAACTAAAATTCATTTTTTTCTTGTATCGTCTTAATATTATTGGCTCAGAATACCAACCCAGGTTTTTTTATGAATCGACAGACTAACAAACCATATGGTTCCAAAATAAGCAATGCTTGTGCTATACCGTATAATGGACTGAGGGCGATCCCAGTGACACCCAGATCAGGGCAAGGCCGTTTCCGAAATATGTGTCTCGCGGGAATCAAACCCGCAACCACACGATGTAGTTAGCCGAGCGGCCTTCGCTCGAACCACTGCGCGACTTCGCAAAGCGGTCGTCAGAAAGTTGGCTCTTTACTTTTAGCAACTACCCACATTTTTTAATGGAAACGCTTCTGTTTGCCGATGACGTCAGCGGTGACGTCACTGCCATTGTTGGCGAGGCTTTGTTCCGGGTAATTTCCGCGGCGGAAGCACCTCGCCGCGTCTACCTTGCTTGTTGGACACGGTTTTACTTTTGGCGAGAAGACGTTACGGTTTGGTGAGCTCAGTGGTATAAGTATGAGAGTCCCTCATTGTAAGAGTTCGTGGACATTTCCCACCACTGTTACTTCTACTATTTGATTCGCAAAGAGTATACTATTTTTTACAACTAAACTTTTTTACGCGGCAGGCCTAGGAACAGATGCCGCGACGATCTTGACGCCTTCGAGAAGAACTGGCAAGGAGTCGCTGAGGATAGAGATCGGTGGAAAAGGATGGGGGAGACCTTTGCCCAGCAGTGGGACGAAATAGGTTATTAAAAAAAAATACTTTAAACTTCGCTTTGGCGAAAAGTGGAAGTTCAAAAAGTGTTATAGATCAAAATTGCAGTTCGAAGATTTCTTAAGTCTATAAAACCTTTTGTAGTTCAGGTTTTATCCAAAGCTGATACTTTAAAGTTATGTTGAAAAAAAAAAAACAATAATCCTTTGTGAATGGGTGCGTCTACATCAGGCGCATGCCGCTCCCGAGCACTCAGTTTTGATATAGAAACCAAGAGACATAATGTCATAATAACATCTTGTGGACTTACGGCTCGGCCACGACCTTGTCGCTATCAGCGACAGAAGCGCGTGGGGGTACTAAAATGTAGCATCGCGCGCGCTGGCGCCGAGAGCGGCAGCTCGTGGCGTGATGCAACATTTTAGTACCCCCGGGCGCTTCTGTCGCTGATAGCGACAAGGTCGTGGCCGGGCGGTTAGGAATTGTCTTTTACTAGGACTAATTAGGCAGTATTTATGACATCTTACACCCAACTCTAGGCCTGAAGGGCTGGACAAGTGGCTGACGTCTACAAGCGTTCCTTCATATCGCTACGCTTCATGTATGGAAATGACATAAGTCACGTGATCTACATAGCAACTTGTTGTTGATCTGCATAGCGACGTTTGACGTTTCCATACATTGTGAAGTCTATTCTATTCTATTCGATTAGCGTTCATGCCACTTGTCTAGGGGGGCTGATACCCTTTAAACGTCAGCTTTCAAGATGCTCAGTTATTTATTTTATTAGGTAGCTACTCACAAACTCATAATAGCAATATCAATCTGAAACGATCTACCTGTATTACGCAAGCTTTCGTTATAACACAAGGCACAAAAGGAAAGGTGGGGATAAGTAAACAAAGGCGAAATATTTTCATATTCCGCTCGCAGACGTAACCTCTCCTGTTTTATGAGGAATGCGGGTTCGCTCGATGTTATACTGTTTTTACGGTATATATAATATGTCTATTATTATAGAAGTCTACCTAAAAAAATATAGTATGGAGATTAAAAAAAAAAGTTGGAATTGTAGAAGTTGCCAAGGATGGTTTATACTAGTATTCAATGCCTGGGCAAATTTAGATTATAGACTATTATTAGGCCTAAAAGTGATGATACCATTAGTTTTTGTCTTATAGTTGCCGAAGGGCCTCCGCAGACTTGCTACTTTTAACATCGGCGACCGGCGATTTTATGACGTATCGATGCTGCGTCGCGTTTCTTCGAGCGCGAACGAGCGAGACGCAGCATCAAAATCGCCGATCGCCGATGCTAAAAGTAGCAAGTCTGCGGTGGGCCGAAACTCCTAAGCAATTTATCTCAATAAAAATATATTTTGTTCTAGAATTCGACTTCACTACGTCACTTTGAAGTATATATTGCACTAATTTCATTTGATAATAGGTTTATAAGAAATCTCAGAGGAAACCTTTGAAAACAATTTGGTGCTCACTCAACTGGCCATCAATCAATCCGTCACTATCCCTTCCCTGATTCACTATCGAACTCACCTTTCCTGAAAGCCGATAATTCGAACCCTTTTCACTTCTGAAAAGCTGAATGGAATGCAATTGGATATGTATTTGATTGGCCCATGGGCCGACTGTGAATCACACATTAATACCTAAACATCATTAAAATGCAAGTAACTCTTGTAAAAGGATTAATTGAATTAAACAAGGTTATTGAGGGTATCTGGTGACGTGGCTTTGAGTTGGTTAATACCCCCACAATGTGGTGGTGTATGGCCACTCAAGCCTCTGCTTACCCCCGATTGGGGATAAAAAGTCGTGACGTTACGTTACGTTACGTATTGAGGGTCGGTTGAGCGATCGCCGTGATCATGGATTGGGCTACCGGCTCTCTCACTCATACGAAACGCAGCTATAATAGTTACTTCATGCCTTCTGTGAGATGCTGGTACTACCCCGGTCGAGCCAGCCCGTATATGAGCTGCAGTCAATTGGCTACAGCTTGGCTCTACCACCAAGAAACCATTATAAACTGTGTTTAAAGAAAAAAATGAAGAGAATAATGTGTTATCTACACTTCTACACTAATATTATAAAGAGAGAATATTTGTATGTATGTTTGTAATGAGTAAACTCAAAAACTACTGGACCGATTTCAAAAATTCTTTCACCATTAGAATTCTAAATGATCCCTGAGTAACATAGGCTATATTTTTGGGATCCGGGATACGGGATACGGAAACCGGGATCAGAGAACCGATTTTTTTTAATTTAAATTCTACGCGGACGAAGTCGCGGGCTAGTAGTTAATATAGAGACCGACGAACGGTCGATTGCATTAGTGAGAGAGACGTTTCCAAACCAATGGGCTGTGTGCTCTACCGACTCGGAATTGGGTTATGCTCTACACATGCGAGCGTAGTTTTTATGTCAGGTCAATTGGTTGGCAAAGTAATCTAGGGACCTATTGTCGTGTTACGATTTTTGGAGATAGAGACGGCTTTGATAGGTAGATTGAGTTATTGAAGTGATTCGAAAGGATTATTTAATATATTTTAAAGTATTACCTATATAGAAAGTATATAAAATATAACGTCACGACTTTTATCCCCATTCGGGGGTAGTGAGAGGCTTGAGTGGCCATACACCACCACATTGTGGAGGTATTAAGTCAACTCGAAAGCCCACGTTTCCCCAGATAGTCAGAACCCAACGTGACAGGTGGTGAACCTTGTCGCCGTGTATACAGGAACTGACTATTACCTAATCCCGAGGGAAAGGTAGGTTTCCTCACGATGTTTTTCATCACCGTAAGCGAAATGTAAATTATGCACATAGATGAAAATTCATCCATTGGTGCAGAAAGTATAAAATAATTTATAATAGGTGAGTTATAATCACAGAGTAAAGACTAAAGACAGAGGTGCCCTTATAAGATATATGTATGAAAAACGTGGTCATTGCTTTTTCATTTTCATTGTTCTATCTACCGGTAAATAGTTGAACTACTCGCTTCGTCTTATGTCGATGTTAGTACTAGGCCGACCACTCGGCCGAGTTGCTTAGGGCCAGTCCCCTTAGTAATTGGTCCATGGTTATAATAATGCAATTAAGTATTTTATGTGGAAATAGAGAGAACAACTGGTCACTTTGAAACATTGTTATGGTCACCTGCTGGCTTATCAGTTGTTCACGCGTTAGACGCGACGCGACGGGGTCACTGACCACTAATTCTATTAATTTCGATTGGATGCGAATTTACAGTACCTCTTTTCCACGATTTGTTTATCTCTTAGCGCCGCCATACACGGACTGCATGTTGCTGTCGGAAACGACAGCTCTATTGCAGTTGGTTGCAGTCGACCGCACCGACAGCTCGCGACAGCCCGCCGACTGCTTGACGCCAAGCAGTCGTGAACTGTCGACTGCAACCAACTGCAATAGAGTTGTCGGTTCCGACACCAAAATGCAGTCCGTGTATGGCGGCGCTTACTGGGATAAAGTGGAAAAAATACTTTTGTAAAAGTACTGAATTATTAATGGAAATAAAATAAATAAATAAATATAACGTCACGACTTATCCCCATTCGGGGGTAGTCAGAGGCTTGAGTGGCCATACACCACCACATTGTGGAGGTATTAACCAACTCAAAGCCCACGTTTCACCAGATAGTCAGAACCCAACGTGACAGGTGGTGAACCTTGTCGCCGTGTATACAGGAACTGACTATTACCTAATCCCGAGGGATAGGTAGGTGTTTTATTAATGGAAATGTGTTCTATCACCGATATAGAACAACATACAAATTAATGCGCACTGGTTATCCTGTATATTTGCAATCACGTCTATTCACCTCACAATTTGCAATTAGTACACGATACAAACAGAAATTCACGCTCAACAACGCGCTACTCAATCATCCACTATCCACGCTCATTTGTGGCGGCCTTAATAAACGATGTCCCGATTCAAACGCCATATTTCGACACTATGACGTTCGGACAATAGGGATAATTTACTATCAGTGTTGCGACAATATTGGGACCCAATACTGCTAACTACAAAAGGCGAGCAGTACCAGTGGCAGTCAGTTTTGACGGCGGAACGCATAGCATAATGTCAAATTGGGTGCGTTCAAAAGCAATTATTTTATAACATTATGTGTAAGTCGGTCAGACGTGAAAACTTGCTCGTCGTCGTCCTACTCCCCTTCAGGTCTTCATTGCAAGCATCTATAGGCTACGGTAACTGCTTAACATCAGGCGAGCCGCACGCTTATTTGCCACCTTAGTAACATAAAAAAATCAAGAACTAATCCTGTCCATCCATCCTTCCATAATTTACTTTACTACGAATATGACAGACGTCTGACGTGGTTTGGACATCGTGAAGAACTGACGATGCTTCTCGAGAGACTACTAACATCCGAACCTACTAACTCTACCAGGCAGATGTATTTTTGAACAACCCCAAGGGGCATGTTATTTCATCAACTGTCCTCTTGGAGTTGTGCAGGAATATGTCTCTCCATCGCCGCTTAGATCAGGGGTTCCCAACCTTTTACCATACCCTACTTTCCCCTAAAATCACAAGTTCCCCTAGCTGTTATTCTATATTTTTAATATTTCCGGCATCTCCCTACCGGCATCGGGAAAAGGGTTCTAGTTACCGGCGGTCAAGGCTCCAGCCCCCCTAGCCAAATGGCTTCGTCCACAAGCTTTTCCACGAATCGCTACGCTTTACGTATGGAAATGACATAATTCACGTGATATACACTTCACATCAACAAAATCGAAACACCTACATTAATTTATTGGATGAAAATTCTAAAATTTAAATTCAAATTTGGAATTGTGGCACACCCATGGACCAGTTACTAAGGGGACTGGCCCTAAGCAAGTCGGCCGAGTGGTCGGCCTAGTACTAAATCGACATAAAACGAAGCGAGTAGTTCAACTATTTACCGGTAAATAGTAAAATGAAAATGAATAAACAATGACCACGTTTTGTTTCATACAAATATCTAATAAGGGCACCTCTTTCTTTAGTCTTTACTCTGTGGGTACACCATTGTGTAGACTAAACTGCCAGGTATTCATTGGCGTATTTTTTTAATGATATCAATCATTTTTTTTATTTAAATGCCTGAATAGTACTCGCAGTACTGTTTCGATTTTTTTGATGAGAAGTGCATTTATCGACTTATACTTCCATTACCATAATTTTAAGCGTAGCGATGTGTAGAAACGCTTGTAGAAGAAGTAACTTGGTTAGGGGGGCAAGAGAGGAACCTTCCTACAATGCGAGCCGTCTCGAAGAGACCTGCCTTCCGGATCTGACCCTTGACCCAGCCACCTAATTCAATTCAATTCTTTATTAGTGTGATTTTTTGGGTGTGTAAGATCTTAAAACTAAAGTTTATTTATGATCCTCAAAAACCTGCCTTGATTGGCTTACACTTCGTTCTATCGATTACAGAATGTCAGTTTTAAATATTTTTTTCATTATAAAAAACAAACAAAAACAGATTAACAGTTAATAATGTCAATATAAAAAAAAAGCGAGCCTCCTAGGTTTTATTATTCCGCCGGCACGATATGATAACGTCAAGTCACTTGATTTTGCTACATACAGCAGTACCTCAAGGTTGTCGGCGTATACATGTTTTTGTATACCAAGAACATCAATTTTAATTAATATAACTTCTCTGTTATTATTTGAGCCAATATAATTTATTTTAATTTAAACTAGCTGTGCCCACGACTTCGTACGCGTACATTTTTAAATAAGATCACCCGTGACTGCGTGAAATTTAATGAGTTTTTTTTTGCGCGAAACTCTAGTTCTTTTTCTAGAATAAAAATAGCCTTAGTTACTATAACATCAGCTATCTTCCAATTGTTTTAATTTGTATAGATTTACCTTAAAAATGCTCCTTCGCCATTACTATAAACTCATCATAGGAGATATACAATTCCATAGAAATAATTTCAAACTTTCACTTTCAAAAATACATCACAAGAATTATATTTTTGGTCTGGTCGTATCCTATTTTTAGCGTATCCATGTCCCCTCTGCTGAAAAGGGCTGAAATATTTAAAGGGCCATATCAGGGACAGTCAGGAGGGAATCACCGCGATTTCAGAGACCGCCGTGCCTTCGTTTGATTAATGTGAAACAAGACTAGGATATTTCGTTCTATGTATATCTCGTGCACTGGCCGTTTGCGGTTTTGTTCCGTCCAGCATTGTACGCTTTAGAGGATTTCGTATATACCATGCTTTACCGTAGCTTTTGTGGTTTTCATTATATTATATGTTATGTTATGTTGTATTATGATGTATGTTATTTTGTTGTGTTCTGTTATGATGGCAAGCGTTTAAAGCGTAGTAATCTGTAAGCTGTCCAAGTCAAGCGAGTCAAGCTGTAGCCAGTTGACTGCAGTTCATAAACGGGCTGGCTCGACCGGGGTAGTACCACCCTCTCACAGAAGATCGGCGTAAAGTAGCTATTACAGCTGCGTGCGAGCGATGCTTGCTAAACCAAAGGCATCGCTCGCACGTTGCCGATCTGAAGGGGAGTGGGTTAGTGGGAGACGGATTGGGATTCCGGCTCTCTCACTTATCGTACAAAACACACATAATGGCTACTTTACGCCGATTTTCTATGAGAGGATGGTACTACCCCGGTTGAGTTAGCCCCTCTCTTTGTCCCACTCCTTTTCAGCAATGTGTGAGCGATGCATTGGTACCTGCTTAATATCTAAGCACTATTGAAAGGAAGATCAAACATTCAAGCTTAATACACAACGGAACAAAACAGAGGTCAGGGGGCTTACCACGACCTCTTATCGCGATTCAATTATAGGAACGTTTTAACGATTCAGCGACTTTTTGTGCAATGACGTACCTTATTGTCATGACAATAAGAAACGTCATTGCACAAATGGCCGCTGAAACGTTAAAACAAAACTGCTATAATAGGTGGTGGTAAGGCCCCTGATCACATATAGCGATCATACCCGACACAGTTCGTTTCAATGTTCGTCCGGGGACCGGCCCCGGTTCAGTAGGCCGGTTCAAAGCGACGCCGCTCTATAAATGTACGGCAATGACGTCACTCGCTCTACAGAGGCTTTGTAAAGGTATACGAAGATATGATACCATCACAGCTTGCACGGCCGCTTAGCGCTGTGGTTCACTGCATCGCGTGGTTGCGGGTTCGATTCCCGGCAGAGTAAATTTCGGAAATGACCTTTTCGTAATTTGTGGGTGTCGTTGGAATCGCCCCCAGTTTACGGTACTAATAGTACAAGCGTTGCTTAGTTTGGGACCATACAGTTCATCTGTTAGTATTGCGATAGTATTTATTTATTCTACGAAGAAGCAGAGGTTTCTTGTACATACATTTTTGTGATAACTAAGCGCTTGTTTCAGAATAATTAGCACGCTCTTGACATATAATCAGGGCCCTGAGTCTTATAGTAATTAACCATTGCGAAACCATTAGGCCCTAATCATGGACCAGTTACTAAGGGGACTGGCTCTAAGCAAGTCGGCCGAGTGGTCGGCCTAGTACTAACATCGACATAAAACGAAGCGAGTAGTTCAACTATTTACCGGTAGATAGAACAATGAAAAATTAAAAAACAATGACCACGTTTTGTTTCATACAAATATCTAATAAGGGCACCTCTTTCTTTAGCCTTTACTCTGTGGCCCTAATATTATCTTCGTGAATTCTGCATTGTAAATCGTAATTTTTTACGGTCGGCATTTTGTCGGCCAAAGAACTGCTAACGATGACCGCCAATAATCACGATTTATAATGGAGAATGCACGAAGAGTAGAGACAGTAGTTTTCCAGTGGTTATATGCCAGCAGACTCGGGATCCTGGTACTGGTATGACAGCAATGACAATATGAAAATCGCGCATTTATACATTTCACCATTTGGCCATTAATGGTTCAAATAGAGGCAATTGAACACAGTATACGTGTATATAACACGTCTGAAGGGCTAGACAAGTGGCTGACGTCTACGAGCGTTCGTTCAAATCGCTACGCTTCATATATGGAAATGACATAAGTCACGTGATCTACACATAGCAACTTGTTGTTGATCTAGATAGCGACGTTTTACATTTCCATACATTGTGAAGTTTATTCTATTCTATTCTATTTATATAGTAGGCAGTGACTTGTGCGCTCGACGAATCATACATCAATGATAGTAGGTAAATATAAACTACAGAAAAATACCTAGTCTAGACTCTTAGGAGTGAAAATAATAAAAAACATGAGAAAGTGGGAATATTTCCATCAAATCAGGCAATTCAATATAAATCTCCCTTTCATAAGTAAAATAGGCAATCGCAGGCACCCAATTTGCGCGAACACTTCTATAACTGGGGCTGTTATCGCCAACTGAACGCCAGAAAAGGCCTATTACTACCCTGAATACGGATCGGGCGAGCCAATTCCATTACTCTGTTGGTACCTATTTCGATCACAATTCATCTATAAGGCTGGGCTAGATCAGCTTTATATTAGACCTCTCCGTATACCATTACGCCTATATTCCCCGAAGGGGTACGCAGAGATGTTTTTCAGTACGCACATTTCACTGATAAATTAGTCTTGCACTCCCCCCTCAAAGGGTAATCAACCCCCACCACGCTGGCCCAATGCGCGTAGGCGCACGTAATTTCACACGTTTTTTGAAAGACGTGCAAGTCCCTTTATACTACGACGTGGGGTTCTTTACAGGTCCCTAAAAGGTCGGCGCCGCGTCTGCTCCCCTTAAGTTGCAGATGTCCTGGACGGCGGCTTTCACTAACCATCAGGTGGACCGTCTGCCTGTGTGCCATCCTTGGCTAAAAAAAATATCTATGTTCTATAAATCGTATACTATTGGATGTTAAGGTTATTATAGGTACTTTTAGTCCCTTCTGAAGTTCAGATTAGGGGAGTCTCTTTGCCTCTGAATTTATACTAGATTTTTTTATATTATACCATAAAATACATGATATTATTATAAATATCTACACATCCAATCAAAGATAGAGGTGGAAGACTTCTTGCTTACAGTAGTTGCTGATTTTTTTTTAAGACAAAATACAATAATGTCCTTCCAGTAAAGACGTCTAAAAAGAAGAATATTGTACAATGTACACGTGGCACAAACATCACGTATTCTGTGTGATCCCGCGCAAAATGCTCCAAACAAATGGCTCGCGCCCCGAGCACAATCCGTCTCGCGGATGGATGGAATATTAATTCCAATTCCGCGTGTGTAAACATTTTAGCGATAACTACATAACAGAAAGTAAATAGAGGAATTGCAGTGTCCCATATAAAGGCCATTAATACGGGATAGGGATGACTGAACATAACGGTTTGCATTTTATTATTTTGTCGCTTTACAGTTTTTATTGTATTGTTTTTGTTTTCATTTCAGGTAAGATCGGGAATGCAGTGGAATAGATATTGACAATTGTAGACCACAGGTAGAATGTTACTGATTTTTATTTTACGCGTAAGTCGCGGTTTTTTTTTAAATCGTCATTACTCTTTATTTTATAAAACTTTGGCGAAAATTGTCAAAAGAAAATATTAGCAACATATTTTGTTGACATCAAGATAATTATCGGACGACTCTATCAAAACAAAAGCGAGCGATTTGAAAAACTGAAATCGTTTTTCACTGACAGACTTCTTTTAAAGCCTTATTTCGTTTCAAATTTTCCAGTTAAGTACTAAATATAACATAACGCCTCCATCACCTCACAAGCAAGGAATCACCTCCCATCCCCATTACCCCGGGGAGTATGTACCGACATAATACTCTACACACGAAGGGGTAACCTCACGCACACAACCCACCCAAAGATTAAACACGGCATAATTAATTATAAACATATACCTACGAGCGTACTAAGCCGCGAGGCTACATGGCTTCCGAAGCCGGTTCTATCCACTTACCGACATCGGCTTTGGCCGACTACTTACCTATTTTATGGCTCGTTGCCAGGACAGGCAATCGTTATGAGTGCTTTATTTACTAGCAATGTACAGCGAATGTGAGAAAAATGCGATTGAATTTAAACTTCACAATCATAGAGCAACTTCAACTCAAGGTCTGCCAAAGAGCTATGGAACGCAGCATTTTAGGGGTCAAACTGACAGCTCGGGTCAGAAACTACCATCCTGCGTGACAAAACTCTCATCACGGACGTGGGCACGAAAACTGCGAAGTTGAAGTGGGAGTGGGCCGGTCACGTCGCACGGATGGACCCGCGAAGGTGGGCTAATATCAGCACCAGCTGGATGCCTGCCAATGGCCATCGCCGTCGAGGTCGACCCAGGAGAAGGTGGCGAGATGACCTGGACACTTTTATGGGAAAGACGTGCCCGGAAATTGCCATGGACAGAGTGGTGTGGAAGGAAAAAGGGGAGGCCTTTGCCGAGGAGTGGGACAGCCCTATAGGCTAACAAAAAAAAATCATAGAGAGTACTCGAGACCTTGTACTAGACCCAGAAGCGCATGCAGACCGAGTTGAATCGCGCGATCTGGTGGAGGTAGGAAAAGCCTGGATGCGGAAAGCACAAGACCGCAAGGGAAGGGGTGCTTTTTGATGGGTCTACGCCCGCCACTGTTACTCCTGTAAGCCAGGATCGACAATGGTGTCGAACAATGACACCAAAGTTTCCCTCGATGAGTCCCGGGGAAAAGCTAAGTTGTCTTGGAAACCCGCACGAATTTAATAAAAAGAAAATATAGGAGGAGTTGGAAAAAGATTAGGTATCAAATTCCCTCCGTTGCAATGCGGGAGACAGAAATAAAATAACAGTATAGGCACGTATAGGCTTTTGCGATTGCTACAGAAACAAGATTGTTACTGGCATAATATTATATATTAAATGTTAGAAAGTTAACAAACGACCCATCCAGTGACCTAAATCGAAACAACTTCAATAGTACCTATTAAAATTGAACAATTCAAGGTTCCCAGTTCTGAAACTAGGGCTAAGTTTGCGCAGCTCACAGGCTTCGGCAACAATAGTAGTCTTGGCTTGTTTTGTGAATTAATTTCGATAGTTGAATGTTTGTGTTGTATTGAGGCTGATATTGGAGTTGAAAGGGTTCTATCGAAGTAGTTTATTATAGGAATCATGAGATGTTAATGGTGATTTTTGGTATTGTACTACATTTTATAATTAGGGTGCGAACCAAAGGGTGCCAACGGGACCCTATTACCAAGCCTACGCTGTCCGTCCGTCTGTCTGTCAGCGGGCTGTATCTTACGAACCGTAATAGGTAGAGACTTGAAATTTTCACAGAATGTGTATTTCTGTTGCCGCTACAACAACAAATACTATAATAAAATAAAGTTTAAAAATAAAGGGGGTCCCCATACAAGAAACAATATATTTTTGACTTTTTATTCTACCTTAATGTGCGAGTCCGACACGCACTTGGTCGGTTTTTTAATTTACACGTCAGTTTTGTGGATGAGTAGAGGGGGAATTCATTTATGATATTTCTGATTGCCAATACTCTGACTTAAACTTACTTTTCGATAAGTTATATAATTGAATATGACTTGGTATTTAAAATACACCACTTACAATTATAATAATAATAACTTACAATTAATTCATATTATTATTTTTACTGACTAAAGAAGAAGATTCACAATTCGACCGTATATTATTTTTTTCTTTTAAAATATTTCATCAAATCATAATTAATCCCCACCGACATCTTAAGCTGGCCTGAATATTTCAGTTCCTTCTTATTAGGTACTATAAAAGCCGGGTCGTGAAATTAAAAAGCTTCAGGGCTGGCGGCAACGGGCCTTTACTTAGGTACAATAAAATCTGACCGCCGCAAATGATCTGTAAAAATACCGCGAACCGGTCCGAAATTCAGGAACATTTCTTTTTATGATTTTGAGGTATATGATATAATATGTCGAAACCGGCTGAAAACTTTTTCTTGTAAACCTCCGTAGCTTATAGGTGCTGGCAAAATACACCAAAGGATACGCTTGAGGGATTTCAAAATCGAACAAATAATTTGGGACTTATGAATTACGACGAGTTCGATTTTAGAAAGGATTGCAAACACTAAATAAAACACGGGATATTCATTACTTGTTGTTTTTCCTTTCATGGACGAACAACCTTAACAGCCTTATATCGTAATGTATATTGGGGTAATAAGCTAATGGATGATGTAGGTAATGTTATTATTTGATAATAGATTTTTGTCGGGGTATTAGGTACACAGATATTGGACATTTTACGTCCAGTAACTAGATTGTTTTTCTTTATTTATTCTTTATTTCAACTATTCTTAGTAATATTATTATTATTACACTTATTTTTTTATTGGTCGAAGAAAATTTACAGCTATAAAAGTCACTGTTGTGTTATTTTTAATTGAAATAAATAAATAGGTATCTCTAGACTGTATGGTCCCAAACTGGGCTCCCAAGGCAGCCGTACAAAGGACTGGGGGCTCTCCCAGCGTCACCCTGATCTGGACAAATTACATTATATGAGCTGCAGTCAATTGGCTACAGCTTGGCTCTACCGTTAACGGCTGGTATTCCGTGATTCCAGGCAATAGAAAATCAATTGTGTCTTGCGTAGATTTGCGTTCCGACATCTTTGAAAGGGTTAATGACTAATATTTAGGTAATTCGCCATGTATGGACAGTTACCTAAAATTCAATCCAAGTGATGGAGTCTTGAAAAGAGAACAAAAAATTACCTGACCTAAATTCTTCTTTAATTTCGACTGAGATAAGTTTCTCTTTAATCGTTTGGGTTTTCTAATACAACTTTTTACGACAGGTGGGTAATCTTTCTAGCACAAATTCAGGTCTTGATCGTAAAAATAACATTATTTTAGCTTCCACAGTTTCTGAACAGATATTTCCCAAAAGAGTAATACATCTTGATTAGGGATTGATTTTTTTCATACGTACCTTTTCTGATTGATTAATTTGTTGCGGGCCCACTTTTTGACGGCACGTGGGAGTAGGGTTGCCAGACTATTAATTTAGGATCATAAAACATGAAAAAGCTGTAACCTGAATCGCGGAGGAACTCGGCAGGATTCTCTTTGATCGATTACATTTTTTTCTGGAAAATAAATGTCATGTTGTAGAGTCAGTCGCCTTGTTAATAACAATATCTAACCCCAGATTGTGTTCTATTTTCTCATTCTGATAGACCAATTTTAGATGTCTAGGGTTGACAGCCACACATAGCGACTTTTACAAACGATTTTGGATGCCAAGATTTTGTATTGGGCACTTGTTGTCTAATGTGTCGAGACACTAATTAAAAATGTATGTTTTTTTATTGTTCCTAAGAAAAAAAAAAACTGTTCGTGTAGTTTCTAAAAACAATCATACAAACATATCCGACTTTATATGCAGTCAGTAAAAAAAATACAAGAAATTTGTCACTCCATGCCCACATCTGCGGGTGACAGCCCTAAGCAGAATACACTGTACAGTTAGAGCTCCGAGAGTACGTACTCTACAAAGTTTTATTAAGGAGCTTGTTCCCGTAGCTACCGTACTGCTTGTTCGTATTACGTCAGCGTGTATTTACATAGTAGCATAATAATATAAAATGTAAGTACCCGCTACTCAGGGGTTGTGGAGACTGGCGACTTTTCACAGATATGTCGCTGATATGCGAAACTGATGCCACGTATAAGTTACTTTTTAGTATTATTCGTGTGAATGAATAGTATGAGTTACTTAAATGATTAAATGTGATGAATAGTTGAAATAACTTCAATAAAATATTAATATGATTTTGTGTTACATCACAAATTGCAGCAGTTATTACTATTGGTATACCTACTGAATACTATTATGATATTCTGAAATAAAGTTAATAGAAATGTCGCTAGTTTGCACGTGCCTTTAACCAAGATATTACACAGGAGTCGCAGAAATAAAATGAATGTACAATCAGCAGCAGAAGTTTCTAAACATGTATTTTATATCTCTACAATTTAAAGACAATCATGGTTATCAGATGGACGTTAGATATTCTGTCATATCAATAATAACCAGATTAAAGCTTTTTTGGTTTTTCGACAGAGCCAACTGCAGCCGTCGACGCTGGTCGGCACTAGCCGTTGGCTCGTCAGCAGCTGCTGCTAATGTACTTTGGCACTAGCTGTCGACATGTCGACGGCTAGCACCGACTAGTGCCGGCTACTGCAGTTGTAGCGGGTCGGTCGGCGCTAGCCGTCGGCTCGTCGGCGGCTGATGCTGACGTTCTTCGGCAGTAGCTGTCGACATGTCGACCTACCTATCCCTCGGGATTAGGTAATAGTCAGTTCCTGTATACACGGCGACAAGGTTCACCACCTGTCACGTTGGGTTCTGACTATCTGGTGAAACGTGGGCTTTGAGTTGGTTAATACCTCCACAATGTGGTGGTGTATGGCCACTCAAGCCTCTGACTACCCCCGAATGGGGATAAAAGTCGTGACGTTATATTTTTTTATTATTTTTATGTCGACGGTTAGCGCCAACCAGAGTCGACGGCTGTAGTTGGCTCTGTCGACGCCAAAGTGCCGCTCGTGTGTGTGCGGCCTTACCGACTTTTCTGCCTGACTGTACCAGGAACAGCGGGAGTTATTCGAAACATTTCAGGAGAGCTGCCGAGATCGTTTCTATCAAAGAAATGGCATATTTCATATTTTGCATCCAAAGCGCACGTTCAATCGTCTTACAAACGGGAAATTGTTTCTGAATGGAACTTTGTACAGAGAATGGTATTCAGCATCGTAATGTTTTATGAGAAGAATGAATTGATTTCTTGAGTGCAGTTTCGTTAAAATTATTAGTAGAAATTTATCAATTTTAATTTGGGGCTGATATAGCGAGCAGGATACAGATTATAATTAGCAAGCTTATTAAAACCCAAAGATATTTTTCGACATATAGTATACTCTAAGTATACTCTTTATTATTAGATAACTCATAGTCTTACTCGTAGTCTTGCGGGCTTCTAGGGTTTAAACCTCGGCTCCCACCTCTTGATTTTCGAAATTGATGCGCGAATCATAACTATTTGATTATTATTATTAGTATACTCTATCGTAGTATAGATACAGTAGTTTTAAAGCTCCGCAACTATACATTTAAAGCAACCTTTTGTCCGTCCTATTCCGGCACTCTCCACCCATTAGTCTTTCAAAACTCGACCGGATCGGGGCTAGAATAACGTTATGTTACCCTCGGGGCTTATCCACTGATTTGTACTTTTCCCCACAATATCGTGACGTTGCGGTTCGCATACGGAAGATTATTCTTTTCGTTCAAAAAGTATGTCTGAGCATCGAAGTTTTTTTTTTTTAATTAATTCACTCAATCTAATATACAATTGTTTAAATTTCATTTCACACTACTGGGCTACTGGGTACAAGGCAGTAAGGGGTTACTGCCAGCGTATTCAACGCTCGCTATAATTGCAACATAGGAGATATTAGACTATTAATAAAAACATGGACCACTTTTTATTTTGCATTTAGAGCATAACTATAGCCTTCTCCCTAATAATCGACTTGTACTGGCATTACAAATCACTTTTGTTCCTAGAAATGCTTTGTAAAACCTCTGTAAACTCTCTATAAATTTGGCGGTTAAAGGGTGCCGTCGATTTTGCTTAGAATATCAGTTTTAAAAAGCTAGTAACCCTGAAGTTCCGATGGTGTATTAAGCTAGATAAAGCTGCGTAGCTAGTTCCAATATTCTATGTATATTCTGTTAAGTCCATGTCTCTAATTGGCGAAGAATACGAAAGAATTAGTGTAAAAACATTAATCAGAGGACGACGGCGGCGCCTCACTAATTGCTTCGAGGCACTCACGATAATCGTTTTGTCTAGATCCTTACGTTTTATAAAATTTTGCAGGGTTGCCTCTTTTTTCAATCTAATTGTTACAAGCTAGCATCTCATTTACTCAACGGATCCTTTTAAACACTAGCTCTGGTTTAATTAGGTTGGCCACGCCACATGGCTGCTACTGTTTTTCTCATAGCTAAGGGCTGTATCACACCTGGCGACGGGTTTGGCGACCGTCGCCAAGTAGAGTCCTGTCATATTTTGACATAATTCAATACGAATTATTGGTGACGGTAGCCAGCGACGTCGCCGGCCACGTATCCAAGCAATTGGTGTTACCTGTCAAATTCAATACGAATTCGTTGGCGACGGAGGCTGGCGACGCGCGTGGCGTCCCGGTGAGATAGAGCCCTTAAGCTATGTCTTCACCAGTGCGCTTTCATGTTCATCTTTCGTCTTCAACTTTCAATTCATCTCGCGTTAAGCGCGTGCAATATTGACTGCCTTAAGACGCATGCAGCTTAGTGTCTACACCTCGGTCGTCAAGATGAACAAGTGTAGCTATTTCTGCAGAAAATTTAGTATTAACTGCAAGGAAAAAAACCCAAGAAAAAGAGTATCTGGATAAACGATGTTTTGAAGACACGAAACAACAGAAAACATTCATCATTTCAATGTTTTAACTTCATCTTCCGCCATTTTGTATGTAAAGCGCAGGGAATGTTGCATGCGAACCCACCGGTGGCGGATCAGCGTGCGCTACGGGCCTGCGCTGTTTTTGAGCTAGAATAGCGCACGCGTTATTGCATGCGCTATGGTTCTTCATGCATGCGTCAGACGAAAGCGCAAGATGAACGTGAAAGCGCACTGGTGAAGACATAGCTTTAGTCCATCTCTGTCCAACGGTTAGCCTTGACCAAGTTGTTACATCTGTTATTAATGTAAAATGAGTGTAGTTTCATTACATAGTCAAACTACTTGGGTAAATGGTACATTTAATAACTAACTTTGTCCGAAACCCATCTTGTCTCAAACTCTGAAGCCGCAGAAACTTTAGCCAAAACATCAATATGCAAAACAACAGTTTAATCGTTTGTTTGTCAGCTCAACTATATATGGGATCACATGGGACACGCTTTCACGGACCCGAAAAGTAGCGGGAAGTTTCCCTAAGCCCTATGAATAGTTTTAGCCTGCAAGGGCAATAACTTTGCGAAATAAACGGACTCCAAGTTCACCGTAACAGACGTTTTCAAGCACTTGTTTTGATTAGATGATTTCTAGTTCTCTATAGCGCGGAAGCTGTTACCGCTTTCCATAAAATTGTATGGAAATTATCCTCGAAAGTAATTTAACAGGCATTTATTTTATGTTACGGTTAACACATTATGTAGTAAGTACGTTATATGCAAAGACATTATCAAGAAAATGAAGACATCATGTTAGTATACCTTTTTAGAAAAGACTTTGTCTTGGGGTCGTAGTTCTACCTCTATCCAATGGATTTTCCCAAAATTATGATTTCCAAAAATCTGAAAAAGTGCGAGTAAATGGCAATATGCTCTCTACTTTCTCTCTAATTGTATAGGATAATATAAAAAATGTGGATGTAACATCTCTGCACCTTTCGGGAAAAAGAACCCTGAAGAATAAAGCTCAAAATTCAGTGAGTTGACATAAGATGTAACGACAAAAGTTCGTTATCATATTACTAAGTTTCCGCCCATAATTTGGAGGGCGTATGAATGTCGCCAGCTAATTTGTTTCGGAATGAAAAATGTTGGACGCGACTAGTATTGCGTGTTGAGGGCAGAAAGGGCATTTGGGGTGCTTAATCAAGCGACAAGTGTACTAGTTCAAGGGCGTTGGGTGAACAAGACAAATATTACAGAACTTCAGATTCGGAATGTTTCTTAGAAGGATTTAGCTGCAGTGAGCAGTGGACAAGTATATTGTTAAAATCCTGGATACGTGTATGTTACGAAAGGTTTAATTCAGTCCATTCCAATTCCAACATACATAGCTAACAAGTAAAACAAAAACGGATAGAATGCTCGATATCATAAACATATTTAATTTAATAAAATAAAACTCATTTACAACAATTATAATAAAACTGCCAGATTTCAGCCCGTTTCCATTATTTCGTGGGTTGAAAATAGCAAATTTCAAGAGTAAAAATAACTGCATTTTATTCATAGCCCTTTTATTTTAACTACGTGCGAAAACAATTTTCAGTGAACGGCCAGATCCGCCGCATGCGAGCGGGCTCTTTTGTATGCAAAAGTTTGATTAATTACGAAACGAGTTTTTGTTCAATCGATCAACGGCGGCCCGCACTCTGGGGTTGGAAGTTATGGGACGCTATTAAAACAATTGTACCACGCCTTGTACACAAATATTTGATCCAGTGTTGGCCCTAGGTAAAGCCAATGCGGTCTCGTTGTTATATCCCGTCCTTTTATTTTTGCCATAAAAGGATTATTTTGATTGATTAGCGTCGAGCGGAGAGGACACTGAATTTATAAACAGAAGGACATTTTATTCGACTCTGATGGATGGCCTTCACCATCTTTTCTTTATTGTGAACAATTTGTTAGGAAAATTATGTCCTGTATTTTTTAACAAATTGCTGAAAAACAGGTTGGGTACACCTGTATTTTACGCAAAGGATTGTTGTGTTATTACTCAAAATTATTTTTGATTATTTTTGTTAGGTTGGCCAACAAAGCATTTAATTCTCAGAATTGAGTACTGGCTCGGAAAATTAGTTCTACTGAGAAAAGTCGGCAAGAAACCTACTAATTAACTAAGTAGTACTCTTTTTATAAAGGTAGATTACATAAGTATAATAAGTTCAAATGGTATATGAGTAGATAACACCACAGTGCCAACACCAGAAAATGTTACTCAAACTATCTCCAATTTTATCAAACATACCGCCGAATACTCAAAGGCTACTTAAATATTTAAGTCCCACTTAGCAGGTTGAAACGTCGTTAACTGTCATTTTTTGTATGGCGCGTCAATGTTAAGCAGCTCTCAAATTTAAGGTGCGTACGAGTATTCGGCCGTTAGATAAATAGAGAGAGCTTATACTATTTAATTTTCTAGCTTTCTACGCGTATTGGTCAGGTTGGGAGTCCAATATTGGTACTACTTGGGACAAGAGGATAGACGTCAACCACTCTAACCTGAGTTGCCTCTATTCCTATATTGTCTATTATCTTAAGCAAATTTTCGATCGTTTCAAAGTGATTAATCCGAGTATCTTTGATCATTCATCAGATATGATCAATATCTCTTTTAGAAATTTAACCAAATGGATTCCAGGGTCCCTGAATAATATTTCACAGTAAAACATCCCACCTCTGGGTGGTGTCAACATTAATTCCATCCGTCGGTTCCCGGATATTTTGAGGGTATTTGACGATTATTGATCACTAGGTTACCAGGTGTTCAGAAACAATGAATGGATAAAGTATCGTCCGTAATTTTTAAAGTGAAAATAAATGTTGGCCATCAATTTTAATGTTGCCTTTCTTCATAGAGTACTTCCGAATGATATCTGTAATGTAATGAAGTGGATAGATAAATAAAACCGACCAAGTGCGTGTCGGACTAGCACATAAAGGGTTCCGTATCACCGTAGAATAAAATCGTCAAAAATATCATGTTTCTTCTATGGGGACCCCCTTTATTTTAGCGGCAACAGAAATACACAGTCTGTGAAAATTTCAACTCTCTACCTATTACGGCTCGTGAGATACAGCCCGCTGACAGATGGACAGACAGACAGATAGACGGACAGCGTAGGCTTAGCAGAGTTGCAAAAAAACAGGAAATTTAAAGTGAAAACTGTTTAAATCATTGATTTAAATCAGAAGGAATATATCACCGTGTTTAAAACATGTTTTGAATGATTAAAACATGTTTAAAACACGGTGTTTAAAACAAGGTGATTTTTTCGTAACAACCCTGAGGCTTAGTAATAGGGTCCCGTTGGCACCCTTTGGGTACGGAGCCCTAAAAAGGTAAGATATAACTTCAGATCCTGGTAATTTGTTAACATAACCTGTTACCTAACTTTTTGCAAAGTTAGACCGATGCCAAATAATAGTTAAAAATCTGTGAAGCTATTCATTCTAACATGAGACGCACACGCAGACAATCAGTCCAATTAAGTTCGTAATACATGGAAACCCGGCCAGGTCCCCGGAGTCCTTACCTGGACGGTCAGAGCGGCATTACTGAAAATTACCACGCTTCACCCGCCGCGTCAGCCATGTTGGGTAAATTAATGGAATATTCAATACGTTGTAGGTAATGTGTAGAGGGAGCCAGGGTGTTTTTTTTTTTTTTTTTTTTTTTTATAGAACTGCGGTGGCAAAAAAGCGTACGGCCCGCCTGATGTTAAGCAGTTACCGTAGCCTATAGATGCTTACAATACCAAAGGTATTGCTCGCACATTGCCGACCTGAAGGGGAGTGGGATGGAGGGAGGGGGAGGGGGGTGGGCTTACGGCTCTCACACTCATCGTACGAAACGCAGCTGTAATAGCTGCTTTACGCCGATCTTCTGTGAGAGGGTGGTACTACCCCGGTCGAGCCAGCCCGTTTATGAGCTGCAGTCAATTGGCTACAGCTTGGCTCTACCGCCTTGTGGGTAGTAGGCACAGAGTAAAGACTAAAGAAAGAGGTGCCCTTATTAGATATTTGTATGAAACAAAGCGTAGTCATTGTTTTTTCATTTTCATTTTACTATTTACCGGTAAATAGTTGAACTACTCGCTTCGTTTTATGTCGATGTTAGTACTAGGCCGAACACTCGGCCTACTTGCTTAGGGCCAGTCCCCTTAGTAACTGGTCCATGGTAGTAGGCTAGTTGTGTTTGAGGTGTGAGGAGGTAGACGTACATTGTGATAATGACAGTTTTGACGGGCCCGTTGGCGTGGTTGGCGTGATGGCGCCTTTCACGCTGCAGGTCGTAGGTGCGATTCCTACCCGGGACATGCATTTGTGTGCATGAACATGTCTGTATGTCCCGAGTCTGGGTGTATATGTATATTAAGTATGTATTTACAAATAAAAAAGTAGTATATGCAGTAATATCAGTTATCTGGTTTCCATAGTACAAGCTCTGCTTAGTTTGGGATCAGGTAGCCGTGTGTAATAAATGTCCCAGGATATTATTACAGCATCACTAGTTTAGAAATGTTCCACTTATACCATGCGTTTACGAGGCTACTCAAAAGAACCCACCCTCTCACAGAAGATCGGCGTAAAGCAGCTATTACAGCTGCATTTCGTACAATGAGTGAAAGAGCCGGAAGCCCCCTCCCCCTTTCTCCATCCGACTCCCATTCAGGTCGGCAATGTGCGAGCAATGCCTTTGGTATTGTAAGCATCTATAGGTTACGGTAACTGCTTAACATCAGGCGGACCGTAAGCTTTTTGCCACCGCAGTCCTATATAAAAAAATAAACGACACTGGTTAGTAACTGCTGTAGAAAAAAGCGACTGTAGTCTAGGGGTGAACAGGTTGGGCTAACAATCAGAAGGTCCCAGGTTCGATCCCCGGTGGGGCATGCACCAATGGATGAATTTTCATCTATGTGCATAATTTACAGTTCCCTGACGGTGAGGGAAAACATCGTGAGGAAACCTACCTATCCCTCGGGATTAGGTAATAGTCAGTTCCTGTATACACGGCGACACGGTTCACCACCTGTCACGTTGGGTTCTGACTATCTAGTGAAACGTGGGCTTTGAGTTGGTTAATACCTCCACAATGTGGTTGGTGTATGGCCACTCAAGCCTCTGACTACCCCCGAACGGGGATAAAAGTCGTGATGTTACATTACATTACATTACTGGTTAGTAACCCAAGTTGCAAACTATTTCGTAACGCTAGTAGCGCGTGAGTCGTATACGACGCTACTCAAACGGAACGCAACCGGCTAGCAACTCCCTAAACTTCATACTAAACTAAGCTTGTACTATGAGTACCGTACAATGAACTGAGGGCGATCCCAGTGACACCCAGACTAGAGAAAATTCTGAAAAGGCCATTTCAGATATAGCCTCCGAATTGAACCCGCTACCTGCAGTGCAGTGAGCCAAGCGGCCTTAGCTCAAACCATTGCACCAAGAGTCTTCAATATACTGAATATAGCAGCATAGTGCCTATAGTACACCAAGCTACTTATAAAATACCATAAGTTGAAAAAAATACTGGCCAAATGCGTGTCGGACTCGCACATAAAGGGTTCCGTACCACCATATAATAAAAACGACAAAAATATCAAGTTTCTGGTATGGGGACCCCCTTTATTTTTGAATTTTATTTAATTTTATTTGTTTTTATAGCGGCAACAGGAATACACATTCTGTGAAAATTTCAAGTCTCAACCTATTACAGTTCGTAAGATACAGCCCGCTGACAGACAGACAGACGGACAGCCTAGGCTTAGTAATAGGGTCCCGTTGGCACCCTTTGGGTACGGAACCCTAAGAAACAACTAATTAATCTATTCATTTTTGTAGCTGGCCGTGGCATAGTTAATTACTTTCCATGTATCACTCATAAAGAAATAGCTCAATTACCATTATGTCAGGATATTCAAACTGCGGGAAGTCATGAAAACCCTATTATTGTTTTATCATATAACGTTCAATATAATTGCTTGTATAATGATGTATTATTTTAGCATATCTGCTAAAATTTTCTTCATATTGCAATCACTAGACTTGTGCTCAGCGTACATGCAGCGAAATTCACACATTTGTTATCGCACTCGTGATTTGACAATCAACTTAAAGGCATTTTGATGCGTATTATTCACTAGAAGATGGCATATACCGTATTAGCAATAACGACAATTAGCAATATTCTAAACATTTTATTTTTCTGAACGACTGAGTTGTACTGTATCCACGGATTCTATAGACACATACAATTTCTTTGAAATTCTTTGAAGTTCAAAATGTTCGACTATTGTTGTTTTATTAAAAAAGTTAAACAAAAAAATACATCGGAATACTTACATTTTTAGTGATCGTTCATTGAAGTAAACGAATTGGAAAAAGGTGGAATTCTCTCAAATGTTTCCGTCTTTCATATTATTGTAAAGGAAAATGAACGAAACATTTATTTTCGCCTTCGCAGAAATAGGATCGATTGTTTTAAAAATGCTACGAAGCTAATGAGGTGAAAAGGCCTCATGAATATCCGCCAACAGTTTTCCTCTCCATTGTCTATGGATTTTAAAATGGCGGCTGACAGGTCGCCATATTGGTTTTCATTCAAGCACGAAAGGAAAGTAAGTGTTCGAAATTCTTCTTTACCATAATAAAATGCCTAAATACATCGTCAATGAAAAAAACCTTGGTTTTATACACATGTAGTTTTTCTAAAGCATGACAAATAAGCAAATAAATGAAAATGAAATGTTACGTCATGACTTTTATCCCCATTCCGGGGTAGTCAGAGGCTTGAGTGGCCATACACCACCACATTGTGGAGGTATTAACCCACTCAGAGCCCACGTTTCACCAGATAGTCAGAACGTGACAGGTGGTGAACCTTGTCGCCGGTATACAGGAACTGACTATTACCTAATCCCGAGGGATAGGTAGGTTTCCTCACGATGTTTTTCCTCACCGTCAAGCAACTAGGTAAATTGATTTTAAAAAACCTAACCACCAAATTTATAGAGATTTTTATCTAGTTTACAATGGTTTTATAAAGCGTTTCTAGGTACAAAAGTGATTTGTAATGCCAGTGTAAGTCCATAACTTTCTATAATATGGGAAAGAATTTCATAGCTGTCAAGCGCGTACGTTTCAGAACGAATTCCCAAGTCAGGAACTCCTTGGAAATGTTCTAACAACGCGAAACTTATGTAATCCAGGCCATAATTCACTTTCACTATCTTTCATAAAGCTCACGGGGATCAAGCCGGAACGGTTGTTCCAAACATAATTTTCTGGAACGACGACGTTCACCCACTGTGTTCTGACCTTTAACCTTAAACGAATCTCTTATTATGAAGATATGCGAGGTGTCTTTTTGAAATGGTTTTTAGGGTTGTTTAGTCGCAGATTCTTTGCAATAAGGCTAATTTTCACGGTACTTTTGGTATACCATCGGTAATTCAGTTGCTTTTGGATGCAACAATAAATCTACACTGTCTTTAGCCTCTGTCTATAACCTCTGTCTGAAAATTTGAGCACACGATGGGCCAGTCTCATTAATCTTTGAGTAAACGTTATTAATTTTGGTGGTATTATTATCTATTCGAAAAATTACATTCGATTTGCTATGCATGTGAGCATTTCTATGATGACAACTGTACAAAATGCAGGCATTCGACGGGCCCGTTAGCGTGGTTGGCGCGGAGGCGACTTTCACGCTGCAGGTCGTAGGTTCGATTCCTACCCGTGACATGCATTTGTGTGCATGAACATGTCTGTATGTCCGGAGTCTGGGTGTATATGTATATTAAGTATGTATTTACAAATAAAAAGTAGTATATGTAGTAATATCAGTTATCTGGTTTCCATAGTACAAGCTCTGCTTAGTTTGGGATCAGGTAGCCGTGTGTAAAAAATGTCCTAGGATATTAATATTATTATTATATATAAAAGACATTTTGCTCAAATTTCGCCCAATGTACAGTGAAGCTGAATGCTAGTATCTAACGCGAGTCGCGAAACAAAAATAAAAATTGTACAAATATTTTTGTGTTCTGTGCCATTGAAAATATCGCCGCGATGACGTATGCACACAGACCCGTCTGCTGAACTCCGATCTAATAAGATTTGGAGGTGGCGTATTATTTGTTAATATGTTGTTAGTACCCGCAGATGTGTTTGACACATCCATACTGATATTATAAATCCTAGTGCCAGCCTTTAAACTTTCCGCTAAGCTTATCATGACTGACAGGCTTTGATTGAGTACTTTTTCTGGTCGCTTTTAATATTAATGTTGAGTTTACCGAAATATTGTTTGTGACAAATTCTGCGAGATTTAGGTTTTATGAGCTAAAATGTTATGATATAACGATTTCATCGTGGTAGGTATAATGAGAAAAGTTGCAGCTACAATTTTTTTTGGTGCTCGAAAAATTTATTACTTATTAGTTTTTATGATATCTTCGTACTAAACATTTGTACAAGTGATGGAGATTGTCCAACATACGATTCGAAAAATGTGAGATTGTCTTTCTCTTGCAAAATGTAGTTTTTTATTTTCACGTAAATACCTATTAAATAGAAAGTAACCGAACCAAATCTCACCTGACCGAACAAGTTGATGTGTTCAGATGTCTCGCATGCCTCGCCCGAGCACACATGTTATGACATTATGTCTATGCGTTCCGACGTCAAAACTGAGTGCTCGGGTGCGGCATGCGCCTTATGTAGACGCAGCCAATAGGAATTTAAGTTGTTTTAAACAAATCAAGATCACGTTTGATCGAGTAGAACCGACTTAAACTTATAACGAAAAGACTTAAAGTCGTATCAAAGAATTTGCCAAACTTATTCAAACAAATGTTGTAAAGGTTTCTTGTAAACTCCAAAGGTGAGTCTCCGCCGTGTGGATGATATAACTTTAATAAAAGTGTCCGTTACTATAATTTATCTTCACGGAAAATTATTTCAGGTTGGGACAACCACAGACCACTGCTGTTATGAGTCGTAAACAAGTAGTTCTATGTTATTTTGGTCCAAAAAAATGAAAAAAAAAAAAAATTTGCTACATATACGAAAGCTACATATCAGAATTTTGAATTGAAATTGTAGCAGAATTGGAAGCTAACAAATTATGTATTTATTGTGACAATTAAACGGCTACCAGCTACATACTCTGAACACTGACCCCTATTAGTACTATACAGGGTGAATTTTAAATCATGGGCATCCTTTTAAACGGTGATTCTACACATGATTCAGAATATTTAGCGAATATTAATCAACAAATCAATTGCTAAAAATTTATTGTCCAGGTAAGGAATAACAGTTAGTAACTGGTTTGCTTATTTGTTAACTCGAGCAATATATTTGTTGTTTTTTCCAAAATATTCTGAATTCATAGATTCAGTTAATGCCCATAATTTCAAATTCACCCTGTATAAAATTCTCAGTTAATCCTTGAGTATCGCATTCGCCTCACATACCTCGGGTACATGATGACATAATAGAATCTGCTCGGTCCCGCAATAAACGTCCATTCTTTAACATTAACTAAACACAATGATATACCGTAAATTGTGAAGATTTACGATACAAGAGATCGTAATCGTAATCGTAACGCCTCGTAAACTGTTTATTGGCAACCGTTCCGACTTCCCTCCCTCTCCGACATTCCAATGGAGAAAGGGATGGATGGTGTGTTTACTTGTTTCTTATGGGATGTAATTGCGAATGGCTGATGTCGTAAAAGTAGGATTAGATTTTAAAGTTTATTTTATGTTTAATGACTGCAGACGACTTATTTCATTATGTGGCCTGTTTTTGAAAACAAGAAAATGTGTAATGAAATTAAAAAAATAGGTATTTATATTTATACAGGATGTTTTAAAAGTGCGAAGTAATACTTGGGTGTTTGGATGAGTCGGGAATAGGTATAATTAAATGGTATACATTTTTTATTTTAATTCGATCACTTTTTGTTAAATATTTTTTTCTCGCTAATTTGTATAAGTATCATGGGATGCGACTCCTAAATGCATTTAACACTGCTTCCTACGCCATTTGATCTGTTCTAAGGCCGCAACACGAAAGTTGTCACAGATATTTAAAGGCTCGGAAAGTATGATAGCTAAGTATAGTTTTTCTTCCGCACCGATGTATTTTCTTTGAAAATGTGGCTGTGCTGGAGCTATACACAAGTTTTGTGATTGTGATGTTAGAAGGAACCATATCTGCTAAAATAATACATCAATGGCTACAATTTTGTCACTTGTCAGTTCCAACACCGCACTAGGATCGTCATTGGCATTATTATTTCACTGTGTGGCGCCCACAACTCCGGCCTACACTGAATAATAACTAACGTGCTGAATTTATTACTCGTTTCGTGTAGGGGTGGAATGTTCCCGCCCTCATCTAGATTTTCATTGTTATTTTTTGTCGAATTTAGAATGTGCTGTTTTAAATATTGATTCCTTAAAAGCGCCTACGCACGCACGGCCCTAAAATCAGAGGCAATATCGGGAGCAAGGATGTTCTATGAAGGATGATACACTATGCAAAAAAGATGCAATCCACGGATTGGGTATCGTTGTTGGCACGTTTTTTTGCATAGTGCTCAATCCTTTGCAGAACATCCTTGCTCCCGATATTGCTTCTGATTTTAGGGCCGTGTGTATGCTATTATGCAATTATGTAGACGTTTTAGCTTCATAGGAAATGGCGTTCAAAATGCGGCCGCTTAAACACCTATCAAATGCGCTGTCAATGTCTCCATCGGCGACTGCGAATCTGAGCTCGGGTTTACAATTAGCCAAGTTTTAACTTGCCACATGGGGATCGCGTATAACGCATCTACGACTTTTATATTTTTCATCAAAGCAATGGCAAGGGTACTTTAAGTTACAAGTCATCTCTATAACCTTTCACAATAAAAACAAAATGTTCGAAGAGGCACTCAAATAATTTGCCTTTACAGAGGCTCAAGATAAAGCCTCGAAATAAATAATGCAAGGACAGCCCTACTCGTGATTTGTAACGCCGGTACATAGAGTAAATAATAAATTAAGCTGTGTAGATATAGGCGTTATTCGTTATCACGGCCGCCGCGGTAACAACTCACTCCCTCCTAGCCAAGTGGGTTCGTCTACAAGCGTTTCTACAAAACGCCACGGTTCATGTATGGAAATGACATAAGTAGTGGTAGGATGTTCTCGAGAACATTCTCACCCTCGGAAATTTACACGTGAGAATTTTCGAGAATTTATCTTCTGAAGCATGTTAAACTTGGCATAAACCTCATTAAACATGCAAGTATGGTGGTTTTAATTGTTATTAAGATTTAAAGTTAGGATAACGTCACCCAAAATATAAGATACTCAAAAATTCCCACGAGTGAGTTTCCAAGGGTGAGAATGTTCTCGAGAACATCCCATCACTAGACATAAGTCACGTGATCGATTTATCGACTTCTAATGTCATTTCCATTCATTTAAGCGTAGCGTTTTGTAGACACGCTTTTAGACGAAGCCACTTGGCAAGGGGGGCAGGTGGGAATACCGCTTTGGTGTGAACAAGTCCTCAGTTGCTTCGATGTAAATATGGCTTGGTACAGTATGTGTTGATCACTGCTTATCCCCGGTACGTTTGGAGATCGGATGAATCGGGAAAATTTAATCTAAGGTTAAAAACAAAAGGACTGGCAAATTGTCTGAATTACAAATGACGACTGAGCTTAATTTACAAACTAATTAAATTAAAATATTATAAATTTATAAAAAAATTAAAAATTAAAAAAATTAAAAAACACGACTGCCCTGCCAAAAAACGAACTAAAAACTATCAAACAAGTTCAGTGTCATTGCAGTCGGGGGACCGTTCTGTGGAACATATTTAATCTAAGAGGGCCCCCGACTGCAATGACACTGAACTTGTTTGATAGTTTTTAGTTCGTTTTTTGGCAGAGCAGTCGTGTTTTTTTTTTTTTTAATAAATTTATAATAGTATTTTTACACATTTCATAATTGAGCCATAATGCCGCCATATTGTTTTTTTTTTTCAAAAATAATATACCCAGTGTTACCCGGAGTGATGTAAGGATTCTAACGATACCCCATACATCCAATTCGGTTCAGGCATTTATAAGTTATGGTGGAATAAATAATCTCACATACAAACAAACATACATGAACCCTAAACACATATACACTCCTTTTTTTGGGCAGTGGTGTAAAAATAACAGAAATTGAATAATGTTAAGTGTCTTATAATTATAATTAATAGGGAGGTACTAACAATTCATTTCTAAATGATAGACCAATACAGTCATGACATTACCACATTCCTCAGAAAACTAGAAGTTAACTCATTCCTACAAACAAAACTAATTGTAAAACTGTCAAATTGAGTTTTTGCGAACATTAATAAACATGGGCTATGGATATGGTAATTTGTCACATCAATAAAGCTGTTGTAACAGTCTTTTCCCTTAACGAAGGTCCAAGGTTCCTGTATTTTCGCATACCCTGTGACATTGAAGTGGGTTCAATCCCGATGGAGCCACGTGGTGTTTTTCATACCCTAACCCATGGACCAATTACTAAGGGGACTGGCCCTAAGCAACTCGGCCGAGTGGTCGGCCTAGTACTAACATCGACATAAAACGAAGCGAGTAGTTCAACTATTTACCGGTAGATAGAACAATGAAAATGAAAAAACAATGACCACGTTTTTTTTCATACATATATCTAATAAGGGCACCTCTTTCTTTAGTCTTTACTCTGTGTCCTAACCCTAACATTATCTGAAAGTCTACATGCCTACTGAAACCGATCAGATATCATCAGTATCGGTTTACTGGGAAGTAAGCGGTTCCAGGATAGTTATAGTACGTTTTTATTATACTTGTCCTATTTGGTAAGCAAAGATGGCGTCCAGCGGGGCGATTGCGTAACTTTTTTGTCAATGTTTCAATTGGTTTCGTTCATCCTGTGTCAATTATATACGAAACCAATTGAAACATTGACAAAAAGTTACGCAATCGCCCCGCTGGACGCCATCTTTGCTTACCAAATAGGACAAGTATAAAAAACTTACGGTTATGGATATATTTTTTTGGTGGTAGAGCCAAGCTGTAGCCAATTGACTGCAGCTCATATACGAGCTGGCCCGACCGGGGTAGAACCAACCTCTTAGAAGATCGGCAGCTATTACAGCTGCGTTTCGTACGATAGCCGGAAGCCCAACCCCCCTTCCCCTCTCTCCATCCCATTCCTCTTCAGGTCAGCAACGTTTGAGCAATGCCTTTGGTATTGCAAGCATCTATAGGCTACGGTAACTGCTTAACATAACATAAAGTCTATGGTTAAGGACTACTGATGCCTTCGGGGAGATTTTTAATAGCTGCCCATCCTACACAAAAGTATTCTTACTTGTTCACATAACTCAGTACTGGGATATTTTATTGCTAAGTTGTTCTCGAAAAGAAAAATACATCCAAACAACTCCAGAATTTATAGAGATTTTTAGCCGGTTTCCGGTACCTTTCAATATCTTTCAATACCTTTATAAAGCATTTCTAGGAACAAAAGTGTTTTCTAAGTCTATCATAACTTTATATGGGGGTTAGAATATCTTGATGGTTACATTAAAGGTCTTGTTATAGTCAGCATATAGCAAAATCGAAGGAAGGGTTCAGTAGGGATCACTTGCAAAAGGGAGGACTTGAACGCGGCCACACTAAACGCTATTAAATAAGGTCTAACAATAGTAGAACTGTTGACACGAAAAGATGAAGAATTAGGTAATGACGAAGTTCAGTTCAGAAACTTATACACAAGTAAGCTTTACATATGAGGGAAGCCACAGTCTTAAGTAACACCTTTCCACACGCCAACGCATATTGGAAGTGTGAAAAGTATTTTATCCCATTCAAAACTTCTTATTGCTTATAAAACTTGGTTGGCAGACGAAGTTCTTCCATCTGCCACTCTAATAAATATTAATTCACTTTGCGATCCATAAAACTTTGAGCGGGCGAAACCTTCGTCGAATTTTCAATGTGAAAATAATACGGAAAAATCCAGCTATACGGACTTGTCGAGTGGAGCTTTTGTTTGAGAACATTGTCGTGTATTATATTAATATCTAGTTACGATTGTTTTGGCGGGGTTGTTTGTTAAGTAATGAAAATAATTTTGTCAGTAATACAGCAAATTAGGAGCTCTATGATGTTCTAGCTAGTGTCTGGCTTCAAACTCTGAATTATTTTGAATTTCAAAACAATGACACAAATATTTGTCCGCCTTCTCATGATAAAAATGTTATTAGTAGTCTGGAATCTGATCCTGGGGGCTTCCACGAACTCTTATTGCGATTCAATTACAGGATCGTTTTAACGTTTCAGCGACTTTTTATGCAATGACGTACCTTATTGTCATGACAATAAGAAACGTCATTGTCGCGTCATTAAAACGTTCCTATAATTGAATCGCGATAAGAGGTCGTGGTAAGCCCCCTGGGGTCTTACCACCACCTCTTATAGCAGGTTTGTTTTAACGTTTCAGCGGCCATTTGTGCAATGACGTTTCTTATTGTCATGACAATAAGGTACGTCAGTGCACAAAAAGTCGCCGAATCGTTAAAACGTTCCTATAATTGAATCGCGATAAGAGGTCGTGGTAAGCCCCCTGGTCTGATAAAAAGATAAAAACACAAACTACCCTTATCTAGGACTTGATATTATTACAAGTAGCAATCATATTTTTTTTTATATTAATAAGGTGGCAACCAAGCTCACGAACCGTCTGATGTTAAACAGTTACCGTAGCCTATCGATGCTTGCAAAGGCATCGCTCCCCCGTTGCTGATCTGAAGGGGAGTGGGACAAAATGGAGGGGAAGGGTTGGGTTAGTCTCGCTCATCGTACGAAACGAAGCTGTAATAGCTTTATTACGCCTTCTGTCAGAGGGTGGTACTACCCCGGTCTCTCCAAATTCCTGAACATATTATCCTCTATAAGTTTCTTCAGACACACTTGGAAGACATACTACAAGAACGCATTGTTCGCAATCCGATGCCAATTGTATGAACCGCAGGAATGTGGTCTCCATTGTTTGGGGACCCCTTGTTCGGAGGATTATAGCCGCTTTGGACCCACTAGTCTCAGTTTAGTACAAACTTCAGCGCTTAGTCAAGAGCAGTATTTTGTATCACGCAGTTATTTGTTTTGTTATTCGAGTTCCAGATCACTTATTTTTTTATGAAGTGATTTCCAACTTTCTTTGTTAGAGACGTAACACATTGGTACACCATGACGACGTCGCCGGCTACGTATCCAAACAATTTGTATAGAGATAATTGTGGCTCAGTCGCAGCCCAACCATCCTGAGGATGCCTCGTTTAAATGCGAAACACGTGTCGTATTTATTTTGGATTCGCTTTGTCTGCGGAGAATAGCTAATCGGTGGGGTCCATGACTCATGACAGACATACTCTCGACTGACAGGGAGTTTGGTCTTGTTGGCCTCTTCTCTTATCGATCAATTCATTTGGTTTATAATTTTGGGGTGAGTGGTGGGTCCCTCTCTATAATTGTTTAATTTGTATTGATGGCGACGTCTCCAGTCCGTTGCCAGATGTGTTACCTGTCATACATATCAATACGAATTACTTGGCTACGGTGGCTGGCGACGTCGCCATGGTATCCCGTTGTGTTATGGCCCTTAGGGTGGTGTTGTGTCTCTTATACAATTAAACAGAGGATTAGGCATGGATAACCTTTAAGAACTTTGAATGGATATTTCCGAGTCACAAAATTTAATTTGTCTTATCTTTGACTCGAAATACAGAATTTGATTGAGAATTTCTCTAATTAATTCTATTTCTTGATCTCGAACGCCGCCCACTGTATCTATAGCACGAATCAAAGTACAAAGGAGTCTCAGAACATTGTTAGCCACGTTCCGCGCCTCAATTGTGAAATGAAAAATACGAGGGCCCTCCTAACAAGTTTGACAAGCGATAGGACTCAGGAATGAAAGAAATGAAGTAAAGCTTCGTATCGTTCTCTCGAACGGAAAACTTCGGAGTATGTGCTCCCCCTATTGTTCCCCAGTAGTGTTGGGATGCATACAGTCGTCTGATATCGATATAATTTAAAAAAAAACTGCTTTTGATGTGACAGGGAACCGGTATAAACAGCTTTTTAAAAATAAAGGTAGCTGATGCTGTTATTTTCTCATTTCCACTTGATCGAGATGTGTGTGCAAAATATAAAGAACATCAATAATCAGCCTCTATTTATTCATTAAGAGACGGTTTTAAAATATAATTTTAATTACTCTACTTTGTACGATATGCGACTGCTATGTAATTATGTACACCGGACGAGCCGAGCTGCGTCGGGTCAAATTATGTATTCTACTGCTTTTGGCACCATGCCCTACCATACGCAAATCGATATTGCGCCTAAACAATATCGATACGTGTACAACACTCACCTCCCCTTGTCCGTCTGTAGCATCGGTATTTTCGATATTGCAGTCGTCGAGGCACGGACATAATGTCATTATTCCCCAATCCTCGGGCGAGCTCGCCGAATGCCTTTGAATTATGATTGCATTGCTCGAATGCTGTATTCGGGTGATATTACTCTCAATTGAAATCAGTATTGACTGAGCTAATCTTCTTTACTTTTCTACTTTAAAATCGGAATGTTAAACTGATTAACAAGCGTTTTATTAGAATTTACAAGGGACTAGTTTGAAATTCTCATAGACACTAAAGGAAGTAGTTTGATAAAGTATACAGATCGCAAATTAGCAAAGTTCTCGAGATTTGAGAATTTAATAAAAAATAATTTGATTCCCGTACGATACAAAACTTCGAAAACGGTATTTTCCCTGCTATTGCTGGATTTAATCCCAATTCTTTGTATGGTACCCATAAGCATAAATATCGGTTGCTGAGACCTTTGCTTGTGTGTTTTCCTGGCAATATTTATTTCGTACTTTACTTGTAATTTTGTTAGCTGAGACAGGCATGAATACTAATTATTTATATTACATTGCCCTATTTCAATAAGCCTCTGTGTATTTAAAACTCATCTAAAGCGTCTCATAAGCCTTATCAAAAGTCTAAAAGTCAGAATAAACAGTTCCCGCCGTGTCCCAGCCAAAGTCATTTTCACTCAATCGGCTCCCTGTTGACTTAGCGGGATGGCTCGTAATGGGGAACCCTTGTATGACTTGTTGAGCTCACCCAACTGAGTGCTGATCAACATTGTTGGTTTTCTTATTGTAGTATTGTGGCAGTTTTTCTACTTGATCCGCCACATACTCCCACTGACTCCTGTAGGTACGTAACGACTTACAGAGAAAAACTTACCGACTTGGAATAATCGCAAGGAGGATTTGGAATAAAATTACCATCAACCATAATAGTATACAGTCTGTTAAGAAAACCCCGTCCGACCCGAAAAGGTATTGCTGGGTATCGAGATTATTTTACACTGTTTCTTGAGGTAAAAAAATTTACGTGAGATTTGCCGAGTCCCCCCCTCTCCCCCACGTGAGATTTGGTGAGATTTTGCTCGACCCCCTCTCCCCCATAAATGCCTCACGTAATTTATGGACGCCCCCTTACTAGGTCATGATTCCATAATATGTGACTGTACATAAGTAGGTAGACGTCAAGAATTGCAATAATCTTCAGTACCACCCCTATAAATCAAGCCCCCGCATTTGTAACACCCCGTAATAGTGATACGGGGTCTACGCACCGAATAATGTTATTCTTACAATAGTCGCCATATTTGCGCCAACCCGTCGAGATATTGCCCCTTTGATTGAGATCGTGGGATTTCTGAGAGTTTTCCCTGGTACTTCGAATAAGGGTCAAGAATAGGGTAGAAGGCTTGAGTACATTTAAGGATCTTGAAATAGGGATACTGTGACCTGTCTTCGACTACGTATTGTATTACTTTACCATCTGAAAAGACGCCTTACACTTATGGCAAAAAGGACAGTGTCCTATTTTCTTGTATAGATATGCCCCTTTTTGTCGGGTGTTCAATAGGGGTTATTGAGGCACACAAAGTAACTATTTCCATCGATACAATTTTATTGTAGACAAATAAACGTCCGTTTTATGTTGTCGTCAATGACGACTATGATAAATTTGTCACGGCTATTAATATTTCTGTCTTGCTAAAACTATCTGTTTAGACAAGTTTTTGCATCGACAAAATCAGCACCATTTCTATCTTCTTATCGTATGGTGTCAAAATTATTCAAGCCCGAAGGCCTCTGACATGGTTTAACGAATGTTCTCTAGATGACAACAGCCGGTACCTACTTTCTACTACTCCACCAAGCCAACTAGGCGCCGGTCATATGTAACGCCCCCGCACAAAAAGGCGCTGGTGGTGTGCGGGCGGCTTGCGCGCGGGAAGCCGAAGGCGGTGGCGGGTGGGCGGGCGGGGAAACCGCATTCCATCAGAGCGCCTAGTTGGCTTGGTGGAGTACGTGCCCTCTGCATTATTTTATTTATTTATATTGTTGGAAAACTTACAGCTATAACAAGTACATAATAAAGTGAAATATTTGAAGGCCATCTAGAAGTTACCGCAGATAGAAAAAAAAGCAAGAAAGAAATAGGTTCTAAGTTAATCGAAGAATTGAAAAGATACAAACCAAGCAAACGGAGAGGGTGATGAGAGATTACATGTAAGAATTAAGAACAGCAGTGATAACAAAGAGAAAGAGAGAAAATATAAAATAGAAACGGCTGCACAATGTTATCGAAAATAAAAATAAACAGTATTATACCATATTTTTTTGGAAAACAAATACCCCGTTTACATTTAAAAAAAAAAACATAAAATGACGTCATCACATACTTTGTGGTCAGAGGTGCCGCCACACGATCTAACATAATTAGTTCCGGTAACGGTGTTGTGATATTTTAAAAATTTGCTACATTTTGAGGGAAAAAGGCAAAAAAAAATGGCATTTTAAATTGACATTAATATGTTTACTATCATGAATATTTAATTTATTTTATTTTATTTGGTCATGTGATTGGGAAACCTAAATACCGGTTTCGGCTCGGACAGGGTTTTTTTAACATATTGTATACCAACAAAAAATATAAGATTATTATTATTATTATACCTACGAATGAAAAAATACTAAAGATCAAACTAAAACAAATCTAAACTCCTGAAGTCCCCTTTGTCTTCAACTGAAGTGCATTCAGAAGGTTCAATTTAATTAGTGTAGCGAATTGCGAAGTGTTGGAGAGCTATATGCTCACACGAGTAATTCAAATGTGTGAGAGACATGGAGTGGGTGAAGATTGTTGGCCCCGCTCGCTTAACTTGTTCACAAATTGTGCGAATAACTACATTGACTACTAACTATATATCTGTGTAGTTAATAATATCTGGCACGAGACAATTGCACCAATTTAGCACTCGCACTAGAGCGAGCCATGTAAGCATCTTACACAACTCTTAGGGCCTTAGCACACTAGCGGTTTTAAAGCGGAGCGGCTCCCCTAGACAAGTGGCATGAACGGAAACCGAATAGAATATAATAGACTTCACAATGTATGGCAATGTCAAACGTCGCTATGTAGATCAACAACAAGTTGCTATGTAGATCACTTGACTTGTTATTTCCATACATGAAGCGTAGCGATTTGAAGGAACGCTTGTAGACGTCAGCCCTTCGGGTGCGCAGCGAAAACGTCGCGGGTGCGCAGCGAACACTTCGCGGCCGCGCAGCGAGCTTGCCGGGGATAACGCTGTGGACGCCTTTTTGTACACCCTCAAACTTCGCGCGCTAAGGTTGCATATTCGCTGCGCGTCTGCGACGTCTATGCTGCGAACCCGCGACGTCTTTGAAACCGCTAGTGTGATAAAGCCTTACAAACATTCTGACAGTTCTCACTTGTCGCTACTCAAGGTTATCTTGCACTTCTTATACTGTGACGATGGTATTCTTAAAGGAACTGATTGGTGCTAATTTAGCAGGCTACAAATTGGCACGACTAAAACTATTGCTGTCATGCTCATGCATTATTATAAACATTAGAAGGATAGTGATACATTTAAGATAGTCATATTTGTGTATTAACAGATTGACCAACATCCCTACCAAATGCTGTTCCCATATAGCTTTATGATGACGAAAAACGGTGACTTTTTGCCATGAAACATGAGCCAGTAAGTTCATTATATGAACTCGATGTGTCGAATCCCGATCATCGAGTTACCGTGATGACGTTTCGCGGTACCTGTCTATCTCCGTAACGAGGGTACCGGAACCGATAATTCAATCTGGTTCGACGGGCGCATTTCATTAATAATACTTTTCGGCGTCGCCCCTTGTCAATTGCATGGTGGCTACTAATGAACTACTTAATTATTGGTATTAACTTTTTTATGGGACGAAGGTGACAAAACAAGCGTGCGACCCGTCCGATGTTAAGCAGTTACCGTAGCCTATAGATGGTTGCAATACCAAAGGCGTCGCTCGCACGTTGTCGACCTGAAAGGGTGTGGGACAGAGAGAGGGGAAGGGGGTTTTGGGGTTCCGGCTCTCGCACTCATCGTACGAAACGCAGCTGTAATAGCCACTTTACGCCTGGGGAGGGTGGTACTACCCCGGTAGAATCAGCACATATGAGCTACAGGCAATGGGTTTCCGTAACGAATTTAGTTGAGTACGCAGATTGATAGAGCTAAAAAATCCATAACATACAGTGCAAATTTTTTTGGTCTACGACAAAAATTTACGAAGTGGTGAACAAATTACTAGCGAAGTTCGCGCGCGGTTATTGTGAGACTTCATTTGAGTCACGCGCGCTTTGTAATGAATGGCGGCGCGGGCCGGCGCGGGTACAGCGCGCCTTCTATCCGACGGTCCCGTATGACGTCACACGCACATGCCGCACATTATATAAAATGTGTTAAAAAATCGCAAAGGATGGACCGATTTCGATGATTTCAAAACTATATTGATAAGAAAGCTTAGTCTTAACTATAGTGTTAGTTATGAGTTGATTTGTTGACCTAGTATTGATTCTTATTGCTTACAGCTTGTCTCTATCACCGATAAATATGATGCTTAATTTGGGATGATACAAGTGGTCTACAATGACGGGTCGAAATGCGCCTGACTGAACAAGATTATGGCAGCTGCCAATGACACCAATTAATTCGAATATAGTGATGATGATATTGATGATATCATACCTTTATGTAGAGTACCATTCACGACGATCATTCCTTCGTAAAGGATTTCTTTATCATTCAATGTGATTCTGATTCAGTAACATCTACATGAATATTATTACCATAAATCTTCTCTGTACTGTTTTTCTTTTATTTTTAGGGTTCCACGATTGAAATATAAATCCGTGTTATCATTCACCTGCCCGTCTGTCTGTCATAGCTGTCTTTCTTAGTGGTTATTTATTTGGAAAGTTTAAATTAGTTGTAAGTTGTTAAGACTGTCTTATTAGATACCATTTAAATAGTAACGAGATTGTTTTAACCAAAGTGACGACCCGGTGACGGGCACAAATCAAAATAATGTTGAATAAAAGAGTAAAGTTTACATTTTCATTATATTTCGTTATTTTTAAACAGTAATGCGATGGTGAAGATTAGAAAGAAATGGAAGTAAACTAAAGAACTCTAATTGAACAGACAATACTTCTGATGTATTTTCACTATAATAAAATCACAGATTAGTAACTCTATACGTCCCTCACTAAATCTAACTAGAAATTCTGTTCTTTTGGCCTCAAGATACAGGTTTGCTCCGCTCATCTAGTTTGGGGACCACTGATTATACGTGCTGTGTGACCTATTTTGCAATATTTTTTTATGTCTTATGTCTTTATGAACTATCATTATTATAGCCGTGTATAGTGAACCACGTAAAAACTGCCGTAATAATTCAAACATTGCCCAACTTTGCTCTTGATTTATCAAATCTCGCTGTAATCACTTCACGATATTTTATAGCCTGTACAGATTATAAATTCCGCTCCCGGCGTTCAAACAATTTCATAATATTTATAAACGTTATCCATTCACGGTTGTCGCGTATTTTATTTATGATTGTTTATCGTTTGTTTATCAACCGTTACTCATTTCATAGCACACAAGGTTTACAAACTGTGGGACTTGTTGATTATGTATTTGATTTGTTCGCAGTCCCCTCTTGCCATAATGTAGCTCGAGCTACGTCGCCTGTACCGCGCACCGTCATAGCGCTTAACGGGCTCCTGGATTCGGACGCAAGGATAGATTTGTTTGCGGATGAATGGTCGAGAATTTTGATAGTGGGTTTAAAGTTTTGCGAGAAAGATGCATGAATGGTAATAGTTGTTAGTAATCCGTGTAATTGGCCTGTGGCCGTTCGGCCTACATAAATAAATAAATGTAAAATTCGGTCTATTGGCAGGACAATAAAATTAATATTTATTTGATTAGTTTGCCAGTGGCTTAGCTTGCCTTGGACGGGCCCCGTATCAAAATTTGTTGGGAGGCCCAAATGACGGGCAAAGATTTTTTAAAAATGAAGGGTAAATAATTTTCACACCCGTTCGGGGCCCCTGTAGCTCGGGGGCCCCGTATCATTGTTACGGCTAATACGGCGGTAACTGCGCCCCTGTCGATTGCCATTCCAGAATCAGGGGATAGGGGTATTAGGCGCATCTCGGCCGGTGCACATAATAGACGGATGATTAATTTTGAACCATACATTTGGTGTATTAAGTGGCAATATTTATTTATTTGTATGGAGCCTACACTTTAAATAAATAACAGAAGCATCTCAAGCCTCTTTCAGCCTGTAAATCGGCTTTAAATTAATAAATTGTATCATAGTTACACAAGATAAATTTCTAATTTTCCAAAGTTACCCTCAAATGTGATGCGACCTCCGAATAATCCGGCTCCACCATAAAAGTAGAACATAATTTCCAAACGGCGGGATATCTCCGTTCAGTATCTACCGCGGAGTCACGTACTCGGTGATAAGTGAAAAAGTCACACCTCTATAAACTACCCCGAGGCTGGCAATAAATCAACCTGTGGTAAACGATGCCGAGTCGCGACTCGATTCATCAAGAATCGATTTCGAGCGATCGCAGTTCGAGAACCATCGATTACCGGTGAAATAGGTACGTCTATTTGTTAGTTACCGGTTTCTTACTTTTTTATTTTCGGTAACAGCTGACGGGGTATTTTATGTCTGTATTTTTTGCGAGAAAAATGGCGCGATTGAAATAATGAAGTGGTTCCGAAGTTTTGCGAAATATGTTTTATGTCTCACTATTATTATTCCTCATTTACGATTTCCTATATAAGCGGTAGGTGGCTGAAAGTAATTTCCTGTAATTTTGTTTTGATTGACATTGGAATATAGGTTTACTTTATCATATACTAGCTGTCCCGGCGAACTTCGTACCGCCTCAGAATTAATGTTGTCCGAAAAAGAACTAAACACAACTGCACAACGCGGATCTATTTATTGTGATGAATTGCCCATGAAATAAATTTGCAAGAATTTATAGTCGCCATCCGCCATCTGACACCGGCGTTCATTACGCCATCTATTGAAAGTAATTTGAATCATACGTAAAATATGGGTTTTTAGCGCTTTCCGGGCAATTTTTCCATTTTTTTTAAATGTATGAACCTACCTTGAACTTCACGGAATAATCTAAAAAAAAAAATCATCTAAATTGGTCCAGCCGTTCTCGCGTCAAGTAATGACATGAAATAGGGATTCATTTTTATATATATAGATTATTAGTTTCGTATAATCAGTCGGATTCACGCGTAATTTTAACTTTTATGGACTAACAGAAATAACAGTGTAAATTCGACAAATTAATAGCACCGGACGAGTTACGTCTTTTATGTACATTGGACGAAATGCCTGTGGTCGAAATGCGCCGAACCCAAACGTCTTTACAATTATACGAAACCACGAAGCTCTTCTCAACAAAAAATCGGGCAAAAAGTTGTCTATCTAGTTATTGGTCTGAATTCCTTACTCCACATTCGGATAATTACAGCAGACGCGTCGAGGAAGGAAGGCGACCACAATGACGTCGCCCACAAAGGCGACCCACGGAAGGAGCAAGGCTATTACTGTCACTGCTCGTTCTTATATAAAAATAAGGAATGCCTTTGTCTAAAACAATTCCGTGAGTGGTGCAGGCTTGTTAGAGCTGGGCCACGCGGTTTTCCGATTGGCAGAAATTGGCGGCCATAGGAATTCCGGAATCGGGATTCGTTGGAGTTTTCGTAAAAAATACAACAATCAGAATTTGCTATGTATTAACCGCCATACTTATAGAGTTTTTTTAGCGAGTTAAGGATGGTTTTACTAAGCATTTTAAGAAACAAAAAGTATTGTAACAGTTCATCATAAAATTCTATAATATGTAAGAAAATTTTGGGGGTTATGTTAAGAATGCCGTGAAAGATTACCTTAATTCAATATGTCCGTCTTGCTCATATGTTACGGACATGAGAAGGATGGGAATACAGTTAGTATAAGTAAAACCAGCTAAGTGCTTGTCGGTTTATGTATGTTTTTAGAGCGCTAATGTTCGTGTATGTCAGGTCTATTATATAAAACGTCATTGTATATCACTCGACCCATTTCATTTTCTTTTATCACAGGAAACTTTCTCACGTTAATACACACAAACGTCTTCGCTAACTCGTGAATAAATGAAAGTACCTTAGTAATCAGTTATCCCGGAGCTTTCTTTCAATATTTGCGATTGTTTCGACACAATATGTGTATTCCCTTTGTATAGAGGACAGTGGAATTATATTGGAATATTATTTACCTGATATGAAACCTTCGTAACTGTCTAACGAAAAATAAGGTGAGGATTTTGTGGGAGGAGGTCAAGCCTTTAGAAAGTGCTCTCATAACCAAAAGGTTCAGGTTAAATTATTCTTGCTATTATTAATGTGATACTTTACATTGATAGTAAAATAATAATTACTTAGCCCTTTTTATGTCCCACTCCGGGCACGGGTCTACCTATGTGCGAATCATAAATTTAAATATGACTTTTACTTCAAGATAATTATAAGGATAAATAAAAGGGGGTCCCTCGATAATTATCGTGATATTGTCATGATAATTTTGAAATTAGTCACATAAGGAAGCCACCTTTTTTTGTTTGTATTGGCCACTATGACCACAAATTTTAGATTATAGTTATCAACTATATTTATCTAGATAAATTATCACTTGGAACCCTACTTGCATACAGCGGACCTAATACGGTCCTTATGCAATATTGCTAATGAATTGCATTGCAATTCATTTTTGTGATTTTCTGAGGAATCCTTAGCAATTCCGCTAAATTTCTGTAGAATAGTGACACATTTTACGCCATTCGTGACAGTTTCACGGAAATTTAGGGGAATCTGCTGGAGGGTTGGAAAAATGAATTGCTTTAGCAGAATAGGCGCAATTCATCTTTGTGACGGTATTAACCCCACAGTATAGAAAACATCGCGAGGAAAACTGCATGAGAATCCACATTAATAAAATCGTTGGCCACTGGTATTTACATTTGAGGATTAGTACCTAGAAGTTATGATAATAATGTCAGATAACTAAACGAAATAACCCCTACATATCTCTCACTAAAATCTAGGACCCTTGTAAAGTCACAACTCAATTCTAGAAAGGACCTAACATACACCAATTTGCGCGCATTTCAGCCAAGTGCTGACAGATTTATGGACCTCGTGTCCTTCACCTAGCCCTTTACCTGCCTCGGAGATCGCCCTCAGACCCTTCTCCGTCTTGAGACATGACTTTAATATTAAACTCGCGAGGAATTTAAGACCTTGTAATGTTTGTCTGAATTACAATCTTGTATTCATCTAAGTGTAAAACGTATTTAATTTTCTGTTTGCCTGTTCGGTTTTTCAGAAAGGGTTCAGGATGGTTTGATAACTTCCAAATGGGTGAAGTTAGGGCCTCCGCAGACTAGCTACTTTTAGCATCGGCGATCGGCGATTTTGATGCTGCGTCTCGCTCGTTCGCGCTCGAAGAAACGCGACGCAGCATCGATACATCACAAAATCGCCGGTCGCCGATGCTAAAAGTAGCTAGTCTGCGGAGGCCCTTACAGCTGGAGATGAAATATCACAAGACAACATACCAATGGTTGGTTTGTTCCCAAACTAACTAAAATTGTATTACGAGTAGGCACCATTTGGCCGGACAGACATGATCATAAACTTTCCGTCAGAAAAACCCGCATACATTTTGTATTGGATTCCGCAAACTATCACTAATTTGTCGGAATGACGAGGCACCTCGTGTGGTCTGCATAATCGTCCACAAAATTACTGACAGAAAGTTTCTGATAATGTGCGGCCGGCCTTTAATTTGGGCGATCCCTGTATGACACAATCAGATCTGATGAAAATTATTTTTATAAAAAAAAAAAACCGACTTCAAAAAAACCTGATGCACTAAAAAGCCTGAAATAATATTTCTATTACCACCTCTGCCTACCCCTTCGGGAAAACCAGACGTGATGGTGTGTTATCGAGTATTTGGGGTCGGTGCCAATCTATCTTCTTACTTTTATAGTAGGTAGACTTGGCATACCAAGATTGGCACCGACTTCAAATACTCGATAACACACCATCACGTCTGGTTTTCCCGAAGGGGTAGGCAGAGGTGGTAATAGAAATATTATTTCAGGCTTTTTAGTGCATCAGGTTTTTTTGAAGTCGGTTTTTTTTTTTTTATAAAAATAATTTTATTTCACGATTTTTAGTGGCGCCATACCAATGAACATTTTGGCATATTGAACCTTATGAAGTATGCCCAACAAAAGGTAACTGCTGTAAATCGTTGAAGAATTCCCTCGACTGTCTATGGTCTCCATCATCAGACCTGTAATGGCACTTATAAACGATATGGGTGCAAAGTTCTCATCAATAGAAATGAATTAAGTCCAAACACAAGGTAGCTACTGTAAAACGTTGAGGAGTTCCCTTGACTGTCCTACGTCTTCATCATCAGACCCCTAATGACAGTCACAACCCATCTAGGTGTAAAGTTCTCATCAATACAAATTAATCAATCCCAAACACCAGGTAATTGCTGTATATCGTTGAGGAGTTCCCTTGACTGTCCTACGTCTTCATCATCAGACCCCTAATGACAGTCACAACCCATCTAGGTGTAAAGTTCTCATCAATACAAATTAATCAAGCCCAAACACCAGGTAATTGCTGTAAATCGTTGAGGAGTTCCCTCGACTGTCTTTCGGCTCCATCATCAGATCGACTCCAGACCTTCATAAAATAGTAGTGCTTTAAAATGTTTAATGAAAAAAATTACAAACGCACTAGTCGCCCCTACGATTTTCGAAGGTTCCCCTCGATTTCTCTGGGATGCCATCATCAGATCCTGGTTTCCTTATCATGGTACCACCGCTGGAATATCTCCTTTCCAACAAAAAAAGATTCATCAAAATCGGTTCATAAACGACGAAGTTATCCGCGAACACACATAAAAAAAAAAAAAAAAAAAAAAAAAAAAATATATACGGTCGAATTGAGAAACCTCCTCCTTTTTGAAGTCGGTTTAAAAAGACCATTCATTAGTTTAATTTCTGATCCTGCCAAGGAGTCTACGCTCAGACAGCTAGACAAACTAAACTTGACTTAACTAACTATATTACCATCCTTTTCATAATCATAATGTGTAAGCAAGGGCCACCGCAGACTTGTTACTTTTAGCATCGGCGATCGGCGATTTTGATGCTGCGTCTCGCTCGTTCGCGCTCGAAGAAACGCGACGCAGCATCGATACGTCACAAAATCGCCGGTCGCCGATGCTAAAAGTAGCAAGTCTGCGGAGGCCCTAAGACATAAATATTTGTAGATATTGTGTTTTTAGTTCAGTCGTGACAACAGAACGGCTTCAACATTTTATGCCGCTGCTAAATAAAACTTATTGCTAAAACCTACCCTATTCATCCATGCAACGTTTTCTAGATCTACATATTCGTGCGAGCTCATAAATCCATATTGGCCTTGCCCTCAAACGCGGCCTAGCATTCGAGGCCACTGACAATGGCCCTAGCATAATTTATTCAACAAAGTTCAACGTATGAAGTACTAATTTCTTTTCAAAGAGAATGCGGGTGGGATGTATGGTATATCTACTTTAAAGTATTCCAGAATGGTAGTATTTAATTAAGGTCTATTTCATGCAAATATAATCTAAACTTTTGGTAATTTGAGATTTAGATTCGAGATTTCAGCGGTTAGGGCCACCGCAGACTTGCTACTTTTAGCATCGGCGATCGGCGATTTTGATGCTACATCTCCCTCGTTCGCGCTCTAAAAAACACGACGCAGCATCGATACAGTCGCAAAATCGCCGGTCGCCGATGCTAAAAGTAGCAAGTCTGCGGTGGCCCTTAGAGGTTTCCCATTTTCAACCGACTTCAAAAAGGAGGAGGTTCTCAATTCGACTGTGTGTTTTTTTTATAATTACTGATTGCCTGCAAATATTTTATATAATCTTCTTCCGTATGTTTTTCTTTTTCTTATTTAAGATAATCTCAATTCTTATTGTATATTCTTCTTCTTTTTTAAGAGTACGATAACACTTGCCGGTGTATCTGATAGAGCTCTTACCATCTTTCTCTATCTAGGGCAGTCTCTTTTACCTCCTTATATGACATGACACCGATCTTCTGTTTAATCTGGCTCATGTAGTTTATTCTTGGTATTCCTCTTCCACTCTTTACTTCATCTTTACCTGTCTCATGTATCATGTTAAACAATATATTGGTCTCCATAATATACTGGGTGAAATCGAAATCGCGGGCAATATTTTAAACGGTGATTCTACACATGATTCAGAATATTTCGAGAATATTAATCAACAAATCAATTGATAAAAAATTATTACCCAGGTAAGGTATAACAGTTAAATGGTTTGCTTATTTGCTTACCCGAGCAATATTTTTTTATTAATAGATTTTTTTATTTGTTTTCCCAAAATATTCTGAATCATGTGTTGACTCATATTTTAAAATATTGCCCACGATTTCGATTTCACCCTAGAAGCACACCCAAGTCTGTATAGGGCTATACCTACTTAAACTTACCATAAGCATACTCCTATAATCTATTGTTTAATAATACAACTCAGTGTATACACGACACGGATATTATAGGATACGTAGTTATGTACCAAATAAGCTCTCGAAATTCAAATAGCTTATTTTGTTTAGGCCTACGGGGGCACTTCAAAATTGCTCTACTTTCTCTTACCCAAAAAAGCAATAAGCATTATCGCCTCAAACATATTCAATGGGGCCCTAACACGTATGTAAATATAATGGTCCCTTTACACAGTAGGGAAGTATTCCAATATCCTTCCGGGCGCAGTTGGCGCCTTACTTTTTATTAAGTTGTCGTTAACCACTTTTTATTCCGACTAAGATGTTATTTATACGTTTCCCTTGTTTTTTTACCGTTGATTGGGTTATTTGGATGTGCAAAAAGGTTTGGGCTTTCCGGTAACTTTGCCTTGAATGGGAGGAAGGAGGTATACTTTTATAAGCATGCCCATAAGTTAACAGAAAATCACATTATAAGCTTTTTGTGATGTCAAACATCACTCGATACCTACCATAAATTTTTTAGGCTTAGCCAAAATGTGTTCAACTTTAGGTACCTATATCTTGATTTGGAGGATAATTATCTCATCAAAACCGGTTATTTTTTCGGCTCTTTTTTTCTTCGTCAGATCCGGGAATTCCCGGCACCTGTGTACCAAATTCCAATACCAATTCAAATCCTTTTTTTGCATGTTTATTCAAACTTACAAACAAACAAACATGACACACCATAATATTTAGGATATCACTTTCTAATTACTTCTACTACTTAATTACTTCTTTCTTTCTACTTTTTTTAATTTACAGTTCGCTGACGGTGAGGGAAAACATCGTGAGGAAACCTACCTATCCCTCGGGATTAGGTAATAGTCAGTTCCTGTATACACGGCGACACGGTTCACCACCTGTCACGTTGGGTTCTGACTATCTAGTGAAACGTGGGCTTTGAGTTGGTTAATACCTCCACAATGTGGTGGTGTATGGCCACTCAAGCCTCTGACTACCCCCGAACGGGGATAAAAGTCGTGACGTTACATTACATTTTTTTTTATCACTTTCTATATTGAAACGTAGGTGTTCCTCATATTCATTCTACGTTTTTATTTCCTTAGTATTCTGTAGTTTGCAATTACTATTGAACGGAGGCAAAATGTATGTTAATACAGCCTTTCAGCCAGACGTATTCATAGAAATAAGCCACGCATTAAGTACGACATGTCTGTAGGGTTGCGTTGGGCTGAAGACCTTATAATCTGTATACAAATAAGTAATAAAATTGAAGTGTCTGTTTGTAATCTACACTTCTACACTAATATTATAGAGAGAAAAGATTTGTATGTATGTTTGTATGTGATGTTTGTAATGAATAAATTCAAAAACTACTGGACCGATTACAAAAATTCTTTCACCATTAGCATGCTACATTATCCCTGAGTAACATAGGCTATATTTTTTGGGATCCGGGATACGGGATCCGGGATATCCGGGCTACGGGATCCAGTAAACGGGTTCCGGGATTCGGTAAAAACGGGAAACGGGATCCGGGATCAGAGATCCTTTTTTTTAAATTTAAATTCTACGCGGACGAAGTCGCGGGGAAAAGCTAGTGTCAATATAATCCAGTACATATAACAAAAAAAAACGGCTGGACAAGCAAGCGTCTATAGGCTGCGGTAACTGCTTAACATCAGGCGGGCTGTACGCTTGTTTGCCACTTCAGACCTATAAAAAAATTGGAAGCTGCCAAAAAGTAATTAAGCTTTTTAATAGCATAATTGTGTATTTCCCATAAAACAACAATTCTTTTGCATCATCCCTATACAACTAACGATAATGGGTGTATTGTATAATTCCGCTTATTTGAAAGCCGCAATGTCCCCTGGACTCATTACCGTAATGGAAGGTGTACTGTGCTAATAAATAATGCGACCTCGTTTCAATTATTGAAATTGATAGTTAAAGTTCATGGCGTCCGATAAGCGGGCTTTTATTGGCACTTCAGTTGTTTAATAAAAAGTAGTGAACTTAATGCTATTAGTTTATATTAAACTGTTTTATGGCGTTAACGTTGGTGCCTCTCTGTTCTAACTATTCGACCCAGAATATAATAATACTCGCAATTGTCGTATTGATTATTTGTAATTATTTCATACTAGCTGTGCCCCGCGGCTCCGCGTGCAAATTGATGTGTAAGATTAGCCTATGTCTTAATTCAGAGCCTACTATATCTACGTTTCAAATTTCATTAAAATCGGTTTAGCAGTTGTGGAGATATGTGGTAACAAACATTCACACACACACACACACTTACCTTCGCATTTATAATATTATATTATAAAGTAGGATAGGATTAGTAGGAAAACAATGTAGGTACTTAAGTACTTATATATTTAATCGAAATGGATTCTTACAAGGAAGTTCAAGAATGTTGACAAACCTATTCCGGGAGAGAAATATTGAAGGTTGGATTGGATCACACGCTGACTCATGTTTGAGTTTCACAAGTATGATTTTTTTGTAAACATGCGTTGTACTAGAGGTATCAAAATTTGATCTTTGATGGACTGGAAATAGGGAAATTTGTCCAACTGTTACTTTATTTTTCTTAATTAATACCTTAATAATAATTTCTTTAATAAATATTTACACTATAATTATTCTTTACTTTGTAAATCAACTAAACCCCTCAAACCGCTCGGATTGAGTCTATAGTGTTCTGCGACAACCCTACTTACATAGCTAATGGGAGTCGTATTCAGATTTACATGTGAATGGGAGCAGATAGGGTTGTACGGAACATGTCGGTGGCCCGGACCGCGCCCGGAACAGCCGGGGGCGTTCGAATTCCGGAATCCGGGAACATTCCAGGACCGTGTGCGGATCTCACTTAAGCACTACACGTGTGCTATGAAGACGCCGGATGTGGGGACTGCAGTGTAGTTGAATCGTTTTACGATTAGGTTGCACTCAGACAACCGGAATGTCTAGCTAATGAATTTAGAACGTATGCAATACTCCAATAAGGGTATGCTATTACAAGCCCGGTATGAAAGCAATAATCCATTTCGTTCCAACTTCAAATTATGAATTTGGAATTAATGTCAAAATCAGGAATGAACGAAACAGTTGGTCCGGGTTTGTCATATGCCCCAAGACCCCAGGATGGATTATTCCACTTTGTGCACCTTGGTGATATCACCTGGGTGCACAAAGTGGAACATAAAGTCGCCTCAGATCAACCAGATGCACAAAGTGGAAATAGTGTCCCTTGGTCGCCTCTGAATCAAATCACCCAGATAAACAGAGGCGACTCCTATGAATATTTTTTTATTAACACATAAACGGTTTGGGAGAATTTTCCAAGCGGGGCGAATGGTGAACTGGGTCGCACCCTTACCAAATGCTAAAAAAACACTTAAACAAAGAAAAAACGGTATCGTAGCCGACACGAATATATTTACAAGCCTTTATTTTTATACCATTAAAATCTTACACCTTCCTTAATCCAGGAGAATGAATTATTTCCATTACACCATAAAGTGATCCGACCGTTTTATATCCGTATTCAACATTCCCATATTTTCTTCACGCCGTAAGTGCCATAATAACACGTACCTCCCCCACTTCAGGGGGGAAATGAGTACATAAATATACAGATTTCCCCGCTACGCCTCCTTGAGTTCCGACGATGTAATAAGCTCTCGAAAATTTAAAATGTTTCAAGAGCGCTCCTGAATATTGGGCGCTTTGAATATTACGAAGATTGAAAATTTGCAGTGCAAGTTTTGGAAGTTGGCTCATGTTGATATTGAGTACACGTAGATAATGATGCCGGTGTTTCAAATTTTCTCTTTTCTAGCAGAATGATACAGGCTGTTTCAACAGTGCGAAATAATACTTGGGGTTTTTTTACAAACTATTTCTTTAATATGACAGGCCCGTTAGCGTGGTTGGCGCGGAGGCGCCTTTCACGCTGCAGGTCGTAGGTTCGATTCCTACCCGGGACATGCATTTGTGTGCGTGAACATGTCTGTATGTCCCGAGTCTGGGTGTATATGTATATTAAGTATGTATTTACAAATAAAAAAGTAGTATATGTAGTAATATCAGTTATCTGGTTTCCATAGTACAAGCTCTGCTTAGTTTGGGATCAGGTAGCCGTGTGTAAAAAATGTCCCAGGATATTATTATTATTATTATTAATATAAGTGGCTGCTACTCATGAATGTTGTTAACACTGTCTACGTCATTTCATGTGTTCTAATGCCGCAACACGAAAGTTGTCACAAATAATTCAAGAGCCCAAAAACTATGATAGTTACTTACTGTATGTCTTCACTAGGCATCTACATAACAGCTATTGTAATATAAAGTATTATTTCGTACTTTTGAAACACTCGGTATATAAACCACTGTTGAATTTTCTTTGAAAATGTGATGAGTTATGGGCAAAGAACAAAATTTTATATAGTTTGAGGTATAAAGATGCATTCATATAAAAGTAAACTGACAAGAACAAGAGTGACGGATGGAATTTGATCAGACGAATAACCTCATCCCACATATCGTGTTCATGATTATTTCGTTTTCTCCTCATCAAGAACTCTTTCTTTTCTCTGGTCTCAAGTAGGTATTAATTGTAAGAAAACCTCGCTCGAAGGTAGTACAAGGCCGGCTCGCGTGCCAACACGTCCTCAGAAGTGGGATCAACTCCGGGAATTTATATGAGGAGTCTGCTATTACCGCCTCGACTAGAATTTCGTCTGCTCCGGCTCTTATATAATTTCTTATGAGCCGTGTAATGGGGGCGTTATGAAAATTATAGATAAAATGTTCGTAATCTCTTAAGGGCTAGCACACGTGCCACGACAAGTCTTTTGTCACGCATGTCGCACCGAGTCGCTGACTCTCTTACTTAATGAAGGGAGAATGAGATACAATAAATTTATGTCCCGTTACGTCTTTTCTCGGCTGGCTGTGCTACCAGTGCTGTTGTTTTTGAATTTGGGAGAAGATGGTGCATATTGAGTTTTTTTTAATAGTCGTCAGGCGCTCGATCAGTTTTGTAAAGTTTTGAACTTGTTGTTTTTACTTTTTGTAAAGTGTTGTTTTTACCTACAAACGAAAGAAAACAATTTGTTTTCTTTAAAATAATATGTAGTGATTTTTGTTTTTTATTAAAACAATACTAATTGTTAATAGACGCATATATTTTTTTTTGTATTTTGCCTTTACATTTGGTGACAACGGCTACGACGACTTTATGTCGCTGATATTTACTTTTTTTTTACTAAATACACTATGACGTGTACTTTCTAATAAAACTTCGTTAATTTTACGTGTGACGTCATCACAGCGCGACGTTTTTTAATCTGCCTCGTCAGTTGATTAACGATGGCTTAAAAACCCGCCGGCGAAAGAATATCGCAAAAAAATAAATACTTTGTCATTGTCTGTGTAACATCGATTCACGTTGAACACATACGACTTTTTGTGGGTCCTTTACTCTGAAAAAGGTAGTGTGTTATCAAAGATGTATCAGACCATTAGATGCGATGCACGGCGCTTATTTTGGCAATATGCATGCACGATAACTGCGTCGCGACTGCACGGCTGCACACGCGTGCATGTATCATCTCTTTCTTACAACCGGTCTGGCGTATATAGCTTGTTTTTCTTAATATGTAGGAAGTTTAGTGCTGTTTTTAGAGCAGTAATGTTCGTGAGTCGGGTCTATTATATAAAACGTCATTGCGTGTTGTCAACTTTTTATGAAGAGTACTATGTGGGGCGATGGCCGTTCTAAGGCATCATGCAGACCATTGAATAAGGAAAGGCGAGGCGCCTCAACCCGAGGCAGCTTTTAAAAGATAATCTGCTACAGATTTCTCGAATAAAACTCATTTTTCTTCTACAGGTACTTCATAATTAGCAAAGCCATCAAAAGTTTAAATTGAATTAACATTATTTTCCTTTATTTCAGGTAAGCGACACCGAAACTTCTATATCAAGAACTTACGAGTTGCGAACTGTCCAGTCACCGGGTGTGTGGTCCAAGGTATGAGAGACAGCGATTCCATTATTATGTAGAACCGATCGCAAGCGATACAATTGCACATCCCATGTAACACTGTTATGATTAAAAAAATAAACATTTACCTACGTGTGAAGAATTGCTTATAATATGTTTTGTAAAGAAAGTCTCTTACATATTATATCTTGACTCATTGTATTTTGTCATTTTTCTCGACGGAAGCGTCACTAGTAGGGCGCTGGCTGGCGTTTTTCGTAGCGTTCCAGCGCTAGGGGCTTTACGCGTCCTCTAGATCTTAGATGAGTTTTTTAATGGAATCTGCTATCGCCGCGACACACGTTCGGCGTAGTAGATATGAGTAGTCTTAATTAAAATTTAAAAAAGTTTACAGTGTCTTTTCTATAATTTATGGAATCAGGCGTAACTTTGCGGAAATCCATTGTTAAACAATTATAGAGAGCGACCCACCACTCACCCTCGGAATTGTCAACCTCCAATATTATAAACCAAATGAATTGATCGATAATAGAAGAAGCCAACGAGACCTAACTCCCTGTCAGTCGAGAGCTGTATGTCTGTCATGAGTCATGGACCCTAACAATTAGTAATTCTCCGCAGACAAAGCGAATCCTAAATAAATTCGACACGTGTTTCACCTCTAAACGAGGCATCCTCAGGAAAGCTGGACTGCGACTGAGCCTTTTTTTCTTTTTCTCTGAGTGTCTTTTCTGTAGACATTTTTGATTGAGACAATCGCTTTTTAAAATCGCCCTGCTCAATTCACTTACACCACACTACAAAGACGGTCTTACAGTGCCTCGTCCGTTGTAAATGGACCACAAAATGCGGACGCTTTTAATTAACTAAAGGGCTCTTATTATTTTTAGCAAAGTACGTAATATTAAATCACACTCGCCCCTTTTTATTTTCTCTCGAGCAACATTTTTGCGAGAAACTTCCGTTACTTTAAATTATGGTAAATTATTATTAATTGTGAAGACGTGGTGCGAATGTTGAATAATTCTTGAAAAATAAACTTCATAAATACTAAAGCGTCAAGGCTCTTTAGTAAAAAGGTTTAAGAAGGATTTAATACTTGTATTATCTGTTACAAAAAACTTAATAGGCACCTACTTATTCAAATTCAGACAAGTACTTTCTATCTCAATATTATATTCTTTTCCATTCCACGAAAATACTCCAAGATTCAATTTCTGAAACATTATAATCACGCAGTCGGCCGATACCGAAATTTTACATTTTAGAAAATAAAGTATTTTAATTTATTTTCGTATAACCGAGCGGCAACTTAAAAAATAGACACGAAATGTAATGAAACGAGCCACCCCCGCCTCCGGAGCTTATTAAATAAGAGGAGGGGGCCCGGGCAAGAGGAAACATCGCACCCAATTAGACTCGCCCAGCTCTGTATTGAATGGGTAATTCTGTTCGTTTGTTAGTTCCTCCGCGACTGAGAGATTAGCGGGTAATTTTTTAAGATTTTTACAAAAAAAATCTTTCATCATCAAACCCAAGGGTTTCTTTTTTTGTTGATTTTTTATCAAAACTTAATGAATTTATACGTTTGGTAGAAGCATTTCGCCCACATACTCAAATACTACTCAAATGTTTAAGTCCCACTTAGCAGTTTGAGACGTCGCGTCGCGTCGTTATATCTAATTTTGTCACGCATTATGTCGCAACAAGTCGCTCTCTATCTCTTACTACATAAGAGAATGAGACGAAATCGATTCATCTCGCGTTTTGTCTTGTGTGCCGGCTGTGCTACCAGTGCAGCTCTCAAATTTGTGTTGCATTCGGGTATTTAGCGGTTTGTGTGGCAATTACTACAGCCAATTAATCATGCCAACATTTTACAAGGATCTAACGAGTACTAGCTAGCGTTAGAGTGCTAGGGACCATGTTAACTTATGGTAGTACTACAGATCAAACCAATTTTAATTGTAAAACTGTCATGTTTGACTAGAGCCCGCAGCCAGGCAGCAACAAAGCGGTCTAATTGTTTCATTCAATTATTGTGGTACCTCAAAGAGCCTTTGATGTCTCGCACAATTTGATGGAAGGCCGCCCCCATCTCGGATATTCATGTTTGGACTTACAAAATTAACATACATTTATGTACATGGGAATTATTCTTTTAGAAACTCAACCGAAGTTACAATGCCAAAAACTTATTTGACCCGGTGGCCAAATATTCACAATTTTTTTTAATAGAGATATAAAATGTTGGCCAAAGATGGATTAAACCTTTCGATCTTCCTTATAGTGTTTATTTTGGCATCATGAACTCAAGGACCCGCCATTCACTTAGGCCATGGTCTCCTATTAAATGACCTCGGCCGCTTACAGCGTCACGCGTACGCCGCGTCACAGTGTTACTATAGCTATAGTGACGTCGGCGTGTGAAGGAGACCACTACAATACATTTCTATAGTAAGCATAGTGACGCGGCGTACGCGTGACGCTGTAAGCGGCCGATGTCATTTAATAGGAGACCACGGCCTTAGTCACGCGCCACCCAGCATCGCGACTGCACGGATGCTGCGCCAGTGTTTATGTCGCTAATAACGCTACAATGTATATTCATCTCTTTCTAATAACAACTCTGGCGTATATTGCTTGTATTCATAGATATAGGTATAGACTAATGTGCCGCCACCGCAAAAAAGCTTGAAACTAAAACTGTTTTGCGTCTAAAATAAGGAACTTTGTTCTTGTCAATTTAATTTTGATCACTAAACAAGTAATTTAAGCGAGGGTCTTGAGTAAAAACATGTCTGCCCTCATGGAAAAGTTCATTCACCACTAATGGATGTTGGTGGAACACTCATTCATCAATTTGAGTCTTGCTTCCAGATTAATGACACTTCCAAGTGTGGTTATTGGCAGTTTAAGTACTTTAGATTTAATGTTTTTAATACAATATTACAGTAATTCTTTTGAGTACTTAATGCTCAAACGTTTTGTCATCACTATTTCTCGAATCTTTGAACTTTAGGTTTAGATTGATGAGATATACCTATTTCTCATCATATCAGCCAAAATACGTCCACTGTTGGACATAGGCCTCCCCCAAGGTTTTCCACAACGACCTGTCCTGAGCCACTTGCATCCAGCGGCCTCCCGTGACCTTCACTAGGTAGTCGGTCCACCTTGCATTACCGACGCTGCGTCTTCCGGTACGTGGTCGCCCCTCAAGAACATTTCTGCCCCATCGGCCATCAGTTCTTCGGGCTATGTGCCCCGCCCACTGCCACTGTCCACTGTGTCTAATTAACCATGAGTTTACTCATGATTTTATTAGAATCAAAATAAACACTTAATTATCGAATTACTTGAAGTAGAAAATAAATTATCTATCTTAAAACCTACACCTTGTTCCAAAGACTAATTCAACATAGTGCTGAGTTCACCAACATATTGACAGACCGTTACGGCAGTAAATGGACTGTCACCAGTACATTAAACAATCAGTTACTGCTCTAACGGATGGTCTTGGTGAACTTGGCCCGTAGCTATCTATGATTTTAATAGAAAAATATAATTAGGTAAACAAATTTATTTGCTGCCAAGAAAACGGTATCTTTGATATAATATTTTTGATAATTTCCTTATTTCCTCGAAGGTAAGTTATAATAGAATCCTCCCTAAAAGTGTACCGTTCACCGTGTTTAACATTTCCTTTGATATACTTTGGTAATCTAATTATAAATAGGCTCTTCCCGTTTTATATATTACCTAACGATTAAGATTGTATTTTCTTAAGTTACCTTACCTTCCATTTTTGTTGACGGAGAGAGAATCTTCGAAATATGCCCAGAATTCCATTATATCTACGATCGATTGAATATGTACTTACCGACATTTTTCTTCTTCTCTCAGCCTGTATCCACCCACTGCTGGGTGTAGGGCCTCTCTTTCACGCCATTCATTCCGGTCCTGTGCCAATCTTGTCCAGCAAGTGCCGGCCATCTTTTTTATATAATAATAATAATAATATCCTGGGACATTTTTTACACACGGCCACCTGATCCCAAACTAAGCAGAGCTTGTACTATGGAAACCAGATAACTGATATCATATACTACTTTTTTATTTGTAAATACATACTTAATATACATATACACTCAGACTCGGGACATACAGACATGTTCATATCAACGGACCATCTGGCTGATGGTCTGCCTCCCTCCCTACCTAAATGTTTACCTACTTTTATTATTTTTGTCGAAAATCAACCCACATTACACGTGTATAAATTACATAATCGTCACTATCTTTAAACGTATTGCGAGGCAATTAAGATATCGGTATGTCAGACTATAACTGGATTGCATAATTATTGCCGTGTAAAGGAAACATATTGATAGTTATAATGGCAAGCGTTAAGTGCCAGAGGCCGTATTTGTCGATGCTTAACCGTTAAGATGTAACGCGCACTTACGGCAAGACGAAGATATATATTTTCTTATATATTTTCGTTATACCCCATACCTATTTTGCGATGTCAAATGTTGGTGGATTATTTATTTCAGTAATTCTTTATTTATAGCCGTTTCAGAATTTGTTTGTTTATCGCCATGTAAGTACTTTTCTAATACCCTGTTAACTGTCCCACCGCTAAGCAAAAACCTCCCCTCAGTATCCCCCAAATAGTCTCACCATCTTCGTATTAATTAATTATCACGTACGTAAATGGTAGAATTTAATTTTACCGGCTTAAAAAAGCAGGAGTTTATCCATACTCCGCGATTAAAATAAGATTAGGACGGGCTCTCGGCTAACTTCGCTCATATAAAGAACTTACTTATGAGTGAAGTTAGCCGAGAGCTGTACTAATTCCAGTTGTGACGTCACAATATGGCGCTAGGCGGGTCCTATATTTTTTTTAATAGGACTGCGGTGGCAAAAAAGCGTACGGCCCGCCTGATGTTAAGCAGTTACCGTAGCATATAGATGCTTACAATACCAAAGGCATTGCTCGGACTTTGCCGATCTGAAGGGGAGTGGGATGGAAGGAGGGGGAGGGGGGGGGTGGGCTTACGGCTCTCTCACTCATCGAACGAAATGTAATAGCTGCTTTACGCCGATCTTCTGTGAGAGGGAGGTACTACCCGGTCGAGCCAGCCCGTTTATGAGCTGCAGTCAATTGGCTTCAGCTTGGCCTTACCACCTTGAAAACCTATTCTTATATTAATTGCATAGTACCTACTGTATCTATTCTAAACAAGTCGCAAATAAGCACGTGTCCATACATTTCCATCAGCAACTTAAACGATTAGTAGCACCTGCGCGCCTTACCTTACCCGTGTGAACACTGCGTTAATTGCTCGCAATAATTTACACGAGCCCTTTGAATTTGTCCAACAAGAAGTAACATAAATACTCAAATTCAATTACAGAGAACTGGGGCGAATACTCGAATCTAATTAGGGACTACTTTTTGCATCGGCGATCGGCGATTTAGTCGCTTTTAGCATCGGAGCAGTCGCTGCGTCCGACCGCAGTCTCCAAAACGCGATGCGGTCGCAAAATCGCCGATCGCCGATGCAGAAAGTAGCATGTCTGCGGTGGCCCTTACTGTCCGATATTGATGCTATTTGACAGCTCCATTGGATATTCTGTGGATTGGTGGTAGATTCAAGCTGTAGCCAGTTCACTGTATCAATATATGGGGTGGCTCGACCCGGGTAGTACCACCCGCTCACAGAAGATCGGCGCATTACAGCTGCCGATGAGTGAGAGAGCTGGAAGCCCAAACCCGCCGTTCCCCACCCATTCCTGTCCCACTCACCTTCAGGCCGGCAACGTGCGAAGGATGCCTTTGGTATTGCACCTTTAGGCTAGGGTAACTGCTTAACATCAGACGGGCCGTACGCTTGTTTGCCACCGTAGTAACATTATTTATTTTTTTAAATTAAGCATTTCTCAAATTTGAGCTGTGTTCGAGTATTTAGCGGTAAATCGCTCTATTGGGTAGCACCATTCTACATAATTTATGCGAGCGAGAGTCATAGCTCAAAGTCAAAGGTCACGCGGGCATTTTAATCACATTAAGGTACATATTTGATGAGTTTGGGAAAACATCCATTAAGTATTACCGGCCGTTGAGAGGTTCATCGGATTGGAAATTGAGTTGCAAAGTACATTAGGGACACTGAAGCTTTCTTTTTATAAATTCCTTATTTATTATTTTATTCAAAATGGGAACTTTTGGAAGCGACTGCTAGGCGATAGTTGTACGATAAGTGTACTTGTTTCGGTGGAATAGGCATAAAGTACTAATCTTATAACCGCGCCTAACGTTGGCAACACTAGCGCGTTCGACTACTTGAAACCGGCAACCAATAAGAGCGTCCCGCGCGCTATGCGAGCCAAGCCATCACTCTCATTGGTCACTGGCCTGTTTTCCCGGCTTTTCGCGTTTTTTTTTTACCTTTGACAGATGATGTACCTAATTGAACTTTAAAAACTTGTGAAATTGTTTGTTACCTAATAAACGCCCTGAGTGTTAAAATCTTTATTATTTTTATCGAACTTTTCTCTCTTTTTTTTCTATTAGTAACGTTTCGTAGCATATCATATCGTTATACATATTTAATACAATCACACTTGCGTTTTACACGATGCTTTTTTCAAAGGAGCAGGTTCTATATTCGACTGTATGGATGTGTTTTTTTTTAAAGGAATGTTCACCAATTTCTCTGGCATTTTTTAATTTTGTAGATGCCAATTCGGTATTGGTATGTCGGGTTACCTTGGATCTATGTCGCCAAAATAATCGCATCTAAAGGTTTTATACATCTGTGTCCTTACCCCATTCGGTTAACAAAACACATAAATCATAGTCGTAATTACTAACTGTAATATTATGGTGTTAATTAACTTGTTGTTCAATATACAAATATTAGCTGTTCACACATTCGTAATATTAATTTATTGGACATTACGAGAAGTCGTGTGAAGTAAATGAAGTCGCGGAGATAAGTTATAGCATGGGATGTGATCATAACTTATTGGTTACAGACACCACTACATGCAACGAAATTCACACATCTGTTATTTTACAATTAACTAGAGATTTTGATGCGTGTTATTCACAAGAAGATGAGCCGTATTGGCAATACTGACACGTTTTCAACATTAATTCCCGCGAACGACTGAGTTGAACTGTGTCCATGGACTCCGTTTATTAGGACATACTATTTTGACAGTCAAACACATTATGCAAACACACCTTTCTCACAATTTGATGCTAGGTATTTGGGGCCATCCATAAATTACGTCACACGAATTTCATGATTTTTAGACCCCCCCTTGTCACAGCTGGTCACATTTACGAGACTCCCCCCTCCCTGTGTGACGTCACATATTTTTTCAATTTCCAGAAATTTTCAAATGTTTCGGTAACTTTTCAAATTTCGGTTTTAATACTTGGTTATATTCGATTTTTAAATGCGACGTCACTTAACTTAGGACCCCCCTTGTCACACAATGTCACATTTCGTCGACTCCCTCCCCCCCCCCTAAACGTGTGACGGCCCCTTTATAAATAAATGGAATGGAAAAGCAGATGACTTAGTGATGTAAAGTTGACTTGAAAGCCTTTGGGGCGCTCATCGTTATTCAACGCTATTTGATTAATTTATATCGCGTGGGTGTTCCAGACAGCGATATTATCATGGAAGGTAGCCTTTAACGATCAATCTAATTACATTTATCTTACATTCATTATGGAAGGTTGTAAGAGGTAAAAATTGAATGGTAAATTGAGTTCAGATAAGATAATCTTTTCTTGCATTTACAAATTTGGTGATTTGCCTTAATTCGGTAAGTAATCATCTTCGCCTCATCTAATTACTATTGACGGCAAAGATTTCAGAAAAAATCTATTTCTATAATCTGTGATTGACGGTATTAAAATACTTACAGACCAAAAAGAAAATCGAATCTGCTGCGTTTCGTTCGATGAGTGAGAGAGCCGTAATAATAATAATATCCTAGGATATTCTTTTACATACGGCTACCTGATCCCAAACTAAGCAGAGCTTGTACTATGGAAACCAGATAACTGATATTACTACATATACTACTTTTTGTTTGTAAATACATACTTAATATACATAATTACACCCAGACTCGGGACATGCAGCCATGTTCATGTCCACAAATGCATGTCTCGGGTAGGAATCGAACCAACGACCTGCAGCGTGATAGGCGGAATCTTACCAACCACGCTAACGGGCCCGTCATGTTATGCCTTAAATGTTTCCTGAATCATTAACCAGTCCAAACATACTACGGTAGTTTTATAGCAATTTTATTTGCAATTTTATTTTATTTGGCCCTCAACTGACGGCAGTGCGTGAGAAGATGTATGAATGTGGATGAAGCAAAAGAGGTGTGTCAAAATCGTAGCATGTGGCAATCTATAGTCTCTGCCTACCCCCTTGGGATACAGGCGTGAGTATATGTATGTATGTATGTTTATTTGATCCTGGCCAAATATTAAAAGCAAATCCCATTCATCGTACTCATCTATACTCCATCCAACTTTCATAATACAATTAGCGCCAGTCTTTAGAATTCAAAGGAGGGTAGTCGCACAAACGTATGAGAAGTTGAGACTAATTAAAGTGGCGACGAGGCTATGTGGGAACCGCTAACTTTATTAATGAATCTTATTCGGGAAAAGTCCCGCGCAAGAAAGTTTTCGGTCGGTGTGGGCGAGCCGAGTCGAGAGTTTGTTTTTTAAGTGCTCACGACATAGTTCCATCATTAGGGTTGGTGTCGAAGTGGTTGTAAGGAAGAAATATACAATTTGTTACGTACAAAAGAAACAGACAATACTAGATATCCTTGAGGAGAAATAGGAAACTGGTAAAACACGAAACGTTAGGTATACCTCGTTCGCCAAGCTGTAACGTGACTACGACTGCTCTGCCAAGAGCATCACGACTGAGAAGTAGGTATACAAATGAGTATAATGCATAGCAGTGCACAATTCTTTCCGTGGATTTAGTAAGGCAACTCAAGTAATTAATACTTACTTATTTACATTCTATTAGGGACTGTATTTTGTTTGTGAATGGATTTAACAGACCTGACTAATCTTTAGGGATTGGGCCACAATTTTTTATTTTATTTAGACTAATCCTACCATAAGACCGCTTGGCGCAGTGGTCTAAGCGTAGGCCGCTCGGCCACTACATTGGGTGTTCTCGGGTAATTTCGGAGAACGGTAATTTAGTAATTTGCCCTGGTGTGGGTGTCACTGGGATTGCCCTCAGTCCATTGTATGGTAGCCATATTACAAGCGATTCTTTGGGACCATACAGTTGGTTTTAAGTCTGGCGATATTTTTTTTATTAGCTGGCGATTTGATTTTCCTGTAAAAAACATGGGTGTTCCCAAGGCTTCCTGCACAGTAGACATCCCTAAGTCTACCTACTCGTCGCCACACTTAGCTAGGGGATAAATACCACTTATCGCCTCCGAGAAATTCCCAGCGGATTCTTGGGAAACTTTCACGCAGAAAGTATTTTATGTTTCTAAGTACTGTGGAAATATGTTTTGTTGGTTGGAAATAGAAACAAAGAAGTAAGGGGAGGAGCTGTTGTTAAGCCTGTTGAGTAGTGCTTTAGTGAGTTTAAAGCCTTTTACTTTGGGAACAATGAGCTCAACTTCTGCTTATAGTAAAGCGCTGACCGCAGAAAGAAAGCGACATAACAAATTAAAAAATGGCAATCTTTGTGGTCGTCGATTCAACCTGACCACCAATAAGTATCAGTTTCAAATCAGCTCCTAAATAAACCATTACAAGCGTAATTAATTTCGTTTATACCAGTTATACCTAATAACCGACTTGTAGGGTGTTAGGCACAAAAACCTGCCGTTACATACAGAGTTTAGAGTCGCAGCGGGGTCTGCGCCTTGAGCTAGTAGACTGGATATAGTATGCTTTAAATAAACTTGTAAATTGACAAATTGGCGCCTATACCTTATTAATAAAAGAAAGTCCAAATGTCTATCAATGGTTTTACAGTCCTACAAGTTTAATCTAGCCCATGGACCAGTTACTAACGGGACTGTTCCTAAGCAAGTCGGCCGAGTGGTCGGCCGATGTTAGTACTAACTAACATCGATATAAAACGAAGCGAGTAGTTCAACTATTTACCGGTAAATAGTAAAATTAAAATGAAAAACAATGACCACGTTTTGTTTCATACAAATGTCTAATAAGGGCACCTCTTTCTTTAGTCTTTACTCTGTGATCTAGCCCAATGAGAGAGTTGTGTTAATGCAAGAATGTCAAAATATGAGAATAATTTTGTTTATTTTTTGGCACTGATAATCTTGTGGCACTGTAACACCATCTAGCTTAGTTGAAGGGGCTAAAGATACTACTAATCATACCCTATACCCCAGTCATACCCTTAACTGACCCTCTTAAGGTTGGAATTTTCCAACCATACACTCCCACCACTTTAACTCTCGTGTATGCCAGGATCCTTCCTAAGTCCTTCCTTAGTTGATGGCTACGTTATAAAAAGTACCTACTGTCCAAATTACATGTTTCTAACACCAGCGGTTTGGGCTGTGCACGTCTTGACAGACGGACAACAAAGTGCTCCTATAAGAGTCCAGGTTTTCTCCTTTTGAGGTACAGAACCTTAAAAATTAGCAGACTGGGGTTGTGGGCCAGAGAAGTTACCTCAGACTAGTTAATATAAACTGCGTCTCCCATCTATTTGCTAATAGCCCCGCCCACGCCCGCCCGAACAATTGTCTGCAGCCTCCGCGTCTTTCCACTTTCAATTTAATTTAAACTATACACAGATCCCTGTACTCGGCTGCTAAATGGCGGTAATTGCTAAACCTAATCGGTAATTGCTTTTTGCAAAGGACTAGCAGTAGGGCCGGGGCCATACTGCGGGGTTAGCCAAGTTGATATTCTACAATCGTTGACGCTAATAGAAAACGAACGATTTATGGGAAAATACCAACGAAAATGTATGGGAATGATATATCTCATCGTAAAATCACGTGGTCAGTTCTTCGCTTACGGTTAATAAGGCGTTCGTAATTGTAAAAAGAGAATAGAAACGAATAGTTTGCAACTTGACTAGGCCCTCTGGTAAGGCGATGCCACGGCGATATCTTAACTAATTTTAGCTTATGGGATGCAGCCGACGACGCCATAATCAGGTTTATAAGCGCTTGGCGTAGTGGTTCGACCGTTCTAATCAGGTGGTTGCGGGTTCGATTCTCGCCAGAGTCAAATTTAGAAAACTGCCTTTTCGTAATTTTCCTACTGGGTATATCTCCGGGATCGTTTTCAGATCATTGTATGGTTCCCATAATACAAGCGTTGCTTAGTATGGGACCATACAGTTGGTGTGTTAAACTCGCCATATTTATTTATATCCTAGCGGTCTATTATTGACCTCTGTAATATATACGTTTTATATTACAGAGGTCAATAATAGACCGCTAGGTGTTACTCTTGCAAGCTCGATAACCATCCTAAATTTCCATTTTTGTGACATTAATCAGTCGCATGTCTCCAAATACGTTTTGCATGTCAGTTTAGGGCTTTAAGGTTTAGGCTGGATTTGTCGTAGAGACCTTTCTTTCGCTAACACCCCTTAGCACTAAAGCGACATTAATACGACGTCATAGCCGCTTAGACCTTCACAGCTCACACGTCCGCTCATAAACTGCTAGGCTTTGTACTTTATTCCCGTCTATAAGAGCCGAATGTTATTTTAACTGTTACGATTCATGTTCGGGAATGAATGAAACGTGAGGGAAGTGTGGCGTTAAAGTTTCAAATCCTGTTTTGATAAGTTTTTTGTGGTATGCGCCCTATTTATAAGGCGCTTAGTGCGGCTTTTCATTTTTGAACACAAAAACATTTGTTGAAAATAGTATTTTCGAATTTGATTAGATTTTTATGGGAATGAAGTTTAGCGGTTAAGGCCCCGCTTCCCCACCGCGCGTTTCCGCCGTCTGGATTGGTCGAGAGCGCACTAGCCACTTTTTTTGCGAAAATATCGAACATCATTAATTGTGACGTGAAAAACTATTGCATCACCAAAATCGATCTTAATTTTTTTAGGTATTATCTTTCTCCATCATTTGGCGAAAAAAATAATAAAAAATTCCAAGAAGGAGATAGAAATTTTAAGACGAAAACAGCTTCATTTTGATATTTTTTTTCACATAGAAAAAGAGCATGAAGCACTTTTTTCCTGCTTATTTTTTAAAGATGAGGGTTCAGTTAATAGGGTGATATTTTTTTCAAAATTTTTACTCCACTCGTCTAAGAGGAGATAGCCTCCAAAAATGCCTCGTTAGCTGCTGTCCCCGTCTTAAGGGAAGATCTACCAGCCAGGCAGGTTGTATGCCTGGCGAGGCCGGGCGCTGTGCTCCAGTGGTTAGGTATTGTTGGGCTCTTCTATTTATAGCGATGTGCCGCGTGAATATTGATACCGTGATTCAGGATTTCTATGCAGAACCGCATGTTGTACTGGAGCGTGCAATCGGCGCCATCTGTTGGTGGCGTCGTAAATGCGTAGCAGTAGTGTCTGTCGTAGAAGTAAAGTCAGTCCCGTACAGATAAATGTCATATTCAAACAACTCCAAACTTCACGGTATATAAAACACTTGTAGAATATCCCAGTATGAAAATGCTAAGTATTCCCAGCCCCTTCATAATAAGGCAGAATACATAACGACCTCATCTCTACCATGGAACGTGAATTCACGTGGACGTCTGGCATTTCAGTCTGCCCACGCCTCGCTCTATTCAAGTGAAAGGTCACAAATCAACTTTTTTTTTTTTCTCTCATAAAAAGGACCGACAGCGTTCCGTTTTATTGTTTTATAAGAATATCCAATTAGGTTTTTAGTATTGAATTTATTTTCTTTTTCAACCTAATACCTAAGTAATAGATACTTTTTACATAACGACATCCCAAATAGGCTTCAGTGCCTTTTTTATGATTAAACAAAATTAAAATTTAATATGTTCTATCTCGAATCTATTCAAAAAGAAAAACATTTTAGATTCTTACCTATGATTTTATTAACAACTAATAAAATTCACCTATATAATACTGTAGTAGTATTCCTCTTCTTTTCGTGTCAACAGTTCTACTATTGTTAGACCTTATTTCTAGGTACATATTTGGCCACATTAATATCGTCGGGTGTGGCCGCGTAATAGTAATGTTATAACCATTGAATTCATAAATTAATTTCATTTGACATAACAAAAATAATATGTAATCCACTAATGTACATAACAGATAGGTACTACGACATCAGTAGTGGGCTGATAGCCTGATAACATCAATAAACAAGGAAGCTAATGTTTTATATTAGACATGTGATGGGTGAAACATAGAGAAGGGTCAACTATTCTTATTCCTATGTACTTATAGTAATTTATTGAGCTCTCGGAATATCCAGACATCGCATGCGCTTGAAATTGGCATAAAATATAACTGTCATTTTATATAGCCGTTCCATTTTTGAAATGTGATTTTTATTTGCTGCCAGTATTATTCGTCACCACCTCCTATAAAAATACATTTTTGAAAATGGAATTGTGTTTTAAATGTGCGGAAAAAAGTGAACACATTTAAAATTCTATAAGCAACGAGTATGCAATTATTTTTGGCCGCTGTCTCGGTTGGCAGGCTTGGAACCGCACGTTCGCGGGTCGAACGTTTCACTATGGTTTCACCTATATCTCCTTTTGTATTCATAACGACATTTTCCCTTCATTTTTGAAGGCAATTCGATTGTGATGGAATGTGTGGAAAGTCGTTTATCGCTTACTGATTTTGACCCATGGTTTTACGTGGGTGAGCTAATTTGTAGGCTTTCGGGGCACCTATTTTACAGACGTTTTTAACTTCGTAGATATATTCCTGAATAAAATACAATAAAAGCATGTTTATTTTTGAGTTCTTCATTTTCTCCCGAATTTCGTTATGGACATGGACCAGTTACTAAGGGGACTGGCCCTAAGCAAGTCGGCCGAGTGGTCGGCCTAGTACTAACATCGACATAAAACGAAGCGAGTAGTTCAACTATTAATTACCGGTAAGTAGTATAATGAAAATGAAAAAACAATGACCACGTTTTGTTTCATACAAATATCTAATAAGGGCACCTCTTTCTTTAGTCTTTACTCTGTGGTTATGGATGTTCGAAGGAAAGCATTGATAGAGTTTTCTTTTAATTTGGGGTACGCTCAAGGGTCTTTAGGTACATATCTTTAATGGATCGATACTTTCGCAGAACAATCATGAATCACCCTTAATTATCTGATCTGTTATCGACTGCGCAGTTAGCGGGCGTGCTGACAGATGGTCCTGATTTTGAATTTAGAATTGATCGGTCTTCGCTGGACCAATGAGGGCAAAATAAAATCAGCTCACGGTCGCTTGATTGGTTACACTGTGGTGACGTTATCTGTCTTCTCTGTCTCTTGGGAAAACCTTGACATGGAAGGTAGTATGTATAATGGTGCATAATCACAAAGGTCGGGTCCACGCCGCATCCCAAGTGTAGAGCAATGAAGTTTTATTTTATAGACCTGACATAAACGAACATTAGTTTTCTAATAGCACATTAAACTATACCTACATATCAAATAATCAAGCCATATATGCCAGACCTGTTGCTAGAAAGAGATGAATATACACACATTGTAGCGTTATTAGCTACATAATTATTGGCGCGTGCGCTCCAGTCGTGTGTCCGCGACCCTGGGTGACGCGAGACTAAGTAAAGTCGGGTAGTTACCATGTATTAATGTTGCCAAAATAAGCGCGGTAAGTCCTCGTTTCACGTAAAAATTAAGTAATTACTTAAAAAAATACAGAAATTAGGTCTTATTTTAGAGTATAAATTACAGAAATTACTCCAAAAATATCTCGAACGAAAATACGAAATAAATAGGTTTTGTAAATTCACTTACAGAATTCCAAACGCACACACCAGTATTCATAAAATATCATAAATTGTCTAAAAATCTTTTTTATATTTCAATCACAACAAAGATCATGTAACCTAAAAGTGGTTTCTTATTATCTTTAGCCATAAACACCACAGCACCCACTTCTGCGGCGCGTGCCTCAGCATCGTCCACTCGCTCACTCGCTCACTCATATGCCATGCTTCATATTCCCATCTAAAGGATTATTACATCGTTGGTGTGGAGTAACGTCGGGTTGGGTACACGGTACACCTGTTGCGGCGCGCGCACATCGACCCACGCGGCTGCATTGTGGCCGACTGTTAACCCTCCGCTGAATGTGGGTCGCAACTCGCGACAAGCGCCGGCCGCAATCACTTCGCCAATCGCCCATTTGTAATGGCTCTAAATTGAAAATTATAATGTATAACAAAAAATTTTTTGCGCGGAGAATATAAGTTATTATTTGTTTTAGATTTTTTATGAAATTGCCATGACAGTGCCAAGTCGTTTATTGTTTCATTTGGGACATTCAACAATGCTAAATTTAAAATAAAATAAAAAACATGTAGGCCAACTAAGCACTTACGAATAGACAGTGCTAGAAACTAATTTATAGGTTAATCATTTCAGTAGTAAGACCAAAAAAAGTTTTTGCCAATGGTTGCTCAAAAACTCGTATACTTAGGTAGGTACTTTATGATATCTATATCAGACTCTCTCAATTGTTTTCCTTAAACATCCAAATGAATTCTAACCCATTTAAAATGTACACAGTCCCAACACATACATTTTAAATTACCAAATAAACTCAAATTAAAGTCAACAAGTGGCCGATTACATTTAAAACTTGTCCAAAGTTCAGTTAACAATATTTAAACTTTGAAACGGGCAATAAATAACGCAGTGAATACCAATACCAATATCCCTGTCGGAGCTCTCCTCGTTTGTCAAACCAAATGAAAATTAGCTTTCACGCTCGCACCATGAGCCTAAAACAAATAGCCGTAAAACATAATAGGCTAAATAAGCCGTAAAAAGGCCGGCAATCTAATGGAATGTAATCAAATAATTTATTCCTTTGACAACGACGAAAGGAAACGGAAACGGAACGGGACTTTCGATTCCACTTTTATTTCCATTTTAGTAAATACGGACGTTTTCTTTTTGCGAGGAAAGGTTTGTTTTCCTTTTGAGGGCGCTTATGCTATGGAGATGAATGTAAATTACTTTTTCAGATACATCCTACACGTATTGAAGAACATTATATATTACCCTATTTTATTATTCTCTTTTTTTTAATAAAAGAACCATAAAGAGGGACTCAGAGCGATTAACACACTTATACACACGAATTAGCCAGGCATGGTACCTTCGAACATTGCAATCATTTAACTTGGGCTCAGCCACAGTCCATGTGCTCAGCGCACCAATAGCAGCAAAATTGACACATTATTTCATTGTTTCTTGGGTTAGATGGAATTGATGTGAAGAATTTACCAGAAAGTGAAATTAATGATGAGCCGTATTGACAATATACAACATGTTAAAAAAACCCTGTCTGAGCCGAAACCGGTATTTAGTTTTTCCAATCACATGACAAAATAAAATAAATTAAATATTCATGATAGTAAACATATTAATGACAATTTAAAATGACAATTTATTTGCCTTTTTCCCTCAAAATGTAGCAAATTTTAAAAATATGATAACACCGTTACCGGAAGTAATTATGTTAGATCGTGTGGCGGCACCTCTGACCACAAAGTATGTGATGACGTCATATTATGTTTTTTTTTTTAAATGTAAACGGTGTATTTGTTTTCCAAAAAAACATGGGAGGGCTTTGCCCGGCAGTGGGACACTTATTATGCTAAAAAAAAATAAAAAAAATTTACAATAATAGAATCTAATCTCGATACCCAACAATACGTTTTCGGGTCGGACAGGGTTTTCTTAACATATTGTAGAAATATACAAGTTAAAGTTCCGTAGGTACTTAGCGCATGGACTCCGTTTAGGAGGACTACTTTGGACAGGTAAATATCTCCCTCTTTCTTGGTAATGTCATTGCATATACAGGTCATCATAGTCCATATTATTATGAGTGACCCATAACCAAGGATGGACCTAATATTAATAATATTCAAGAAGTTTAGTCTGTTGAATTAGGTTATTTAAAATACATTTGTTTATTGTACAAGTGAATAACAGAACTCTATACTTCCTTAGACGTTAATTTAGATTAATAAAAAATACAACTTTATGTTCCTCGTAGAACGTAAACTGTAGCGGGCTTTAAGGTGATACAAATGTTCAACTGGGTGGGTCTAAGTAAATGGTTTGATGAAGCAGCTGGCTTATGTGCAATATAAAGTATACAACATTAAACCTCATATGGTCGGGAATAAAATGGCTTAGCCGATTTACTTTAAATGTTACCAAATTTTGTAGAAATCGATTTCAAAATATGAAATTGTCAACCTTAATCGTAAATGTTCTCCATAGCAACTGAACAGATTTACGTGAAACCTATACCAGAAAAATTGTCAAGACTTGTCTAAGAATCCGTGGATCCAAGATTCAATATTAGTCATTTTATTTAAAAAATAATCAATAATAACCTTAAATATGCTACAAACGTCATGGGTCATCATGACTTGGACTGCAAAATGTTCATCGCAGATCCGCGATGGCGGCCTCCAAAGTTGGACGTGCGCGCAAATTTTTTGCGTGAAATTCGTAAAAAAAATACGTTTTTTTAGCATTTTTTGAATTAAATCACGTTTTAAATAGTTTAAATATAATATTGAACATAATTTTTAGGATATTATATGATTACAAATATTTTTAAATTAATATTTATGTCAGTGACGCGTTTTGTTGTCATCATAGATTATGAATAATATAGAATGATGAATAGGTATATGATAAAAAAGCATAATCGTCCTCTAAAAACCGCTTACCTACTTTCTAATCTTATTGTCTTGCCTAACAACAACAACAGGTTGGGCTAACAATCAGAAGGTCCCAGGTTCGATCCCCGGTGGGGCATGCACCAATGGATGAATTTTCATCTATGTGCATAATTTACAGTTCGCTGACGGTGAGGGAAAACATCGTGAGGAAACCTACCTATCCATCGGGATTAGGTAATAGTCAGTTCCTGTATACACGGCGACAAGATTCACCACCTGTCACGTTGGGTTCTGACTATACAGGGTGAATGTTTCAAGTGAGCGTGGATGGCCAAATCCGAAACTATGAGTGATATCGAAAAGGACTCAAAAAAATCTCGGGGCTGATTTTGATGAAAACTAAAACTGCATCATTGGATTTTTGAAAAAACAATAGTCGTAGCCAGGAATCGAACTAGTTGATTAAGAATAAAAAACCACATACTGTATTATTACAGCATTCGATAGTGTCGCTGATAAGAAACGAATTTTGAGAAGTAATTACAATTTTCATCAAAATCAGCCCCGAGATTCTTTTGAGTACTTTTTGATATCACTCATAGTTTCGGAACCCACTACCCCTTATTTTGAGCTGTGCACGTTTTGACGGACGGACAGATAGACAGACGGACAAAAAGTGATTCTATAAGGGTTCCGTTTTTTCCTTCTTAGGTACGGAACCCAAAAAACTCACAAAACGAGGCGTTTTGTGGAGCCAGTATTTTATTTTTAATTATACCATATATTATTATTATCATGTAGCTGCTCCAGACCCATGGCTCTGGCTTGAAAATCTTGACCTTACATGAAAATTGGTATTTCGGCTACTCAGCCTACAAATACAAATATTCACGTCTCTAGCTTCAGAAAAACTGGGACTATCCATAGATACTTTCTCCCCTTAATTGTTGAATTCTCAAAAATCCTTCCTGTGGTCTTCTTCTACGCTATAAAAAGTTAAAATTTCATGTTTCTAACTCAAGCGGTTTAGGCTGTGCACGTTTTGACAGACGGACAGATAGACTGACGGGCAAAACAGTGATCCTATGAGGGTTGCATGCATGCCCGGCATGCGTTGCATTGCCACTCCATCCGTCCGTCATCCTCCATCAATCCATCAGTCAAATAAGGGGTAACCTTTTCCAAAAATGTGCGCGTACTAGGTCGCAGGCACAGCTAGTAACTAATAAGGATTAGTACTATTTTTATTTCAGTTATTACCCGATGTTGTCAACATTTTTTCTTGTTTTCAGTTATTTAGAATTTTAAGTTGTTTTAATTTTACTTATTTTGTCCTATAATATTAAACATTTAAATTATGTACTAGTCTTTTTTTAAGTAGTACTACCTATTACCCAGTGTTGGGCAAAATTAATATTCAGAACAATTAAAAATTAACAGTTAGTGAGCTTTTATTTACAATATCAACAAAATAACAATAAAAAAGATTACAAAGAAAAAATAACCTACCCACCTACCTATTAATAAAAATGTAGTACTTAAATTGTACTTAAGATTTAGTGAAAATTTTCCTTTACGAAGTTACCCTTATACGACTAAATAAAAGTAGGCAAGATACGAGTTTAGTATATGAGTCACTTCTGTTTTTGATTTATCATGTCGTCTTTTTGATGTGTCGTGGCGTATCGAAAATTCTAAATTCAAAAAATTCAACTCGCGGTCCTACGACATTGTTTGAGCAAAAAGCGGTCAACCTCGAGCTGTCAGTTGCAATGGTTCCAGCCTTAAACATGTAATATAATGTCCTATCATAACTGCGCCCTGAAATAATACACACATATTATTATCCTATCAACTTTTGTTAAATTTGTATTAAGTAGGTAAGTAAGCCACTATCTACACTGAACAGCAAAGGAAACAGGTCGGTTAGAAAATTCAATATCTTCAAAAGTACCTGACCTAGAATTATGAAATAAAGACTAAGTTTAAGAATACTTAAACGAAAATAAAAAACTGGCCAAGTGCGTGTCGGACTCGCACATAAAGGGTCCGTACCACCGTAGAATAAAAACGTCAAAAATATCGTCTAAATTTTTTTGTTTTTTATTTTTACTATTTGTTTAAATTTGTATTTAAGCTACTAATTATAAATAAAAAATAGTACTTTCAGTGTTTTAGAAAATTCTACCCCTAAGGGGGTAAAATAAGGGGTGGAAGTTTGTATGGAACCCCCAGGGCGCGAGTCCTACTCGCACTTGTCCGTATTTTTTTTTTAATAAAACGATACCATTGTATAAAAATGAAGTGTAATTATTTTTGAATACGCTCTTACTTTTACTTGCCCAACGCCAAAGAAAACACTGGCATCCTAAAAATACCGAGAGTTCGCTAGCGCCTAATACAATATTTATAAAACCCCGTTACCTTTTCCAACTAATATATTAAAATTCCCTTTCAATCCGGCCCCAGTTGCCGCGGAAAACGTGGAAATTTATTTGGCTGTTTGTTCTGTGCCCGCCAGCGAAGGGTTGGCCGACCGCTGATTCGGACCATTCTCTTTAATATTTCAATTTGGCAGCAATTCGTAGCAAATTAGTCTAATTGTACGAATTCTAAACATTTTCGGAAAATAACCCCCAATTTGTTGTTGCAAGTTTGTGTTAATTGATTTCGTAAAGCATATTTCTAGCTGACGCAAGCAAGCGCTCATGAATACCTATGTCGTTCTCGAATTCGTCTTCGTTGGAACAGATAAATGTTACAGACATCGTAAATTCAAAAATCTGTATTTGCAATGTAGGTAATTGGTTGAAAATGGAAACCAACTAATCAAGCATATAATAACTACTTCACAATATACAATTTTTCAGTGATATTGACGAATGAGGGCAAAAAATCTATGTCACTTGATTTTTGTTCCTCTAATGGCCTCTATCTCACTTGATTGGACTGGGGTGATGTTATCCGTCAATTCACTACAAATGCTAATAAGAGTTCCAAAATCAAAATACAGCGAGAGAGTGACAGTCTGAACTGTCAAGTGTCAATGTCACACCACTGCAACGTGGCGCCGCCCTGGCGGCGAAAAAAAAACTGGATCCAATCATCGCTATATCTTCAACCCACACTACACGTCTCAGGTGCCCAGACCGCTTCAATTACCTGGTGGTCACGTTGCGGCCTCCTAACATCGCTGGCGCGGTGAGCACGGAATCCGAGGCGAAACAATTTGTGTTATTGGACGTTAGCTATGTCGTCCTACATAGCCTAAGTATAGGACAGTCTGGGAACCCCTAAACATAACAAAATAGTTTTAATTATCTTACAGAATCGTCAGATAACTTTTATGCACCAGATAAATATGGCGTTTAGATAAATGTTCTATGGAAAATGGTCAAAACAGGCCTTTAGTATAATAGAGTGTCATTCATAAAAATTCTCTATGCTCTAACGGGGTAAGTACCTATGTGTGGAGAGAACGCCGGTTCCCATCCAACGGGTACCCGACAGGCATACCCGCACGTACCGGGGGGTCATTTATTACTTCGTTCTAAAAGGTTGGCTCTCTAAAAGAAGTGGTAATATGAACTGTCAAATAGCAGTCAAGAGAAAAGGTACTACTCTACCAAGCCAACTAGGAACTCGGATGGAATGTGGCTTCCCCGCCCGCACACCCGCCACCGCCTGCGGCTTCCCGCCCGCCACGTCTCCCGCACACCGCCACCGCGTTTTTGTGCGGGTGACGTCATATTTGACAGGTTCCTAGTTGGCTTGGTGGAGTAGTACTTAAGTCCGTGGTCAAATACGTAAACTGCCTCGACATAGTGTGGAGTCATCCTAATCAGCTGTCAATAACAGACGAGGAAGCGAATAGACTTATTAAACTTTGACAGTCCAATCAAACTTGAATTGAGTGATATCAATGCGAATTGCTTCTATGTGCTTTCACGAGCAGCTGGCGAAAATAGAGGAAATAGATTTTTTTTATGTTGCTTATTGCGTAGACACTTGTCTTCGAGCAGTCGTTCTATACCGTTCTATTTTTAAATCTGTAGATAGGTACCTACCACATTTTTCTTATAACCGGTAATTAAAAAATATATATAATTTTTTTATAATACCAAATTAAATTGAAATAAATTCGCAAAATAGTCACAATAAAAAGCGTCAGTTATACTCATCTTATACTATATCGATGGTTCTCTCGACAGCCATTGTTGAGTGGAACTGGCACGCAACACTCCCCGCTTGGCGTTCCACTTTTGAATCTGGAGAACCGAGGCGTTTTCAACGAGTTTTTAATTTATTTTTTTCAGATTGCAACCAGCATTTTATTTCGAATTATGAATATTGCGATTATGATTACTTTTGTCAGGGTAAGCGACGATAAGGGGCCTGTACTTGGATGGGTTGTTATAGATATCTGAAGTATTAATGTTCCGGCGGTCACGCTAAGCTTTCAACTCAGTCTCCCTAAATTATTTGTCAGTAATTGGATGGATAAAGACTAATTGCTTAGTTTTTTTTTCATTCTTGCCAGTTGTTAGTGACATTCTACGAGGAGGTTAGGTATTTTTCAGTTCTTGAAGAACAATGGTGGATTATTTTTATATTACCAACAACGGAATCCCTATAATTGACTTTTGTTTTCTATAGTGATTATATCCTTAACAATAGTGTTTTACTTAAACATTATTTTTTATTTTTTCTGTATAGCCATAACATTCAGCCAGCGCAAAACTTTCGCACCTCACAATAATCCCAATTAACTCCTCGGATGTTTATGGCGGTCGTTTCGCACTTGACCGTTTCATCCTCGTAGCGCTCTCTATGGTTAAGGGAACAATTTACGAGCTTAGGGAGTTTAGCAGGCGATTATTGTGCGAATAATAGCTGTGTTCACAATACCTCCTGGCAGTTTTATTAACGGAGGAGATATGTTTATTCGTGCTAATGGCCACCGGGAACTGAGGACTTAAACTAGGAATAGACAGACTAGTATGCCTGTCGGGTACCCGTCGGATGACATCTGTAGTTCTATATACATTTAACATTTATCTTACCCAAAAATAAAACTTGACAGCTGTCTAATCTGCCCGGAAGGTATCTGCTGGGTACCCGACAGGCGGTTTTTTGAAGTTTTTTCATCACACTGAATGCCCGGCGGGTAGATCTGACTGGCAAGTATACGTGTACACAACAATCAAAGATATTTAAATTAACAGTAGGTACTTATCTAAACATCTGTAATAACGAGAAAGAATCTTCTGGACGTCCGCCAGAAACGAGCTTCACACAGTAGAAACTGGAAATAATAAACTAATAATATGACGCGTTCATAAATTACTTCCACAGAAATAACAATGAAAGATACTTTCAAACAAATGAATGCCGCGAAATTTTCTTTAAAAAAAACAAAGTGTCATTCTATTTAGGCACATTACACATGAGCTCTTGCGGTGAAAATTTTGTAATAAAAATTATTTTAAGATATTTATTGGTGTCACAACCGTAGTCAGCTGTTCGTTGTTACTTGTCAATATTATGAACATTCCAAAAATATATTGGTAAACAAAATCTGAATGAACAATAAAAATCAAGTAAGTGTACCACTTCGTACCCAATAAATTAAATCTGGACTGTTTACATTTGACAACTATAATTAATTAAACTAAAAACGTTAAGTTGAGTGGACCATCATTTTAAATACCTACAGAAGAAACTAGATAAAGAAATGAAACTCTGTGTAATTTGTAAAACAAAACAATATGTTTTCAACAAACAAGCGGACCATTAAAATCTTTGTGAATTCGTGAAAAAAAATAACACTGCGTAATAAAAAATAAACGGCTCACGTCAAATAAATTCATTGAAATGTCCAGTCATTCACGAAAGTCGGTCTCGATGGTACACAGATAGTTTTGACGCGGGGCTGTAAAAAATAATAATATCCTGTTTTATGAGCGTCCACTACATTTTTGCGGACGACCAGCGTCCGTCTTACTCCGTGCTTTCCATTCACTAACATTCGTTCAATCAGTTCAATGGTATCGCCTGCGTCTTCGGGTTTGTTTATCACCTAAAGCTCCCAAAGCAACGAAAAAAGGGGTATTATTAAATCCCGGAGCAAATGATATTTAAGCTTGGACTACTTTTCTTCACTCCTATTTTATGGCATATGGTTCTTAGCTTTTTGTCGATAACGCCTCAATTTCAGATACAATATTCGGATGGTCTAAAGAGCATCCTTCGAATGGTCTATTTAAAATGAATTGGGATGAACTATAGTCCATTCGTTATAGCATTAGACAGAAGTTAAAAAAGGTTATTTTAATGTCCACTTTGTAACAAAAGTACAATTATTTGTTACAGTTACGAGTGACGTCGAATTTATTATTATCTATTTATATACCAGCTTGTTACACCTAACTGTAATAATTTTAATTATTTATCTTATGAAATCAATTGCCTTTCATTTAAATAATATCATTTCAGTCCAATTTAAAATTAGTGTCGATGTTAAAAACCTAAAAGAAGCAGCGGTGAACAATACCGGGAACGTTTTTCGTTCCACTATAATCCTAACAAATCTAAAATGTTACCTTCTCCGTTCGGAGGTAATGACAGCAGGGTATTTATATTTTTGTCGGATTATGTTGTCTATGAAATTGACGTAAATAATGTGCTGTCAGTGTTTGTCATTGAGTCATTCACCTTCATTTTTATTTCAAGTATTTAGCATTGTTTTATGTTAACACAATTTTAATGTAACCACTTTAAATAAAAGTTTGCATCCCTGCTTCTACGAGCCTCTTATTTCTAATGTTTTAGTGAATGGAGTATAGACTAACTCAATTCCAATTTAATCAGCAGTGCACCTGCGCCAAGACAAGACTTATGTCACTCATTATGTCGCAGCAAGTCACTCTCTCGCTCTCTCTCTTGCTTAATACATAGGGGAGAATGAGACAAAGTCGATTTATCTCGTGTTATGTTTTGTCTCGGCAGGGCTACCAGTGCATAATAATACGTGACAAGTATTATCTTGGCTTCGTCTACGAGCGTTTCTACAAATTGCCATGCTTAAATGTATGGAAATGACATTACAAGTCGATAAGTAGATAACTTGGCTTATGTCATTTCCATACATGAAGCGTAGCGTTTTGTAGAAACGCTCGTAGACGAAGCCACTTAGCTAGGGGCTGCACTGGTAGTATAGCCGATGGTGACAAGAAAAATGCGAAACGTACGTAATAAGTGAGAAAGCGACGGGGTGCGTCATAATGCGCGACAAAAGTCGTGTCTTGTCGCGAGCCTTAAGCGCTGAGTTCCTAGGAATCATATAACGGCCGCACTATTGGCTATGTCAAAAATGGTGTCCAAACCGGTCTCTAGGCAACCGCGACATAGTTTACATAGCCAATGTTCTAATGCGGTCGTTATATGACGGCACCGTTCTGGAGGAACCCAGCGCTTTAGCCCTGCTGGGGTTGTTTTCACTCGCTGTAAATTCATTTTAATAATTCATTTCATGTATAAACACACGCCTGTGTGAGTCCATCGTCGAACAGCGTGTGGCATATTGTGCCGTATTACGCAACGTGAACCATATACGTGAACCGTGAACGTGATATACGGTGTGTTGAAGATGTTATAATTTGTGGACTCGGCCGCGGCTCCATCGTATTGTGAAAATGTTCGGAATTTTTATTTGATTTACGTTTTTTTGTTTTAAGAATGAACTGTACGGTTTCTGACGACATTACGATGATAGAGTGTGTGCTTTCTTGGCTCTGAATCGCAAAATGTGAACTCATAAATTAGATGGGCATGACTGAGTGATTTCATAAGTTCCTACCCATTATTTATGTTTGTTGATAAGGTATTTTTAACTTATTGCGTTGTCGCAATATTGGGCAAACGCATTTTTTTTGCAGACATTTATTGTACCGCCTAACATTGCAACCACGCACACATATATTCAGAAAAAAATCCACACACGTGTCAACACTCACAATTCGACAATCAACTTACTGAGGAGCTAGACAAGTGGCTGACGTCTACAAGCGTTCCTTCAAATCGCCACGCTTCATGTATGGAAATGACATAAGTCACGTGATCTACATAGCAACGCTTGACATTTCCTTAAATTGTGAAGTCTATTCTTCTATTATATTCGATTAGCCTTCATGCCACTTGTCTAGGTGGCCAAGTATTTGATGCGTATTAATAAGTAAATATCCTGGGACATTCACACACGGCACCAGCTAACCCCAAACTAAGCCGCCCGCGCTAAGAAGATGAGCCGTATATGCAAAAGGCATGTTTTCAAAATTATTTTCTAAGAACGACTGAGTCATACTGTTTCCGTGGACTCCGTTTGATAGTTGATACTATTTTCGACAGTCAATTATCTTCCCTTTCATCGTAATGTCTATGGGCAAAAGCTACTTCACGCCATAGCCAAGCTCGACATGTTTCCTTCATCCCAAAAAACTAAAGTTTAAAAATAGAACACAGTACAACAACTAGTTCTTTCTTTTTTTTACACGCGATGCCGCTTAGATTTTATAGTTGTAGTTATGTGTGTATGAATTCCGAGTGCATGCCAGTTGTCAGGGCGGGCGGGCGCTGGGCGGAAACAGCTGGAACTTGGGGCGGGCGGTAATACCCGCACATCGCCGCCGACTCTGTAAAGTGCTCAGCAAAAATCCCCACCGCTGCACAGTATGAAATTTGACCCGAAAATCGGACACCCCTTTTTTATATTCTTAATCGAAAGTATACGCTGTTTTGAATGCTAGAGTAGAACTCCCAAACCCCAATTCATTTTAGAACCGGAGTTATGACTTTTTCTATGGTTTTTAGAAAAAACCTTAAGAAATGTTATAACTTTCTATGTAAGCAAAGTTTTTATGTTTCAAATATATGTTATAGAACCAACTAAATGTTATTTTTGGAATCATATAATTTATTTCTATGTGAACTATGAAGAAAATTATGTAATTTTTTCAGTAATTTTGAAATTATTTTTTTGCGCAAGTTTCTTTAGGCATTAGCACTTTATTTTCACACACAGTATTCATTAGTGTTATGTTAACCTGCCTGTAAAATATCAGTTGCGTAACACGCAGGAATTCGGAGTTATTGAATTTTAACTTATTTTGGTGAACTCGAATACCATAGAAATGACTGAAAACCATAGAAACCTCATATCTTCGAAGTCCTGATAGATTTACATATGATTTTTTTTACAACTAATAATACAGTTAGGAAGAATGTTTTAGGTGAATATAAAGTGCTACTCGCTAATAGTTTGAGAGAAAAAAAATAAAAGGTGAAAATCACAAAAATAAGCGTATTAATTTTGCTGGTATCGCTAAATATATTTTATTTAGCTTATTAAATGCTCTGTATATAATGCCACTTTGCCTTATAAATAAATTTATAAATATGTTACGCATCTCTTTTATTTTAGCGTTTTTCTTAAATTTCAGCATTTTCTTTAAAAAATTATTACTCGTGTTCTAAACTGAATTGACTTCTAGGAGTTCTACTCTAGCATTCAAAATAGCGTATACTTTCGATTAAGAATATAAAAAAGGGGTGTCCGATTTTCGGGTCAAATTTCATACTGTGCGCTGTTATAAATTCTACCGTGCGGTTTTACTCTTTCTCTTTGCCTGTAGTATATTTAATACATACTATCTATATTTCCCAGGGGCATTATTCTGTACACACATCAAAAAAAGTTTCAAGTCTGATATCATAATTTCTCGAATAACTTGGACGGAAATTTGAAAAAATAAAACGTTTTGGTGGCGGTTCCCGATTCAACTTAACTATAGCATCCATATACCGATACTACGGATAATCAATACGACAACGTTAAGTATCGAATATTTTTGTAACTAGACGATACTGTTACGTGGTACCGTGGTACCTACCTATAGAATACTGTATTAGAAGGAAGGATTCTAATTTCAAGTCCCATAATTTACGCTGATTACACATTTGGCAATTAAAATGATTTATTGGACATATTTGTGTCATATTGTTATATGGTGACTCGTGGTAGGTCCCTGGCGGTCTTCCAGATGTACTATTATTAGGTTATAGAATAATACTATGAAATAAATCATAGAGAATCAACCGATTTACGCGGTCCCATGCATCTTAACGCGAAATGATATTACGAGATACGGCTCTATGATTAAACTGATGCTTGATGTCCAAGCATTTGATTCATTTGTTTTCTGTAATGTTCTTTTGTTATTTTATTAACATTAAATTTGATTTTGTTTTTGTAACAGACGCAGATGCGGTAAAAATATCACTTGCGATCGTTTGTAACAAAAAATAAGTGTTTTTATTTTTAATTGCGTCAAGGAAAGTTCACAACATTAATACTCGACAATAATTCAGACATGTTGATGTTACGATGCACCCGCCTTTCACAAAGACATGTTAAAGTATGACGTCAGAGTAATATTTATAATGATCACTCTTGACACAGCTTACGTCCGACATTTGGGTTCTTTGATCCCCAATCCGTGTATCCGAATATTCGAAATTCCGAACATCGATGATCACTGGTTCAAAATTCTAAATTCAAAATTTAAAGGATACATTTCAGGATATAAAACGTAGGAGTGAGTCGGGGATATAGAAAGCGAAGGCAAGAGAGATGACGGAGTAAAGTGAGAGCAAGTGATGAACGGATAATGAGTGCGAGAGGGATATAAAAAGATGACGGAACTTTTATTTGAACAATTAGGACGACCCTAAAAGATATTAATCCTACTATAATGCCAGAACCTTATGAAATAAATAAATTACGATTTACGACAGATTCATCAATTTACAATAATATCTTACTACTAAAATCGTCTAAAACACGCCTTAAATAATATTAAGAGCTGTAGATTCAGCTCTCAATTTGTCGCCATTCAAAACGTGGCGACTATAAAACATCCACGAAGAAATATATATCCCGGCTTTCGCACAAATTGCTCCCTATGGGACACGTGTTGCTTGCCCGCGACGAATTCAAATAAAGTGAGCTTATGAGGACATGATCGTTGGAAGATTAGGTAGCCTAGTACACTAAGGGCCTGTTTTAGAATCGTCGGATAACTTTTATCCACCAAATAAATATGACGTTTTGACAGTTCTTTCATAGAATATATGTCAAAAACGCCATTTATATTTGGGGATAAGATTTGTTTGACGATACTGAAACAGGCCTTAATTATACCTACTTATTAGGTAGGTACCTACCTAGCAATACTTACCTATATTAAAAAGAGGTACAGTTTGTATTAAACTTAAAAAACAGCTACAAACATAGATTAATTTTGGTTTCCGCGAAAGCGCGAGCGCGAACTTTTATAAATCTATGGCTAATTTCTATGCCGTCGCCCAGCAGTGAAAACCTAGAATATGTAAAACACGTTTACAAAAAGCATAATCATTATAAATAGGGCCTTATGATTTCCACACTAATAAAAATTAAATAATAAATACCATACAAATCAATGTACATAACATTACATTTTTTTAATGAGACTTACAAAGTTTTCACTGCTGGATGACGATTTAATATCTTCCATTTGCACCACGTTATTTTAAACTTAGATAAAAAGCCATTCTAAACTTTAAATACGTAGTTATCTACTTGATGAACAGCTAATGGTGATAGTTAGTTAATGGATAACCCCAGAGGATGTCTAATCTGAATTATTTAGGCGAGAAGTTCCATTAGCTTTAACTTTACGAGAGGACCTTGCTATCGGGAGGTCAGAAGTACAAACCGCGACTTGTTGAATTATTCATTGTGGACCTAGCCCTCTAAGGAGGTTTTATATTGAGTTTGGCAGAATTGAGATAAGAATATGAAGCTACATTTTATTTATGTAATTAAATCAGTAAATTCTTTTCATTCTTTTGTGTAGCCAACATAAAAATTCCAACGGAGCGCCAATGCGGGGTAACTGCGGCAGGGGTGCCAATTTCACGGTCCAATGGCGCGAAAGAACCGATTGGAAATCGCTGAGGAGTGATTATGATTAAACCATAGACGTTCGTATTCTATCTATCGTTTAAACTTTGCGTTGTAATGTGCCAGTGTTCACAAAATATAAAGTGTCACTGAATTTTTTATTGAAAATATTCCTTATTTAATATTCAGAATATGTTTTCACATCGGATCCTTCGCAGACCTGTCAGCGGGAAAATATTTATCAGTTTACGAAGTAAGAAATTGAACAAGCACACGTTGGTTTAAAAAATAGTTTCGAATATAAAATGTAGAGCGTATTGTGTAGAAGTTTTTTCATTGTTGTTTACATAACTTAAAAAGTAGACAAGGTTATATTTTAAAGTTTTTAAACTGATCAGCGATGAGCAGTTTCAAGTTTCGGGAGCATTTAAAACCGATATAGATTCTTTCAACTTATTATAATTGTACATTACCGTCCCTGGTGGTAACAGGCCAGTCACGATAGCAAGATCACAAGCAGGGAAACGAATAATTGAAAACAATTTTCTTATTTTTTCAGCGGCTTCCAGTGATCATTATTTGTGGTCCATTATACAGAAACGCGCAGATTTTTTCGTATAAAACCAAAACCTTCGAAATCAAATAAACTTGTCCGAATGTTGTACTCAGTTTTAATAAGTTTGGTAGTTTAGAACCACTGTCCAGTTTAAACAACGTAATCACAAAAAGCCAGCAGTCCATTGTGAAGTATCGCGGTTCCTCGCTATTCAGCTGCGAGGCGCGATCGTCGCGATACTATCGCGGCGACACGTCGCTCCATCCGGCGTGTCGCGCGCGGTCAAAAGACGACGCCCAGTTGTTCACTTGTTCTGTGGGGCGATAGGCGCTGTTGTCTTTAAGCATAGAATAAGGAATTACTGGAAAGCATAGCCCCGGCGAAGTTCTAACAACGAAGTCAAAAATAGCTTCTTTACAGGGGAGCTAAAAATCTAAATAAAATTATTGTTATCTTTGCGTAGTGTTACAAATTTTCAAATAACGCATCATTATTGGTTTGTCTGGTTTCTGATTAATTAAAACGATCCGTGGCATCATACTCAATCCAATAGCATTAAAATATCCGAAAATAGGCAAGGAATATGTCGGGCGTGTGTGAATACGTGTGCAAACTCAACCAAAAACACTCAATGGAAAGAGGCCATTAGGGGAAAAAAATACAAAAAGCGCTGTTAAGTTGTGTGAAAAAAGTCGGCTCAAAGTATTATTGCCTGCAGAAAACGAAAAGAGAAGTCTTAGAAAAGTATGAAAACAAACGTCATAACTTTAACAACTAGTTCGAAAGCAAAGGCCGTTCTATGAATGTTTTTTTTTCTTTGTTATTACACCACACTGGTCTAATGTGGATTGGTGGCCTATTCTCCAGAATTTTGTCCGATCAGGTGGGTAATCCCGCTTTTTGGGCCCTTAAGACATACACCTCATACCTAAACGTAAATTGGATATAGCGAGAGAGAAACCAATTGTAAGGGCCCATAAAAAAAACTTAGCAAAACTTGGGCGATACAATAGATGAGCCCATACAAGCAAGTGTACTATTAATGGCCTCTGGAATTGATCCCGACAAGTTCCAAGGGAACTACAGTTTCACTGAAACTACAGCTTCACTGAAATTACTTCAATCAGTCGTGAAATTAATACTGGCCCGAAGTGCCCGGCGTACTAATTAATTGCGTAGAGGGTAGTAGGGAATTTTGGCCACTTTATTTAATTGATTGGTATTGGTCCTGAATGAAGCATTGTTAGCGCCGCCATACACGGACTGCTTGTCGACAGCTCTAGAGCAGTTGGTTGCAGTCGACCGCATCGACCGCCCGCCGACTGCTTGACGCTACACGGACCGCTCATGCATTCGACGGGCGGTCGATGCGGTCGACTGCAACCAACGGCTCTAGAGCTGTCGACAAGCAGTCCGTGTATGGCGGCGCTTAGGGAATTTAACAGCACTCTACAAGTATTAATACACAAATACTTTTTTTATTTTATGTCACTAAAGTGGCTAGCAAGCGTACGGCCTGCTTGATGTGAAGCTGTTAATATAGCCTATATAGATGCTTGCAACACCAAAGGCATTGCTCGCCCGTTGCCGACCTGAAGGAGAGTGGGACAGAGAGAGGGGAAGGGGGTTTGCTCTTCCGGCTCTCACTCATCCTACGTAACGCAGCTGTAATAGCTACTTTACGCCGATCTTCTGTGAAAGGGCGGTACTACCCCTGTCAAGCCAGCCCATATATATGAGCTGCAGTCGATTGGCTACAGCTTGGCTCCCACCAAGCAATCAATAAAATATGCCAATGGAACGAATACAAAATTACATTTAACTTACCTTAGCTACGGAGTCTACTGGGTGCACTCGAAATCGTGGGAAATATTTTAAACTATGACTCTACATATGATTCAGAATATTTTGGGCATACAGATGGAGTGCATAGAACACGAAAGTGAGGCCACCAAAGCAAATACAAAACAAAAAAGCGAATACAATCTCGCCTTATAACTACACAACTTTACACGCACACTGATGTATGTGCCCCTAGTGCCGCTCCTAGTTGTCACGCACACATAAAATGCTACCCGGCTTCACATCGTTTATTGCCAAGACTACATCTGCCTACATCTATTAATCTGTGACTTTGGGAAAATAAATAAAAAAATCTATTGATAAAAAATATTGCTCGAATAAGCAAATAAGCAAACCATTTAACTGTTATACCTTACCTGGGAAATATTTTTTTATCAATTGATTTGTTGATTAATATTTCCTAAATATTCTGAATCATGTGTAGAATCACCGTTTAAAATATTGCCCACGATTTCGATTACACCCAGTATAAATGTCACATAGAACCATGGACCAATTACTAAGGGGACTGGCCCTAAGCAACTCGGCCGAGTGGTCGGCCTAGTACTAACATCGACATAAAAAAAAAGCGAGTAGTTCAACTATTTACCGGTAGATAGAACAATGAAAATGAAAAAACAATGACCACGTTTTTTTTCATACATATATCTAATAAGGGCACCTCTTTCTTTAGTCTTTACTCTGTGCATAGAACATTGAAGTGACATTTAAATAACATCAAAGTGGGTGCTACAAGTTTATTGTCTACCTGTGGCATCGAGCTGATAACATATTTCAACTGTTTTTATATTATATCGATTTTATGGGCGAGTTATGGAAAGGGGTTTCAAAATACAAATGAATATTGCCAGACAAACACACCAACTGTATGGTCCTAAACAAAACAACGCTTGTACTATGGCTACCATACAATGGACTGGGGGCGATCCCAGTGACACCCAGACCAGATCAGATGAAACGGCCGTTTCCGAAATTTGCCTCTGGCGGGAATCGAACCCGCAACCACCCGATGCAGCGAGCCGAGCGGCCTACGTTCGAACCACTGCGCCAGGCGGTCGTCAAATACCAACCTTAAAATAGAAATCCAAGATCAAAGCTAAATAGTCTCTGGTTCAAAGGTAGATTTCGCTGAACGCGGCAGACAGCAGACGTCAGTCGGTCTAAAAGTGCGATTCCGAGCCACGCGGCAGTCGGCAACGTCACTCAATCCTATACAAATTGTCACGATGACACGTGCCGCGACGGCACGAGCGACGGCATTCAATTTCTATGAGATCGAGTGACGTCTGCCGTCTGCCGCGTTGCTCGGAATCGCACTTTATATTGTAATGCCGTCTGCCGTCGCGGCATATGCTATCGCCACAATTTGTATGAGACCGACTGACGTCTGCTGTCTGCCGCGTTCAGCGAAATCGTACCTCAAGGTCTCAAACACACGAGCGGCACTTGCCGTCGACTGAGTCAACGGCCGTCGACACTAGCCGTCGTCGGGTCGTCGGCGGCTGCTCCTGACGTTGTTCGGCAGTCGCTGTCGATATGTCGACGACCAGCGCCGACCAGTGTCACCCCCAACGACTACAGTTGGCTCTATCGACGGCAAGTGTCTCTCGTGTAATTGCGGCCTAAATTCGAGTCGTCCCAGGCTGTGGCTTCCGAATCCCACGCACAAACAGGCGCCACAGATTATAAATATTCATACAAGCCTGCCCCCGATTATTCTGCGTTCACACTGATTAATATTTATGATTGAATAAACATTAGAATATGTGCTACCGAATACGAAGGGATTTAAATTTGAAGAGTTTTAGGTATTTGTTAAGCCTTTCGGGCTTATGGTGGACTAGAAACATCCAATTTACTGGCTACGTTGTTTAGTTTGTTTGTTTGTCAGATTCTTTATTTGAACTAATTCTAGAATAAACTATTCGTATTGTAATGTCTACTTAATTGTAATGTATGGGAGATGACACATCTAGCGACGGACTGGCGACGTCGCCAGTCGATACAAATTGTTTGGATACGTGGCTGGCGACGTCGCCTGGCGTCCCGGTGTGTTATGGTTCTAAGTAGATAAGCATATTACTTTACTCCTTCCAAACAGTGAGGTCATATTTTCGGTCGCATGAGTACCGGATACCTCGAAATTTCATTTATTTAGGCATATGATAATGTAATTTTCCCTAATGTTTCGGGGTACGTATGTAATATAACTAAGGTTCAATATTGCGGTGTTTTGAACTAAGCTTGTATACGAATTAATACTAACCATTCCATGTATATCGAAAGATGGTTAAAAATCGTTTGCCTACCTGCATTGAGTTACTAACGGCCGAATACTCAAAGGCTACTTAAATATTTAAGTCCCACTTAGCAGTTTGAGACGTCGTTAACTGTCATTTTTTGTATGGCGCGTCAAAGTTAAGCAGCTCTCAAATTTAAGTTGCGTACGAGTATTCGGCCGTTAGGCCCGTATTCATAAATAGACCTCAAGATTGAGATCTAACTTGAGATGCTGTTTTTGACAGATGTTTCATACATTAAACGTCAAAACTGCATCTTAAGATTGATCTCAATTTTGAGATGCATTTATTAATACGGGCCTACGGTACCTTTTTAAGGTTGTTTTTTTTTATTATTATTAAAAATGGGCTTGCTCTTGACCTCAGTCTTGCCGTAGGGGCAGAGATGAGGTCGACGGTGGAGCGAGCGCACCCAGAAGATGCCTGTTCACCCTGCTTTTAAAGAGATTTGGGTTGTACGCACCCGGAAAAACAGACGCAGGCAGGGAGTTCCACTCCTTGGCTGTGCGCATTATAAATGATGATTTGTAGCGTGGTGGATGGTTGTTTAGGGTTGAGTGAAAACTTAAGAAGTTAATTCTCGCATTTTTCAATCAAATCCTCAATTCCTCGTTTCATTCGCTAGACGCAGGTGGATTATAGCCGGTCTAATTGAAGTAATGCCGTTGGAAGCAATTCAATTCCAATGCTCATCCGATAAAATGACAATTGAATACGAGCTTGGATATTAATAGAGCTTCTGGCTTTATATTAATTGAAACTATTTTAATTCCTTTTACACTGGTTCTAGACGAAATGATTTGAGTAAAGTTAGGTAGACTTTTAGTACAAAAATATACCATCACGCGTGTATTTTCGTAGAAGCAGTGGTGCGCTCAGCGTTTTGCTAACCATTTTTTTTTTGTTATTAGTCCTTCAGTTAGCTAAAGGTTTTTTAACAAAAAAATAATATTTATCGGCTGCATCTACACCAGGGCATGCCGCGCCCAACCACTCAGTTTTGACGTCGGAGCGCATAGACCCTGATGTCATAACATGAGTGCTCGGGCGAGGCGTGCTAGGCATCTGGACGCGCCAATTGCATCGCGCTATAGAATCAACATGTTTCTGAATCTTCCGAGTAGGTACGTAGGGAATATTTCGGAAAACTGGGATTGTTAAGGCCCCGCTTCCCGGCAGAGCGTTTTCGCCGTCTGGATTGGTCGAGAGCACACTAACCCCGCCCACTTTTTTTGCGAAAATATCGAAAATCATTAATTTTGACGTGAAAAACTATTGCATCACCAAGATCGAACTTAATTTTTTTAGGTATTATCTTTCTCCATCTTTTGGTGAAAAAAAAAATAGAAATTCCGAGCCGAGAAGATACAAATTTAAATTTGAAAACTGCTACATTTTGGTTTTTTTTTTCAGATAGTAAATGAGCATGTAGCTCTTTTTCTTGCTTAAAATTTAAAGATGAGGGTTCTATAAAAAGGGTGACATTTTTTTTCAAAAAATTTACTCCACTCGTCTAAGAGGAGATAGCCTCCCATGCCTCGTTAGGTGCTACAGTCTTAAGCGTCTCGTTCAAACTTCCATGTTTCTCCTTAATCATAATAAATGTAATCAAAATCCTAGATCTGATTAGTACATCAATAAAGCTTAATATGGATATAGCAGCATACAGGATGAACATTAATTGGAGTAATACCATTAAAAGCTCTCGCGTGATAATTGAATCCAGGGCGGGCGTTACTTGTCGATAATATCCATTAACACGGGGCGAGTTTCAATCCTATATTCCTAAACATTATGTCATACATATGCGCCGAGTCGCTTAGCCATTGAACTGCCACTGTAGCATTTTTCTATTGTCAAAATCAACCGACCAACCAGAGGGTCGATTACAATAGCAAAATGCTAAACTAAACTAGAATTAGACTAGCCTTAAACTTGACATTCTTTAGGTCATCGCTAATGATTATTTAAATTTAGAAATTACTAAAGCGAAGGCTAGCCGTAAAGTATATACTGTGATCCGTCAGTATGGTAAATAATGATGGATGTCATTCCATCGACGCAGGCTACACGTTCAGTATTTATTCCGTCCGCGTCAGTATCATGACGTAGTTCGTACAGTGCAGACGTCAAATGAAACACGAAAGCTTGTATGGATATTACCTTAGTGCTTGGTTTAATCCGCAATCTCAGAAGACATGTCCACTCTATTGCTTTCGCGGCGTATTTACCACAAACTGTCATTTTGGAATTGAAATTCGTGGTAAATACTATCATCCATCAGTACACTAGCCTACACGATCGGTTTGGATCACGGTTTTTGGTAAATAATAACGGACCACAGTATTTACTTTACGTCTAGCCTTCGGCTTAGCGTTCTTGTTACTTGATTACTTAGCATTTTTATGTGCAAAGTTTTCCGTAAAATCATGCGTCAATCTGACGACTGCTTGGCGCAGTGATTCGAGCATAGGCCGCTCGCTCACTGTATCCAGTGATTGCGGATTCGATTCCCGACAGAGGCAAATTTCAAAAACGGCCTTTCCGTAGTTTGCCCTGGTCTGGATGTCACTGGGATCGCCCCCAGTCCTTTGTATGGTAGCCCATATTATATCTACAAAGTTAATCTCTACATACTCATCGCTATGTTACGTATACTGACGATATTTTCTTTTGTTACAGGGGTTTCGGAAAACAAGGATACCAGTGTCAAGGTAAGTCAAAGATCTCCAGATAATCTTCAGGAAATAATTTTGAGTGAAGCTCTGTACCGTTTCTTTCGGTGCCTCGAGGAGTTATCAGGAAACCTTTGTGCGTGAACTGTACAATTCTGTGGCAATCGCGAGCAAATTAGACATGACATGACTAATTTGCTCTTATATCGACCACTTATATCGACTATTGTATGTTGCATGACAATGCAATCGTCAAAAGTTGGTGGGAATCGGGGAAGACCAATAGGGGAAGACGGCCTTTGATTGGTACGTTCAAAATAGAGTTATGCTATTTGTAAACAGTCGTCTATGTAACCTATCTACCTCTTATTATATCATTGGTAAGGGCCACCGCAGACTTACTACCTTTAGCATCGGCGATCGGCGATTTTGATTTTCGGCGTTCGCGCTCGAAGAAACGCGACGCAGCATCGATACGTCACAAAATCCGGTCGCCGATGCTAAAAGTAGCAAGTCTGCGGAGGCCCTAATGTCTATATTTTCTGTGTCCAGTATGCAGCTTCGTCGTGCACAAGAGATGCCACGAGTATGTCACCTTCACCTGTCCAGGGGCCGACAAGGGAGCGGATTCCGACGTAAGTATTGTTTTAATATTTATGCAATCCTAGTACAATACAATTTTCTTGTGACAAATAGGTCACGTTATTGGACCAAGAATACGTCATCGGCTGTGGTGCGGTTAAAGGCGGAAACCCACCGCGGCGCACGGAGAGGCCACGCACACGGGCCACGCTTCGCTTTGCAAGAAAATGTGAGACGTTATTTCGTGCGTAGCCTCTCCGTGCGCCGCGGTGGACACGGTTACATTTTCTTGCAAAGCGAAGCTTGACCGACGTGCGTGGCTTCTCCGTGCGCCGCGGTGGGTTTCCGTATTTTTTGTATTGAAGATGTGAATCAATGACAATGCTGATCGTGACGTAGTGTTGGGCCATCGTGGGAAGAGACTATTTGGCGCAGCATATTCTTGTACCATGGTTAAAGGCATCCCCTTATTGCAATTTGGATTCAAGCCATAGTCCACTAAACTGACTGGGCCTCGAGTCTCTTAACAATTATCCATTGCAAAACCATTGGTCTCTAATATTATCTTCGTGAATTCTTCATTAGTAAATACTTATCGGATATTAAATACCAATGGTTTAAACAATTATAGAGAGGGACCCACCACTCACTCCCGGAATTGTCAACCTCCAAAATCATGAACCAAATGAATTGATCGATAATAGAAGAGGCCAACAAGACCTAACTCCCTGATTCATTTGGTTTATAATTTTGGAGGTTGACAATTCCGAGGGTGAGTGGTGGGTCCCTCTCTATAATTGTTTAACAATGGATTTCCCCATAGTTACGCCTGATTCCATCAATTATACCAATGGTTTTACAATGGACAATTGGTAAGAGACTCTAGGCCTTGGTGGATTGATGGACTTTGTCTTTCAAAACATAATTAGTGTCTCTCAGATATTAAGTTTTCCACAAGATCATAAGTGATGTGATCATAATCATATTTTATTTTAAATATAAACTTTATTTGTACCTAAATAATTAAACAGGTTTACAATTGAAACCTTATGTTATCATTTCTAATGAGGCCCATAAGTTAAACGTTATCATATCACGTGAAAACGTGATCATGTTGCATCAAAGGGCGCTTTCAATTACGGTAAGGGCTGCATTAGCGGGTATAAAGTAATTGCATCGTAACAGCTCGCGTGACGATACCGCACTTCGACAAGTATGTATGTAAGTATGTATGTACTGCACTCGAAGTAATGAGTTTGCTTTGTATGCATTTGTTTATTGAAAAGTGTTATTTTGGCGTAGGTTTATTTTAATATGACACTTAGGCCCGCCACATATATACGGAATTTCCGTACGGAATTCGGTATGGAAATATCGAAACGCGATACATCCATACATTTGGATGGATTCACTACGTTCGGAATCCCCGATTCGATATTTCGAAACGGAATTCCGTACGGAAAATTCCGTATGTAGGTATGTGGCGGGCTTTACCACCTATGGACTTCTAACCAGGGTTAAAATAAATAAATAATAATAATAAATCCATTTATTTCAGGCAAGTGTACCCATATTAAATTAAATTACAATCAAATTGAAAATGTATTGCAAAAGCAACTGAATAAATAAATAATATTATCAAATTGAAACAAAAATTAAACTTGTCAATGGACTTATCAATATTTTATGCTGGAATAAAAGATATCCAAAGGATATAATGAATACGTAGCAAATCCAACCACAGGCCACGTTAAATATCAGCTGAAATACTTACAACATCGACGTAAATAATACTTGATTACCTAACAACAGCGCCATATTGGTTTAATTGGCGGGAATGGGAATCCGCCATTTTGTTCCGCCTCAAATTGTTTACAATTAACGCAATTTGTTGTAACAATACCGCAATTAAAATGACTCTCCTAATGGCGGCTGAATTCCCATCGGGACATAGATTAATAATACAATAATAATAAAAATTAACTACAGAAGAAGCATAAGCATACAATTTTCGAAATTGTCTAAAAGAGGCAGTGTTCGAAACGTTTCGATAAGTTTAAAAAAAGAACATGACTGTGTCGTCTATAATAGTCCAGCCAGTCTTTAATCATTTATTTTTATTAGTTTTTAGACAAACGAGCCAATTAAATATGTTCCAACTCTCGAACGAAATGAATATGTAAATGAACGAAAATAAAGTTTTCCTACCACAATCACAGCCGCAAATTCAAACATTAGGATTCTAATGGCGTTTCAAAATTCTTGTTAGGCGCGAAGTAGATTCCAAACTGAAATAACCTAATGTAATTTCACAGTTAAACAACAGTTAAACGATCACGAGAGGGCTAATTACGTCGCTAAAAGATAACATTTTTATGTGTTTTCTGAGTACTTGGCTCTGTTTGTCAGAAAAGAATTAAGTGCTAATTAAAATTTGTTACAGCGTTGTCGAGGCTTTCGTCTCTTTAAAGAAAAACTAGACAGTATTTTATAGCTAAAAAGTATTTTAATAATTCCGAGAAATAGTTTTAATAAGCTTTGAAATATTTAAACGAAAAATATACATTTCTTACTACACTAATTATAATTTCTAATGAACTCTTATTAGTTTTGTTTATGAAATTTTGAAGTAGACTTCAAAAAATTGTAATTATGTAATAACATCGTAATAATTTTCTTCAGTAAAGAAACTAAATAACAAAATCAAACTTCGGACCCAGCCAACCGTTACATGACTTTATAACTAACATACATAACTTAACCAAGTTATAACTTAGTTACATGCAGATAACTTGAGTGAAGTTAACGAGACTGCCGTATTAATTAAACACACGTTAACTCTTGGTACCGCCGTATACTCCAAAACTTAACTTAAATTTAAAATATTATTATGTGTACCTAACATCTGTGATGTGGAAAACATCGTGAGGAAACCTACCTATCCCACGGGATTAGGTAATAGTCAGTTCCTGTATACACGGCGACAAGGTTCACCACTTGTCACGTTGGGTTCTGACTATCTGGTGAAACGTGGGCTTTGAGTTGGTTAATACCTCCACAATGTGGTGGTGTATGGCCACTCAAGTCTCTGACTACCCCCGAATGTGGATAAAAGTCGTTACATTTATGTGTACCTATATAAGGTCTTATTTTAATAATACACGCTATTTTGCATGGCACTTTTAAATGTTAAGAATGAGGTATCTACTTAAAAAACCTGATGGATTTCTTTGTAACAACTGATCTTTGATTAAATCACTCGCTAAGTAACAAACAGCTGTAACGACCAACAGAAAATTCAAATTCAAATAGTAAACCTCATCTCGAATAGAGTGTTGGTAAATTCGGCACTAAATCATCTAGAAAATATGTATTCGTAAGCTCTTTGTCAAAGCCTTTAAAACATCTTCCAATACTTAAATTAAAAGTTTTGTCTTTGACTATATTATCTGAATTTAATTTTCCGATATTTCCCAATACAGGGAACTGAAAACTCCATAAAGTTTTATACTTTTCTGTTGTAAGCCAGGAAATTTAAGACCTTTTCCTATTTTACATAATCCGGTCTTCGATATAAGCTCAAATTTAAGTAATTAAATGATCTAATTTGACCGAAACCACAAATGTTTACAAAATCCTTACAACTTTTTAATATTCCATAGATATTCCGTTGCTCGTTCGATTTCAATACAAATATTTTGCTATGATTAAGTCTAAGCGCCTTCGAGCTTAAACTGGTGAGAGCTGGTATTAAATTAGAGTTTGTTTGAGTAAAACATTTACATCGTGGACCAGTGAGTTATTGAGAGACACAGGACAGTGGCACAGGACCGGTCGTTGTGGAAAACCTTGGGGGAGGCCTATGTCCAACAGTGGACGTCTTTTGGCTCAAATTATGATGATGAAATTATGATGATGAATGAAAGATAGGAAACCCAGAATTAGACCGCACTTCCAGACATTAATTTACGCTGAATACCGAAACGCGATCTCAAATTTGAAAGCGAACTTGAAAATATTATTCCAGTACAAAAAGTCATTTCAGGAGTGTACTCAAATCAGCTACTTCCTTATCCGACATTTTTATAAGACATGTCGAAAGTACGCAGCTCTCAAATTTAACCTGCGTTTGAGAATTTGGCGATCAGACGATCGCATCTATATTTCAGTAAATTGCTTTTCGTGTTAGAAAAAAATTAGCAAAAGGATTCCTTTTCAAATGATCTGAGTATTGGATTATTCGTTAATAAGACGTCTATAACATCACCTGCAGGACACACGCACGAAGCACAACTTCAAAACTTCCACATACGCGTCCCCTACGTTCTGCGACCACTGCGGCTCGCTGCTGTACGGGCTCATCCATCAGGGGCTCAAGTGCCAAGGTACCTCCGGAGACATCGCCGAGCCAACACTAACCAACCGCTTGACCAACGCTTACGTGTGATTTAGTTCTCTTCTACATTTTCAGATCGGTGATGGCGCTATTCTGTTAATGCTTTGTAGACTTATATCCTTTATCTTTAGGTTCTCTTTCCTCTGAAGGTCCCTTACTGTTGCTTTAATTAATGTGTTTGTGTGCAAAGGCCGCCTACGCACCCCACAGATGGAACACGTGGACGTTCCTTGCGCCAACTTTTTGTGACCACTGCGGTACATTACTCCATGGTCTGGCGCACCAGGGATTTAAATGCGGAGGTATATACAATGATATAGACGAATGAACTAACAAGTGGGGAAACTAGTTCCTGGAAGCGAATGCTTAACAAATGAAACTAAATGCGTTTGCTACTAAAATATGTGTTGTCAGCACTCGATCATTGCGAATGGCAGGTACATAAATGAATTCCTATTTAGAAGCCTTTGCACGTAAAAAATGGTAATAGATGAATGAACTAACAAGTGGAGTAATTAGGTCAAATGAATGCTTAACAAAATGACAACTAAATGCGTTTGCTACTAAAATATATGTTGTCAGCACTTGATCATTGCAAATGCCATGGCAGGTATATAAATGAATTCCTGTTTCAACAAAAGTTTCTTTGCACGTAAACAAAGATTATAAATAGATGAATGAAGTAACTAGTGGGGAAACTAGTTCCTGGAAGCAAGTGCTTAACAAATGAAAACTAAATGTGTTTGATACTAAAATATATGTTGTCAGCACACGATAATTGCAAATGCCATGGCAGGTACTTAAATGAATTCCTGTCTAGAGAGAGATTCCTTTGCACTTTCCTGATTGCAAATTCTTACGACTATGTAAGTATTTCCCGTTTTGTGATGAGTTGTCCCTGCCCCTGTTCTACAGATCCAATTTCTCTTTACTTTTAAATTGAATTCCTTTATCCTTCTGTGTGTCATTTGTTCTTTGTAGATAAACTTTGTTTTCCGAGTTTGTTGCATGTCTTGCGACTGGAACTATTAGTTTGAAACTTTGTTCTATGTATTGTTTTCATCTCATTGCACGTTGATAGTTTAATGCTTGACGCTTACATCGGAGCTTTTTCATATGCAGGTTTATTTTAGCTCCTGTTAGTCATTCATAACTCTAGGAAACTTTAAACTACCTTAACTGCGAGGAACTTCAAGGAACCATTAACAATGGTTTATTAACGCCTGAAAACTGAATTAGCTAGTGTGTTAACAATTTGTTGTAAAAGTTGATCTGATATAGTGAGTTGTTTCGAAAACAGTAAGTGAGTATATGCATGCAATTGTGCATATGAATAGGCACGATTTTCATCGCTGTTCAAATATTGTTATTTGCGTCAACTGGTGCATGGTAATGCGGTAATGTATTGCATATTTCATGAATCAATCACATCATTGTCTCAGGAAGACACACGTTGCATAGTCCAAGTGATATTTATAATAGCCTTGTTAATCATGTTAGTTAGTAGATAATATGCTTTAATAATAATAATAATAATAATAATAAAGCCTTTATTTTCCCAATTCTTTACATGCAAAATTTCTTAATTGATTATAATAATAATTGATAAATACATAATTTAATAGATTCCCTAAATCAATAAAGTTCATAAGTTAATAAATTCAATAAATTTCATAAATTAATAGATTCAACAAATTTCATAAATTAATACAAATCATAAATAATAATAAATAATATTTTATATTTCATTGGGGTACCCATGTTTGGGTGTAGGCCTATAATATGCTTTATGTCATGTTTATTACATGACAAATTCCCCCGACATTAACTTCTGGAAGATATCTCAAGATATTTTTCAGTTCTATCTTTTTACGAGCCTTTATATTTTTATGGCAGCCAATTTAGATGTTTTCGAACGAGAAGGAATTACTTGGGTACTCCAACGAAGTTCCTTAGATATTTTCCTTGAAAAATAACCCATTATTTTCTAACATATATTTGCTCCCAATTTTATTTAAAAGCGTCGGTTGTTCAGTATTTTAATGATATTGATTAATTTTATATTATTAATAAAGAGTGCTCATTTACCTTTTATTAAAACCAACGAAGGGCACACTCAAGGGAGTTACCATGAAAATTAATCTTTGTCAATTTTCATCGGTAATTGGAAAGTACCATCTTCGCATCATGCTGTTTTAATAATTACGACTCAGGCGTCGTGCATTTACGATGTAAAAATTAATGAAGCAGGAGTAAAATCACGTCTTTAATGTTCAATTTCCTGCTTCGCTGCTGTGTATTTGCATGTTTAATAATGTTCTATTTTTCATATCTACGTAAGTATTAAATTTTATTTTATTTTTGCGCTACAACGTATACTAAAAATGGTTTTATAGTATAACCCTTTGAATAGTATCAGATGCTTACAGATTTTCAATAGAAAGAGGCTGTCAAAATCTTCTTCGTTTCAAATAACTTAAGACATAAATGTCAGATTTATCCCAAGGGAATAATACTCTAAGGCCCGCCACATAGATACGGAATTCCGTTTCGAAATATCGAATCGGGGTTTCCGAACGCGATACGTCCATATTTGGACGGATTTACTGCGTATGTATGTGGCGGGCCTTATAAAAAAATGCCCTTTAAAATGTTTCCAAATTAAAAATGAATAGAGCCTGCCTAATATTCTAACTTCTATCTAAATCTAACTTTTAGATACAAAGCTGTGCTTGATAGTAAATTTTAAGTCCCGCGTAGATATTCTCAAATAGCATTCGCGGGCCGAGCTGACGCATACATACATAACTGGGCCCATGCGGATTGGCAACTGCGGGCCAAGTTAGTGAATAATCAAACCTAATTTCGGCCACACACCTAACGATATAATTGCGCAAGTCTAGACTAGCACAAGTAATAATGGAACGTGTGTTGTAAAATATTGAGAAATTATTGTGCAATTATATCGTTAGGTGTGTGGCCGGCATTAAAGCACTGACATTTACTTTGGAAGCAGCTTAAAAACCCCAAACTTTCAATAGTACCTAAATATTTCCTGCTGCAGTAGATATAATTATATGGTAAAAGTAGCTTAAAATCTGATAAACAACAAGTTAAGCGTCCATTAACATGGTTGGTATGTCCAGCATGCGACATGAACGTGCACAAGCGGTGCGAGGAGTCGGTGCCGAACCTGTGCGGCTGCGACCACACCGAGCGGCGCGGGCGCATACTGCTCACCGTCACGTGCCAGGGGAATAAGCTCACCGTCGAAGGTAATACAATACTCGAGTTACAATTACATGACTTACTAGTTTTACTTTTACTTCGTATCGTATGATTAGTGGCCACCCTGGGCCATAAGTCGCTTAGCCATTGTGGCGCCACTGTGGCATCGACCCTCTGATTGGTCGGTGGATTTTGACCGACCAATCAGAGGCCGATAAGCCGGTCGGCCGACCAATCAGAGGGTCGATCACTATAGCAGCTCATTGGCAATGGCTATTAGCGAGTTGGGGTGTAAGGCTCTGACATGGCTCAACGACTGCTAGATGACAACAAGCGGGACCGGCTTTTTACGTGCCCTCCGAAGAACGGAGACGCTCTATTCGAAATTACACTAAATATGGAGGAATTATAGTTATGAAAAGTGATGATGATGAAAGCATACAGCTAGCCTACGCGGCCAAGCGTTACGCGGTAGCCGGCCTGAAATACTGAGCACGTAATGCTGTGTGGTGCAATGAGGTGGTGTGGTGACAAATACAAGCGAAACAATGAGTCGTGCAACCAATATTCAAAGATTTTCCTGATTTTAAAATAGTTTTCCATTAAAAAAAGTCTCATCGTTTACCTCAAGCCTGCCCCGCCCTAATAATATTTCTTCTAATTCCAGTGAGGCAGGGCCGCAACCTGATACCGATGGATCCGAACGGGCTCTCGGACCCGTACGTCAAGATGAAGCTCATCCCGGACTCTGACAACGTCAAGAAAAAAACCAAGACCATCCGAAGCACACTGAACCCCGTGTGGAATGAGACCCTGAGCTTCGATCTCAAGGCCGAGGACAAGGACCGGAGGCTGCTCATCGAGGTAACGAAAAGAGGCACTAAGAGGCACGGCAAAGGATTTTGTAAACGGAAATAGCTTCGAACATTGATGTTTATCGGCATTTAGATTATAAACGGAACGCACTGATGCTAGGACTTTAGCTTAGCTGCAGAAGCTAACGGTACTAGGTACCTACTCATAGATTTACTAGATCTATTGGGCTCCTATCCTCGCGACGCGACATCTATTCAGCAGCTGGTGGATATGACCATGGGCAAAAGACTAAGAGGACTTGGTCTAAGCAACTGGGCCTTATGACTCAACTAGGCCGCTGACGTTATCACAGTAGGCGTAGCTTAAGTCAGTGTGCTGTCGGCGTTCGTCCTGTGTACACGTCTTGCCAACGTTCGCATCCCAAATATAATTCTACTCGACACTATTTAGATGGCGATCCTTTGTACGTCCCTTTTACCATCCTACACTTAGTGACATCTAGTGCGAAAAAGTTAAACTACGTACTAACATAGAACGCAGCGAGTAGTTAACTATTGACCGGTAGATAGAAAATAAAAAAGTACCTAGGTGTTATCTAACACCCCTTCACCCGCGCAAGTGTCAAGCGTTGTTTCATAGGGAAATCTAATAAGAACAACTCCACTATCTATTTGCTTAGTGGGTATGACCACCACTTCTGAAAGCTACATTTAAGAGTGATCGACGCCGAGATTTGACGACCTACGAGAATCAAAGAATAACGAAAATGAGAAATAACGAAACTAACGAGTACTCCAAGTATTGCTGATCATTACCGCTACACAACGAACTCGTAAATTACCACAGACCAAGGCGAATGAGAAAAATAACCCCAAATTGAATGCTTTTCATTTGCACAAATTATCACTTTGATACGAAGCCCAAGTGAAAATTTCAAATGAAATTTACACTCGGCTCGGGAATTTATTCATTACGATCTTCATTTGCAAATCAATTTGTTGGGTAAACTATTTTATTTTTAAAAATAATTAAGGGCTCCAAGCTAATTACCATGGAATTGAAAACCAGTCGCCAATGCTAATTTGCTATCAGATGGCCTACAACATGTCGACCGACAACAATTTAGGATTTACGATGAAGAATTTCAATGGTTTTCAATAAAATTGGTTGGAGAACACATCCAATCTTTCTTAGGGCCGCCACAAACATACGGAATTCCGTTTCGGAATATCGAATCAGGATTCCGTAAGCTTATTACACATACGTTTATTTCCGTTCCGAATAATTCCGGACGCACAGACTACCATTCGGAATTCCGAAACAGAAAAAAATCTAACGGAACAATTTCTTACGTATGTGATACGTCCATACATTTGAATGGATTTGTGGACTTACTGCGTTCGGAATCCCGAAACGGAATTCCGACGTATGTGGCGGCCCTTATTCTTATAATGGAAAATGGTGCTCATTACGTTGTCTACAAAATAAGACTAAACTAAGTTGACACAATTAAAAGTATTTATGTCTTTCTCATACGTTACGATCATGAGAAGGAGGGTAATAGAGTTAGTTTCGTCATGTACTAACGTAAGCAACACCATATCAGTATTTGTAACTGCTTCCGTCATCTCTAGATATGGGACTGGGACCGCACCTCCCGCAACGACTTCATGGGGTCCCTTTCCTTCGGCATCTCGGAGCTGATGAAGGCTCCCGCGGACGGCTGGTTCAAACTCCTCACCCAAGAAGAAGGCGAGTTCTACAACGTACCAGTGCCCGAGGAAGGTACCGACCTGGCACAACTCAAGAACCAGATGAGGGCTACCAGTGTGGGAGCTCGCAGACCACCTCCTCCGCCTGATAGGGAAGTGCCGCATAACATGGCTGCGGCTGACGTGATCAGAGCATCGGACTTCCACTTTATTATGGTGCTTGGAAAGGGATCTTTCGGAAAGGTGCGTAATGGTCTTCTTTGACTGTGGTTTGCGTATCTTATAATCGTGTATGGCTTAGCCCAACCCATTTTACAGTAATACCACAGTAATACCATGTAATGATAATTCTACACTTACTTATATTAAACCATACGATTAAAAGTAAAGAGTGATGGAAAATTTACTATAGATTTTTCATCACTCATATTCCTTTATTACCGACCCGCCCCAGTTTTTCTGGACTTGGTACCTATTTATAAATAACATTAGAATATAATAGTCTAATATAGTCGTCGTGGTCGACCCAGGAAAAGATGGCGTGATGACCTCGACTGTTATCTGGATGGATGGAAGCGGCGTCTATAGAGACATGGGGGAGACCTTTGCCCAGCAGTGGGATCATGTAGGTTAAAAAGAAAATCGTCTTTGATCGCAGACCTATTCGTCGACTTTGTTTGAACCTTCCACAGGTTCTAAGGGTCCGTGGAACCAGATTTCTACAATTTCTACAGCATCGTCGATTAAAAATAACAAAAATCAGTCTCGGTCGACAAGCGTTGACATTTTGTAGGTGATGCTGGCGGAGCGCCGCGGGACTGATGAGCTGTACGCCATCAAGATCCTGAAGAAGGACATCATCATCCAGGACGACGACGTGGAGTGCACCATGGTGGAGAAGCGCGTGCTGGCCCTCAGCACCAAGCCGCCGTTCCTCGTGCAACTGCACTCCTGCTTCCAAACCATGGTGAGATTCATGATGGTTAAACTGTCAGAACTGTTAAGTGTCAAAGTCTGCCCACTTTTAAGCACGCCATATACATACAGAATTTCCGTACGAAATTCCCTTTCGGAATATCGAATCGGGGACTCAGAACGCAGTAAATCCATCCAAATGTATGGACGTTACGCGTTCGGAAACCTCGATTCGATATTTTGCAACGGAATTCCGTACGGAAATTCCTTATGTATGTGGCGGGCCTTAAGTGGCTCCGAATGAATGAATAAAATTCTTGGATTCCGAATGACGTTTTATATTATAGACCTGACTTACTCGAACATTAGGGTTCTGAAAACAGCACATTAAACTATTCCTTCACATCAATGAATTAAATACCTCTTGTTACAAAGAGATGAATATACATTGTAGCGTTATTAGCTACCCAATCATTGCCGTGTGCGTGCTTAGTGGACTTCGGTTAGGCCTTGGTCTCTTATTAAATGACATCGGCCGCTTACAGCGTCACGCGTACGCCGCGTCACAATGTTACTATAGTGGCGTTGGCGTGTGAAGGAGACCACAACAGTACATTTCTATAGTAAGCATTGTGACGCGGCGTACGCGTGACGCTGTAAGCGGCCGATGTCATTTAATAGGAAACCAAAAGCTTAGTTACCTTGCATTAATGTTGCCAAAATAAGCGCGGTAAGTCGCATCTGATGGTTTAATACATTTTTGTGGATGCCCACAATTTCTTTAAAATCATGGTAATAATGATTTGCAGGATCGTCTCTACTTCGTGATGGAGTACGTGAATGGTGGAGACCTGATGTTCCAGATCCAACAATGTGGAAAATTCAAAGAACCAGTTGCCGTGTAAGTATGACGTATGACTTTAATAAATGATCCCACTCCCATTTATCCCATATGATAACTGCTTAACATTAGGGGTCGAACGCTAGTTTTTTGTCATTTAAAAATATCTTGGCAATGGAGATCCGTAATGAATTTAGTTGAGACTGCAGATTTATAGAGCTAGGAAATCCATAACGTACAGTGCAAAAATGTTTGGTCTACGACAAAAATAGACGAAGCTGTGACCAAATTACTAGCGCAGTTCGCGCGCGGTTGTTGTGACGTCATCTGGATCACGCGCGCTTTATAATGAAAGGCGGCGCGGGCGGCGCGCGGGCCGGCGCGGGTACAGCGCGCCTTCAATCCGACGGTCACGTGTGACGTCACACGCACATGCCGCACATTACATAAAATGTGTTATAAAATTGCAAAGAATGGATCGATTTCGATGATTTCAAAATTATATTGATAAGACAGCTTAGTTTTAACTATAGTGTTGGTTATGAGTTGGTTTGTTCACCTAATATTGAGTTAACATTACAATATTTCAATCAATCTGGATAAGACTCTCATCTACTTGCTTTTCTTCGTTCGCAGTTTCTATGCAGCAGAGATTGCTATCGGTTTGTTCTTCCTTCACTCCCGCGGTATCGTGTACCGTGACCTGAAGCTTGACAATGTACTCCTCGACCAGGACGGACACATCAAGATAGCCGACTTCGGCATGTGCAAGGAGGGGATCACAGGTAACTATAGAATCTCGATGTACACTCAACAAATGAGAATCAAGAGCCATAATGAATGTCTAAGAAGTTTCCTTGGTAACAATCTATATCGCGCGAGTGGTCATGATTAAGTTTGGCGATTGTACCTATCTTGAAATCATAGTAGCCCTACTCTAACCCCTGGCCCATTTCAATGTTAAAGTCAAGTGTTTATGATAAAACCGTAAATCTACGCGCACGCGCAATATACTTATCGGTCTTCCTATTTTATTTAGTTCCACTCTTTATGTGTCTTCTACCGTAAATCAGCAGGCAGTAGGAATATACCCGTCTTATCCACTATTGACAAGCAATACTCGATAAATCAACCATCACATCCATAGAATTATTGGATTATCGGTCTCAGCATGGATTTTTCATTTGTTTGAACCTGTGGAGCAGACCACATCTGTGACGTCATCGATTAACATATCATTACTAGCAGAGCCTTAAGTCGCTTAGCCATTGTGGCGCCACTGTGGCATTTTGTTATAGTGATTGAGTCTTTGATGGGTCGGTTAATTCTGACCGACCAATCAGAGACCAATCAGGGGGTCGATCATTATAGCAGCTCAATGGCAATGGCTAAGGGACTTAGGACCCAGAACGGGTTACTTGATTAACGCGCCGGGTGCGAGTGCGCGGCATGATCGTTACCACTCACTTGCATACGGGCAGTGTCATAACCACAGAGTAAAGAGTAAAGAAAGAGGTGCCCTTATTAGATATTTGTATGAAACGTGGTCATTGTTTTTTCATTTTCATTTTACTATTTACCGGTAAATAGTTGAACTACTCGCTTCGTTTTATGTCGATGTTAGTACTAGGCCGACCACTCGGCCGACTTGCTTAGGGCCAGTCCCCTTAGTAACTGGTCCATGGTCATAACGCTCTTACCCTTTCCACAGGCGACAAAACAACTAAGACCTTCTGCGGAACCCCTGACTACATCGCGCCGGAGATCATCTTATACCAGCCGTACGGCAAGTCCGTTGATTGGTGGGCGTATGGCGTGCTGCTGTACGAGATGCTGGTTGGCCAGCCGCCGTTCGACGGAGAGGACGAGGAGGAACTGTTCGCGGCCATTACTGATAACAGCGTGTCCTATCCCAAGACTTTGAGCAAGGTTGGTAATACACGTCTTAAATGCATCTCAAAGTTGAGATCGATCTTAAGATACAGTTTTGACGGTTTGACGTTTCCAAGGTGGTAGAGCCAAGCTGTAGCCAATTGACTGCAGCTCATAAACGGGCTGGCTCGAACGGGGTAGTACCACCCTTTCACAGAAGATCCGTGTGACGTCACACGTGCCGGCCGCACATAATATAAAATGTGTTATAAAATCGCAACGGATGGACCGATTTCGTTGATTTCAAAATTATATTGATGAGAAAGCTTATAACACTATGTTGGTTGTTTGTTGGTGTTGTTGGTACACCACTGGAAACAAATACATAAACAAAATGACAAACAAATACAAAAAATAGTGTACAGTAGGTCTTATCTCTGATCTTGATCTCTTCCAGACAACCTTTGGATGGAAAGGATTTCGTGTTCTAAACAGGCTAGAAGTCAGCGATGTACCTACAAAAATAAAATATAAATAAATAAATTGGGAAACATATTACTTATACCTAAATACTAATAAAATACTTAAATACGTACATATTTAAGAACAGGGAAAATAGAAATAATACTAAAAATGCCCACCAAAAAGAATATTATGAAGCTAGATAGTAATGATGCCTGAGAAGTTTTTTAAAGATAGGCAAGGACTCAGCTCTTCTGATAGCTAGGGGTAAGCTATTCCACAGTCTGACAGCCTGAACTGTGAATGACTTGCTATAAAATGAAGAATGAGTGAGAAGAATGATGAATGAGGAAGAATGAGTTGGTTTCGAGTTGATTTGTCAACCTCGATCCTCATTGTGTTGGTTATTAGGAGGCGAAGGACTCGTGCAAGTCGTTCCTGATGAAGAACCCTCAGAAGCGGCTGGGGTGTGGGGCGCGGGGCGAGGAGGATGTTCGCACGCACCCCTTCTTCCGTCGCATCGACTGGGCGCGCATAGAGGCGCGCGACGTGCAGCCGCCCTTCAAGCCCAAGATCGTGAGTACTTACACTGTGCCCTTCCCCCACGGTGCAACTCCAAATACACTATTTATAAACTAAAATCACCATTACGTGCGTTTACGTGAACCGAGCGGTACTCCCGAGCAATCAGTTTTGACGTGTGACCATGTGGTCACATTCTGGCGCTAATCATAGTATTATTACGTGAAGCAAATACTATTTTGGCACCTCTAGGTCGCTTCCCCGAGCAGCCGCGCCTGAGCGATGAGATATGACGTTATGCCTACGTATTACATTGGCTGCTTCTACAAAAGACCAGCGGCACTACGCGCCCAAATATTGAGTTTTGACGGCATAACTAATGGTTCAAACGCGGCAGCTCGGGGCATTTGTACACAGATAATACCCTCAAACAAGAAGCTACTCAAAAAAAGCTTAGAATAGAAACTAATCCCACGCAATTCGACCTGCTGACCGCGCGAGACTATCTCGGTTGTATGTCATTGCATTAAAATGTTCTAATAATAAAATGTTTTCCCCAGAAACACCGCAAGGATGTGTCGAACTTCGACAAGCAGTTCACGCAAGAGAAGACCGAGCTGACGCCGACGGACAAGCTGTTCATGATGAACCTCGACCAGACCGAGTTCATGGGCTTCTCCTTCCTCAACCCCGAGTTCGTGCAGCACGTCTGAACGACACAGGTAACATGCCACCTTCTTCTGAACTTAGGCCCGCCGCATACATACGGGATTTTCCGTACGGAATTCCGTTTCGAAATATCGAATCGGAGATTCCGAACGCAGTAAATCCATCCACATGTATGGGTATCGCGTTCGGACACCACGATTCGATATTTCGAAACGGAATTCCGTATGTATGTGGCGGGCCTTAATAGTGCTTAGATAGTTTGTCAGTGTTGTATAACGTTCGTGAACATATAGTGGGAGAAAAGGAACAAAACTGGGTGTTGGCAACTGTTGTAAACATACCGACAAATGTTTTGCAGCATCGGCGTGTTACTTAGAGGCTATGCATACGTAGCAACTTAAGTTGCCGCAACTAGCAACTTAGTTGCCGAAACTATCAACCTTTTAATAGTTTTTTGGCAGTTACAGCCAACAATTGCCAGTTGCAGCAACAGTTGCCGCAATCGTTTCGCAATTGTTTTATATGAAAACAGTTAGTTGCGAGTTGCCCGTTGTCGCAAAAGTTGCCTGTGTGCATAGCCCCTTACTAAACAATTAAATACTGTTGATCTTTTTATGGTGTTTCAAAACCTACTTGGTACTTTAGTTATTCATTCCTCAATATTATTTTTTTAGAAGTCTTGGGATGTTATGTATGAAAAACACTAATCTTGTATTGTAATAACTGGTATTGTCTTTGCACCTCAGAATCCCAGAGAAAATAGGGCATAATAAAGCCCGCCACATACATACGGAATTTCCGTACGGATTTACCTTTCGAAATATCGAATCGGGGTTTCCGAACGCGATACGTTCATGCATTTGGATGGATTTACTGCGTTCGGAATCCCCGAATTCCGTTTGTATGTGGCGGGCCTAAGTGTACAGTTCCACAAACCTATGTGGCCCGGTGGCGAAAATGGGAACTAATATTTTGAATAAAGAAATGTCATATTTTGACAGTCTTGTTTTGACACTAGTGACGCTCCCGGTGGGCCAGAGAAGGTGGTGGGATTATACCTCGAAGGAAGTACGTGTTTAATTTAACACGTTCGATTTTTGAAAACACATTTCAGGGTTGAATCTGTCGTCATCACCGCGGCTGGCTCAGTGGTGGACCGACACGTCGGCTCCGGCACGAGCTCAAGCCACTCCATCTGTCGACTCTGTCACTCACACGACGCCGGTCGTTCGCTCTCTCACTCTCGACTGTTACGTTCCGATCATTGTATTGATTCTTGGGGAATATAATTAGGCTCTTCACGGGAACGCGTAGGAAGAAGTGTTTGCTCATTCCCTTAGTTTATTACTTTTTAATTTTAGTCAATGATATTCGTACCATCCAATACGACATGACTTTGTTCGATTATTCCGTTTTCATATCGATATTATTATATCGATATGCTACGTAATCGATTTTTTTTCGTATTTATATCATAATATCAATGTTAAAAACTCGTATTTCGAATAGGCGTTTCGTTAGTGTAGTTTTCGCAATAATTTATTTAATTGCAATAATTATATCGGCAAGAAATTCAACGAATTTTGCTAAGCAATATTATATGAGATAAAGATATATTGTTGAATTTGCTCTCTCTATTTGTCATTGCTAAAGAATCTCGACTCATTGGCAATCTCTAATCATAATCTTGGGGCCATTTTGGATAATGAATGTTCGTTTCACCCGCTCAGTTATATACTTTCTGTCAAAATTCGCTTCTATTATACTTAGGATACACGACGACACTAGACACTCAGTGTATCGACACCGCCACTACAAATGTAACAATGTGTCGCGGTAGTGGACACACTTAGACACTCGATACACTGAGTGTTTAATGTCTAGTCGTCGTGAAACCTTAGCATAGCATTAGACGTTGTTAAAATCGCTTGCAATTTTGACAGATCGCGTCTGGCTGTGTGGTGTTTCGTTTCTCTGTTTTACATATCAGTGTTCGTTGTATGTGTAAATAAATACTGTCGTGTCGTGTGGATGGCAATATTGTTAAGTGCTAGGTATCCAGCGTGAATTATATTTAGATTACGGTATGTGATGCAAGTTCGCTTCCTTGCTTAAACATAAGCAAACTTTACGCTGATGTATTTATTAAAATGACATGTGCACATCGTTGATATGAAAAAATACAAGGCACTATTTCCTATCCAATGATGAAGAAAGCAAGTAAGAGAAAATTTAAAATCTAATAAACGTTGATTTGGATCACGAACCCATTTTTCGAGTTCAGTAAAAAAATTTCGAGGAAATTTTAAAGTAGCTCACTCTATGTCTTGTATTTTATTATGTCAATGGTTAATCGTGTTCTCTATTTTACCTGTAGGTAAAAGTAAATAATTACGCGTCGTATAACGTAACCTAAATATGTTTGCGTTTATTTATTTTTAAATCTAATTTGAGCTCATTATTATTTTGAATCTCTAATTATTGTTGACTTTGGCCGTTACTATTACCCAGAGGCCATTAGGTTTTCACTTTTTATTAATTATAATTATTATGACAGTACTGTAAGAAGGCTGTCAACATTAAGTTTTCATTGTCTATACGTGTTAAGTTGTTTTTAAGGTTTTTCACACTATCGTGATTGCATTTGATCCAATCGTGTTTTGTATGATCCTGACTGTGCTTGTTTGAATGTGTGATGTATGTTCACTTATGTGTGTGTGTGATTTCGTTTCGATTAGATTTGTATCGATATTAGGTATATGACATTTTTGTAGTATACTTTGTAAGATATAGCTTGGTTATTGTGACAGCTGTCACATGGAAATTATTATATTAGATTAGTTCCTTTACAATCAGAACGTAATTATTTTTTTCCTTTTTTAAATATTAATCAGACAGTTAATAATCGAATTTTAGAATGTTAAAAATTACTTGCCATTAGTTTGGTTAATTTGGACTATTCTGAAAAGAAGAAAGAAAAATGATACATCACTGATATTGTTAGTTTCGTGTCGTTCTAATCTCGATACAAATAGCAACAGCTAATAGCTGTAAATAATCGTCTACTAAATAGCCTTACTAACTTAATTAAAATTAATCGCTATTATAAAAGGAATAAACTTTAAAATCGTATAAACTCTTGTTAGATTAATCGATGTGGATTAAAAATGAAAAAGAAAGCATTTGATTCTAAATTGAATAATAAAATGACATTAGATGTTTTTTTTAATTTTTACTTGTAATGTTTAGCATAATATTTCCAATAGTATTCGTGCGTCGTAGTTTTGACGGCTTCGCTAACCATTCTTCTAGAAGTAGGTAAATAGTATTTCTTTTAATTTCTTTAACATAGGATTAATTGTTAATTTAGGACGAGTTGGCTCATTTTCGTGTTGTTAAAAAGCAGTTTATTTATAATTCTTCATAAGTTAGTACAGGTATTAGTCATTTCATGTCTCAATATTATTTATTAACTTTAGTTTAAAAAGATAAGTTAGTTTTTTTCTCATACGACTTCGAAAACATGTTTAGTTTTTCCAATCTTTCCATACATTTAACAGGCCTTAGGCATTAGCCTTTCTCCCACTGACATAATCACAAGCTATACGAATCCTATCCATAGGTCGCAAATTGATATGCTCAATTTCATATGAGTCTCATAACCAATAGGCGACCTATGGGTTGCATCTCAGTCGCGTAGCTCACGAATATCTCCGTAGGAGAAGTCAAATGTCGCAAGTTGTCGCCAAGGGCGCTACTGGTTACTTAGTTTTAAATATTTCTTAGTTCTTTAAAATATAAGTCGGTATTATTACTTTAAGGTTTTATTTGAAAATGGGCCGGCACTATAGGTTAATATCAGCTGGAGAGGGAGACAAGAGTAGCGGGCGTTTCGCTCTACCCACACCTTCCTGTCTGGTGTGCGTGCGCACACGCACACAGACGCAACCCCGCGATTCCATACATTATTATAAACACTGTTTGTGAAATGGTGCGTTGTTATTACATATTTTATTAGTTTTTATTGCTTATAGTAACTTTATTAAATAATTAAGGGGTATTATCTAAATCACGTTATGATTTTGAATATTTTTTTATATTGTCAAAATATATTTTATGAATTAATTAATTTTTATATTTTTTTATAATGGCAACATGATCATGCCTTAAGCATTTATTGCGAAATTTCTCGATAGTGTTTATAATGTAAAGCTCCAAATACTCCAACCAGCGAATAGTTATTGCTAATTAGAATAGTGCTTTTACTCTGTTATATTTACTTATGGGAACATTAATATATAGGGCAACACAAGAACAACAGTAACGGTATTTTACTGTTGTGTTGTCACTGTATTTGGCAACACTGCACCTGTCAAAATTATAATGACGTTTAACTTACAAAAAAGTAATAAAAGTGTAGTATCGGTCTAATGTACCACTTGCATAACGCATTTATTGGCATGTTAGTAACTTGCATCTAAGGTCTGATTTATAATTCAGTGGAGTAAAATGATAGCTACAAATGTGAATTTATATTTTAATTGCATCTATTTTTTATGAGTGATCATGTCTTTGTTATTCTTTAGTAAATAAAATTGAATTAATTTGAACCAGAATCATAAAAAACAACATTATTCATGATGAACGGATCAAATTATTTTTACGTTTGACATAAAGCTGTAATTTTACTCCACTGAATTATAAATCAGACTTTAGATAATCTTGGAACCGTTCTTGATTCTAGCAGTAAGGTTTAAGGTTCCTGTCATATTTGACAGCAGCAGTGTTGCCACATAAAAAAAAATCGTGAACACCAAAAACTCATATCTGTATCGCTAATATTAATTTAACTTCTCATTACTTCTGTTAGTGTCTGCTAGCTTGCGCCTTTACAGCCTATTTTACTCTGACTTGGTCAGTTAGATTACAATAACTTATAATTAAAAATTGATGAAGTTTATAAAACTTGTAGCTATGTAACCATTAATGTAAGATCTCACTTGTAAATAAGGCATAGTTCAACGACATTTCATGCACGTTTTAATGTTATTTTTGTGTCAAAATATGTCGAATCTCTAGACAACAAGGGTACGCCGAGTTAGGCTTATTACTCCTGTCTGCAAACTGAATTGATCTATGGTCAAAGGTAATAAAATACTGCAAGAAATAATGCTATGCTATACTCCGTACGTTTTAAGATGGCAATACCGAAAATTAGCATGTTCGACAGTGGGTGAAGACTTCTAACGATCTACTTTACTAGGCCGGTCTCAACAAAAATTAAACTTGGTCTTAGTAGTATTGAAAGAAACACATTTGGTTTAAGTAATTGGAAAGTATGTTGGAGAAAGGCCATTACAGAAAAATTATGAGTTAGGCGTCTTGAGCACCAGTAATATTGCCAACTTAACACATACAAAGTATCTGTATAGCGGTTACTTAAAAGCATTATAAGTCTTATAAAGTCACTAAACAGCATTTTCACAGAAACATCTTGTGGACATGACCAACCTAATATCACAAAGCGTGTATGAAATAAATATTTAGTCAAACCCCCCATTAATGTTAGGTAATTTCCCAAAAGCACTGAAGTATTTTATCGTATCACAAATATCCATTTAAGCTAGTATGCTTGACCATAAATTAATTTTAAGTGCTGTGAAAATATATCTATGACTTATTTCCAGCAGTTCTGCCGCGAACGAACTCTATGGAAATTAAAATATTACTCATATCATGGAGTACATGTGGTTTTGTTGAAGCCCAAGATTAGAATAAGTTAATATATTTTGGAAGTTTTGATAATAGCGACTAAAATCTATGTTGGTCGACTTGTCAGCTTTAGTTCCAAAATGTATGGTCCTGTTCTTATTTGGTGCGAAGTAGAAACATAATTATTATCCGCATATCCACAATTACTGGTCTCGACTTATAGCATGATTTGGAGGTCCTTAGAGGTTGGACTAATCCCAACTCGGGCTAGTACGTGAGTTAGCCAGTCAAGATGGACGATGCGTCCACACGTTTGCGCTGATCTTTAGCCAAACGTGGATGCACCAGCAGATATATCAGCATTATGTCGTTGCATCATAAGTCGAGCCTGACATTTGGGTGGTGGTCGATAGATATATTTTGCTATTATCAAATTTCGAGTCATTCAGAATGCTGTAATTAAATGTTAAATAGTTATTGTATGTGTTCAGTGAGAATTAGTTTTAAATCTGATATTATTTAGCATAGATTAATTATTATAAATCATAATTATTAGAATTAAGTTGCTCTTCCTAAGTCACATGTCCTTTTGCATGTTCGATTTCATAATAGTTAAAAAAAACGACGAAAATCAATCGTAACTAGTCGCAAGCGTTAATATACATACTTTAAAATATTTAAAACATGGTGCCAATTTAATTTATTGGCAACACTTGACAGTACTAACTTTTGTCCCTCTTTCTCCAATGTCTGAACGGGCCAATAATGAGTGGCGTTAAATTCAGTTTTAGTTATTTATTAAAACTGATTAATTAAAAATTATAATAATACTAATGAAATAAAACCAGATGTAACTGGTCTATAGATTTTTTGGGACTGTTTTAAATGAAAAAAAAATGCGCTTGAGGCTATGAGTAATATATTGTCATACATTCAAATAAATTGGGGCAATTTATTTCTTTCACTGCATTGTCATCGTAAATTTATAGGCCTAAAATCACCTTTCAAATAGATTAAGCCCGTAGTTGATACAGGTTTTAGTGTACTTCTTATTGAGATATTTTACTAAATAATATTCGAGTGTTTAATGTTTTACAATTGACGATGTGTTGTCGCCGGTTGCACCGTCACCTGTGCCAAAAACAAAAAAAAATGTAAATATTTTTCCATCATAAAATTAGAATTGTATTTAAATATAACCTAATGATTTGTCTTTACCAATCTTTTTTGTAATTCTGCATTTTATTAGTGGTAAGCACTTTAAATTCAAAGCAATTTTAAATCACCTACTTTTCCCGACAGCTGTATTTAAGATATGCTTACCCGCTAATAAATTCAGAAAAAAAATACTTCAAAAGCACGCTGATCTAGTTCGAGAAAGGATTTTGTTATTAAAAAGCGAACTCCTCCATTCGCAATTTCCGTTTCTTCTACATATCGTATGTTTTTTTTTTAAATATCGCATGAATTCCACTAATATTCTGTAGTTTCACATACAATTATGACACGAGTTTATAAAAACTGATAATGATGCCAATTCTGTTTTCCACGTATAACGACAAAACTATCTGACTGAATTTGACACATTAAAAAACTTGCTTTCATACACTACAGTAATTAAAATGATGGCAGCACATTTAGTTTAGTTTATGAATCAACAGAATTGGAGCTTAAAATTTATTCTAAAAAAAACTAAATTAAAGCCTATTAATAAGTATTACATTTTAGTAGTTTTTTTTTACAATGACAGATATTTTTACTGCAAGTTTGTTTCTACACGTTGTGCGATATTTATATAAAACTATTTCTATGATATGTCGTAGATTCACGGACTACCTACTAAGAAGAGTTGTTTGTTCAATGATCTTGTCATAATTCAGTTAATTCCACAATTAATCGCCATGAAACCATTATTTATTTAAGAAATACATGTGCCAAACATTTTATTTATTATTATTAAATTACAAGTGAAACGAAACAACTCTTCGAAGTATTTTTTTAAAATGGCGCGAAAGTAACGCGCTAAAAAAGACGCCATGTTTAAAAATAAAGTGCACTTTTTTTAATTTTATCAATCAACCGTATTCGCCTCTCACTAGAATTAATTCATAATTATCAAATTTTTGAATTTTAACCAATTTTTAATTAGTGAAACGTGATTGTGTGCGGGCATTACTACCAAAGCTTCTCGAACCGTCCGCACGCGACCGCGTCTTACGACATTTATTGCATATTCTATTATTAAATATCTAGTGTAGTGCAGTATTTCGATTTGTAGTATTAAATTTGTCATTTTCAAGTATTTTTGGGGCGCGCAGGCACCTGTTGGCGAGTGGACACTCGGTGGATCTGTTAACTGGATCTCTGGTTGTTGTATGGATTTTTCTCGAAAGTGAATGTCGATTGTACTCAACAATATAAATTTCTAATCCATTAGATTTTGTTGTTTTATTTTTACAACCAATGACAGAACTGATTAGTTGTGACACTTGTATGAGTAAGTCCGGCTCTCACTCATCGTACGAAACACTGTAATAGATACTTTACGCCGATCTTCTGTGAGAGGGTAGTTTACCTCGGTCGAGCCAGCCCATATCTGAGCTGCAGTCCATTGGCTTTTTTTTATAGGACTGCGATGGCAAAAAAGCGTACGGCCCGCCTGATGTTAAGCAGTTACCGTAGCCTATAGATGCTTACAATACCAAAGGCATTGCTCGCACATTGCCGACCTGAAGGGGAGTGGGATGGAGGGAGGGGAGGGGGGTGGTCTTTCGGCTCTCACTATTCGTACGAAACACTGTAATAGATACTTCAAGCCGATCTTCTTTGAGAGGGTGGTCTACCCCGGTCGAGCCAGCCCATATATGAGCTGCAGTCAGGCTACAGCTTGACTCTACCATCAACTAAGAACTTATATCAGAATACCTTACTTACCTTCAAAATCCACAGCATAAACAAATTAGCGTGTATTATAACTTGATGTCTGTTTCGCCGCGCATCACTTGACTCAGCATTTGGTTGCAAAGGGCTGCGTACGGATTCATTTCTACCACCTGAAAGCAATGGCAAACCCTTCTGATTCTACCTCGGGTGACAAATTACCTACCATAGGATTTTTTTACATAGACGCCAGCGACTAGCGAGTCAAACTTATGGTATAGCATGAGTAGAGCTGCAGCTACAAACCTACACCTGCAAAAATGCTGCACCTACAAAAATTACAAATAACTGCTTTCAACACGTTTCAGTATAAGGGTGCGTATCCTTTGATGCGGAACTGGGCGAAGCGGAGCAGCGGACTGTGATGGGCCAAGAGCGGACTGGAGATTACAAGCATTGTGATTGGCCAATTCACGGTCCGCTCCGCGTGAATGGAAACGCACCCTTAGGCAGTTACTACTACTCCACCAAGCGAACTAGGAGCTCGGATGGAATGTGGCTTCCCCGCCCGCACACCCGCCACCGCCTGTGGCTTCCCGCCCGCCACGTCTCCCGCACACCGCCACCGCCTTTTTGTGCGGGTGACGTCACATTTGACAGGCTCCTCGTTGGCTTGGTGGAATATAGCTACAGCTAAGACTTGTTGTACTTATAAGCTGCTCAATTTTCACACACCATAGGTACCTCCAAAAATTACAAATAACTATTCGTTTTCACGTGGGTTTCAGTATTAGGCAGTTACTTAGTAAACTTGAGCTCACCTGTTTCTTGGCGAAACTACTGCCCAGCTTAGCAGCGTCAGTGAAGGCGGCGCGTGCGTCGTCGTCGGCTCCACGCTTGCGCAGGAGCACGCCGCGCTGGCACAGTGCCAGCGCGCGCGCGCGGCTCCGCGCACCCGCTGTTAGCTCTATGACGCGGTTGATGTCCGCTATTGCGTCTGTAAGAGTGCGTTTCCTTTGATGCGGAGCTGGGCGGAGCGGCGGACTGTGATTGACCAACTGTGATGGGCCAAGAGCGGAGTGGAGATTGCGAGCACTGTGATTGGCCAATTCACGGTCCGCTCCGCTCCGCGTGAGTGCAAACGCACCCTAATGAGGGGAATAAATTTCGCACGGCGGCACCATTACGGCCCGGCCACGACTTCGCGCGACGGCGACGGGCGCAAACGTTTTTTGCTAATATGTTGCATCTCGTCGCGCGATGCAACATTTTAGCAAAAAACGCTTGCGCCAGTCGCCGTCACGCGAAGTCGTGGCCGGGCCGTTATGGTGTCAGTGTTGTAGTAACTGACAGAAGTAAGTGATAGATAACACATAGTTGACGTGTTGTCGGCCAGAGGATTGCTAACAGAGCCATTAGAGCCTCTAACGGTCGGTCTAGCCGCCAACTTGTTGAACGCCAAGAATTTACGATTCTCAATGAATTCGCGATGACATCGACAGCGACTGTAGCCTAGGGGTGAACAGGTTGGGCTAGCAATCAGAAGGTCCCAGGTTCGATCCCCGGTGGGGCATGCATCAATGGATGAATTTTCATCTATGTGCATAATTTACAGTTTGCTGACGCTGAGGGAAAAACATCGTGAGGAAACCTACCTATCCCTCGGGATTAGGTAATAGTCAGTTCCTGTATACACGGCGACAAGGTTCACCACCTGTCACGTTGGGTTCTGACTATCTGGTGAAACGTGGGCTTTGAGTTGGTTAATACCTCCACAATGTGGTGGTGTATGGCCACTCAAGCCTCTGACTACCCCCGAACGGGGATAAAAGTCGTGACGTTACATTACATTACATTACATCATCCTCATGACAGCCAAAAGACTGTCCACTATTAAACAGGCATCCCCAAGGTTTTCCACAACGACCGCTCCTGTGCTACTGTCATAAGTGCAGCGGTGTCCCGCGACCTTCACTAGGTCGTCTGTCCACCTTATCCTATCGGCCCAATCCACGCTGCTGGGTATACCTAAGTAGGTACTAAATATTAGTGATCAGTGGTTTTCCATTGGTTAAAATTAGCACTTGGGGCTCAAATGAGCAGACGGACGGACAGGACGAAATATAAGGGTTCCTTATCCTCTACGGAACCTTGGAAAGGGTTGAAAATATTAACCATCGTCCCTCTGCATGAGTCTGAACAGCTGCGCTCTGTCGTTGTAAGCCGCGGCGCGCTCCGGCGCAGCTTGTATTCCCTTGTTTATAGCTTCCAAAGCTTCTTCCAGCTTGCCGCCTTCAGCCAGCTGGACGCCTTTAGCGCAGAGCGCTACAGACTCTTTGTATGCATCTGTTGAAGGTTCTGTAGAAACATGAAAGATTAGGTACTTACTTGAATTGCCGCAGAAATTCGACACATTTTATATAAATTATTTTACAAATATACAGAAGTTAATAGGTAAATAAAAGAAATAATAAACATACTCATTATTTGGTACATGTTATTTTATACTTCTCCCATAACATTCACATCAGCTACTAGGAACTTATAGGCTTAAAGAGAGCTGACGGGTTTATGGAGTTTTGAATCGGATTCGATTATTAATTACTTTGTCTGTATGTACCTACCTTACCTACTAACTAAGGTATACCTAATAAACTGCAGCACTGAAGTTACTAATTAAGTTCAAGTATCAAACTACTACTTAACCACTGTAGTTACTTGCTACTTCATAATGTGTATCAAATTACTACGTGCATTATTAAAATTCAAGCTTATTAATGAGCACCATAATTTATATTCATTCAACAAGTAGACATCCTGCAAGACCAATAATAACAGCTAATAGCATCAATCAAAGTAAATAACAGCGTCATTTGAACCACATACCTGGTTCATCTTCATCGTAATCATCGGTTTCTTCAATCACATCCCCGATAGTCACCGTGGGATCAAAAATACTCCTCAACACTGCCCTGTCTCTTTCACTGAGGTGTTCTAAGGCCGCCATAGTGGACGCGGGTAGTTCGAATCGAACCTTGTAGCTAACTGGTAACTGGTTTACAAATCTTGTTTGGCTTGTAAACAGACTGTAGGTTGTGCTGTGGCGATGCCTGTATCTATTTTGAAAGCTTGCCCCCCTAGCCAAGTAGCTTCGTATACGCTCATTCTACAAAACGCTATTCGCTTAAATGTATGGAAATGACATAAGTCGATAAGTAGATCACGTGACTCGTATCATTTCCATACATGAAGCGTAGCGTGTTATAGAAACGCTTGTAGACTAAACCACTTGGCTAGGGGGCAGTTTTTTTATGTGAATAAGGTGGCAAATAAGCGTACGGCTCGCCTCATGTTAAGCAGTTACCGCGGCCTAGATGCTTGCAATACCATAGATATCGCTTGCATGTTGCCGACCTGTCGCACTCTCCGACAGAGGGAGGGGAAGGGGGCTGGGCTTCCGGTTCTCTCACTAAAGTAGCGGCACGTTATGAAAGCCGGTTTGACATGTATGAGGGGAAAGGATGAACCTTATGATAACGGAATAAGATTCATTTTCGCATTAATTTTTTGACATTCTTATGTTTTAAAACGGCCAGTCTTATTTCGTTATAATAAGGTTCATTTTCTTCCTCCCCACACATGCTAAACCGGCCTTCGTAACGTGCCGCTAATATAATCATCGGTATACTACTACGTACCTACGTACGAATAATGTCTAAGAAAGTTCTCTACTCTATCCTTGTGATGTGAAGGTCTGGGTTCCAATCCCGGTAGGGGACATAAGTGCGTTACGTACCTACGTTACATACAACTTTGAAAACTATACGCACAAAGCCGCGAGTGAAATCTAGTAAGAATCACAACCCTCCGCCGTAGTCGGGTAAAAAAGATATAGGTAGAAACAAACAGACATGGAAATTGGAATGTTATTAGTAGATTTGAATACTACGTATAAAATCAAGTTCTTCATTTTAATAAGCGAATTATGTTAATGTTTATTTTATATGTATTAACATACATAAGTTATTATCCGACCGACAATCTTTATGTTTTCCAATGAGTACTTATTGCAAAATGCAATTACGATATTTTTCTCACGAATTTATAGTTCCATTTTGCATAACATCCGATTTCTTAATCCAAGGCTTTCATCTCCTTATAGACCCTACTAATAGTATAAATGCGAAAGTGTGTGTGTGTGAATGTTTGTAACCACGTATCTCCATAACTACTAAACCGTTTTTAATGTAATTTGAAACGTCGATAGTGTAGGCTCTGGAATAAGACATAGGCTGGTCACAGCTAGTAAATGAAACAAGAAATATTTTAACAGTTTTTAATAATGTTCTCGGTTAAAATATAAATTTACAAACTAAAATACCTATGCCTTACGAATAAAGAGAGTTGGTTGGTCATTACCCTACTATATAGATGACAGCCGTGGACAACGCAAAGATGGAGAATTAGCGAGTATTACAATCTAATTTGCAGAGCCCTAGGTGAGCTAGTGAACTAAAATTGGATGAATTATGGCAGTTAGTGATCCAATCTAGTGCGATCGTAATACACTTCTCATCAAAAAAATCGAAACACCTACATTCATTTTTTGGATGAAAATTCTAAAATTTAAATTCAAATTTGGAATTGTGGTACACCATTGTGTAGACTAAACTGCCAGCTATTTATTGGCGTATTTTTTATGATATCAATCTTTTGTTTTATTTAAATGCCTGAATAGTACTCGCAGTACTGTTTCGATTTTTTGATGAAAAGTGTACCTAGTATGGGCATCTAGCACTGCAGCACTAGTTTAGTGCTCTGCAAATTGGATAACATATATTAGTAAACTAATCTTGACTGTAACCACCAAATTTATATAGATTTTCAACCAGCTTACAATAGTTTTAAAAATCATTTCTAGGAACAAAAATGATTTGTAATGCCAGTGTAAGTCCATAGCTTTCTATAAATTTGGGGGTTCTATTGCAGTCTTTCTCATGGCCGTGACGTTAGCGCCCTATCGCACGAGGACACCAGTGGTAGCGCAACCAGTCGCCCCACTAACAAAATGTATAGAGCTGCATGGAGCGTATCGCAATAATGCGTGATTTCCGCTAGATGCTGATATTATACAAGATTTCCAGCGCATTCCTTCACATGATATTTTGATATTACAAAATTTAACCATTTAACATTGTAATGTCCACAACTTGTTAAGAAAAAAATAATTGCAAATCATAAACATTGGGGTTAGTTTTTTGCACCAAAATATACTGCACTGTGTAAAGATGGCCATTCACGGGATTCTATTCAAAAATCTCAATGTGAGCGTGACGAAATTGTGACTAGTGTTAGTGAATAGCCATCTTTATTCTTGAAATAGCCTAGAACAGCACTTATACAAATATACGCCAATATCAGTCTGACTCAGGCAAGAAAGCGAGATAGACTAACGGCCGAATACTCAAAGGCTACTTAAATATTAAGTCCCACTTATGCTGCGTTCCATTCACCGTAATTTTTGCTATTTTCGTTCACAAAAACTGTTAAAAACGATAATTATGATCACTTACAGTACAAGTTGGTGCGAGTGGAGCGAGATTTGTGAACGAAAATAATAAAATTAACAGTGAATGGAACGCACCATTAGTAGTTTGAGACGTTGTTATCTTTCATTTTTTGTATGGTGCGACAAAGTTAAGCAGCTCTCAAATTTCAGTTGCGTACGAGTATTTGGCGGTAAGACCCGTATTAATAAATCGATCTCAAGACTGAGATCGAACTTAAGATGCTTTTTCTGACAGATGTTCCATACATTAAACGTCAAAACTGATCGACCTCAACTTAGAGATTCATTTATTAATACGGGCCCTAAGAGTTCACGCCAGCCACGGCCAAGGTGGCACAAGTTTGGAAACTTGGGCGAACTTGATCAGCGCCAACAAAACCTCGACCTCGTGAGTCTCGCCCGAGTCTGAATTGGGCCAAGTTGGCCGAACATTTGCCTAAAATTGTGCCAGAGTGCATGTTCTCTGACGAATATTCTTAGTACCGTGTCACCAACTTAGCTGATAAAGTGGTCTTACTAGTATGAAAGGTATCAAGCGTAAGTCTATCTCCAAATTTATAGAGATTTTTAGCCAGTTGACAATGAGTTTGCAAAGCATTTCTAGGAACAAAAGTGATTTGTAATGCCATTGTAAGTCCATCATAACTTGCCATAAATGTGTTGGATTCTTTTTACAGTTTTGTGAAGACAATATAGAACTTGATCAGCTTGATAAGTTGGTGTATAAGTTTCGTTTTAACATAAAATATACGAAAGCAATAAATACGTTAGATTGGCACTAAAAATTTGTTCACGAATGAACAGTTTTATATACAAAATTTTATAACAATTTCGCTACCAAACAATGCTAAGAATTTTTGGTGACTTTTTCATGTTCGTCTTTATATTGCGTTAAATAATAAATAAACCTTAAATTATTCACTATTCACCTAACGTTGGGGATTATCGGTCATGATGAAAAAATATACTTTTATGTCAATATTTTATCACCTAATTTACTATTTAATGACAACCACTTGGCCAGTGGTTCGAGCGTAGGCCGCTCGGGTCACTGCATCGCGTGGTTGCGGGTTCGATTCCCGCTGTGCTCTGGTCTGGGTCACCCCCAGTCCAATCTACGATACCCATAGTACATGTTTTGCTTAGTTTGGGACCATACAGTTGGTGTGTAAGTCTGTCGATATTTATTTTGAACACGCCTTGTAAAGATTGAGGCTAGCGGCTCGAACAGCTTACCTATAATTCTCAGAACAGTAACTTTAGCAATACAGTAGAAATATTATAAAGCACTTCGGCGTTCAAAAGGTCAAACAAGCAAATAGGTAATGTCTTTGTGTAAGAATAATGCAGTACTCTCACATATAAATTAAACCTAATTAAATAGGGTGAAAAAAACACGAGATGAATAAAAACACAAGGTGAATAAAAATTGCATAGTTTAAGCTTCTTATGTTTCCGCAAATAGACTTTGCAACTTTACCGAGCAAGTTAAAAATACGAAATTTAATGCACTCTAACTTGTGCCTTAATTGGGTACAACTTGCTCAAGATATTTGCGCAGTCATGAGAAATGCATCAACGGAATTCACCTTCCCGGAATTTTTATTCACCCGTGATTCAAATTCACCGTTATCGTATTACCTAAAAATCTCTCACTCGAAGCACGTTAAACGTTACGCGTAGACAAGGGAATAAAGACGGAGCATGATATACGAAACACAACCATACGGCGACTGGAATACGGCACTTGCGTAGACCCTGTATAGAAAATACGTTGATAGATAAGTATGTAGATATTTAATAGTAGATCTTATTCCACTGATCTTAAGGTTTATGGTACTACGACGTGGGTAATTCTTATGCCCCCCCCCACCACTTTATGAGCTGCACCGCCTGAGAGAGAGGCAGTTATAGGGAAATACAGTTCGATGTCAATGCCTCTCTTTTCTTCGCATAGTTCAGTCATGCGTTGTGGAGTCGGTTAAGGGGCTATGCACACGGGCAACTTTTGCGGCAACTGCCAAAAAACCATTAAAAAGATGATAGTTTCGGCGATAGTTTCCGTTGAAAGTTCCTCCGTGTGCATAGCCACTAAGAATATTGGCGCAAACTTATAACATGCCTCTTTTGTTTAATCTGAGGTTACTTAACCTAAGTTTGACGAGTACCATAACCTTAAAACTTAAGTTACTTTTAAGATAATAGAGTTCTCGCGTTCTATATTCTTTCTTAGCTATGACCAGTGAATATAAAAGAGTATAGGTATATTTTCATATTGGGTTTCATACTTTTAACATGTTTTAGATTGCCTAGCGTAATTAAGAATAACATTCCATCAGTCCCAGTTTGTTCAAGAGGAACATTTAATACACAGAATACTTTTGTCAGATGCACAATCTTATACTTCAGTCAAAGAACTTAGGCATGTGATGTGACGTAATTATTACATTAGCAGTGACGACTTACACCTTGGGGACTTAATACAAGTTTTAACATCATCAAGTACCGACCGAGTGGTCGTATTCCGTGGTCGTATATTTCCATACATTTTACAACAGCGCCTCTAGCGAGAACTAGCAGCTTTACTGGTGAATATAATTATAACATTTGATCAATCCATCGGTATTAAAATTTAAAGCTGATACTATCCCCAGTGATCCACAACTAAAGCCTGAACCGCACAAACGAGGCGCAGCGCGGCAAAATATAATTTGTATTGGTTTATAAGGCCTCAACAGCACTACAGCGCCGCGACGCTTTTACTTATCGAGGCAGCTCTGATGCGCCGAGACGGTAGTGCGGTATAGGTCGCGGCAGCGGAGAGGCGAGGCGTAACACTTTCACCATACAATTCGTTCACGGCGCGGAGAAATGCGCCTCTATAGTGTGGTTGGGTAGTGTCGCGCCGCGCCTCTATAGTGCGGTTAGGTAGTGTCGCGCCGCGCCTCCATAGTGAGGTTGGGTAGTGTCGCGCCGCGCCTCTATATTGCGGTTGGGTAGTGTCGCGCCGCGCCTCTATAGTGCGGTTGGGTAGTGTCACGCCGCGCCTCTATAGTGCGGTTGGGTAGTGTCGCACCGCGCCTCTATAGTGCGGTTCGGTAGTATCGTGCCGCGCCGCTACAGTGCGTTAAAAACTTATTTTCTACTATCTGTAGCAGAACTAAGAATATATGAGAGTGCAATAAATTTCAAGTTCAATAGCACATGTATAAGATAATGCATCTCGTCATGTATTTAGATTTAAACAGGGCAAGGTTTGTAATTAGACGATTTATTCTATATCACAATCCTCATAATATTATGTAGACTTATACTAGCGTTGGTTTAGTGCGGAGTGTATTATTATGAGTATAACTAGCGAGTACTCCCAGCGAGGCTAGCATGGCGGTCTGTGACAAGACTAAATGTGACTAAAATCTAATTGTCTCGTTTTCTCCAAGTTACAAAGAGAGTGATTTAGTGCAACGTAATGTGACTAGTCTTGGCCCGCGTGTTGCATACATTGGTACCAACTATGTTAGTACAAACTAAACATGACTAACCCAAATAATAACTTTATTGTTGGCCAATTTAATTTAAAAAAAACCTTAGATTGTAGCCAATAGAATTAGCACCAATGTGCATTTTTTTTAGATTTAGTCTATACTATAAAACGTAATTATTTTTTTATAGGTCTGCGGTGGCAAAAAAGTGTACGGCCCGCCTGATGTTAAGCAGTTACCGTAGCCTTTAGATGCTTCCAATACCAAAGGCATTGCTCACATTGTAGCATTTGTCATTGTATAACATGATAGGTATGAATTTGAACGTCTACTTATTGTAGCATTTGTCATTGTATAACATATGATAGTTATGCATTTGAACGTCTACTTACACGCGCGAATTAACTTATAATTAAGTTTTCATTGAGCTTTTCAGGATTACATACTGCTACAGTAGACAGGCGACAACACGGCGACAAAGACAGTGTCGCGCAGCTACAAATACGCTACCGGTAGTGATGGGATGTTCTCGAAAACATTCTCACCCTCGGAAACTTACTCGTTAGATGAGAATCTTATATTTTGGGTGACGTTATCCTAACTTTCAATCTTAAAAACAATTAAAACCACCATACCTTCAGAAGATAAATTCTCGAAAATTCTCACGATTAAGTTTCCGAGGGTGAGAATGTTCTCGAGAACATCCCATCACTAGCTACCGGTATATGAACTAGCATACAATTAGCGATCAGTAGCGCGCTACAAATCCATATTTGTCCATTTTGTGCTGCCTGAATCTGTAGCGATTCGAAATTCTACCTAAATCGAGTCTTAAGATCCTTTATATAGGTTTCACATTTAAAGCATGCTTTAATGTGCCATAACTGTTCACCATACTAAATTATAATCATAATAATACAACGCCGGCTTTCACACACATATCTGTCACGCTTAAAATGCTAATTCGCAATGTTTGCTGACTCCAGTTATTTTTTTAATATACAGTAGCATCAAGATGTAGTATGTGCACGACTTCTAGAAATATTTTATTTTATAGAATGATATATTGCGATGAGTAAAACGCGAATAAAAATCCGCTTGCAACTGGCTACAAACACTGCGAACGCATCGAAAAAAACTTAACATAGTAAAATAATATAGTTACTATAAATATACAATTAGCAATATCTTACCCTAAAAATACACTATACATGTAGAAAAACTGTATATAAAAAGTTTACAGCTAAAACTTTTAAATTTTAGTAATTTTATCGGTCATAATTCACACAACGGTAATAATTTATTCCCCTAATTTCATATAGTTTGTGAATTCAATGTTTTAAATGTAATCATAGATTATGCGTCATATATGTATAATATATGTAAATGCACACGCACGAGGCTCGACAGAGTGTTCGTTTAATAAAATCTCCACTATCTAGTAGAACGCTTTGCTCTATAAAAACGTCTCCAATAACTATATCGTTTGTTCCCTGAAGTGAGCACTCACAATTTACAAATTGTAAATTACAATTAGTTACACAATTTCTAGTAGAAACTTTGACATGAAGCATTTGTATGCATTGAGTTTTAGTTGTACAAAACAAAATTGTTTTTGTTCAAAACATATTCCAACAAGTAACACAAAATAAGCGAATGAAATTGGTACAATTGGTGCGTCCAGCTGCCTCACATGCCTCACCTGAGCACTCATATTGTGACATTGTATATGCATACCGTCAAAACTGAGTGCTCGGTATAGACGCAGCCATTCAGAGAATTCTGAGTTGAATCACACTTGTTTTTCATATCAAGTCAAAGCCTAAATTTAAATTTGGATTAACATAGTTCTTTAGTATTATTTATAGAGGGCTCCCATAATGCACTAAGCTAATAGGTAAGTAATGGTTTAAATCCATTTCAACGGTAAGTTTTACTAATAGGACATAGCTAGGAGTGAACCCTGAATAACAACTATTGTAACCCAAAAATCAAAGTTTCATGTCAAACGAATTAGAAATTGTGAAACCATTACGCTAATATCATGAGAAACAACAGCAACTTGAATTTTATTAACATTTAGAGGGAGAGTCGAATGGATGGAAGTGATTACGTCTTTGCGAGTGAATTGAATGTTCGGTGGTGCTACCTTTTCTGGAAGCCTTTGGTACCGTCGGGCCCTCGCGGGGTGCGGATGACGAGCACGCCGCGCGGCGGGGGGGAGGGGAACACGCCGGCGGCGGTGGCGCCCGGCGGCAGCCGCGCCAGCACCTTGCGCTCCTTGCCTTTGCTGTTGTCAGTTTGCGTGCCTTTCGTCTTACCAGCGGTCTGATTGTCATTGAGATTATTGGCTTGCAGTTTGTCTTGTAGCCGGCTGAGGCTGGAATTTAGAGAATTACACGTTATACTACAAATTTATAAGACCATTTGTACGTTTAATATTACCTACACAAGATTATTTAAGTCATCATTGTTTACTATTGGTGCGTTCCATTCACTGTTAATTTTGTTATTTTCGATCACAAATCTCGTTCCACTCGCACCAACTTGTACTGAAAGTCATCATTATTAACACTTTTTGTGGACGTAAATAACAAAATTACAGTGAATGGAACGCACCATATGCTGTGTGTAGCATGAGCAAAGGAAATCACAACAGTAATAAAAATATGAATAGTCTAGGAATATAGGATGTCTTGCCCATGTGAAAATATTGACTCTTATGGGTCAAGTTTTTATATGACTATAATTGATTGTGTGGGTTCAAGGGGTTTATCAATATTATTGCATAATTAAATTATTGTACAATTATATTGTAAGGCTAGGGGCTGTCTCAAATGAAACATGGCAGGATGATAACTTATATCTTAAGCATTAAAGTACTCTACTTATTTATTCAACTGGTTAACACGTGGAGGAGAAGGTTCAGTTACCAGCATTATTATTTTACACAGATATACAGGTTATTTAACATATAGTTTGGTATATAACACAGAATATAAACTAAGTAATCTAAGCAACTATTTTGCTGGTGTTATGTAAAATGCAACCAAATTAACCATGAAAGCAGCCTTACTTGTCGTCAATAATGTCTTCAGGGCTGCGGGCTTCGCCCAAGATCCTCAGGCGGGCTTCTGCATAATCCTTTTTCCTTTGTTCCAGCGTTTTCATAGGGCGAGCGCTCCTCTCGCCGTTCAGGGGCCCGCTGCCCAACGATGACGGCCTCTTCAGGATACGAATAGCTGGCTCCGGCATCACGCACTGAGGCCCAATACACGCGCTTTCCTCGAGAGTAACCTTGCAACCTTTGAGCGTTGTTTTCACTGGCGGGCACTCACTTGACATCAGCCTAATCTTCTGGTCCAACTGAAATAGACAAACCCATGCGTCAATAACACGATACCCGCCAGCACCGATGCGGGACACGGCCAGGATCGGTTTTCACAGTTACACTTACACCAATTTCGTCCATATCCTCCCAACTTTCACATACGTCAACTTCATCTTGGGCCGCCATGTTGACTGAGCTGACTGACGGAATGAAAGAATGAATTACGTTGCCACATCAAAAAAACTGTGGACATAGAACGTAAATCAATACGAAATAACCGGTTTTCATGTTCAAGTTTATTCTGTGCTGCCAACTAAAATAAGGCGAGTCATCTGAAGTTAGCAACAAACTAAGCTGACAGATTTACAAAATGACAAATGACAATCCAATGACATGACTGATGACACTGACACTGAAATTCATAAAAAAAACAAGAAACGTGAGAAATGCAATGCGATTATTGTGATTTGCGAATTTAAAATTTAAATGAAAATATGTGTGCCTACTACTGAGATTTAGGGCTTACATAAAGTAAGTTATTACCAATTGAATAATGGGAATAATTCTATACTTTTCTATCGATTTTTTAAACTCGAATGCTATCATTTTTTTAGGTTATAATAACATGCCGTGTTTATTTACGTACTGATGATTTTAATTTTCAGCTATCGAAAATGGCAAATTCAACATTTTCATCATCAACATCGAGCATGACGTCTGTGGACCCTGAATATGTCCAGTTTCTTATGTTCAGCGATGAAGAAGTTAAGAAGCTTAGTGTTTCAAAAATCACCAATGTACAGTGTTTTGATGCAATAGGAAACCCTACAAAAGGTGGTCTCTACGACTCCGCACTTGGACCTCTAAGAGATAGGAATGAAACGTGTGGAACTTGCAACAATGTCTTGTTGCACTGTCCGGGCCACTTTGGTCATATTGAGCTACCTCTTGTCGTGCTCAATCCAATGTTTATAAAAAATATCTACACTCTCTTCCGTATCAGTTGCCTAAAATGCTGCAAAATTCAAATGGATGAACGCATGAAGTTCATTCTGAAACTTCAGTTGAAGTTAGTTGATGCCGGTCACATTACAGCTGCTTTAGATCTCGATAATGTTGGTGATATTAAAAGCGGCAATCAAAACTCTCCAGACAAACCCAGCAAAGTCATAAGAAAGTATCAAAAGCTGTTGAAAACAAAAGACCCCATTGTAGAAACATTTCAAAACAAAAATACCGATAAGCTGAGAGCCAAAATTTTATCCAATTATTTCAGAGCCATAAACACTGCCAAGAAATGTGCTTTTTGTTCGAGCAAACTGATAAAAGTAACAACATCAGAGAATAAAATCATGTACAATATTAGTGCAGAAGGTGGTGATGCCAAAGGAATAAAGATATTAATGCCAGATGAAATAAAACGGTACTGCACAGCCATAGCTGAGAATGATGAGGACATACTGATACAATGCTTTCCTGCCCTAGAACATGCTACTTCTAAGCCAATTATAGATTTATTTTTCATGCAAATCATACCTGTCCTGCCTCCTTGTGTTAGACCTTGTAATGTGCTAAGAGGAGAACTGATTGAACATCCACAAACAAATGTATACAAAAGCATATTGAACTATGCATATGCCGCCAGAGCAGTCTTGCATGTTTTATCATCTTCTAACCCTGATAATGCAATAGACTGCCTTGATCAACTGCCGAGACAGGCGTATGAGAGTGTGCAAGGCAAATCACCACCAGAGAAACTCCATATAGTTTGGCAAGATCTACAGAAAAGCATCAACAATCTTCTCAGCTGTGAAGGCCAGGGACTAGCCAGTCAGGGTCTCAAACAAATTATAGAGAAAAAGAGTGGTTTGATCAGAATGCACATGATGGGTAAAAGAGTTAATTTTGCTGCTCGGTCTGTTATCACTCCTGATCCAAATGTAGATATTGATGAAATAGGAATTCCAGATGCTTTTGCAATGAAACTGACATATCCGGTTCCTGTAACCGAATGGAATGTGGATCTACTGAGAAAAATGGTTATCAATGGTCCAAATAAACATCCAGGAGCTGAGAAATTAGAAGTAGAGAATGGGAGAGTAATTAGAATACCACCAGAGTCTCTACAGAAAAGAAAGGGTCTTGCAAAGAGGTTGTTAACACCAGATGAGTACAAAACATCTGGCTTGAAAATTGTTCATAGGCATTTGATAAATGGTGATGTGTTGATATTGAATCGTCAGCCTTCTCTCCACAAGCCCAGTATGATGGCACATAGGGCTAGAATTCTAAAAGGAGAGAAAACTCTTAGGTTACATTATGCTAACTGTAAATCTTATAACGCCGATTTCGATGGTGACGAAATGAACGCGCACTTCCCACAAAACGAGATCGCCAGAAGCGAAGCGTATAACATAATGTCTGTGCGCAAACAGTACCTCGTACCTAAAGACGGCACGCCCTTGAGTGGTTTGATTCAAGATCACGTCATATCTGGTGTAGCGATGTCTTTAAGAGGCACGTTTTTCGCTAAATCTGACTACCAGCAACTGGTCTTCCAAGCTTTACCTAATCACAAAGGCGAAATTAAACTTCTACCGCCTACAATTTTGAAACCAATGGTCCTATGGTCTGGAAAACAAGTTTTGTCTACAATTATCATCAATACGACACCCAAAGGGAAGCCTTGTCTGACTTTGACTGGGAAAGCGAAAATCAGTGCCAAAGCGTGGCAGAAAGCACAGCCTAGACCATGGAAAGCTGGTGGAACCCCGTTTTCGAATTCAAATACTATGACTGAGGCAGAAGTTATTATTAGAAAAGGGGAACTTTTATCGGGTGTTTTGGATAAAACTCACTATGGTGCTACACCATACGGGTTAGTTCATTGCATGTACGAGTTGTATGGGGGCGACAGCTCGAGTGCTTTACTGAGTTCATTGTCAAAAGTCTTCACGTTCTATCTGCAATGGATTGGATTCACACTCGGCGTCAAAGATATTTTGGTGGTAGAGGAAGCTAACAAGAAGCGCGATGACGTCATTCGTGTAGTTCGGAACGCCGGGAAGGTAGCTGCAGTCAAAGCAACTGATTTACCAGTAGACGTTGACGACGATATTTTGAAAGAGACGATTGAAGTGATGCATACTAAAGATCCGAAATTCCGAGCTAATTTAGATAGGCAGTACAAAAATATGTTGGATTCCTACACAAATAATATAAATACGGTTTGTTTGTCTGAAGGTTTATTAGAAAAATTCCCGTATAACAATCTCCAATTGATGGTGCAGTCTGGTGCCAAAGGATCCACAGTGAACACTATGCAGATTTCTTGTTTGCTTGGACAAATAGAACTGGAAGGTAAACGACCGCCTCTCATGATATCTGGCCGGTCTCTTCCAAGTTTCCCGCCCTACGACGTATCTCCTAGAGCTGGTGGTTTCATCGACGGTAGATTCATGACAGGAATCCAGCCACAAGAGTTCTTCTTCCATTGCATGGCAGGTCGTGAGGGTCTTATCGATACTGCTGTCAAAACCAGTCGCTCCGGTTACTTGCAAAGATGCCTGATTAAGCATTTAGAAAGCTTGTCCATTGCTTACGATCACACAGTGAGGGACTCCGATAATAGCGTTATCCAGTTTGCTTATGGTGAAGATGGATTAGATGTTCTTAAGTGTCAGTTCCTTAAAGAAGAATTATTCTCATTCCTCGACACTAATTCCGGAGCAATTGTTAGTAAAAATGTAATTAAAAAGCTCAAGGAATGTGGAGACTCGAAAGATGTAGCAAAATTGCAAAAATCTCTCAAAAAATGGAAGAAAAAGTTCGGAAGTCCGCTTGAAAAGACACGTACTGGAGGCTTTGTTCAGTTCTCTGCTCTCGTTAAAAATGATATTGAACTCGATGACTTACCGACCGATAGAACGAGAGATCCATTTTACTGGGAATTGGAGAAGAAATGGCGAGAGTTAGACGAAGAAGAGAAAGCACAATATTCAAGGAAAAAATGTCCAGACCCTATTCCTAGTAAACTATCTCCTGAATATAAATTCGGAGTCATTAATGAACATTTAGATGATCTAGTGCAAAATTACATGAAGAAACGCCACCCTAGCGCATACGAACAGTATACAGAGAAAGACAAGTTTGTAGAAGTCATGAACGCGAAATATTTACAATCTATGGCCGATCCGGGTGAGCCTGTTGGTTTATTAGCGGCTCAGTCCATCGGCGAGCCCTCAACTCAGATGACACTGAACACTTTCCATTTCGCTGGTCGTGGTGACATGAACGTCACCCTCGGTATCCCACGTCTTCGAGAAATCCTCATGACAGCTTCAGCTAAACTAAAAACTCCGAACATGGACATACCTTTCCGCGACCTTCCAAATTTGACTAAGAAAGCTGAACGTCTCAGACAAAGACTGAACAGGGTCACAGTGGCGGATGTTTTGGAGAAAATTGATGTTCAGTGCGAAATAGTTACGAGTCCGGATAGACAGATGAAGACTACAATGCGATTCGCGTTCTTACCGTATTCTCAGTATAAGACCCAATATGCCGTGAAGCCGCCACAAATTATAAAGCATATGCAGAACAAGTTCTTTGAAGAGATGTTCTCGGTGGTGAAGAAACAGGCTAAGACGACGTGCGGTGTGGTGTGGTCATCGGAGAAACAGAAGAAACGGTCGAAAGCGAATGATGACGAGGAAGGCGAGGATGCACCTGAACCGGAACCAGCTAACAATGCTGATGTTGATAGCTCTGATGATGAAGCCCCGAACGAAGATGATGATAATACTGACGTAAGTTCTATTAAATTTTGACTGTTTTCTTTTTGTGTGTTTCAGAATCCTAATAAGTTGAAGCTATGTTATTATTAGAAACTAAATACCTAAATTAATATCGCCAGACAAACGCATCAACTGTATGATCCCAAACTAAGCAAAGCTTGTACTATAGGTACCGTACAATGGACTGAGGGCGATCCCAGTGACACCCAGACCAGGTCAAATTACGACACGGCCGTTTCCGAAATTTGCCTCTGGCGGGAATCGAACCCGCAACGACCCGATGCAGTAAACCGAGTGGCTTACGCTCTAACCACTTCGCCAAGCGGTCGTTGGTCATCTCGTATTGTGATTTAGTTTCATCTTATCTTTTATAGTGCGATAAGTCAATATTTCTTGTAATAAATTCTAACCCACATTCATCATTCCAGGCTAAAATCCGCAAGAAGCGAACAGAAGAACAAGAATACGAGGATCCCGAATCAGGAGAAGAAGAGAAATCTGATGACGAAGCCGAACTGGTCGACGAACAAACCCCGAAAGATGACGTAATAGAAGTGTCTACTGCCGAAGATAACGCTGAAACAAGTAAGATTGTGTCTGACGTAGTTGGCAGTTTGAAAAATGCTACAAATTACTCCTTTGATACGAAAAACCACTTATGGTGCGAACTGACGGTACTCTTTCCAATTGGCTTCCTAAGAGTCGATTTATCTCAAGCCCTTCGCGAGACTGCCTTGAAATCGGTCATACATGAAGTCAAAAATATAAAACGAGCCATCACAAACAAGGAAAAGAATGTCTTGTATCTCAAAACTGAAGGAATCAACATTTTGCAAATGTTCAAATACAATCATCTGCTTGATTTGAATAAGCTTTACAGCAATGATATACACGCTATAGCGAACACTTATGGCATTGAAGCAGCTAATAAAGTTATTATAAAAGAGATACAGAATGTATTCAACGTGTACGGCATTACCGTAGATCCGAGACATTTGACGCTTGTAGCGGATTATATGACTTATAACGGGATATTCGAGCCTATGAGCAGGAAAGGCATGGAAGCGTCGTCGTCTCCACTCCAGCAGATGTCTTTTGAGTCGTCGCTGATATTTTTAAGAGAAGCTGTATTGAATTCCAAGAAGGATCACATTCGTTCGGCGTCCAGTTGTCTGATGCTGGGTCAGCCTTGTCGCACCGGCACGGGCGTTTTCAGCTTACAGCATTATAGTAAAGTGATAGGCTAGTAAGTACGCGAGTAACTAATTACAGTTAAGATTATCTTTAATATTGGGATATTTTTAAGTGAATAAATGTTTTATTCAAATATAATCTGTCAATTTTTGTAGCAGCATGTTACTGTATAAAACTAATCACTTGTTTAAATATAATAACTAAAATGCTGAAATTAAGCGCCCTATTGCATGAGGACACCAGTGGTAGCGCAACTAGTCGCTCCACCAACAATGTATAGACCTGTATGGAGGGTATCGCACCTGGTGTCCGCTTGGTAGCGCAACCAATTCGGTGTCGCCTATCGAATCACCCGCTGGTGACGCAACCATGGTTGCCTCTTGCGATAGGGTGCTTAATGTTCTGTTTTACCTATCACAGGTGCATTGCAAATGAAACTACAGAGTGTTTTAAAAATCAGTTTTGTATGTGTCGTATTACAATAGAACTTAAAATACGATATTAAAAACGACTAACAATACAGCTTGGATGGGCCCGCGGGGCGTGTCTGACTCACCGCGCGGGCCAAAGGACTTGTACTCTTATTAGCAAGGCACATAACATTGTCATAGACAAGACATATCTTTACAAAACGGCAAAATCAACAAATTATTTTTTAATAATGGTAATACAAAGCTCGCATTTACGTACTAAGTGTATATTGCCACATACAAATTATTATTTTTAACCTGTAAGTAGTATACTGCTTATTTAATAGCTTATATTAACAGAATGATCACATCAGCTCCTGGGCGTGCAGCGTCTACTGACGTTACAAGAAATACAACTAAATACATAAATAATTAAATGATAATCTTACACAGAAAACATACTTATAGCTTTCGTAACTATATCTCAACAACATTCGCTTTAAGCGAACCATGAATGATTTTATAAATCAAAATCTCACAACACAATATTACCGCGATTTGGCACTAACGCAAGGACATAAACTCGGAAGGAATTTGAGGGTGTTTAATCTATTGTGGTTTATCATTTTATTAATAATCAATATAATAGATTAATATCAAAGAACTTCAGGGCAGGTGTATTAGATGAGCATTATCTATATTATAGTTTTTCTTTTTACTATGACTACCATAGTTTCCTTTTTCCTTAGTCTATGACAAGAATTAGTGTAACTGTTTCATTTAGTAATAATATTCGAGCGCCTGCAATATTCGCAAAATGCTTCGATGGCACTTTTCAATTTTAAATCTGTCCGTTTAAAATTAATGCGTGGGTTCATAAAAGTGTATAGTCACTGGCTAGGACGGTAACATTAGGTTTCTTTTGGACCCCAAAATCGCTACTACCTTTCACTCATCTCTATTACATCAAGCTTCTTATAAAATTAATTATGGACAATACTTGTATGGTAATTTAAAAATTATACTAATTAATAATAAATAGTAATAATTAACGGGAAATTAAAAAGTTGACCGAACGCGAGTTCTTTGTGTCGTACACAAGATATTATCACAGCCCTATTGATGTGCGTCTTGTATTAAAAAAAAATACACTTGACAGGTGAACAAGACTGCATGTGAGAACGTTATAATACGAAAATATAACACGCGTGTGATTTTTAAAAACAAACGTGTAACAGCCATTACTAAAATGTAGATTTCTTTAGAAAACTAAACAACAACTAAGTAAATAAAAATAAAATTTGCAAATAAACAGTCTCACCTAATAAAACAAAATTTAAACTCGCGTTCGTTCGAACGCTACCAACAAACACAACGGCAGGAACGCACTTTTAAAAATCGAATCTACCTACATTTTTAAACTAATCACCGTTTTTTCTTTTTCTTTTTTTTTTCTTTTTTAATATGAGTACGGCATTATCGCAAGGCACATCAAGACTGCTGTTGTATTCGCTGTTCGTTCTCAACTTTTTAAAGCCGTTACTGCGCTGTCTCGGCTAGATTTGGATTCTTGGCGGCTTTCCTCTCTATTTTGTCGGCTTTCTTCTCGGCTGCTTTCTTGGCGTTGGCCTCGTCGTCCGCTGGGTTGTCCCAGTCCTGTCTTCTACCGGAACCGAAGATGTTGTAAAACGTGGCACAGAATATGTAGATGAAGCCCGCGATGTAGAACACAATCCTCCATTGCGCTTGTGTGGGCTGTTGAGGAGAGAAAATGTATTAAGGTTTCATTTGATCATAGGATATTATCGTCATTGTAGCGAGTTCATCCCCGCAGTTTCGCTAGCCCAGGATTTTCGATTCCAAAAATCGGCACTGACATTTTAGATTTGTTCCGCAGTTCGACCCGTAATGGTTATAGCGTGATGATGTTACTGTATCTTTTAACTCTAACCCTTGGGTCTCTAATCGTGAAACTCCCGTTTAAATCGGTTCGGTCTTTTTCCAGTGATGCACGAACACAGAGTAAAGACTAAAGAAAGAGGTGCCCTTATTAGATATATGTATGAAAAAAAACGTGGTCATTGTTTTTTCATTTTCATTGTTCTATCTACCGGTAAATAGTTGAACTACTCGCTTCGTTTTATGTCGATGTTAGTACTAGGTCGCCACTCGGCCGAGTTGCTTAGGGCCCTTAGTAATTGGTCCATGTTCACGAACATACACTTGATTTGGATTCGGAGACCTTCAAATATCGTGTTGGGTCCAATTTTTCAAAAATATCTGCCCAGTTACACTTTATAACAGTAGGTCCAGGCCGACTAGCCAAGTGGCTTCGTCTAAAAGCGTTTCTACAAAACGCTACGCTTCATGTATGGAAATGACATAAGCCACGCGATCTACTTATCGACTTGTAATGTCATTTTAGCGTAGCGATTTGTAAAAACGCTTGTAGACGAAGCCAGTTGGCTAGGGTGGCAGATGTTTTATCGGTACTTACCCTGCCGTCAATAATATATCCAGCGACGATGGGGGCAAGTAGACCCGTGAGGTTAGCGAGGCAGTTGGTGAACGCCATCAGGATGCCGGCGAAACGCGGCGATATGTCCAAATGGTTCACCTGAGAACGAGATAAAATATAAACTCTTCGAAGCTATTAAGAACGCTGGAGACAGACGCAAAGACCACGCAGCCCTAGTTAGGCAAGAATATGATATGGCACACATGATTCAGAATATTTATTAATCAACAAATCAATAGATAAAAATGTATTGCCCAGGTAAAGTATAACAGTTACTGGTTTGCTTATTTGCTTACTCGAGCAAAATTTTTTAGCAATCGATTTTTTTAAGTATTTTCCCAAAATAATCTGAATCGTGTGTAGAGTCATAGTTTAAAAGGATGCCTATGATTTCAAATTCACCGTTTAAACCACTCAGGTAGGTAGTTCAAGAGCCTAGCTAGTCTCCCTCAGAGCTATTTATTATAGGTATACCACAAGTGCGGTACCGCGCCTCAGGTACGCGAGCGGCGAGACGGGGGGGGGGCTCATCGCTCACGCCGTCCCACTCCTCCACCCGTCATCGATCTCGCCGTCCCAGCCTCCCACCTCCCCGCACATACCTAAGGCGTGGTACCGCGCTTGTGGTATACCTATAAACTAATTATTTATCTTGGTAGTGTTAGGTTCTCACCTTGAAACCGGAGTAGATACCGCCGTTGAGACCGACGCCGACGGCCAGCATGGCGACGGTGGCGGCTGGGTTGCAGCCCGTATTCGCCGATATAAACAGACCTATCGCGGGACCATATTGACCTGGAAAACACATTAACGTTAATAAACATTTGGCACATATTTTCGAAGAAGGCCGTAGCTTGCTCTGACATATTCACCAAGAGATATGGCAAAGCATTTGATGTCCTCAAGAATAGACGTTACTACAGATGTTTAGAAAAAGCAAGTCTCAATAGGACGCATGCGATCTAGGACGAAGTTATCTCGGAATAACCTACGAATCATATTGATGGAAACGATGTCTCCAGCGAGGTTGTAGTGCACAGATTAAGAGAGTTTGCTACTAGCACAATGATTGAAATCGAGATGAGTGAGTGCATTTAAGAGAATCAATAATAGGTCAACAAATCAACTCATAACCAATACTACAGTTAAAACTAAGCTTTCTTATCAATATAATTTCGAAATCATCGAAATCGGTCCATCCGTTGCAATTTTATAACACATTTTATGTAATGTGCGTGTGACGTGACACGGGACCGTCGGATTGAAAGCGCGCTGTACCGCGCCGGCCCGCGCCGCCGTTGATTACAAAGCGCGCATGATCCAGATAATGTCACAACGAACTTCGCTAGTAATTTGGTCACAGCTTCTTCAATTTTTGTCGTAGACCAAAAATTTTTGCACTGTATGTTATGGATTTCTTAGCTCTATAAATCTGCAGTCTCAATTAAATTCGTTACGGATCTCCATGAAAGAGAGACAACGACTCAGAGCGATATAATCCATGACCAAGATCTTGTTTTGACGCGTGCTAGCCCTGTTGGAGATCTTCCTCCATCAATCATGGTGTTTGATGAGCAGCTACGTTGTATCTTATGCCTGCACAATACCTTTCCCCCAGTTCATAGTAGTAAATGCCCACGAGACTCACCAATACTGTTGATAATCTTCCTGACTTGTGTGTGGTTGAAGCGACCGCTGGACAGCATCCAGTCGGCGACCACCGAGATGAACATAGAGAACAGCCACATGCAGAGATACGGCAGCGCGGATACAAAGCCGTTCTGTGGACAAATGACACCTTTATAACTTCTTATCGTATGGTTAGTGGCCAACCTCTTGACAAGGCTACTTTATATCTACAAGCTTTTTCCCGCGACTTCGTCCGCGCATAATTAAAAAGAAGTCTATGTACGAGTCCAGACTGTAATCTATATCTGTGCCAAATTTCATCCAGATCCGTTCAGCCGTTCTGGCGTGATTGGGTAACAAACATCCATCCATTCATTCATCTATCCATCCATCCATCCATCTAAACTTTCACATTTATAATATTAGTGGGATTTATTACTGATTAACGACAATCTTTACTCTTATAGTCTGTATATTAAACTCCATATTTACAAGCAACGGAGGGAACTGGATAATCTTTTTCCAACTCCTATACTCTCTTTTGATTAATGCGGTTTCCAAAACAAATTAGCTTTTCCCCGGGACTCGTCGAGGATCAAACCTCGGTGTCATCGTGGACACCAATTGTCGATCCTGGCTTAGACGACCCCGTAGATACCATCACTTGTTATTGTGACTTATAAAGCGATGATATAGATATATTAGGAACAGGGGCGTAGCTACCGCCGTATAAGCCGTATCAATGATACGGGCCCCCGGGCTACAGGGGCCCCGAACGTGTGTGAAAATTCTATACTCTTTATTAGAGCCCCCAAAAAAATGATATAGGGCCCGTCTAAGGCAAGCTACGCCTCTGATTAGGATGGCGATTCAGTTTAGGTCTGCATTTGAATCGCAATAGAGTTGAACGTGTGTATCAATCTGGGGCCTTACCACGACTTCTTATCGCGATTCAATTATAGGAACGTTTCAGCGACTTATTGTGCAATGACGTACCTTATTGTCATCATGATAATAAGAAGCGTCATTGCACAAAAAGTCGCTGAAACGTTAAAACAATACTGCTATAAGAGGTAGTGGTAGGGCCCCTGAACTCATCAAATAATAAACTTATTCCACTATCATCATGTCAAACGCTACTTCAATCAGCGAAGCCGGCCCGAGCCGTGATTCAATGCTCCCATTGTTCAATTGACCCCTGCTGACCCCACGACCCGGCGACGACACGGCTCATGATTAATGGCTCGCGTCGAATGCAAAGATGTACTAACGCTTTAGATGCGACTTACTGCGCTTATTTTGGCAACATGAATGTGAGGTAACTGCCTGACATCAATTTAGTCACGCACCGCAAAGCGCCGCAGCTGCAACCGTGCGCGCCAATGATAAAGGTGCGTTTCCACTGACGTGGAGCTTGGCGGAGCGGCCGACTGTGATTGGCCAAGAGCGGAGTGGAGATTGCGAGCACTGCAATTGGCCAATTCACGGTCCACTCAGCTCGGCTCCGCCTAGCTCCACGTCAGTGGAAACGCACCCTAATGTAGCTAATTACGCTACAATTTATATTCATCTCTTTCTAACAACAAGTTTGGCGTATATACTGTACTGTTTTTACCCGACTACGGCGGAGGGTTATGATTTTGACCGGTATGTATGTATGTATGTATGTATGTATGTATGTATGTATGTATGTATGTATGTATGTATGTATGTATGTATGTATGTATGTGCGTCTGTTCCCACCTAACTTCCAAACTACTTATCGTAATTTGACAAATGAGGTAGGTTAGAAGCGGCTTAATGGCGCGCTGGTTATAGGCTATGTGACGTCACATAAAATTGCATATGGCGCCCTCTGGAGGACATAATGTCATGAACAAAAAAAAAACATTTTTTAATGATTCCGTGTGGGGTATCAAATGAAAGAGCTTGATGAGCACATTTCAAAAATATATATATTGTTACCTATAACTCCAAAATAATTAAATAAAAAGTAAGTTTAAAAACTAAAACCCGACTACTGAAAAATCGCGCTCTAAAAAGTATGAAACAAGAAAATATTCTCATCTAGAGGATAGCCGTGGTCAGTGTTCATATGCCATTTGGCCCTAAAGGACCTACACGGACCACGGCTATCCTCTAGATGAGAATATTTTCTTGTTTCATACTTTTTAGAGCGCGATTTTTCAGTAGTCGGGTTTTAGTTTTTAAACTTACTTTTTTTAGAGTACTAATTTTCGTGTATACCTATCCGGTCTATTATAAAAACGTCATTGATCGGATGCCCACCCATTCATACGATGATTGCTATAAATAATGAATTGGCAATGTGGGTGTTACTCCTAATAATATTTTTGGGGTTTCCAACTAAGTAAAATTAGGACATTGGCTTTGTCAATCAATGAGCATTTGGTTTCATTTTGGCATTTATTTGATTGATTACATACAACACCTTCCTTAAGACGTGAATATGCAAAGTATCGTTAACTGAAAATTATTTAAAATGAATGTTTCGAATGAAAAATTATTTAAAATAAGTGTCGTGTCTGGAATGAAATCAGAATCCGGATCTGTAAATAGTCATAGAGATTTTTTGGCAGTTGTCCGGCAATTCGTATTAACAGATCGGACGACAGCACTATAAATAGATCCTTTCCATACTGGAAAAACTAACATTCAAGTTCAACGACCTATATGCTTTGCTTGCTCTTGAAAAATACCAAGTTGTTTTAAAGAAGTGTCAATATTATTGAACGCGCGTACTTACGACTCTATGCACCGAGCCACCTTTTAGGATACATTTTTTTGTGTGGTAAATCTACGACGTGCTTACAATAGATATACACTACCCCCCTTATTCATAGAGATTTTAGCCAGTTTACAATGGGTTTGAAAAGCATTTTTAGGAACAAATGTGTTCTGTAATTCCACTGCAAGTCGATCATAACTTTCTATGAATAAGGGGGTACGTCTTCTAGCTCGCGGTCGCCATTCCGGAACCATTCTGCCCCAACGACCATCGGTTATGTGAGCTGTGCCTCTGTAGTCACTCAAACTTTGCAACTTTTCCACTTCAACTTTGCAATTCGTCAGCTACTTTAGTTCGTCTACGGATCTCATCGTGAAACTCCTACAGATATATAATAGGTAACTTACATCCTTGATGGAGAAGTGCAGCACTTGCCGCATGAAGGTCGGCAGCTCGGTCATGAGGGTCTCGTAGCCGTAGTTCTGGCCCATGTGCGCTAGCATGATGGCCCAGAACGGCATTGACATCAGGATCTTGCTCCACGGGATCGGGGGTGACTGGAATACAACATATTCTGTTCAAGTTTGATAAATTGTTTTCGTTTTTTCAATCTCTCAATAAACATCAATAGTGGTGGATCAATATTCAATGGACACTGATGTGGCAAACAAGCGTACGGCCCGCTTGATGTTAAGCAGTAACCGTAGCCTATAGATGCTTGCAATAACAAAGGCATTGCTCACACGTTGCCGATCTGAAGGGAAGGGGAGGGGAGTGGGACGGAGAGAGGCGAAGAGGAGGAAGGGGTTGGGGCTCAGGCTCTCTCACTCATCGTACGAAACGCAGCTGTAATAGCTGCTTTACGCCGATCTTCTGTGAGAGGGTGATACTACCCCGGTCGAGCCAGCCCGTATATGAGCTGCAGTCAATTGGCCACAGCTTGGCTCTAAATCCACTTTTGGTGGTCGAGCTAAGCTGTATAAAGTTAAGCTCTGTAAGGCCCGCCACATACATACGGAATTCCGTTTCGGAATATCGAATCGGGATGCCGAACGCAGTAAATCCATCCAAATGTATGGACGTATCACAGACGTACGGAATTTTTCCGTTTCGGAATTCCGAACGGTAGCCGGTGCGTCCGGAATTATTCCGAACGGAAATAAACGTATGTGTGTGATAAGCTTACGGAATCCCGATTCAATATTCCGTAACGGGATTCCGGGCGGGCCTAAGGTATAAAGTTGTATACTCACGCTAGAGCCAGCAGCGCCCCACAGCGAGCTCAATATATACTTCTTCTCTGTTTCCTTGATCCTGGGGCACTGCTCCGGGTCCTCGGACACGAACAAGAGGAACGCGAGGCACCACACCGTGCCGATGACCCCGAACACGTAGAAGATGGACGGCCAGCCGCCCGAGAAGCCGTACGCGGAGAGCAGCCCCGACAGAGGCATGGAGATCACCGTGCCGAACTGGGCACCTTGGGGACAATAAAATACAGAATGTTACAAAAATGCCAAATACTTGGAGGTTGGGGTGAGGATAGAATTAGGGGCCATCCGTAAATTACGTCACACGTAAAGGGGCACCTTGCGGACAATAAAATAAAGAATGTTGCAAAAGTGCCAAATACTTGGGGGTTTGGATGAAGATAGAATTAGGGGCCATCCATAAATTACGTCACACGTAAAGGGGGAGGGGGTCGACGAAATGTGACATTGTGTGACAAGGGGGTGGGAGGGGTCCCAAGTTTTGTGACGTCACATTTAAAAATCTGTATTAAAACCGAAATTTGAGTTTTTAACGAAAAATTCTGAAAATTGTAAAAATATGTGACGTCACACAGGGAGGGGGTGAGTCTCGCAAATGTGACCAGCTGTGACAAGGGGGGAGGGGTCTAAAAATCATGAAATTTGTGTGACGTAATTTATGGACGGCCCCTTACATGGTAAGTATAAAAACTGTATTGAAATTCGAACAAAGTTCCAGTTTTTTTCATGCAATAAAAAAAAAACTCATCCCAAGAACTCATGTTTACAAATGTTTTCTTGAGATAGCGGCTGCTTCGCCTCAATGCAATTTACACTGTTGCAAATCATCATATTACAATGTAATTTTCAAAATCATTGAACAGTCGGTTTATGAGCAGAAAATATCAAAACTGGGTGTTTGCTAATGTTGAAAAGTAAACTGTAGATAAACGTTTATTAACACCGTTGTAAAAACACCAAAATACACAGAAATGGGTTGGGCTGTTCCAAATGGTGCGACGTGCGAGCGAATTAGGAAGGGTGTCGTGAATCGCTCGCTCGAATCGCTCGTTCGCTAGCTCGAACCGCTCATTTGCTCGCTATACTAAGGTATGTCTCACTTACCGGCATATACGGCTGCGCCCATCCTACTCCTCTCGTTGGGTGGAATCCACTTCGCCAGCATAGCGTGTGTACACGGCACGATTGGTCCCTGTTACACGAAAAAACTATTTAATACCTAAGTCTAGATAATATTGAGCTTCACTTGGGACCATATTTTAGAGTCCGGCATTCAAAAGATTCAGGCTAATTTTATAATCAAGTGGTTGCCATCTGTTTACTATAGCAAGGTCAGAACGGTCAGCATTTGAACGGGGTTGATGGGGGAGATGGGGTTTTGATGGGATATTGAGTGCGGGGTCTACCGTGGTGACTTCTGTTTGACTGTTATATTCTGATAATTTGTGGCTGATGATCTAGAGAAGTAAGTAGGTACAGTGTACGTAAGTAATAAAGGCTCCCCTACCTAACATCTCGCCTATCTTGCCGACAGTCGCGTTCTAGCGCGTATATTATTTAGCCACAGTTATTTCAATGGGTGTGTCTACATTAGGCGCATGCCGCGCCCGAGCACTCAGTTTTGACTTCAGAACGCATACACATAATGCCATAACATGAGTGCTCGGGAAAGGCATGCGCTTGATATAGACGCGGACACTCAAATAGGCAGACTCATTAGGCATATGTTCTAAAGAAAACAAGAAAGTTAAACGTACAAAAGTGAACAAAGTTTTTGTAACTTTGGCAGCATAATATCCGCGGCTGGCGATTGAAGCCTTTGTAGTGGACATGTGAACTCACCTCACCCAATCCCTGGATGAACCGCACGAGAATGAGCCATCCGAAGCCGGCCTCAGCGGCGACTGGCACCAACAGCCCGAACACAGAGTTGATCAGCATGCCCACGCCGAGGAACAGGCGGGCACCGAACCTGCGCCAAAGCACAAAAATTGAACTAAAAGTAAACTTAACAACAAACTAAACTAACTAAGCTGACTAAACTGACTAAACTGACTAAATTGACTAAACTGACTAAACTGACTAAACTGACTAAACTTACTAAACTTACGAAACTGACTAATTGACCAAACTGACTAAACTGACTTAATTAATTAAACTTAATTAAACTACGCACTTTCCAATACATAGGCATATATGAGGGGGAGGTTTAAGTACTCTGTGACCCCCAGAGGCGGATTTGATACGCTGGCCGCCCTAGGACTTTGGAAGATTGCCGCCCCAACTCCCTAAAGTGGAGCACGAAAAACTGAATGATAACGTATAAGAATTAAAACTAAAAAATAACGAATGTCTGTAAAGGATCAAATTACCTCAATCAGTGTTTTTAGATACCTACTGATGCATACCGTTATTATTTGTGAGTTTTGTGAATTTCGCCAAGTTCTGCCGCCCCCGAAATTTTGCCGCCCGGCCTACTCGGCCTATAGAGAAATCCGCCCCTGTGTGACCGCCTTAGCCAAAAACGTTAATATATTGATTTAGTATGAAGTAAACCACAGTGTAGTAGTAGTGGCCGTAAGAACAATTTTATTGTAGTTTAAACCACAGGAGAGAGTATAAAGTTATGAATTATGATACCTATTATCTGTTCTTCACACACTTGGCCATATTTTTTTTTACGAAATTAACGTAATATTTTATGGTCCCTGACGTAATATGATGTAACGTAGCTATAAAGATTGTAAATATTTAAGCTATTCGCCCGTTGATTGATCGTGTGCATCATAAATATGGATATTACAACGCTTTTATGATTGCTTTGGTAATTAACTACACTACAGACTCCCAACTCCCCCCTTCCCCTCCCTCTGTCCCACTCCCATTCTGGTCGGCAACGTGTGAGCGACACCTTTGGTATTGCAAGCATCTATAGGCTACGGTAACTGCTTAACATCAGGTGGGCCGTAGGCTTGTTTGCCACCTTAGTCCCAAAACAACTAAATTTGACTGAACTAACTGTATTGCTATCCTTCTCATGACCGTATTGTGTGAGCAAGACAAAAAATACTTTTAAGCAGACATACATAACTATGATTCATCCATTTCAGGATATAATGCATTAAGGAGGCGTCCATAAATTACGTGAGGTGATTTTTGAAATTTTTCGACCCCCCCTTTGTGAGATTTTGCTCGACCCCCTCCCTCCCCCTCTAATCTCACGTAAGATTTTTCAAAAGCTATAAAGCTAGAGGAGAAACATGTTTTTCTTAATTTAACCCAATTTTCCTGCAATTTTATACTGCTTCTTGCAGCAAAAAAAAACGTGAGATTTGCCGAGACCCCCCCTCTCCCCCACGTGAGATTTGGTTGAGATTTTGGTCGACCCCCTCCCCCCCTAAATGCCTCACGTAATTTATGGACGCCCCCTAATACTTCAAGCTAAATGTGCAGGATCATGGCCGACTCATAAAGTGCCTAATGCACTTTTTATGGCGTATTGTATAAAGATAACTTATTTTATTGCTGTCAGACTTTTATCATACAGTTGATAGGATATTGGTACTTAATTTATTTTCAAAACCGCAAAGTTGAACTAAAGCTGACTTCATACGTACTAGGTAGATACTAGATAAGCTAATCTTAAGGAATTTTGATAGAAGACTAGTTTTGTCTGAAGGTATGATTTCGCGGAACGCGGCAGACAGCAGACGTCAGTCGGTCTCGTACAAATTGTAATGCCGGCTGCCGTCGCGGCACATATCACAAATCAAACATCATTTTGTTTTTGTTTGTCATTTTTGTTTGTTTATTTATTTATTTATTTATTTGGTTTGCTAACGGATGTTACATCAATTGTTAATTTTAAATATAATCTTAGGGATACAAACTAAATGCACAACCAATTATAAGCAAACACCTCTTGCTCCATATAACTTTAACAACATAGTCCTTATATGATAAAAAAATGTCTAAGGTAAATATACCTATTGATTTAATATTAAATTAAGTTAAGAAGAAAGAAAATAAAAAATAAAAAGGTACCTACTACTATACTATAAAAATACCTATAATTATAATTTGAAAGCTTTCAATGCTAGGAGATTAAGGAGGGAAAACATAAAATAAATGATATCATTTGTTGTTTGGCATTTGATCATATCATCGCCACAATTTCTATGACACCGACTGACGGCTGCTGTCTGCCGCTTTACGCGAAATTGCACCTTAAAGCGTACCTATCTATACGATAAAATACTTAGGTAATAAACGCAAACAAGACTGGTTTAATACTTTATTAAGATAGTATTAAATATCTGCTGCTAAAAAAAAAAGTACAGGTTTACTCGGCTAATTCCGAAAGTCGGGAAATTCCGACTTTCGGAATTAGCCGTATTGCAGCGTTTGGTAGAACCACAGAGTAAAGACTAAAGAAAGAGGAGAAAAAACGTGGTCATTGTTTTTTCATTTTCATTGTTCTATCTACCGGTAAATAGTTAAACTACTCGCTTCGTTTTATGTCGATGTTAGTACTAGGCCGACCACTCGGCCGACTTGCTTAGGGCCAGTCCCTTTAGTAATTGGTCCATGGGTAGAACATTGAAATAATTTGAATTTCCTGACTTTAGGAATTAGCCGCGTAAACCTTAAGTAGTGCCTATTAAAAGATTAATTAAAAGTCGCCTCGAGATAAAGATACAATACCGTTCTTGTTAAACTTGGTGGGACTCACTGCTGTGCACCTCGGTTAAAAAATATACGTACCGTTTGGACAATATACCGAATGGTATCTGCGTGATGACGTAGCCGTAGAAGAAGGAAGACAGGATATATCCTTGCAGTGTGGAAGACCAAACGAATGAACCGTCTTGGGTTAACTGCAACAAAACTCAGTATTATTACTTTACTCTTCGTAAGATCAGTAACTGTTTTTAACTAAGCAGTAGGTACAGTTAGCGGTGGCGAAGATTAATATTGAGTAGGTACACATAAATATAAACTTATTTGATCGGAATTTCGATAAGTATGGATCGATGGATAACTTGATCGACGTTTTAAATTATTCCGAGCCAACTTCTGCACGTACAGTCATCATACTGCACCTCTCAGGGAACATTTTCAGTATAATAATATGAGCTCTCTTTTTTATTGACATCCATGATAATGAGAGCATAAGTTAAGTACCTGCACTGGAAACCGAGATTCGTAATTTTTGGTGACGTGAAAATTACCACATCTTACGGCCAAATACTCGTACGCAACTGAAATTTGAGAGCTGCTTAACTTTGACGCGCCATACAAAAAATGACAGTTAACGACGTTTCAAACTGCTAAGTGGGACTTAAATATTTAAGTAGCCTTTGAGTATTCGGCCGTTAGTAACTCACGGCCGAATTGTGCAGCCTGGTCCTAGTTACTATAGTTATTAAATGAAACCGCACATATAAATTGGGTAATGGACTGTATTTCTAGGTAAACAATTTGTGAGCTTATAATTTACGTGCGAACCGCGCTATAATCTATGAGTGACTGATTCAATCTAATTGAATGAACATTTATGTTAGTTTGGGAACGAACATGCTGGGGCAACAGAAAACAAAATTAGCTTACAGCCTTTCAATGTATACAATTAATGTCACATCTACTTATTTGCTTATACTCTATGGTAAATTCAATGAGTGTCACTTCCATACATGTTTGTTATTCTATGCAAAAATAATTATACATTTATTTTTGATAATCTACTATTTTAATTTTAATCATCCCTGATATACTAAATTGTTGCTAAACTACAATATATTTTAAAATTAAACCTTTACATCACTACTAACAAAGTTATGTAGGTAACGAGGCACCTCAACTGAGATTTTAACAAAGAAATTTATTTATTTTTATAGCACTGCATTAAATGACAATTAAAACATTGTTGTACTTAATTATTATGCAGCTACCGTGGATATCAATCAATATTTAGCTTAAAAATTTAGTTAATGAACTACAACATTTCTTTTCAAGGAGCCTAATGAATTTAAACCAAAAGTAAGTGTATTAATCTATTGTTACAAAGAAACAATAATGCTTAAGGAAAACAATCACCGTTCCTTAAAGAACTTAACTGCTAAGAGATAATAAATTATTATCTTGGAACTCAAAACAAAGAAACCTTCTTTCTTATGAAGTAAACAAACTTAAAATAAAAACTTCTAACCACCTATGTAGGCATTGAGACCATCCTCTGATGAACCTATCTACCTACGTAAGTACCTATAAACCAATTTTTTTATAGGTATGTAATATGTGTGCAGGTAAGTACCTAATCATTATCATTTCTATTAACTGAACTAATTCACCCATCCCCCTGCAGGAATAGACTGTGGTATAGGTATGTAGTGCCTTTTTGATAAGCATTCTACTCTACAGGAAGCAAACAAACTTTACCTATGCTCGTTCTCATTATAAAGCCTTTGCTGGTTCTTACATCCAATGCTCTGACTTTGGTATCTTTACCTGGATACACCTTGACTACTCGAGCCATTGGCCAGCGATGAGAAGGTATGTTCTGATCACGAATTATGACAAGAGATCCTTCTTTTACATTTGAGCAATGATTATACCACTTGGGTCTGTTTTGCAATGAAACTAGATACTGCTTATGCCACTGTTTCCAGAAACATTGAACTATTTTAGTACATTTTTTCCAAAAAGATAATCGATTAGTAGGTACTTCTGTTAAATCAGGTTCAGGATATGATGACAATGGTTTGCCTGTTAAAAAATGACCCGGCGTTAAATATGAATAATCTGTTGTATCAGAAGTTGATAACGCAGTTAGAGGCCGTGAGTTTAATATGCCTTCTATTTGGATCAAAACAGTATTGAATTCTTCATATGTCAGAACAGTATCTCCTACAACCCTTTTTATATGATACTTAACACTCTTTATGCCTGCTTCCCAGAGACCTCCGAATACCGGTGAATAACTAGGTATGAACTTAAATTTGATACCCTGCTCAGCTGCAAAGGTGTGTACCTGACCTTGATGATCCTTATTAGATTGCAATAGGTATAATTGTTTTAGAACATTGCTCGCACCTCTAAAGTTACTGGCATTATCACAATGTATTTCACTAGGCCTATTGCGACGTGATATAAATCTTTTTAAACAATTTAAAAAACTATCTGTAGTTAAATCTGTAACCAATTCAATGTGTACTGCTTTAGTTAAGAAACAAACAAATAAAACTATATATGATTTTAATATCATAGGCTTTCTGACACGGTGCATTTTTATTGAGAATGGCCCTCCATAGTCTACTCCTACTCTCTCGAATGCTCTGGCTGGAGTCACTCTCCCAGCAGGTAGAGAACCCATTAATTGCTCAGAAGCCTTTGCTTTGAGCTTGAAACAAATAATGCACTTGTGAAGTATATTACTGACTTCTCTTCGACCATTAATAATGTGAAATCTTTGATTTAAATTTGCCAAAACTAACTTCTGTCCTGCATGTAACAAACTTTTGTGTTCCCTTTCAATTATTGCCTTAGTTATAAATGAATGCTTTGGTAATATGATAGGGTGCATCTGCTCATAAGATAGGTTGGAATTCTGCAATCTACCACCCACACGAAGCAATCCTAAGCCATCAAGAAAAGGATTCAAGTGAACTAAATTGGACTTAATAGGCTTATCACTTTTCAAACAATTGATTTCATCTGCTAAATTTTTACCTTGTTCATTTTTTATTATTAACTTTAATGCATGATCTAGCTCTTTAACTGTTAAATATGGCAACTTTGTTCTATCCTGACAAGGCAATTTACAATTGTTGATAAATCTATACAGGTAAGCTATTATTCTAGTTAGTTTGTTAATACTGGAAAACTTTTCAAAAATAGGTAATTCTTGTTTATATTGACATACTGCAGCAGTGACCTTGGTTTCAGGGATGTCATTTAATAACTTAAAATTAGAAGTGTGTTGATAATCTTTGAAATGCATGCCCTGTGGACCATGCCACCACAACTCATTATTCTGTAATAAATGAGGTTCTGCGCCTCTTGACAAACAATCAGCAGGATTTTCAGTGGATCCTATATAATGCCAAGAGAAATTCTCACTTAATTCTAGAATCTTGGTTACCCTATTCGCTACATATCTATCTAGCTTAATAGGTGCTGTTTTCAGCCAAGAAAGTACTATCATGGAATCTACATATAAGTAAGTATTAGTCTGAAATTTATCTTTGCAATTGTCTATAACTTTTCTTGCCAAAGTAGCCAGCAATAAGGCTCCATTGAGTTCAAGTCGCGGTATAGTTAGCTTCTTAATTGGATTAATTCGAGACTTTGAACATAATAGGTCAACCTTAACAATTCCCTGATTGTCTATAGTTCTTATGTATAAGCAACAACCATAGGCATAATTGGAAGCATCTGAGAATCCAATTAATTCAATTGATTGAACCATATCCGTTTTAATATTTCTGTTTACATGGATATTTGACATGTGTTGCAAATTAATAACAAACTGCTTAAACTTTTCATTTAATTCTGTAGGTAGGGGTGCATCCCAGCTGGCATGTGATAACCAAGCTAGCTGCATTAAGATTTTAGCTTTGACCAAAATTGGACCAATTAATCCTAGTGGATCAAATATTTTACTTATGAAACTTAATAAATCTCTTTTAGTGTAGGACTCAGAAACTTGATGTTCAGGGCATTTAACAATAAATGTGTCCTGCTTGACATTATATGAAATACCTAGAGTTTTAACAACAACATTATTTTTACAGATATCAATCTCATTTAAATTTTGCTGTTCTATGGGAATATCCTGTAATAAAGTGGGTTCATTTGAACACCATTTATGAAGTTTAAAATTAGCTCGACCTAATAATTCAATTAACTGAGATTTAATTGACAAAAGCTCTGCTATATCATTAGCTCCTATACTTACATCATCAACATATGTATTCTTAAGCAAAGCTTGAGAAGCATATGGATATTGCTCTCTGTATCTGTGAGCAAGCTCGTACAGACATCGAGTAGCTAGATAGGTGGAACTCTTTAAACCGTAAGTTACGGTTTGAAGTTGTACACATTGTATACCCTCCTCTGGATGATTCCTCCATAAGATGTTCTGAAACCTACAATGTTCTGGATTTAACCTTATAGCTCGAAACATTTTTTGAATATCAGCAATAAGCACAAACTTATAGAGTCTAAATAAAAGTAGTATGCTGAACAAATCATTTTGCTTTATATCCCCATTGAGTAACACATCATTGAGAGAAATGCCATTCTTCGTCTTCATAGAGCCATCAAAAACCACTCTCAATCTAGTTGTCTTACTGTTATCATTGATCACACAATGGTGGGGTAAAAAATAATATAACTCTTTAGACAAGTCTAAATTGGAAATATCCATGTACTGTGCATGGCCTAAGGAGATGTACTCTAAAATAAACTTTTTATAGGCTTCATATAATTGCAAGTCCTTATTAAATTTTTTTTCTAAATTTAAATATCGCTGAAGTGCACAAGAAATTGAGTCACCTAGCTTAAGTTTTTGTAAGTCTTGTTTGAATGGTAAATCTACTTGAAACTGATTATTTTGAAGTGTCGTAGTACTTTGAAAATTCTCTTCAGCGAGTTGTTGTTCAGAGCTTGCCTCAGAGTACACTTCCGGCACCTTCTCACATTCCCAAAACTTCTCAATATTTTTATTTAATAATTCAATACCATTATTGGAATCAATTATAGCACTATTACTGACATGCGCATGACCTGTAAAGCCAGTAACCCCTTCCTTGGCAGCTGCTGAGCCATAAGCGACTCCAGCCACAACATAACCAAAGCGAGTGTTTTGTAAGCATAAGCTCCCCGGCATAAGTGGTATTTGCTCACGCAATAATAGCTTAAAGAATATATCGCAGCCTAAAAGCAAGCTTATTTTTTGAGATTTATAGAAATCTTTATCTGCTAACCTTACATAAGAAGGTAGATTTAAACTTTGTAAATTCACATTAAATTGTGGCAAGTTGCAAGTAATATTATTAACTATACAACAAGTAATTGAAGTTTTAAAACTGTCATCCAATGAAGACATATTAAACTCTGCATTGTAGGTAACTTTTTGTTTACCGTCACCGACACCCTGTATAATAGTATTTATAGGATGTTTTTTACAATTAATTGTGTCAGCAACCTCTGACAACACAAATGAAACTTGACTACCAGAGTCTAGTAATGCGCGGACAAATATAGTTGAACCGTCTTTATTAAATAATTTTACCTTTATAGTGGGTAATAAAACATTGTCACCATGCCTGGCTAATAGAGCAACTGAATCAGAGTCATGCTCTTCCTCTATTCCTGCATTTGATACATGGGTATCTGATGATATAGCATCATGCAGTAGGCTATTATGTCTATCTTTACAGGTAGAACACTTAAATTGAAATTTGCAGGCACCTTTGTGACTATTTAAACATAGCTTGCATAGATTGTTCTGTTTAACAAACTTTAGCCGATCAGAAATATTAGCAAGTTTGAACTGCGGGCATAGGTATAATTTGTTACAACTTTGAGTGCAAAACTTACATGAGGCCGAGGGTGAGTCAGTTACAGCTAAACACCTCACACTACTCCCTGCACTCCGCCCCTGAAGCTGCATGCATGTTGCTTCCAGCGCCGCTGCCCGCTGCTCTATAAATTTTAGAAGTGTATTAAGGGTGGGAACTTCACCCTGCGTCTCTACAAAGAAACCTTTTAGCGTATAGGTATCTAATTTTCGTTGAATAATGGTCATCAGAAGATGGTCCCAATGTTCCACCGGAACCTTTAAGTTTTTTAGTGCACCAGTGTGCTGCTTCAATTGAGACACCAATTGTCTGAGCGCAGCCGCTGTACATTTGTTTATGGGAACTAAGTCCAATAATGCACTTACATGGAAATGTATAATTTTAGGTTTATTATCGTACCTTTCTTTTAAAAGCTTTAACGCTTCCTTATAATTATCAGCTGTGAGACTTAAATGCAAGATAATTGCAAGCGCCTCACCTTCCACTAACGACTTTAGGTAATAAAACTTCTCACAATCATTTAAATTGGTATTGTTATCGACAACACTCATAAAAATTTCAATAAAATTGTAATATGTACCAACCTGACCATCATATTTAGGTATAATTAACTTAGGTAGACCTTTAAATCCTTTAAGCGCTGCTTCACCCTCGCCGGGGGGCAAAGCATGTGACGCCGCGATGCTGCCCGACCTCTCACGTATGTGCCGGTTCAGCTCGCTTAAACAATCCAAGTAATTGTCCTCGATTACATCGAAATTCTCGGTATCACTGTCGTCTAAAACCTGTATATCGATGTTCAGCTGGGAATAATTTTTAAAACTTTCGACTAACCTGTCTCGTTTAACAACGAGGGCGTCCACGCCGGCAACGCCGACACATTTGTCGTCTTTTACATATGTTTTGATTTTTGTAATAGAACCCTTAGCCTGGCCACGCGCCGCGACAAGGCGTGCCAGTTCCTTATTCATTATGTAGGTACGAATTACAATAATAATACTAACTTAAAATATGATTTCTTACACAAATCAATAATTATTTCACTAGAAGTCGTGAACGAACGAATGATTGATGCCACTGAGTCTCACGAAGTCGCGTTCCAGCACCGAGCTGCGCTGCGAGGCCACTTGTAGCATGCGCCGAACCGCTGTCCCGCTGGGTATTCACGCTCCGTCTCGCTCTCGCTGATACGGACCGCAACAATGGCGATATCTTCGTTCTTTTCTTGATTTTATGCCACAAATGCGACAAATGTATGACGATGAAAATTATTAAAGAATGATGATATATAATAAATGCAGTATAAAAATGCAAATTATGAAAAGAATGGAAGTTGAATCCTTTGAATTGCTAACTTTTTCTTCTAAATAGCAGAATCGGAGTGGCATAGCAATGCAGATGCCAAATTTCCCGCCGCAATGACGTTATAGCACGTTGATTGTTCCGACAGCCACGTTATAGAACGCCGCCATCTTCTTCAAAAAAAAAATTTTTAGCTTGAAGCCCGGAGAATGGAGTCGCCCAGCAAAGCAGTCGCGTAATCTCCACGAGGGCAGCGATATAGCACCACACCTTGCCTCCAGCCACAACGTTTATAGAACGTATAGTTCGTGAAAATCACAGAGGTTTGAATCACTCGCGCGCGACAGTCCACCCGCTGACAAAGTCAATTATTTTTATAAAAAGTTCACTTTAACGGCAAAAGGACCAAAATATGTGCAGCCTGGTCCTAGTTACTATAGTTATTAAATGAAACCGCACATATAAATTGGGTAATGGACTGTATTTCTAGGTAAACAATTTGTGAGCTTATAATTTACGTGCGAACCGCGCTATAATCTATGAGTGACTGATTCAATCTAATTGAATGAACATTTATGTTAGTTTGGGAACGAACACGAATACTCGTAAGCAACTTAAATTTGAGAGCTGCTTAACATTGACGCGCCATACAAAAAATGACAGTTAACGACGTCTCAAACTGCTAAGTGGGACATAAATATTTAGGTAGCCTTTGAGTATTCGGCCATTAGTAACTCACGGCCGAATATTCGTACGCAACTTAAATTTGAGAGCTGCTTAACTTTGACGCGCCATACAAAAAATGACAGTTAACGACGTCTCAAACTGCTAAATGGGACCTAAATATTTTTAAGCCTTTGAGTATTCGGCCGTCAGTGTGGTATCAATTTAAGGTAACCAACAACCAACATGTTAGTATAGTACTTACACTGCTGCTATTGGTCCTGACGTTCCCGCACTCGGTGTCGGTCGCCTCGCTCACCACCGGCAGCGCCGTGTGGTTCACCATGGCGACTATGGCGACCGACATATTCGTGCGCATGATGTACGCGTTCGCCATGCCGAGGAACAGCATGAACGTCACCCAGTGGCGCATGCCGAGACCACCTGCGAAAGGAAATTAAGGAGTTAGTTATGGGTGCGGAAGCCTTGACCGGTCAGATGTCAAATGCACACACGTAGGGCCCGGCGACGGGCGACAGCGCTTTTTGCTAAAATGTTGCATGACACCACGAGCTGCCGCTCTCGGCGGCAACGCGCGCGATGCAACATTTTAGCAAAATAAAAACGCTGTCGCCCGTCGCCATCGCGCGAAGTCGTGGCGGGGCTGGTAGGCAGTTAGGCAGGCACATACATAATTATGTAAGTCATTAGCTTCGTTTTGAAAGCGTGTCTAGTCTTTCCCTTGAAGCATTTGGATTAAACGCGCGTTGAAAACTAGTTTTACTAAGTGTTTTGTAATAAAATCGAGGTGTTTTTGTGATTTACGATTACGACGGAGTTTCGACGACTCAGTGTGGCTACTCGTTAATACTAAACGAAACGTTTCGTACATACATTTTCACGTACATTTACATGTACATTTCAACGTACATTTTCCTAATCCGAAAGTTTTTCGGAGTAGTATTGCGAAAGATGAAACGTCAAATCACGACTATCAAATCCAAACTTCGGATCCGAAATACATTCTGAGTGTAGGAAAACGTACCATCTATCATCTGAAACGATTTGTTTCGTATTTCGGAGTAGCCCCATAGAATTGATCTCCTTACATACATCTAGATAAGCTAGGTTTAAATTATACTAAACAACGCCGAAGGCCCGCTGTATTAACAGACACCATTTATTTCTATCTTTTGAGAGGTTAATTCGACCGTGTAAAATTACAGCCGTGATCACAACTGTAATATTTGGTTTATATTCGGAGATGGGTTGGTAAAACCGAATAAGTTCAGAAGTCTGAACGCTTATTAGATCGATGGCAACCGACCGATAACGATAATTCAGTGGTTGCGACGTCACTTTATGACATCATCGTTCGCCACATCAATATGTTATTTTATTAGTTTGTTTCCGACGCTCGTAAATTGATGGTTGGCATAGCATAGCATATAAGTAAAGACCGTCGTCATTTGAACTCCCAATTATTTCAGTGTGACAATGAATCTCTATTAGGCAATAGATAAACTATGGAATGGGACACATATTTCCATGATTAAATTGTACGTACCTACCTATTGTTTTATTTGGGAAATCCAATTCAGCGTCTGTCAGGACCAAATATCAATTCCCTTTTCAAAGTTTAAAAGCAAATTTTACAATTGTGTTGCTATTTTGTTGCTTATCATATCTGAAGTATAGGTCAGTTATTATAAGGAAATTAACTGTACGGATAACGCAGTAATCTCTATAATTTCTCTTTGATAAGATAGACATTAATCCATGCAATACATACAACATCAAAACTATTGCTCGGCACACCACTACATACAGCGAAATTCATACCTAAATGTTATCGCACTCGCAATTCGACGGGCCCGTTGGCGTGGTTGGCGTGATCGCGCCTTTCACGCTGCAGGTCGTAGGTTCGATTCCTACCCGGGACATGCATTTGTGTGCATGAACATGTCTGTATGTCCCGAGTCTGGGTGTATATGTATATTAAGTATGTATTTACAAATAAAAAAGTAGTATATGTAGTAATATCAGTTATCTGGTTTCCATAGTACAAGCTCTGCTTAGTTTGGGATCAGGTAGCCGTGTGTAAAAAATGTCCCAGGATATTATAATTAGACAATTCACATACATAAATAAGAAGTCATTATTCATTGGAAGATGAGCAATGTTGGCAATACTGACATGCTTATAACGTTATCTGCCGCGAGCAACTGAGCCGTACTGTATCGATGGAATCCGTTTATAGTAGGACAAACTATTTTGGACAGTCACGTGTTTCCCTCTTCTTGGTAATGTCTTTGCTTTTATGTTTGGTTTGTTGTCTTTTGTGTACACATAAACGTTTCAGCGGGGAACCGTAAAATCGCCATATTGTTACAAAGAGGCCACTGACGTCAAAACTATGTTCAAAGAAACAGAATGGTTCATGAGCCATTTATATCACTATGTTGGTAGGTAAAAGATGTCTCTAGAACATTGTAACAGGCCAGATTTTTTACATTCCTATCACTATACTTAACTACCTACCTAAACATTATTCCAAAATCCAATCTGATATTTTTTTTCTAACTTTACCTAGGAATATAAAAACGTTCGAAAAAGCTCTATGGAAATAAACTGAGCTGCGCGTGCGTCAAACCAAATGAAAACATAAATAGTATTATTATTTATTGAAAATATTTGAGCTGAATATTTAATAACCTGCAACTGAACACACAACATAAAATCATGAAATAGGTATCTAACAGCTGCGTCAATTTTAAGGAAAAGTACTCAAGTATCTGAGTACCTACCTATTCATTCCCACTTCCAAAACCTAACAGTTTCAGCTGGGTATTATTTTCAGATGATTCAGACCTTAATCCACTTAATTCACAAAATAATAAGTTCCTAATTAACCTACTTATAGAGCACCATAGTTAAAAGGGTACCGTAAGGGCAATCCCGAATCTATGGCTAGCAAGGGTCATGTGAACTGCAATAAATAAATTGTATTCTATTTTTCTTTATTTATTTAAAATTACGGGCTGAAATAATATACTTCTCAATAAACAATATTCATTTCTAATTTATTAGTTGCGACACGAAAGTCTTTCATCCCAAAAATAAACTGCCATTGGACATAAAAAAGTGTTCTATTAATATCGCCATATCTCCGGTATCAAGGAAATTAGTCGGGGTTACCGCTACTTGCCAATATACTTTGGAATCAGAGCCAAAATGTCAATTTACCGTAAATAAATATTAATTTACTAAAGCTAGTTGTAATTAAAAACGTGTCATGAAATGAAAGATGACGGCAAGTTGTAAACGTAATTACCCACATCTTATAAATAAACATATTGCACTTATATTGACCTACTAAAGTACTTTTCTGAAGTATAAAATTGACAACTCAGATAAATATATCCATAATTGAGATAGAAATTGAATTTTTTCAAGTTCCTATATATTGTACTAGCTTCCGCCCGCGACTGCGTCCGCGCATATTTTTTTAAAGTAGCCTATGTGCTATTCCAGACTATAATCTATCTCTGTGCCAAATTTCATCCAGATCCGTTCTGTCGTGATTGAGTATCAAACATCCATCCATACATCCAAACTTTCACATTTATAATATTAGTGGGATTATAGTGGGATGTTCCTATTATAGGTACCCCTTTGCAAAAAGTCGCTGTAGTCTGTCGCCATGCAATAGATAGTTATGTCGTCGTGTAGGTAATCTTTGGCGAAAAGTAAGACAAATATTGATAATAATAATAATGATTCTGCTCAAAGACATTACCAGGAAAGAGGGAAACGTGACTGTCCTACTAAACGGAGTCAAAACAGTACGACTCAGTCGTTCGCGGAAAATAATGTTGAAAACATATCGGTCGGTATTACCAATACCGCTCATTGTCCGGCGAATAATACTCATCATAAATGCCTCTAAGTTGATCGCAGCATTGCGAGTGCGATAACAGATGTTTTTTTTACTCAAATGATGTTGTTGGCCAAAGTAGCCTTTACAACTTCACCCGGACAGAGGGCAAACGCAAAGTGCGCTCCAGCCAACAACAGAGGGCCTACTCTTTTACAAACAAAAACGAAATTTCGGACAAAATTTCGCGTATTTCCTACTACGTTTCTCATTCATTCCGATTTTTTTTACGAACGAAAATTGTTTGACGTCTTCGTCGTCGAAACTAAGCGTAAAATAATTTTCGTTTGTATAAGAGTAGGCCTACATAAATGTGTGAATGTCGATTTGTAGTGATGCGGTGAGCACAAGTCTGGTGATTCCAATGTGAGGACAATATCTGCTAAAATATTTATGATCCCGCTTAAAAATTTGTTGTCTATCTGACTAATAAAGCATAACTTTTCTGATTGCCTCTTGTCCCACATTTCTTTTTTTCATCAATATACGTGTTGTTTACAGGGGAATTAAGTTTATCTTTCTATGTCAGTGGCATAGAGCCGTCTAAACAAACTAGTTTAACAAACTTAATTTTATGGACATTAATCCTGGAAGAACAGATAGAGCCGATGCATATAAAATTCTTAAACCTATACCTAAATTTTTTTGCCTAATTTTTAAATGATGCAGAACTTCGCCGATACATCTATGGTAACATAAGGATAAGCTGATTGACAATCATTATCGGCCGTAAGATGAATAAAATTGTAGTTCAAACCGCGGGAGAAAGTTTAAGCTCCCGTCTACCTAGCAAATCTATAGATAAACTCTCCACAAGCAACATCATTTTTCGCGATCAATTTATTAAATAGTTAGGAGAATTCTATAGATTCTCGTACGTAGGTAGGCAAGTAAGTACATTAGTTTAGCGGTACTTTTAAAAAAATACCGTCAGCCGACTTTCATTTGGTTGCCAAAATAGTTTTGTGCAGCCATGATTATATTTAGAAACTGTTAGAAGCAGCAATTCGATAAGTCATTGAACACTCCTCTTAGCAGCCAGCATCTGGGGAAATATTTTTATTTCTCGTGAAGACTCAAAGACGAAAGCTATTAAATCATCTTTCTAGCTATCGTAAGCAGTAAAAAAATCCTACTCTCTATGGTCGTAAGTACCTAAGGTAGGTACTACAAATCTTTGCTTTCTCATCGACCTAAATACAAATCTTTGATGTTTCTGAAGATTTTCATCTACAATTTTTTGTTGATGATGAAATCCATAATTTTTACCAGAACTAAATGCAAAAAATGCAGGTGAGTACAAAAAATGTCGCATGGTGGCGCCACGTTGGCGTGGGCGTTATAGTGACACTGACAGAAAAGTGACAGATCCAGACAGTGGCAGGCCATACCAATCAAGCGACATCTCGTGAACCACGTTTGCCCTCATTTAAAACAAAAGAAAAAAAAATGTTTTCGCCTACTTATAAAATAATTAGGTTGGGGTTTCAAGAAAGGCGCCATAGGGATGCGTCAATCGGAGTCTGCGACGCGACATTGCACTTAGAATGCTTCGGTCTATAAGTGCATATATAGGTAACTCCGTACTATCTAATAACATAAAAAATCTGTACCACTACATGACCCGCTGCGAAGTTCGGCGTTCGGCACACATGCTACTTAGGTGCATAGAATATTGTATTAATAAAAATAAAATATGCCTTGTACTGGCATACCTACTACTTTAGTTTTAGCATGATCCTTCATCAGATTCTCCGGTACCTACCTATTATAAATAAATAATTTATTCACAGCCCTAATAAACTAAACCGTAAAAACTTGGAACCGTCAACTACCGACAAAAAAAAAATTGGCAGCCATAAACATCCTAGACTGCTTTTGGCGCCAATTCGGAAATAACTATTTGCGAATTTTTATACATTCTTATTTTGAACGATTTTCTTTTGGTCTTATGAGTAACGCGTTTACAATGTGTTACATTTGACGTAACTGAAAATTGATGATGAGATGATGAATTGTTTGCGTTGACGCAATGATTGTGCAATCATCACAGCTATGATCATTTACTTGTTATGGCATGTGATAAAAAAATGGTGTCTGTTGCAATAGATAAGAAAAGAGTACTACCTATTAGGTTTATTATTTCAAACTAAGTAAGTTACTTTACTGGTAAGTTTCCGAAAAATAATATTAGGACTTCCGGACTAGATTTTCACTGCTATTCATGGTTAGTTAGGTACTTAAGTATGAAATAAAAATACCTAATCAAAGTCAAATGATACGAAATGCTTGTGCTACTTACGTCAATAATGTCGATGTGGAGTATTTTTTAAATTATATCGAAGTACAAGGTTTACTTCAAGGTTCATAGAAGCTAAGTTACTACGCTAACAAATGCTAAATATTGACCAATTTTTTTTTAAATACCAGTAAAAAAAGATGAATAAGTGTCTATACCTAAATGAAATAGAGCAACCAATTAAAATTTGTATTACGTTTGCGAATTTGCACATCCTTAGATTGCAAAGGTTTTGTTCAGTTCAAAACCAAAAATATTTAAACAATGTGGTAAGTGGTAGGTCATTGTCTTCTTACTAAAAATATGATATTAGCACTACACAAGATTAAGCAGCATAGTAGGTACTAAGCTGTCGAGATCAGAAAGCCATATGGCTCCAGATGACTTTCCATCGGCCACACTTGCACTTAGCAAAGCTTAGTAATGGCGTAGTGCATTAATAAACTTAGTACCTATACTACCGATATAAATGGTGCAGTACATTAAATGGTGCTGATTCTGTCGGTACACAAACTGAACTAACTGGATATATTTTAAGCTGTGTCAAATTTAGTTTATTTTTTTAACTAAATGAGGACCGAATGGCATCAAGGCGCCAACGGACTGAAATACGGGCGTATATTATTTTGCCAAAGTTAAGACAAATTTTATAGTGTTGGTACAGTAGGTGTACCTAACTTATGTTTAAGTTCTAATTGGACCATGATACAGGATGTTGTGCAGACTGTTTTATTGTGATTGCACACAACAATAGAGCATTTATTCCACACAAAGTGACCATTTATCAATGATTACACTGTTATATTCGATGACTATGAACAACCGAGTTCGCAAATTCCGGAAACTCTGCCGTTGTTAGATAACTGTTATCGCAACAAGTGATGAATTAGCGATATGGTTTGATAAAATTATGACTGTAACTAAAACGCATTGCTGTTTTATTTTAGTAGATATGATACCTCTTAACATTGCAATGCCAACTTTTGCTCAGCGCAACATAATATGCAGCAAAATTTACACATCGCACAATTCTACAATCAACATAAAGGCATTTTAAGGCGTACCTACCTATAATTCACCAGACAATGAGCCATATTGGCAATAACGACAAGTTTTCAACATTATTTTCCGCGAAGGACTGAGTCGGACTGTGTCCATGGACTCCGTTTAGTAGCACATACCTTGGTAATGTCTTGGTGTTTTATGATTTATCTATAGAACGATGTACCTATCTCCTGAAATGTATTTCGTTAAAAGACGTAACGGCCCGGCCACGAAATCGCGCTTCAGCGACGGGCGACAGCGCGGGGGTGCTGAAATGTTGCTACGCGCGCGTTGCCGCCGAGAGCGGCAGCTCGTGGCGTGATGCAACATTTTGGTGCCCCCGCGCTGTCGCCCGTCGCTGAGGCCCTACTCTTTTACAAACGAAAACGAAATTTCGGACGAAATTCGCGTATTTCCTACTACGTTTCTCATTGATTCCGACATTTCTACGAACGAAATTTGTTTGACGTTTAGATTCGACGACGATGAAGACGTCAAATAATTTTTGGGAAAAGTAGTAGGAAATACGCGAATTTGGTCCGAAATTTCGTTTTCGTTTGTAAAAGAGTAGGCCCTCTGAAGCGCGAAGTCGTGTCCGGGCCATAAGTGCGCGTCATTGTGCTGAAAAGACGTAGGTAAGTGTTCTTGTTGGCCAAAGTGGCCTTAACTTCACCCGGAGAGAGGGCGAACGCAAGTGTGCTCCAGCCATGGGGGCAGGGGGACAGCTGGCTCAAGGGCGCCACGTGAGGCACGGCCTCGGCTTGGGCTGCTGTCTTTGAGAAAACGGGGGCAAAATTACCTACCGGATCTATTCTAATCTTGCTAGGTCATTTGAAGACTAGTGCTGAGATAATGCAAAAAAAATGTCACGTCACTAGAGTAACTAATTACCTTGGTAGGTATGTAATGCCATTGTAAGTCCAATGTAACTTTCTATACATTTGTGCTAGGTCTCTTTTAACGTGCCGTCTGGCCGTTACCTACTCATTGTAGACTGGGATTTTACAAAAACTACAATGAATTTTGTATGTTGTATTTCCTGTGAACCGACCATAACATTTACGGTCTGTTATAAAAGGCAGATGTTCTAAACTGTAACACTATACGTAGCATTAATTCGATCTACTTGCTAGTGATGACAATTGAAAACTAGGTAAGTAAATACTGTATATTTTTATATTATTATTATTTTAATTTGGCGAACATTCCTTTCGTCACGCGAGTGAATACAATTATCAAACCGAACCGTAAATTTCCATTAATTGGGAATGCAAAACAGACCCGTGCCGGGCCGTGGAAACAGGTGTCTAAGTAGATTTATTTTTAGTAGATAGATAGTCTAAGTAGATTCCGTGCGTATGCAGAAATAAATTAGACACCTTTTCAGGGTTCCTTAGTCACAACGAGGAACCCTTAGAAAATCATCCAGTCTGTCACAACTCACAGTGCCATAAGTCTTACAGTTTTAGACGAAAGTTGATGAAATTTGGTAGGTACAGGTACTTTTGTATTAGACCCCAATTCAAGGTGGTAGAGCCAAGCTGTAGGCAAGTGACTGCAGCTCATAAACGGGCTGGCTCGACCGGGGTAGTACCACCCTCTCACAGAAGATCGGCGTAAAGCAGCTATTACAGATGCGTTTCGTACGATGAGTGAGAGAGCCGAAAGCCCACCCCCCCTCCCCCTCCCTCCATCCCACTCCCCTTCAGGTCGGCAATGTGCGAGCAATGCCTTTGGTATTGTAAGCATCTATAGGCTACTGTAACTGCTAAACATCAGGCGGGCCGTAAGATTATTTGCCACCGCAGTACTATAAAATATATATATATATATATATATATATATATATATATATATGTAATGTTAAAAAATTACCTACTTCTTTGAGGTTCCTCCCCTCTATGGAAAGTAGAGACATTTTTTTAGTTACCCCATCATGTGGGGTATTATTGATAAGATCTTTTCAAATGAAGTATTTTTTTTACATAGGTACATCATTTTATTATTAACCGTACCATTAAAATCAGTTTCAATCTTAGCTAGCCAAAACACTGTTTTATTATTATAGAAATGGCTACGGAACCCTACATTGTACATGGCCCACGCACTTAGCCGGTTTTATTTTTAAACTCCATTAACAAGACTGATTAGTAATTTAGAGCACTATTAACGTCTCATTGTAATATTTTAACATTATTTGAGGGATAACGTCAATAGATTTTACGTTACACCTGTGGTGCCACACGTGATAAATCACGCGAATGTGTGATGAAGAAGAAATGAAATACCTACCTATTTGTATATCTATATACTATAATATAATAAAGAGGTAAAGTTTGTTTGTAGAAAGTAATCTCTTGAACTATCGAACCGATTTCGAAAATCCTTTCAGCAGTAGGCTATAAATTGCTACGCGGGTGAAACCACGGGGGCAGCTAGTACCCAAAATTTTGTATACAAAAAACCAAACCGTAGAAATATTTAAATATAAGGAAGGAAAGTTAACATATACTATTCAAGGTTATCATTGAAATTGAATTGAAAAAGTGAGTGTTCTAATGTTAAATAAATTATTTATGTTGAATATAAATATAGTCAGCATTATTATAATAATACAGTTACCGATGCGTCTATTCAATAATCAAGTATCAATTAATACGTTATTATCCGCAAGTCGCAATACAACAAATATAAACAATACAGTAGAAACATTTTCAGTACAACCAACCTTCTTATATTATCTTTATATTAAAAAAGTATATTTCTGCTATTTTTATTGCAGTTTATTATGTTATCAATGCAATCTAAATAACACACATCGTCTCATAATTTCTCTAGTTCCAAAGCACCACGATTTTTTTTTCACGTTATGTTTCCCGCGTACTTCATCGACCTACTTCCAACTAGTGATGTAGATTCTATTTTCAAATGCCTTGAGGAAGACTGTAGCATGTTGTGAAGTTTTAATAAGTACTGAACTTACCACAAACGCCTTTTTATACTTTGGCGTATACATTTGCAATTATTTTTATTTATTTTCTGAATAATTTAGCAATAAAATGCTAAAAATATTAAGGATTAGCTTGACTAGATAATTGAGTAACTCATATTCCTATCCATTCTTTAAACATTTGTAAGGTTGGCACCCACCTATCAACTCGGCACCCGACCAGCACCGCCTCGCCGCTCGGCGTCCACTCGTTGTCGACATGTGGTCCGCGGGCGGACGCTGTTTTTACACCATAAACGTCACGTGATCAACCAGTGGACCGCGCGTGGTCAACGAGTGAACGCCGCGTGGTCAGCGCGTGGTCCACTTATGTCCGGTTCAGTTAGTGGATGCCGACCGTCGAGGCGTTGCTGGTCGGGTGCCGAGTTGATAGATGAGTGCCAACCTTTAAGCTACTTCTCTTCGGGTACGGTGCGTATTTATGCCATGCTAGTACAATCTAACAAGAGCACGCAAAAATCTAGTATTTGTATAAGTGAATTAGGTACCTATGATTGAATAAACGGGGCTAAATCTTTTATATTCCCCATAAAGATCTAACCACAATAAACACACTGAGGTACCTTGTATGAGAAAATGAAGACTTGACAAAAGGCTTTTGTACAGGAAATCCAATCGGACAATGATGACAAAAGAACTTCTGGAGCGTATCGTGTTTCCTTGTAAAAAGCATATCGCATAAAAACATTTGTGAACGGACAGATGAATGGTAATTTACATCTTTTATTATATTATGTACACGAGTGCTCTGGGCCTAGAGTCTGTTAACAATTAATTGTCCATTGCGAAACCACTGGTCTCTAATACTACCTTCGTGAATTCATCGTTGTAAATCGCAATTTCTTGGCGCTCGGAATATTGTCGGCCAGGGGACTGCTACAGGTTCGAGCAGCGCGGCAGACGTCAGACGTCAGTCGGAGTCATAGAAATTGTAATGCCGTCTGCCGCCGCGGCACATGTCATCGCCACAATTTTTATGAGACCGACTGACGTCTGCCGTCTGCCGCGTCCATTGAAATCGCACCTTCACAGATGTCGACCAACAAGAATTTACACCATAGAAAATTGTTAAGAGGCCTATTCGTAGAACAGCTATGTGCGTTGTTAAATAACATATTGAAACATGACGAAACATACGTTTAGATAGGTACTAATGCTATCCTAATTTAAATGTAAGTAGGCAAATTGTCGTAAGCAGATACTTAGATAGGTATGTCTTTCTTTCTTTAAAATACCCGTAATAATGGGTGCAAAAGTTAATATCATTTCATATTCATTTATTATTATTTTAATTATTAAATTATTTTTTTCTTATCTTATGGTTAGTAGCCAACCTGGGTTTTTGTAAGTACACCTCTAATCTTTCGCTATTAATTATAGCGGTTTTATACCTACTACAAATTGTATTTTTTTTGTGAAATGTCGATTTGCATTTGACAATGGAAACGCGTCGAACGACCAACACTTCAGATTTCATTCGCGGAAATCATCGCGCGATATAGGATCGACACGTGTTACGCTATTATTACCGAAAATCGTGCTGCAGGCTGATTAACATATCTGTTGAACTGTTTATTGATGGAGCACACCCCTCGAGGCGTCCTTGCCTGTGACGTCATCCCGAAAAGTGGGAGTGACCGCTCACCGTGGGGGATTGACACGACTAGTAAACATGGCCACTCACCACTATTACTCTTCGGACGCTGATCTTCCACCCCCGGCTGCTCCCAAACCAGCACGTGGCCGCCTCGAGACCGCGAAACCATTTTCAAAAGAGGAAAATACGAAAAGAATCTCCCAAAAAAAAATTAGAAATTACTCTACGATTACGACGACGAACTAAAAAGCGTCCGGTGCGCCACCACCTACGTAACGTTGGTGAGTGAGCCAACGTTAAGTGGTGTGTTGTGGTAAAGGGGTGACATCGCGAGGGTTGCACGTGATGGTAAGACGAGGCTCCGCTGAAGCCGACTGTTGACCGACTGACGCTTCTCCGCGGACGCGCCGCGCCGGTAAATATAGAGGTGCGCGGGGGCGTGGCGCGAGGCGGGGGGGGGGGGGGGGTCGGCGCACGCGTTCACAGCATGCGATGACGTGAGCCGGTTCAACTTTTTACTGAACGCTGAAAGCCGTCTGCAATAGGCAGGAAATAGGTACCGCGATAAATTGTGGCTGTCGCCGCGAACCACGAGATGCGATAAAAACTCTTAGAAGATGTGTAGATCTAGGTACCTATCTACAAGTAGGTAGGTAGGCTATGTAGGAACACACCTACCTATCTCGGATACTACAGGGGATCTAGGTATTCTGTGATGGGGGGGCCGAGCTTGACAGTCCTGATTAAGTAGTACCTAGCCTTACCTTGGTAAGCCCTACCAATACCCTACCATACCTATGGTAGGCTACCATAGGTATAGGTAGCTATTCAATTTATATTCATTTTTTTCCAATTACTTCCAAAAGTCCAAGTTACTTAGGAAAAAGCACAGTTTAGGTACTGTATACTACCTAACATACTACCTAGGATATACGGGGTGTAACATCAGAAACGCTCCCAAAAACAAAGACAAACTATACATCATATATAGCTTTACATCAGTACCTAAAGCAATATAGGTAGTCTGTCTTTGTTTTTAATTTAATTTAGTTTAGTTTATTTAGTTTTATGTCTTTTAGTTTTTTAGCGTTTTTCGTATCAACGAGGCCACAAAAAACGCTACAAAACTAATTAAATTTTTTTATGTTTTGCATTTTCCATGCAACACCAGCTTGTTTAAGCAACAAGTTTAAGGCAAATAATTTTAAGTCTTCGATTGTGTTTAGATAGTTTAATAAAATAATAGCGTTTCAGCTTAGGAGCATTACCCTTATGTTAAGGATACACTAGACACTAGACACTAGAACACTCAGTGTATACATCGAGTGTCTTCGTGTGTCCACTACTCTAACACCTTGTTACAGTTGTAGTAGCGGTGTCGCTACACTGAGATACACTGACACTGTTAATAATAAATATGGACTAACGTGAGATTAAAGTTACGCCGAGGATTAAACTAGTATTAGTGAAAACTTGTATTAATAAAAAATAAATAAAAATAAAATAAAAGAAAATTTATTTGGAACAAAACAATGGTACAGTAATAAAACATCGTTGACTCATGCAGAAGTTTTAGAAAAATGTGTCGCGAAGCCAACGCCCACCTCTCCAGAAGAATGTTCTAACATTCATAGGATCTGGACTATTAACTTAAGAATAAGAATTTAAAAATGAAAGTAACTTAAATGAAGATTATAAAATAATAAAAATTTTAAAATATTAAAATAAAAGCGACTGTTGCCTCGGGGTGAACAGGTTGGGCTAACAATCAGAAGGTCCCAGGTTCGATCCCCGGTGGGGCATGCAGCAATGGATGAATTTTCATCTATGTGCATAATTTACAGTTCGCTGACGGTGAGGGAAAACATCGTGAGGAAACCTACCTATCCCTCGGGATTAGGTAATAGTCAGTTCCTGTATACACGGCGACACGGTTCACCACCTGTCACGTTGGGTTCTGACTATCTAGTGAAACGTGGGCTTTGAGTTGGTTAATACCTCCACAATGTGGTGGTGTATGGCCACTCAAGCCTCTGACTACCCCCGAACGGGGATAAAAGTCGTGACGTTACATTACATTACATTTATTTAAAATATTAAATTGTTGCTCATTTATGAGTATAATGAGTATAATAAACTCGAACTAAACAAGAATTAGCTTAAACCGTGACTACACCAATGATTAAATTTAGTCCTACCAATGAGTAGGTTTAAGGAAGGTCTATGCATGGTTTTTGGTTTATCTCTATTTAGTTTGTGGTGATTTATGTCACAGACAGTGTCAGTCATCACTGTCATTATGTCGTCGAGTTTCCGCATTACACCCAGTATGCTTCTTAGCGTGAAAATAAAACGTTCGCACTAGAAAAAAGGTGGCAACCCTGACTGATCTAGATATCCCGCGCACGCGTCCGCTTCAGCGCCCGCGCATAATATGTATGAAAGAGCGGCAACTCAAGGTCGTCATCTTTTATCGTCATTATGGACATAATTTAGGCATTCTGTAGTATCTAGGTACTAAAGTAAGATAGCTGAGCAGTCATCCGTCAAGATTTTGGCGCAAAACGACGCCACTCTTAGGGCCCCTATACACACGACTACGACTAACTGATTAATTAACGCCTTCCAAAATTTGCATTTTTACCTATGATTCTTAGGAACTAAAGGTAGCATGAGAGGGATCGCGAGGGGGCGGATCTAACACGAAGTTAGGCACCCTCCCGCCTATTTTATTTACCTACTAGCTTTGCCCGCAACTTAGTACACCTACATTTAACAGCGGCGATGTTTTTCATAATAATCTTCTATAGGTAGGTAGCTACATTTTACATTGCTTGCTCGCTTGGGAAAGTGTAAAGTATTACCGAACATAACTGACTATGTATTGGTAATGAAGTACATCCACCGCAGTGCGATGACGTCACGCCTACACCGCGCGGGTCTTTTCCGCGTAGTGATTCATAAAACAAACATTGATAAGGAATATTGACTCTTTTTATGCTTACCATAGATGCATTTATCGAGTAACCCCACCCATCCATACGACTCAATGGAAAATGGCAATAGGTAGAATAGAATAAATATACAGAAGATCGGGAATGGGCATCGTTACGTGTGTAGGGTCCTTTACCTTTATCCTTGACCTCGAGCGCGACTGGGGTTTAGGGCTTCCACAGACGACGAACAAAAAGTCCGCTGCTACCGCGAATTCGACTAGGTAGGTACTTTTATTTTAGAAAAATAATTAGGCTTTGCGCAAAAAATAAAATCCAAAATTCCACGCGGGTAATGTTTTTCAAAAATGTACGCGTTGAAATCGCGGGCACTAGTAAGTACCTACCTACCTATCTAATAAAATTACATGTTACGCATTGCATATCGCATAAGTCGATATCATGACTAAAAAGATTCGGACAAAAAACTATTAACAGATGAGAAGTTTTTGAAGAACATGGGGTTAGGGTTGTCAGGAAGCCTCTTTGTGGCATTATTATAAAATCAATCGTTCTTTTGTAAAAAAAAAAAAAAATGTTTTGACAGTTTCTTCTTGCAAAATCAGCTGAATAGACATTACCCAGTTACCTCTAGCATAGGTTTTTAGCTTCCAGCTAGAGTACCTACCGAGTTACTATATTTTATTCACGGTAAAACGACACTAAAGTCACCAGTAAAATCTAATTTATACACTAAGTACTGAATTAGGTGCGAATTTTAAATTCAGACCAAATAACTATGGCATTTTGTTTGACAGATACCTATTGTATGGAAAACTGTCAAATCGCCATATTTATTTGGTGGCTAAAAGTTATCTGACGATTTTACAACAGCCCTAAATGATTACGTGCTGGTAACCCTAATTACACGTCTCCGTCTGTGTTCTGCCTAAATAAAAAAAGCGCGCGCAAAAAAGCTAAACAGTTCAATGACTCATACCGAAGGCGATTTGATAAAGCCAATTCGCTAATTCGATACAGGTTAATCTGATTATGAATCTAAATTAAAAAAGTTTAAAGGATAGGGACCTGTGGAGACAGAAAGGGGAGGCCTTTGCCCAGCAGTGGGACATTTAATAGGCTATAAAAAAAAAAAAAAAAAAAAGGATATTTACAAACGGTTACCTATTAAAAAAAAACTGCAATCGTATCGCTATAAATACCTAGTTCGCTCATAGGTTTAGTTAGTTAACTCATTCGGAATTTTCAGACCGCCGAAAGGCCTCCGACATGACAATCGTATAGGTAATATGGGGAAACACACGTGTGTAACCTTGCACGTTGCTGATTCAAAAACATACCTAGGTACATCATGTATGATTATAAGGCATGTCTCATAAAGAGGTAAGCGTGATGATACCTCCTTGATGGATATTGTAAATCGTAACTAGCAATGCCATCTAGTGACAACTTTGAAAAATAACCCTTAGAACTGCTGCCATCTGTTGTACTGTAATGAAAACATTGGAATATGAAAATACTGAAATAGTTTTTTGGTCTGTCATAGAGGGCGCTAGCAGGTAAAGTGTTTTCAAAAAGAAAAATCAGTCAATGAGTTTTCCGTAATAATTTTATTGCTCGGATCGTACGACATATATTCGTGGCAAAAACAACATCAATAAACTATTAGGTCATTGGTTCGTTGATAAAATAACCTACGTATTGAACAAATTATTGACTAGGTACCTAGGACTTGGTAGGTAAATATTGACCTACCTACCTAATGGTCACTTTAATTAGCTGAGACATGCGAACCAAAAACATTTCCAATAATGCCGTTCTTTTGTTTCGGTGTCGAGTATTCAAGAATAACGTGCTTGTAAACTTAGCTCACTTATGCCACAAACATCCTAAACCTATCGCTACATCAGTGTTGCGGTTGCCAGATGGGGGGGATTCCCTGCAAATTCGGGGGCTTTTTTCGCCTTTGGGGGGAGATTCGGGGGACGGATTCTTTGGGGGGGATTTTCTGGGCGGAAAAATAAACACGGAGGATCATCAATACTTACTCATTTTCAGTAAAGTAAAGTCTATATATTAATTCAATTAGTTCGATATCGTTTTGTGACGTGGTTATTGAAAGAGTACCTATTTTTTTTGTAAAAATATGAAAACTGAAATTTAAAAAAAATACTAATTGAAATTTCAAATGAGTGAAAACTGTTTTGGGGGGATTTTTTCTCAAAAAGCTAATTCACGGGGGGATTTTGAAGAAATTTGGGGGAATCTCACATGGTCATCTGGCAACACTGCGCTACATATACCTATAGGTAATTTCTTTTTTTGTCACTTTTCTTTCGTCAATCGTATCATCTAGCTAGCCTGTCATAATGCGCGCGTGACCTCAGCGGCCAGAATGCGGGGCGGCCAGAGCCTTTATCAAAATTCTGCTCAACGACAAGCGGCCACGATTGGCCGCCGCGACCAGCTAATTTTCCTGCAATCGTTTTAGGCCCTTCTGTTGAAACCTCGACCGCTTAAAGACAGTGGCTCATCACTGGACCTGTGACTAATGGCCGGGGCAGCCTGTCCTAATACGCAAGCAGGGCGTTAAGTGCCTTAACAACTTACGTGGTTATGATCCACTTTGCCCTAAAGTAGGTAATTAAAAGGACCACGGCTATCCTCTAGATGAGCATATTTTCTTGTTTCATACATTTTAGAGTCAGATTTTTGTTAAATGTATTATTGTTTTGTAAAAAGTCATAGAACAAAAGTTGTTGTTTATGATGTCAGTAATACAGTCCTGCAAGGTTGTTAGTGTTTTTCCAATAACCCTGTATTATCGGCCGTCTGTTAGAAGACCTCTGGGCGTTAACATGACGACCGTCAAGAATTCGCGATTTACAATAAGAATTCACGAAAAGATATTAGAGACCAGTTTCACAATGGACAATTATTAAGACACTCAAGGCCCGGGACTTAGGAATTAAGATGTTTAATGACAGCCACAGACAAAACAAATAAACAAAGGTGGTAGAGCCAAGCTGTAGCCAATGAATTTCCGTAACGAATTTAGTTGAGACTGCAGATTTATAGAGCTAAGGAATCCATAACATACAGCGCAATTTTTTTTATTCTACGACAAATTTGACGAAGATACGACTAAATTCCTAACGAACGTCACCGGGCTGATACGCGCTCGGCTAGCGTTACGGTTCGGTTATTTTGTTAGCGCGCAGCGTGTTCTAAGTAGTGATGGGATGTTCTCGAGAACATTCTCACCCTCGGAAACTTACTCGTGAGAATTTTTAATTTTGGGTGAAGTTATCCTAACTTTCAGTCTTAAAAACAATTAAAACCACCATACTTGCATGTTTAATGAGGTTTATGCCAAGTTTAACATGCTTCAGAAGATAAATTCTCGAAAATTCGCACGAGTAAGTTTCCGTAAGTTTCCGAAGGTGAGAATGTTCTCGAGAACATCTCATCACTAGTTCTAAGCCTCTAAACGCAAAATGGGTAATAAATTATAAGACGGGTTTGAGCAAGCTAAAACAGATAACGTTCCAGAAGTGGATACGTGCATGGTTTTCGACTACTTAAACAATAATTTAAAATACACCAGCGCCGAGATACATGGTTGGAAACTGCAAAGGTACACTTACCTTTTCACTTACAAATTTCTGTTATGAATACTACTTATACAAACAAACCCATTATTTTACCACTAGGTTAAGCATGGGAGGGTTCGGTGTATCTTAAGTGTACCTACCAACTGGTTATTAATGGCTTTAAAGTTCCTTGGAGTAAGTCATTTAAATACCTTGGTGTCAAGTTAGACACTTAATTAAACTGGACTAGTCAGGTGACCTCAGTCCGTGACAAAGGCATTAAAGCTTTGAACACCCTGAGCCCACTAGTTAGCCGTAGATCTAAACTTTCCCCCCACATAAAACTAGCCATATACAAAATATATGTGCGACCCATCTTAACTTACGCGTGTCCAATGTGGAGTAGCACCTGCGACTCAAATTATACAAAACTTCAAATTGGGCAAAACAAAGCCCTTAAGTCCTCATATAATACAAGCTTCATGGCTAATCTTCGTTCGTTACATAATAAAATTAAGTTACCATTTGTCAAAAATCATGTAATTAACTTATCCACTAGGTTTTATACTAAAACATATGTTAACCACACTAATACCCTGATTGATTCAATTTGTAAATCTAGATCGCGTGACTTGTCGTATATCGATAAGTATCGACGTTACCGCTTGCCCCATCACTGTGTTTTGTTCGCTAATGACAACTAAACTGCGTTGGCTGCGTGCTCACTCGCGGGACTCTCATATCTACCCCCGCCTTTGTTATATTACTGCGCTCTCGACAGTCCTTTCGTACTCATACTACACAATAGATTTCGATGCGGTTTTTTTAATAGATAGAGTGATTCATGGGGAAGGTTTATATGTATATATAATACATGCTTGATATAGTAGAGAAACACTGATAATTTTGGAGGTTTCTAATGTGATGTTGTAAATAAACACATTTTTTTGCGCTTACATTGCAAACGCTGGCTGAACCCTACGAGATAGATCAAAATAATGTACTACAGTATTAAACAATTATAGAGAGGGACCCACCACTCACCCTCGGAATTGTCAACCTCCAATATTATAAACCAAATGAATTGATCGATAATAGAAGAAGCCAACAAGACCTAACTCCCTGTCAGTCGAGAGTATGTCTTTCATGAGTCATGGACCCTAACAATTAGCAATTTTCCGCAGACAAACAACAACAGTTTGCAACAGTTGTAATAAGGTTTATATAGGACAGACAGGTCGCAATTTTAATATTAGGTATAAGGAGCATATAGCCGATTTTAGAAATAACCGTCTCGATAGGTCCCATTTTGCTAAACATTTGTTAGAGACGGGTCATACTTTAAATAATAGTCATAATTTTGATATGGTCCACATATGTGACAAGGGTCTTAGGTTGTGCGTGTTGGAGCGTTTAGAAATTGTTAAGCGAGATAGGAACGCGTTGCTGAACGAACAGATTAGTTTCGACACCTCTCCTTTATTAAATTTATTTTCATTCCAACAAATAAGTCACTCAATTGTTTCTGCGAGTGGCGGGGGGAGTGGGGACACCGGTCGTTTTTGCTTATAAGGCGCGGCGCACGCAGCTTAGTTTGCTCAGTTGCAGTCCAGCTTTCCTGAGGATGCCTCGTTTAGAGGCGAAACACGTGTTTTGTCTGCGGAAAATTGCTAATTGTTAGGGTCCATGACTCATGACAGACATACTCTCGACTGACAGGGAGTTAGGTCTTGTTGGCTTCTTCTATTATCGATCAATTCATTTGGTTTATAATATTGGAGGTTGACAATTCCGAGGGTGAGTGGTGGGTCCCTCTCTATAATTGTTTAACAATGGATTTCCGCAAAGTTACGCCTGATTCCATCAATTATACTACAGTATTGTATACCTCAAAAAGGTATACAAAAAATCCACGATGGTATATGTCTATCTCTTAGGGATAACCCACAATAACCATTTTTTATCCTTTACTTTTTACGAGAAATAATGGCTTATTTACGAAGCGATTTTAAGCAATATAGCATTAATCCTTATCCAATTAAGTACCTTAAATACATTGTGCATTTAATATAGATCAATATGACCATTTACAGCATGTAATTTAAATGAATAACACCTAAAATAGTGAATGGCGGCGTGAACGGGACACCGGGTACAGCGCGACTTCAACAAAACCAGCCCGGTGACGTCACGCGCGCTGGCCGCACTTACCGCCCGTCGATAAATTTTGGATATACAGGATGTCCCAAAACTTTGCCACATGGAGGGGAAGTACCTTAAATATTGTAGATAGAGAATTTTACTGAATGAAGACTTCATTTTTATTTTAAAAACAATACGAACTGCATTCAAAGATTTTTGAAAACTCGCTTGCCACACTCGGGAATCGAACCGGCTAAACTCCGAAAAAATAACACCCTGTTCTTTTATGGCATCAATCGATAGGATCAATGATAAAAACCAAATCTCTCTAACAAACATGGTAAATTAAATGAAAGGAAAACCATGAAATCTAAACTTATAAATTCATGAATTCAAAGATAAAGTGTATCCACAAAAAAATGGAGCTAATTTCGAGCAACAAATTAGTTAGTTTACAATTTTTTATTCGTTCAATTAAAATAAGTGAAGATTTTATGGTTTCCATTCATTTTGAAAACTCGCTTGCCACACTCGGGAATCGAACTGGCTAAAATCCGAATAATAACATCCTGTACTTTTATAGCATCAATCGATAGGGTCAATCATAAGGATAAAATCTCTTTAAGAAACATAGTAAATTAAATGAAAGGAAACCCATAAAATCGTTACTTATTTCAATTTTCACTTATTTTAATTCTTATAAGTTAAGATATCACGGTTTTCCTTTCATTTAATTTCCCATGTTTGTTAGAGTGATTTGATCCTTGTGATTGATCCTATCGATTGATGCCATAAAAGTACAGGGTGATATTTTTTCGGATTTTAGCCAGTTCGATTCCCGAGTGTAGCAAGCGAGTTTTCAAAAATCTTTGAATGCAGTTCGTATTGTTTTTAAAATAAAAATGAAGTCTTGATTCAGTAAAATTGTCTATCTACAATATTTAAGGTACTTCCCCTCCATGTGGCAGTTTTGGGACACCCTGTATAAAATGTGTTAGGAAATCGCAACGGATGGACCGATTTCGATGATTTAAAAACTATATTGATAAGAAAGCTTAGTCTTAACTATAGTGTTGGTTATGAGTTGATTTGTCGACCTATTATTGATCCTCATTGACTGCAGCTCATAAACGGGCTGGCTCGACCGGGGTACCACCCTCTCACAGAATATCGGCGTAAAGGAGCTATTACAGCTGCGTTTCGTACGATAAGTGAAAGAGCCGTAAGCCCACCCCCCTCCCCTCCCTCCATCCCACTCCCCTTCAGGTCGGCAATGTGCGAGCAATGCCTTTGGTATTGTAAACATCTATACGCTGCGGTAACTGCTTAACATCGGGCGGGACGTACGCTTTTTTGCCACCGCAGTCCAATAAAAAAAAGGTCCTCTGAATCAATTGTTGACCTATTTCAATCCGTCATTTATTGTCCACAGCAGGTCACCTCATGTCATCACCCGTGTATTGTAGTGATTGGATAACTACCTACTGGGTCGGCTCCCATTGTGCGACCGGATGAGACCGCTTTGTCCTCACATCCACACCTTGGCACGTACACTGGTACTTAGTACAGTCAGCGACATAAGTCACTGAACATGAACATCACAATATCGTCTCAATTTTTCAAATCGGTAATATCGGTAATCACCGGTATTGGCATCGGGTAAATCTATAATTGGTGAATACTATTTCTTACACAAACATAGTTAGGTTAGATAGATAGATAGACAACACTTTATTGTACACCAATGGAACAAATACATAAACAAAAATGACAAACAAAACAAGAAACAAATACATTGTACAGTGGGCTGTCTTATCGCAAGCTGCGATCTCTTCCAGACAACCTTTGGATGGAGAGGATTCCATGTTTCAAACAGGGTTAGTAGTTAGTAGTTCGTGTAATTGGCCTGTGGCCTACATAAATAAATAAATAACTAAATGTTAGCAACGTGACCGCTTGGCGCAGTTGTTAAAGAGTAGGCCGCTCGGCTCACTGCATCGGGTGGTTGCGGGTTCGATTCCCGCCAGAGGCAAATTTTGGCAACGGCCTTTTCGAAATTTGTCCTGGTCTGAGTGTCACTGGAATCACCGCCAGTCCATTGTATGGTTCAAATAGTGTAAGCGCTTAGTTTGGGATCATACAGTTTGTGTGTAAGTCTGGCGATATTTATATATATTTAGAAAGTATTTAAAAAAATAGTGTTTAGATCACGAAAAAGAATGGTTTTAATGCAAAATAAAAGTGTGCAAGCGAGTTTTATCGCTGACTGTACTAATAGCGGGTAAAATACCTACATACTGCCTATATTGCCCGGACTCACGCGCGCTAAAGCCCTTATCTATTCTGTGCTAAAGCGTAGTTTACTTAGTTGTTAGAAAAACACGATTGCTGATCACGTGAAGGTTATTGTACTGAAAATAACAGGTAGGTATTAATGAGTAATAGGGGCTTACGACCAAAAGACATGTAATGTCCTACAAGCTCATCTGGCTTCGCTAGTGTCAAAATAAAACATTATTCTCTACTAGCTTCCGCCCGCGACTTCATCCGCGACAATTTTTTTAAAAAGTAGCCTATTAGCTATTCCAGACTATAATCTATCTCTGTGCCAAATTTCATCCAGATCTGTTCAGCCGTTCTGGAGTGATTGAGTAACAAACATCCATCCATACATCCTTACATCCATTCATCCAAACTTTCACATTTATAATATTAGTGGGATAAGTGGGATGGGATTGGATTGAAGATCTTAATTCCTCATTTGGAAGTGCCATAAAAGCTTGCAAAAAAAATAAAGAGTGAAAATAGATGAACAGCAAAGAAAATTGAAAAATACATAAACATTTACCCCCTTATTCATAGAGATTTTGACCAGTTTGCAATGGTTTTGAAAAGCATTTTTAGGAACAAATGTGATTTGTAATTCCACTGCAGGTCGATCATAACTTTCTATGAATAAGGGGGTTAATTTATTACTAGCCGTGCCCGTGACTTAGTGCGCACATTTTTGAAAAAGATTACCCGCAACTACTTCCGCGTGGAATTTAATGTGGTTTTTTTGCGCGGAACCCTAATTATTTTTCTAAATCAAAGTAGCCTAAGTTACTCCATACTATTATCAGCTCTCTGCCATTGGAAGTCCTGCCAAAATCGGTCCAACCGGAGGACAACCGACCAAAAAAAAATATTGTTGTTATAAGTAACGTACTTAGTACAATGCATATGGATTTAGTAAAAAGCTGGTACTTTAACATTACAAACAGACACTTCAATTATTATTTGTATATAGATTGCGGTACCTACACGAAACAATAGGGTGGCCACACGATCCGCCCACATTCTAGGACATGTGTGTACCGGTCTGAATGTCAACGACACTGCTCAACTGTACCTTGACATTGTCCTATCCTACGTGCGATATAATAACAAGGCCATTAATATTTTGTCACGTAAACCCGTTAGAATGTTGTATATTAGTGAGTAGTCAGCATAGGTATTTAATAATGTGCTTCGATCAATTGTGGAATGTTTTAATGGTACCTATTTGTCATTTTTAGGGTTCTGTATCCAAAGGGTGCCAACGGAACCCTATTACTAAGCCTACGCTGTCCGTCTGTCTGTCTGTCTGTCTGTTTGTCAGCGGGCTGTATCTTACGAACCGTTGTAGCTAGAAACTTGAAATGTTCACAAAATGTGTATTTCTGTTGCCGCTACAACAATAAATACTAAAAGGGTTACAACGCTACAACAATAAATACATGTTGTGTTTACCTTTAATTGCTTGTTACGTTTAGTTCATGTTTGTGGTTTGTAATTCTTTGAATGTGTTAATGTAAACTAGCGTTGGTAAGCCTATTAAATAAATAAATAAATAAATAAAAAGGGGGTCCCCATACATGAAACTTGATATTTTTGACGTTTTTATTTTACGGTGGTACGGAACCCTTTATGTGCGAGTCCGACATGCACTTGGCCGGTTTTTTATTTGAGTGGATGATACCTACCGAAGTTGTTGTCTTCCATATAGCACTGGGGAGAAAAGGGTAAAACGGACTAAAAATATAAATGTCTCAAATAATTAATTTTACTCAAAAAAGTTTATAATGTTGTCATTATTTCGCAAACCTTCTTCGAGCAAAGTCGAATTTGTCGTACTGCCAGAAACGCATGATATATAATGTATTATAATCGAGTATGACCACCATTATATTGCTGTTATCTGACCGTTGCCATGGAAACGTAACAAACAGGTATGTTTATGGTTCGTAAAAAAATCTTATTGACGGTTAAAACGAGTTGGTCGTGCCGTTGCCATGAAAACGTAAACATAGAAAATACACAACTATAGATACAGTTCGTAAAAATATAAATATATTGTATTAATTTTTATACCTACTTAGCTAGTTTTGTTCAAACTAATAGTCGCATTTTAGAGTAAAGCACTATACAAGCCTTGGTCTTTAATGAGTGTACTGCTGACCACGCTATAATGGCCTCAAGCTAAGCTTCGCTACGTTCTCGGCCTCCAAGCTTGGTCATCATTGCAATCCTTGCTGGCCGCGCTATAAAGGCCTCGACCTTCGGTCTCGGCCTTTATTTTAGCTTGTCCATCAAGGGTTGCAATGCTGACCGCGCTGTGGAGGCCTGGAGCTGCGCTGCGCCGCGCTTTCGGCATTCAACAACGCGGTCAACAACACACTCATTAGAGACCGCGGCAGTAATGTACTATAACATATACCTACATAGGTACCTAAATTATTATTTTGTACCTACTTTTGATACACTTAAATTTCCATACCAACAGTTTTTTGTCCATTCGATTCGCGTGAAGGCGGCAACCGACTTGATTTACACCACGCGCAAAACAATGATTTATTTATTGAAAAACATTTGAAAATCTGTGAACATGTTTGAACTTGTGTTTGAATATTCATTGTCCTACCCGTTCATGCCTGTCAGTTCCATTACCATTAGTGGGTGCTACAGAATTAACAAGCAACAACATGCAATTAACAAGGCACACGCAAGTCTACTGAAAATACGTTTTTTATTTGACTAAGGTGGCAAACAAGCGTACGGCCCGCCTGATGTTAAGCAGTTACCGTTCCGTTAGATGCTTGGAATAGCTACCAAAAGCATCGCTCGCACGTTGCCGAACTGAAGGGGAGTGGGACAGAGACAAAGGGTGGGGTTGGGCTTCCGGCTCTCTCAGTCATCGTACGAAACACAGCTGTAACAGCTGCTTTATGCCGATATATTCTGTGAGAGGGTGATACCACCCCGAACGAGCCAGCATGTATATGAGCTGCAGTCAATTGACTACATCTTGGCTCTTCCACCAATTAACTTAAGTAGCTACTTATTTTCCTAACTTACTAACCTTACCTTGACTCAGTAATTAACTACCTACAAAACTTCCATAAATGACGACCCCGCAATGACGGGCCCGTTGGCGTGGTTGGCGTTGTGGCGCCTTTCACGCTGCAGGTCGTAGGTTCGATTCGTACCCGGGACATGCATTTGTGTGCATGAACATGTCTGTATCCGAGTCTGGGTGTATATGTATATTAAGTATGTATTTACAAACAAAAAGTAGTATATGTAGTAATATCAGTTATCTGGTTTCCATAGTACAAGCTCTGCTTAGTTTGGGATCAGGTAGCCGTGTGTAAAAAATGTCCCAGGATATTATTATTATAAAAAACCTCCATTTATAACCATGGAATCATAAATACATTTGTACATTTCATTTCCCATAGCGTGTTTTGCCATTATGTCATGATTAGTGCCAGGTAAAACAGAAATTAGGAATCATGCGATTAGAACACGCTAACACTAGCAACACAAATGACTAGGCTTTGCCTTGTAGCAGCTAGAATACGTATTTAAAAATAAGTATTCTGACAGACAGACAAAATTTTAAAAATAGTTTTTGTGTTATAATAATAAAAAAAAACCGAAAGCCATGTGAAACCAGCCAGGGCCAGCGTGGTGGATTATGACCTGAATCCCCCTCGCATTGAGGGGAGGCCCGTGCCCAGGAGTGTGACGTAAAAAGGGATAATATTATTATTATTATATTATGGTAGCGACTGTAGCCTAGGGGTGAACAGGTTGGGCTAGCAATCAGGAGGTCCCAGGTTCGATCCCCGGTGGGGCATGCACCAATGGATGAATTTTCATCTATGTGCATAACTTACAGTTCGCTGACGGTGAGGGAAAACATCGTGAGGAAACCTACCTATCCCTCGGGATTAGGTAATAGTCAGTTCCTGTATACACGGCGACAAGGTTCACCACCTGTCACTTTGGGTTCTGACTATCTGGTGGGCTTTGAGTTGGTTAATACCTCCACAATGTGGTGGTGTATGGCCACTCAAGCCTCTGACTACCCCCGAATGGGGATAAAAGTCGTGACGTTATATATTTTTTTTATTTTGTTATATTATTTCATATGCATTTAGTAGAACGCTGTTATTTTGACATTACAAACAGACTCTTAAATTTTATTTATAAATAAATATATAAAGTGCAATCACCTTGGGTGGATTGAACCATCTCATTAACAGTGAGTCAACATAAGATACTTACAGTTAAGCATTGTTACGGATGCCCGTCCGGTGGAGAATTGATTTAACATAATTATTCATACAAATGATTTGTTATAGTAGCAACAAGATCTCTGCAATAGGTGAATTACCTATGAATCATAGGTAATTGTTTTATGTTGACCATATCGGTTAAAAAACACATTTCCATTAGTCAATCTTTATTAAAAAATATACTTTAAACGAAAGTACACAGGTTAACTTACTTTAAACCTATTTTATTTTAATAATATTTTCAACACATGTTGTGGAAGTGAAGAGTAACTTTAACTGTTACTACACCCCGTCAGCTTTAACTGTGCGATTTAACTGTACATTGTGACTGCAGTTAACACGGAAGGTGTGTAGCCTACCTACCAGTAATTCAATTATCGATTATTTTTTTGGAATTTACTAACTTAACCACTTGAACTAACTTGAATAAAAGCAGTAAGGGCCACCGCAGACTTGCTACTTTTAGCATCGGCGACCGGCGATTTTGCGACTGTATCGATGCTGCGTCGCGTTTCTTCGAGCGCGAACGAGCGAGACGCAGCATCAAAATCGCCGATTGTCGATGCTAAAAGTAGCAAGTCTGAGGTGGCCCTAACGCATCGTAGGTATTATGCATTCATATGTTTATCAAATTATAGATTATCTCAGTCCAGAAATCACACACTCTTAAATTTATGGCATGCATAGAGACTCTATACCAGATATACTATTCACCCCTTTCGGATAGATATACCTACCCTTTTTTTTCGTTCAATCGTTAGGTGTTGTCCGAAAGACATCGATAAAACATTTTTGCGTGTTAGAGCAATAAAAAATTACATGACACAACTTAGATACAGTAGGCAATAAGCCATTAGCGACGTTAAACGATTAAGCCATCACTCAGGGCTCGTTATCTCGAATGCATAATCACTGAGACGTTAATAAGGCTCGGCACAAACGGGCCACCGAGACGCGGTGGCCAGCGAAACCAGTTCACACGCTTTTTCATGCATTTTGTAGTAAGTCGCCGCACATAGATGGGGAGCCGTAGAAGGGGTTTCTGGATTTGCACGAGCGCGTCAGATTAAGATAAGGGAGATAGCTTACATATTGATAAGAACCTCAAAAAATTATGAGCCCTTAATATTGGTGGGTTTGCTCAGGGGAACGAAAAAAAAAATAGACGATCTTAAAATACTCGAACTCGTCAGATTAAGATAAGGGGGATTCATTACTAGCTAAGAAGTGTCAAAAGTGTCAATTTTGCTAATTTGATCGTCAGTCTAAGAAATGGGAGCATCTGGAAGTTTCACTTTTTCACCCCCTCAGTTTTTATTTTTTTTTTGATATAGGACTGCGGTGGCAAAAAAACGTACGGCCCGCCTGATTTTAAGCAGTTACCGTAGCCTATAGATGCTTACAAATTCTGACGCGCTCGAGTATTTTTTTTTTTTTTTTTTTTTCATATTGGAGCATGAAAAGTAGCAATATCTGACACGCTTGAGTATTTTTATGTCATTGCTTTTTATACAATAAAAATTTTTTTTTCATGTATACGCTTCCCCGCCCGCTGAAAGTGGAAACATCTAGAACAATGTATTCTTCCTATCATCTCATCTACCGAATCTATTAGGTTTGGACGACGCTCGTGCAAATCCACGAATTGCACGCTCGCCTCCCCATCTAACACGTGTGGCTGGTGGCGGCCACTCGCTAAGCAGTGTCCTGCGAACTGCGACTGTGAACTGCTTGTCACTGGCCACCGGTGGCTCTGGTCGGTGGCCCGTTTGCGCCGAGCCTTATCATCATCATATAGCAGACGACGTCTAATAGATATGGTTCCTGCTAATAAACAAATAGTGGAAACACAAGTTAAAGTCAGGCTAGAAACTAATGCTCGGTACACACGGTTCAAGTTGACAAGGAGTGTTAGCTTGGCTGGTCCCTGTCAACAGCGTATAGTGATTTCGCTGAGCAAGTAGTTTCAGCAAGTTGACTCGCAACTGGCCAACTTGCCAACTTGCATCTAAAACTAGACTGTAAGGATCGTGGACGAAATTGGATGAATTTTGTTTTTTTTTAAACATAGAATTGTATAAAACTACAAACTTTATTAAATCACTTAACAAAAGTACTTTTATTTTACTTTATCTTATCATGCGACCGAGGAAGTTACGAATGTTTCTTTCGGTAAACCTTTGACAAATATTCATAATACAATCTTACTTTTATTTAGGTAATTTTTGTTTGCTCAGACATAATATTTACGTATTCGTAACAAGTTGTTTCTGACATAGATAACCGTAGGTATTAGTTGTAAGTATAGTCACCGTTTTGAGCCTTAGTAAGCCCTTAATAATAGTTCAGACTGATCTGACCCTTTAGATTTATTGAAATAGGTAATAGTTTTTATTTTTTTCTGCCTTTTGTTAAATAGTCTGAATTTCTATTGCAAAAGCATAATAGTTACTGATAGATTAAATAAAAAATAACAAATAACCACCTATTAGTCTCGATTGAAAATTGGATCGAAAAATCGAGATTACTTTAATGTTATTGTTGAATATTACGAGAGTAACCTCGTGAAATCGATTATAATCAATCTATAACAATACTCGCTCGCTTGCATCAAATGTTGAGTTTTTATGATTAAAAATTACGGTCAAAACTCACGCTATATTTTAATATAAAATAGGTAAATACGGATCAAACATCAGTAGAAGTTTCAAAATTGATGCAAAGTCGTTGAAAGCAAATCCCTTTGTATAAAAAATAAAATAAAAATATTTATTTATTATCTCAAAGTACGGTGTTACGGTAAGTTACGGTGAAAGAAAACATCGTGAGGAAACCTGCATGTCTTAGACATGTGAAATCCACCAACTCGCATTGGGCCAGCGTGCTGGATTATGGCCTGAATCCCCCTCGCATTGAGGTGAGGCCCGTGCCCAGCAGTGGGACGTTAAAAGGGCTAAATTATTAATTATTATTATTATTATCTCAAAGTAAGGACATGTTCTTTACAAATCATATGGAGTTTTTAGCTAGTTTAAAATGTTTTTAAAAAGCGTTTCTATGAACAAAAGTGATTTGTATTGTCAGTGTTAGTCAATCATAACTTTTATAAATTTGGTAAAAAGAGTATTATGACTTGGTGTGAGTAAATAACACAAAGGGGTGTGTATGTGAGTGGGGAGTCATATCTTTTCAAGTGTTTTCGTGTGACTCAGAATTTTAAATAATTTAGTTAGGTATATAATTCCTTATCTAACCTACCTAACCCTCGGGAGTACGTAATAGTCAGTTCCTGTATACATGGCGACACGGTTCACCACCTGTCACGTTGGGTTCTGACTATCTAGTGAAACGTGGGCTTTGAGTTGGCTAATACCTCCACAATGTGGTGGTGTATGGCCACTCAAGCCTCTGACTACCCCCGGACGGGGATAAAAGTCGTGACGTTACATATAATTCCTTCCTTAATTAATATTTCGTATGCAAACTGGTAATTTGGTTACTCGCGTCATAAAATATATTTTTAATCTCAATAACCTGTTCATAACAAAATATTTCGCAGAAAAATTCAAGGCCTTTTGCTTACCTACTTGATTGTGTGCATCTTCGAAACGTCAGGAAAGCGGACTTACCTGTAACAAAACAATAAACACAACAAATTAGCGCATAAAAGACAGGGGCCTAAGATACATGGACCATGGACCAATTACTAAGGGGACTGGCCCTAAGCAAGTCGGCCGAGTGGTCGGCCTAGTACTAACATCGACATAAAATTAAGCGAGTAGTTCAACTATTTACCGGTAGATAGAACAATGAAAATGAAAAAACAATGACCACGTTTTTTTTCATACATATATCTAATAAGGGCACCTCTTTCTTTAGTCTTTACTCTGTGACATGGACGTAGTTCAGCCTTTAGGCAAGCAGAGGAGGGCGAGAGGGGTCTGTAAATTAGAGCTTTTGGTCTAAGGATCAACTCGATAGGGCTGTTAACGGTTCAAACCATGTTTCAATCGGTTTCATTCATCTAATATTGTTTTGCCATTCAATTTTATTCAACTCGGGAACAGTCTGGACTTAACTCTTTCCGATGTCAATCAATTTCAACCAACCAAACAACACGGGATGAACGGAACCAATTGAAACATGTTTAAAACAATTACGTAATCAGAATAACCCTGCAAGGCTTACCTAGTTAAAAATAAGTGAGACTCAAAATTTTTGAATAATAAAGAGGACTGGATACGCCCATGCCAATAGGTACATGATTTTGCTATGAAGTGGGGTGACCAGGGGGCTTACCACCACCTCTTATAGCAGTTTTGTTTTAACGTTTCAGCGACTTTTTGTGCAATGACGTTTCTTATTGTACGTCATTGCACAAAAAGACGCTGAATCGTTAAAACGTTCCTGTAATTGAATCGCAATAAGAGTTCGTGGTAAGCCCCCAGGGGGGCTAATAGCGACGCTATGCAACATTGCGAATGCAATTCATTTCTCCGATTTTGTGAGGAATCATTAGCAATGCCGCAAAATTTCTGTAAAATAGTCAAACATTTTACGCCATTCGTGACCTGTTCACGGAAATTTAGCTGATTCCGCTGGAGGGTCGGAGAAATGAATTGCTTTTGCAGAATTTCTGCAATGTTGCATAGTGTTGTTACTATCCCCGCTGGCCACAATTCTCGTGTTATTGCCTCATTAAAATCTAGGTCTTCGCCGAGGACATCCAATTGCATCTAGGAAGTGTCTCAAAGAGCGGACAATAAACAGGAACTGCGCTTGCGTCACGGTTGCCATTGATAACGAATCTCGACTCTAAACCCACATCGTAAAGTGTCAATTGAGATGTTATAGCACTGTTTGAAGTGGTCTCATCCCGGGGATGTGTAAGTGGTGTCATGTTATCCCGACACATGAGCCGTCGTTATTATCTAAATACAGGGTGGTGACGACATAACGACAATAAATTAAAACACGATCCCTGCTAGTCAATCACAACACATTAAAATTATAAAATTAGGTTTACTTACATCAAAGTCCAAAATTTAAAATTTCCAAAAAAAATAATTCGGAAATAGTCTAAACGAATCACAACATCCTTTATAAACGTTTACCGACCTCATAGACTGACTTGTAAGTACAAGCAGGGCAACATCGCTTTGGTGTCGATACCTCATTTGTCAAATTACGACAAGTAGTTTGGAAGTTAGGCGGGAACCAAGGAAGTTTTAAGTCTCTAACACCTGGAATGCGGACTTGGCAGCAAAAGTGAAGCCGACAGCGAGATACCATACTGAACGTTGTTTCCTTTGCCAACAAGAGTGACCATAATATTTTGAAATTTTGAGAACGTCCCCATGGACATCTAGTGAAAACGTGCTTTTGTTCCGAGATTGTTATGATAGGACAATAATAAAATAAGGAAAAGGATGTTTATTTTCTTAAGAACATGAGTAGGTACAATAAATTAGTCTGCGGTGGCCAAACCACACGAGTGCCTGTCTGTATCTTGGCAACCTAAATGAAGTTACAAAATAGTATTTAAGATCGTAGATTTTGCCACTTTGTAATATAAAGTAACATGACACTTCACACGCTTGGACGTTGTCTAGGCTCTCCATATCTATGGTTTTTCCTATACTTATGTTTCCTATACTTACTCTTTTTCTATGCTATAAAAGGTACCTACTACTGTTAACATGTTATGTTTGATTTGGGCTGTGCAAGTTGTGACAGACGGACATAGAGACAGATAGACGGACAACAAAGTGATCATATTAGGGTTTAGTTTTTTTTCCTTATTAGGTACGGTACCCTAAGAATATCCAACTAATTAGACCATAAGACGAAATTAAAGGACAATGGGCAAAATTGTATGGGACTTGGTCCAAATATACACCACTGACGTAACCCGATAGACCACTAAATACTGAGTAACTTTTACAAAGACAGATCAACAAAATAAGCTGTCAGTAAAAAAAATATGGATAGTTTAAAAAACTATTTTTTTTGATTTCACCCTTAGTATTATGTTTATACATTTTTTTCGAAAGGCAACAATACAAATACTCTTACTAACATTAAATAAAAATAAAATAAGCTGTCAGAAAGCAAAAAATGCCGTGAAAAATATTTTATTATTATTTTTGTTACCTGATGAAAAGTGAACAACAACAACAACAGCAGCATTCTTACGTATTTTCTGATGTTGCGCTTCTATAAAATAAATAAGCAGGTACCTTCTATGCGTTACCTTACTTTTTCACTTATCATCAGGTAACAATAATAATAATAAAATATGTTTCACGGCATTTTTTGCTTTCTGACAGCTTTTTTATTTTTATTTAATGTTAGAAAGTGTATTTATATTGTTGCCTTTCGAAAAAAATGTATAAGACATAACACTAAGTGTGAAATAAAAAAATAAAAATATTCTTTTAAACTACTCATTTTTTACTGACAACCTATTTTGTTGAACTGCCTTTGCAAAAGTTACTCAGTATGTAGTGGTCTATCGAGTGACGTAGGTCTCGGAAGTGTTGGACATTTGGACCATTTTTGCCCATTGTCCTTTGTGCTAACGAAAAGGAACAGTGAGGGCAGGGCATTTTCTTTTAAAACTCCTTGTGTTAAATTAGGGACATAATCTGTCGGCTTAAAATGCTTGCTGCATATGACGGAATTTTGGGTAATTTTTCTGTAGCCAATAGGTATTTGTTGTAACCAATTTACACGCCTGGGATCTGTAAAAGACAAAATAGTTTTTTTGTTTTTTATTGCTTAGGAGTAATCGGGAAGTGTAAAGTCAAAAGTCGTCCCGATTTCAAACAATTTCAATCGACAAACCATCGGTCTCGGCCTTTATTTTATATTGTCCATCAAGGGTTGCAATGCTGACCGCGCTGTGGAGCCCTGGAGCTGCGCTGCGCCGCGCTTTCGGCCATCAACAACGCGCCCAGCAACACACTCATTACAGACCGTGGCAGTAATGTACTATTAAAAAGTAACAAAAGGGTAAAGGAAAGGGGCCCCGAGAATTACATTGCCTGAAAGGGTTAATCTGGCCCTAGACGTGCGCGTTCCTCGAGCGTGTGAACGACGCGAACGCCGTGTGCGAGCCCGGCGAGCCGTGACAACGCGGCGTGAGCGTCGCGTTTTACCAGCGTGTGGTCTGTCGCGCGTTGCAAATGCGACCGACTTCAAAAAGTAGCGATGTAGTCGTGCGGCAACGAAAAGCGCGACTTTATCGCTGCAAACAGTTCCCGTGGACGATATTCCTCAGTTAACACAGACACATAATAAGATTTATATTATAGTCCTTTTTACTAGCGAAATTTATGTCACCCGAACATCTAAAATGTACTTAACGTGGAAAACATAGTTACCCACTTACCTATGTTAAGATAATCCTTAATTCGGATAATATTCGCTTTTACACCCTTCCATTACGCATATTCTACCCATTTATATGAGAAAATTCAGCACAATCCTCTAGATTTAAAATTAGCTGAAAATGTCGTGTGTCACGCAAATTGACGTTCTGTGTTTCAAGTTTTTAATTTTATTTCTGCTACGATTCGCTTGTAATTGTCAGTTCCGTGATGTCTATAGGAATATAGACATCACGGAACTGACAATTACAAGCGAATTATTAAAGAAGGTAAGTACTTATTTCCAGATATTTATTTATATTTGAAATTGTAATCTTAGGATATTCTTATACTTTACCATAGGTATTTCATTAATCGACTTTATTGTTTATTATTCTTAACATGAAAATGTACCAAGTTTAAGGTGATCGAATAAATATTAACTGGCAACACAAGGGATGAAAGGTTGTACTGTTAGAAAGGGAAAGAAGGCGCAGTTATAGGTATCTGGCTCGGACCGGTTTTTATAATGCGTGCATCGTGGGCGTTAAGTCCGTCAGATAAGGATTATTCTTGATTAAATGAATGGAAAATAAAGTTTGTAGTCCACAGTCATGTTCAATGGTATTACGTCGATGGCGGGAACAGATGAACATACGTAAACGAGTTGAAACGAGAGCGAATCTAAAAAGCCGGTATTACCTTATAGATGCATAGCGTTGACAAAAAAATGTTACCGACCAAGAAGACAAGGCGGATGTTTACTTTTTGCTGACCTTCCGAATACAATTGCCTATTATGAATGAAGCTACCGTAGGGTAAACTCGGGCTTTGAACGTGCATCTTTGCATGTTTACATTTTCTTGAAAATAATAAATAAACTCTTTCCACTACTTTTCTAGGATCCTGTTTCAGAATCGTCAAATAACTCTTAGGGGCCATCCATTAATTACGTCACACTTAAAGGGGGGGGGAGGTCGACGAAATGTGACATTGTGTGACAAGGGGGTGGGAGGGGTCCTAAGTTTTGTGACGTCACATTTAAAAATCTAATACATCTAAGTATTAAAACCGAAATTTGTTTTTTTTACGAAAAATTTGGAAAATGACTGAAAATTATAAAAATTATGTGACGTCACACAGGGAGGGGGGGGGGGGTCACGCAAATGTGACCAGCTTTGACAAGGGGGAGGGGTCTAAAAATCATGAAATTCGTGTGACGGAATGAATGGATGGCCTCTTATTATAAATACCTATGGCATTTTGACAGTTCTTCCATAGAATATCTGTCAAAATAACATATTTATTAGAATACCATATTATCTGACGATTTTAAAAAAGGCCCTTAGAGAACTTATGAAGTCATGGCGGATAAAAGGTTGACTGTACTACGCTTTCTAGGGCGTTATGATTACGTTCGAAGATTGTGCTTAGAGATGGGTTGTACTAGGTAAATTTGGGACTAGGTGCACCTATTCCTAGTATTTAAAAATACGTGATCCAAACACCTGTTCCACCTAGTCTCAAGTACTTATCGCCTATGGTTCGCGTACTTAGTCCTTAGATCCATAATAGGACTCGATACATGAGATCAAATGGGGACAAAAACTGCCTTTTGCTCACTTCACATGTCGCTATTGCTTACAATATGTAATTCTCCATAGTAATCATGTAAACAAACTTGTTTAGATTAAAATTATTCCATAAAATATTAATTGCGTCGTCACACTTTCGCAGTACAGTACGGTACTTGGTACTTGGTGCGTCAGCGGACGTGTTGAGCGCTAATACTAGGTGGACTAAGTACTGTCAAAATTGGAATAGGTGCCACCTAGTCTCGTAAATTACCTAGTCTTCGCACCTGTTCTAGTAAATACGACTCAACTCTAATTGTGCTTACGGGTACTGAATTAGGAAAACTGAAAGTTACATTTCAACGCGAGTCCATCAACTCGCTTGGAAGGTTGGCTGGTACTGTTGGTAGTGTACCTGCCTTGGTTACAACATAGATAGATAGATAACTCTTTAATCCACCACTAGAAAAATAAACATTTATAAATAATTACACAATTTACACACCAAGTGGAAAATGGGCGGCCTTATCACTAATAGTGATCTCTACCACGCAACCTTTGGATGGAGAGGATCCAAAGAAAAAATAATACGGGGGTGTACTTACATAAATTACCACTTATACATACACATAAATTACATTACATAAACAAGAAAATATTACATAGACTGATATACTTATACCTACTACATTATGGCTAAATTAATATAACAGCACGTAATAGCATGGGAATAGGCAAAATACTTAAATACATAAATAAACATAAAACAACATAACATAACACATACTAACTAAACATAATACGTACTGAAGACAAGGTACGGTCAGCAACGAAAGTCGCTGAACATTCTCAGTTTTTCAAATAGCTTGCACACTTTTGTTTTGCATCAAATCCATAATTGTTCTTTATCGAAACAAAATGTAGACATGTTGCTAATGTTTGGTTTTATAAAGGTTTACCAACGTTTGTAGAATAAAGAGTATAACCGATTTGAAAAATTCAGAATGTTCTTTCGTTGCTGACTGTACCATACACGGGCAATTAAACATAAACAGGATTCGGAGGAAAAACATGTATTGCGTAAAATGACCTAGAGGTTGGGCCGTGATAACCGCAAAGGGCAAAAGTTTTCGCAATCCGCAGCCAATAAGATACCTAACTGTAGTTATTTAAAGAGATACACCGATTTCTTTTTTGTTATTAAAATTATTATTATCGTTTTGACGGATATTCTATGGAAGAACTGTCAAAACTCCATATTTATTTGGTGGCTAAGAGTTACTGACGATTCTGAAACAGGCCATAACCAAAATAAAAACTTTTGATTATTTTTTGTTTTTAAATATAGTAACAGATTTCCCAATAAGGATGGTTCATTCGCATTGTGCTTGATAAATGCCAATAGGTCAATAGGGTGAAATTTAATGTTGGTGTACTACAGTTCATCTCTGCCTACTCCTTCAGGGAAAGGCGTGATGGTGCACGGGGCAACGACCCAAGGCAACGACCCTCTTGGTTATTCGTCAGCAGATCCGTTAGTCAAGGGTATCATTAAATCCTTAAAAGTAACGTAGGTACTTATTGCGAGCAATGATCTTTGTCATTTATCACCATACGCCTTAGGCTAACAGGTATTTCTACTACGAAATGGAAGAGTAAGTATCAGCCTATCAGTATACAGGGTTATTGGTAAAACACTAACAACCTTGCAGGGGCGTATTACTGACATCATAAACAACAACTTTTGTTCTATTACATTTTACAAAACAAAAAAAACCAAAAAAACAAAAAAAAAACACTTTCTAAAATGTATGTTTTTTTTTCTTATCTAGAGTAATGCCATGGTACATAGTTGTATTCCACTTTGCCCTAAAGTACCTAAACGGACCACGGCTATCCTCTAGATGAGCATATTTCCTTGTTTCATACATTTTAGAGTGATATTTTTTGTGATTTTTTTTTTGTTTTGTAAAATGTCATAGAACAAATGTTGTTGTTTTTGATGTCAGTAATACGCCTCTGCAAGGTTGTTAGTGTTTTACCAATAACCCTGTATATTTTATTATGGTACGATGTAGGTATTGGGCGTTCCGCTATCGCTTGCGGCTTTAAAAAATCGCGCGTTACATTTCGTGGCCCTCGCGTGTTGTGCGAAATTCACCAAATGCCACTTGATAAGTGATCATTACCTTATTAATTCAGACTATTAAAGGTTCAAGCCAAATGCCACGTTCTCAAAAGGTCCCGTTCTTAAAATGTCCCGGACTCGAAATGCCCAGTTCACAAAACGTCCCATTCGCAAAATGTCAAAAGCTTTGCCTAATTAATAATAAAAAAATAATAATATATATTTAACCCTTTTAACGTCCCACTGCTGGGCACGGACCTACCCTCAATGCGAGGAGGATTCAGGCCATAATCCACCACGCTGGCCCAGTGCGGGTTGGTGGATTTCACATGTCTAAAGACAAGAGGTTTCCTCACGCTGTTTTTCCTTCACCGCAAGCAAGTAATAATCATATTAAAGTTATGATTCACACATAGAAAAAATAAAATAAAATATTTTAATAAATTAATTAATACAATAAAGAAGATTATTATTATCCCCTATTTGCCAAATAAAACGATTACAGAAACTCTCTCAGCTCTCAACAAGTCCATTGTAAAGTTCCTTTTAAATCAATTCAAAGCAAACTTGTGTACCTATTCATTTTAATGCGTAGAACCTTCAAACGACCCTCCGTCCCTCCGGATTCAATAACAAAACAGGTGTCGATTTTCTGTCTGCGACGCCATTCCCCATAGATCAATCCAGACTGTTTCACATCTCAATTACAGTCCCATCAACTTATAGTTCAGGGGGCTTACCACAAGCTCTTCTTGCGATTCAATTACAGGATCGTATTAACGTTTCAGCGACTTTTTGTGCAATGACGTACCTTATTGTCATGACAATAAGAAAAGTCATTAAAACGTCGTGAAAACGTTCCTATAATTGAATCGCAATAAGAGCTTGTGGTAAGCCCCCAGGGCCTGCATGCTAACTTTTAAGCATTGGTTTCTTATATTAGGGGCCATCCATTAATTACGTCACACGTAAAGGGGAGGGAGGGGGCGACAAAATGTGACATTGTGTGACAAAGGGGTGGGAGGGGTCCTAAGTTTTGTGACGTCACATTTAAAAATCGAATATATCTAAGTATTAAAACCGAAAATTGAATTTTTAATGAAAAAAAATTCTGAAAATTATAAAAAATATGTGACGTCACACACGGAGGGGGGGGGTCTCGCAAATGTGACCAGCTGTTACAAGGGGGGGAGGGGTCTAATCATCATGAAATTCGTGTGACGTAATTAATGGATTTGTAAATTCTTCATTGTAAATAGTAAATTCTTGACGATCAGCATGTTGTCGGCCAGAGGACTACTAATTCCACTGCCAAGAATTTACGATTAACAGTGATGAATTCCCAAAGATGGTATTAGAGACCGGTAGTTATAGAGACCAATGGCTTAAGTTAGCAGACTCTGGGCCTTGATGTCAGTGTCGCTAATGCAAAACTGTTAAAAACAATGACAGTACTGATTGATCTTTAGTCTGACCGCTACCGCTGTGCCGCGCCTTAGGTATGCGCGGGGAGGTGGGGAGTGGATTCGCCCACTCCGTCTCGCCGCTCGCGTACCTAAGGAGTGGCACAGCGGTAGCGGTCAAACTATAGTACTCAGTATGAGCTCCTTCAACTCATAATCCAAGGAAATATAGACGGCAAAAGAAGGCCTGATAGTAGAGGGATACCGTGGTTGAAGAACCTACGACAGTGGTTCTACAAGACAACAACATAATTTTTCCGAGCTGCGGTCTCTCAAGTGGAAATAGTGTAATATCCTTGAGTCTTCTGTATTATATTATAAACCAAACTAGCAGGTTCACTTCTAAATTATTTATTAGTTATTTATCCAGTATCATCATAACATCTTCAAGAGCGGGAACTGATCAATCTGACGTTAAATGTCACACCACAGATAATTAGTTAGTGTTGTTCCATATACATTACAAATAGCCCCAATGATTGCCAACCTCCGCACTATAGGAAGAAGAATATTGTTCCAGTTTTGACCACCCGAACAGTTCATGGCACTACTCAACTACGCAGCGAAGTCATCGGCGGGTGAAGGTTTGGAACTTTTTCTTTGATTATTTTTTCTCGTCGGACACAGTAGAACTGCGGCCTACCGCGGCCTACAAGGTTGCCGATTGGCTATGCGTTTAAAAATACAATGAACAAATTAAATTTCCTACAAATTTGATCTTGAACTTGAACTTTTGGCAAAGTTTGGCGGTTTAAAATTGCCGTGGCGAGGTTTTTTTGTGGAAAAAAGTTACTTACATACCTGCGTATTGTTTTTTTTGTGGGAAAGTCTATGCGATTGTACCTATTTTTACACGACTTCCCAAAAAAGCAGTGTAGTACGTGCTTTTATCTTTGAAACAATATTCATTGATGTTGGCAAAATTGTCTTTCTCACTAGAGCTGCTAGATTCATTGGCCAAGATTGCTTCCATAAGTTTTTAGCGTTTAATTAAGAGTTGCTTTTGTTAACTGCCGCTTAGCGCAGGAATTCGAGTGTAGGCCGCTCAGCTCACCTCATCGGGTGGTCGCAGGTTCGATTCTCGCCAGAAGCAAATTCCGGAAACGGCCTTTTCCTTGGTCTGGGTGTCACTGGGATCGCCCCCAGTCCATTGTATGGTAGCCGTAGTCATAGTACAAGCGTTGCTTAGTTTGGGACCATACAGTTGGTGTGTAAGTCTGGCGATATTTATTTACAAATGTTTGACGCCTTCTGCCGCTCATTGTTGCAAGAATACGATGTGAAATTAAGCAAAACTAACAAAATTTCTCGTATGTTTCATCTGAAAACATTGCTTGTTGAACATGATAATGTATTCAGCATTTTTGACTCACAAAGGCATTTCGTTATACGTTTCTTTCCGCACACGTCATGTTAAGGCTACAAAGCTACACATGTCTACCCTTACATGTAAACAATGAAGGAAATATGGTAAAATTATATTCACAAAGTATAATAAGTAAGTACCTAATTGTTTTTATTTAAATAGGCATTGTGGTACGGTTCGTTCTTTTGTTTTCTCAGCGGAAAGTTTCCAGTATAAGCTGACCTCTCTCAGAGAACATTTCCAGTATAAGCTGAGTTCACTTTATTACTCTAATCCGTGATAAAAGAGCTCAGTTAATGCTGGAAATGTTACCCTGTAAAGTGCAAGCGACTGTAGGCACATTTTTTTGCCGTGAGTCTGTGGCTGCAAAGACATACATTTCTCACATTTTTATCCCTTTGATGCCCTTTGGGTAGGTCCTGCTAGCGAATGAATAAAGGACTTTTACACTTAAGGGTGGAAATTCCGAAAAATGCAGCTAACACCTAAAATCCAAATAAAAGCTGCTAGCTGAACATATTTATTAAGAATATAACACCTCACCTCTTTATTTCCAAACACCTAGTAGTCGATCTACAATAAAAATAATCATTATCTCATCGCCATATGGAAATAAAAAACTGTGCAACTTATTAAAGAAATTTGCATAATATGGCGTGTCTGCGATTGTGTGGTAGCCTCCACACGATCTATTCAACATTTGGTCACGTTGGTTCTCCACGCAAGTAGCTTTGAACGATGCTAACCGATTGTTAGTTAAAGAATACGGGTGTTAGGCGGGCTTTGACGGCGGGACATTGCCGCATTTGCCGACAGATGCGGACCATCCGCGCGTCAAACATACCCAACCACAAAAAGTGCATCGTACGTATTCTAGAAGGAATGTAGTAGGATACAAAGCGAGAGAGAGACCTAAGAAAAGATGGATGGATTGTATACAGAGTGATATGAATGAGGTTGGAGTGGATGTAAGTATGACAGCAAAGAGCTACGAATGGAAGAATTAGACATTGGGACAAGCTGATGATGATGACTTATCTTGAAAGAATCTTTGAGTTGTTGAAAGTATAATTTATTTTTCCAATTCTTAAGAATTAAAGGGATTAAAAGAAAGATAAAGATTCAATTTAAAGGAGATTTGAATAGGATTTAGGAGATTTAAAGGGTTAAGTACACAATAACTATGCGTGAAAACACCTACAATTAAATCATGTTTCATACGCAGAACACCTGCTCATACTCGCCACGCTAATGGCTAATGCGCAAATAGAAGCCTTTGCAAGCTAAGTCCAGGGTAATATGTCTGAGGAACAATTAGATTCTATTACGTTTTTATTTTCTTCACTCGTGGTATATGCGGATGGTCCGCGCGGACCGTTCGCGTTACTAACCAGCCTTTTTGGAGATTTTTTTAAATTTACAATAAGGCATTTGTTATTTGGTGACCTTTTGAATTATAAGTTACGCGTGCACGAACCGTTTGATTGATGAGGTAGGGGAAATTGTAAGGGGCCATCCATTAATTACGTCACACGTAAAGGGGGGGAGGGGGTCGACGAAATGTGGCATTGTGTGACAAGGGGGTGGGAGGGGTCCTAAGTTTTGTGACGTCACATTTAAAAATCTAATATATCTAAGAATTAAAACCGAAATTTGAATTTATTAGGATTTTTTTTGTAAATTTCAGAAAATTATAAAAAAATATGTGATGTCTCACAGGGAGGGGGGGGGTCTCGCAAATGTGACCAGCTGTGACAAGGGGGGGGAGGGGTCTAAAAATCATGAAATTCGTGTGACGTAATTAACGGATGGCCCCTAAAGAAACTTACCTTACCTACTCGTTTCATTCAATGATGCATTTCCTATATTCTTAACTAGCTGTTGCTCGCGGCTGTAGGTTTAAGGTAAGTATATTGACAAAACGTGGGCGAATAAAAGCGCACGTGATTGCATAAAGAGAAGCAGAACGAATCGTGCATACCGGCATTAATCACTGATTAATCAACCGTTACTGTGACAATACTTATAAAACAAATAGTCGTAATGTTGTCGACACTATTAACGGCATGTCAACACAAGCAATCTGTTCAACAGTGGCTGGCAAATTACCTGCTGTTGGCAATGTACAGATTATTAACAGAAGGTTAACTGATGGATAGAGACCACAGATTATTAACTTTATTAATTTAATAAAATCTAACCAATTTGGAAAGGCATGGAAAATTCACCAATCCACACTGGGCCAGCGTGGTGGATTATGGCCTGAATCCCCCTCGTATTGAGGGGAAACCGGTGTCCGTCTGACGTTCAAATATCTAATTATTATTTTTCATTATTAAGTAGGTAGTACTGTGACCGTAATTATCAGTCTGTCACTGTATGTAATTAATAATTGCTCACGCAACGAATTATGAAATACTGATACCAATCCAAGGCGAACATTGTTGAGACGCCAGGTGAGGAGGGTTGACTAGCTATTATGATAATTAAAATAACGCTTAACATTAATTTCATTCAATGTATGTAGGTATAATCAAGCTACCTTCACAAGCCCCGAGCCGTCGTCGCGCCCGAGCCATCAGTTATGATAATTATCTACTCGTTCAGACGTCAAAACTGACTGCTCGGGCGCACCCGCTCGCCTCTTCCAGACGCAGCCAATAAAGAGTTTTACAATAGATACGTGATGTAAATACTTATCGTCAGCTTACCTACTTAAACCATTCGCGTATTTAATAAGTAATTACATACAGACTTTAGTTAGGCAGACAGATAGGTAGGTTAAGTACCGTCTCGAAGAGCAACTGTTCAAACTGGACCTTCTGTATATCAACTGTCGCTTTCGAATTTCTGTACCAAACGCGTAGGTATTAATAGTTCTACTTAGTGACCTTGAACGAGAACTTATTTTAGCGCACACTGTATCAGTCAAGGACATCAATTAAAGTAGAGAGAAACACATCTAAATGTAAATCGGAGGTCTTTTATAGATATAATGAGGCAATAGTTAGGTATTATGGCCAAGCTATTTCGGCTTTGGCCAGACCAATGCCCAAAGAGCTTTAATAGAAGGGTAGGTACGCCTATAAAAGCCAAGTCTATAGATAGTCTAAAGACAAGTTTCTTAAAGGTACTCTTAACTATAATAAACAAATAATTAAAAGATCTCTTAGTTAGGCACTATAGTTTCGCTGTGTTTTACTCTAAAATACCCTTAACAGTCGTTTCCACGGCACGTTACATTTTAATAATAATATTTTATCACCTTGACCTGAAATAATCATCTTTACGCATCGAGGGTTCTCAGGATTGCGTGTAAAAAACGTTTTGGTAAGTCAGGCATTTGTTGCGCAATCAATACGTCAAGCCTATAAATTGTAGTATTTAGGGCCCAGAGTCTAATATTTCTGGTAAACTAACTGTAAGGTTAGGTATTTAAAGCGTTCTACGAGCGGGTTGTGCCGCCCGGGGCTATTTTGTTCAGGATTATCGCAAAATCTGCCGCCCGCCCGCCCGGTCAGGGCGGTTTTGGAATGTAGGACGCTAGTCTGCGAATTTGTCATTTCGCACGGCACCCCTAGCGGGTGGTATCCAAAACTTTCAATTCTCCATACAAAGCGGACGAATACGCAGACTACAAAGTACCTACACAGTTTGCTTACGAGAAAACGTAAACTACGGACACAGGTGCACACGTACCTACCTATTTTTCCACGACAAATACCTGAACAGATGAACAATGCAAAAGAATAAAGTAAAATTTCGCATTCGTGGGAAATATTAGAACCGGACTTAAGTAATTTATTCCAGTAAGACTATGGAGTAAGATAAATCTTATGTTCGCAACACACGACCGAGTAGTTGTCTGTCATGCAAATTAACAACTAGGTACTCACACGGTCAAGTTAACTTCACAGCTAGCAGATTTTGGCTCGAGTCTAGCACGTAGATTTTGCTTTGAGAAAGAACGTAATGTCTTTTGGGTACCAAGCAGCTTAGTATACGAGCAACCAGGCTCGACTCAAGCTAAAATCTACGAGCTTGACATCAAGCCGCTTGACCGTGACCGAGTTCCTTAAGTTTACAACGGAGGGGTAACCAACTCACGAGTTTAGGTGCAAATAGTTAAATTACTGTCCGTGGTGCCAACTATTCTTCCACCAGTTGTAACAGTCTTATTTCTGTGGCTACCAGTTTATAGCTATAGTTTAGTTTTAGTTTTACAGTTCGCTTACGGTGAGGGAAAACATCGTGAGGAAACCTACCTATCCCTCGGGATTAGGTAATAGTCAGATCCTGTATACACGGCGACAAGGTTCACCACCTGTCACGTTGGGTTCTGACTATGGTGAAACGTGGGCTTTGAGTTGATTTAATACCTCCACAATGTGGTGGTGTATGGCCACTCAAGCCTCTGACTACCTATATAAGAGTAAAATATGGGGATAAAAGTCATGAAGTTATATTTATTTATTCAGTTTATACCGTTATTTTGTCTCCCACTTTGCTACGGAGGGAAGCGGATAATCTTCTTCCAACTCCTTTTTTTTTATTAAATTCGTGCGGGTTCCAAGACAACTTAGCTTTTCCCCGGGACTCGTCGAGGGTCAACCTTGGCGTCATCGTTGGACACCATTGTCGATCCTGACTTACAGGAGTAACAGTGGTGGGAGTGTGTGGCGGGCTTAGTCACAATTTAAAAAACAAAAAGTGAGGGGTAAACAGATTGACAACCTACCGACCCAATCAGATTTCTTCCCTGTACATAGTATATGGTAGGTAACTAGTCTTCTAGTCCAAGTTGTATTATTATTATTATATTTTTGTGTTAAATTGTTGAGATAACCTATTTTTGTCTTTATAACAAAAATGGCTCTAAAAGGAAGTTGTCATCATTATCATCATCATCATCATCATCGTCATCGTCATCATCGTCATCGTCATCATCGTCATCATCATCATCGTCATCATCATCTTCGTCATCGTCATCATCATCATCATCATCATCATCATCATCATCATCGTCATCATCATCGTCGTCATCATCATCATCATCGTCATCATCATCATCATCGTCATCATCATCATCGTCATCATCATCATCATCATCGTCATCATCATCATCATCATCGCATCATCATCGTCATCATCATCATCATCATCATCATCGCATCATCGCATCATCATCATCATCATCATCATCATCATCGTCGTCGTCGTCGTCGTCTTCTTCATCATCATCATCGTCGTCATCATCAAGTCATCATCATTAGTAAGCAGTAGGCGACATCTAACTGAAGTGAGCAAACGTCAATTTTTGTCCCCATTTGATCTCATGTATAGAGTCCTATATGGATCTAAGGACTAAGTACGCGAACCATAGCCGATAAGTACTGCAGACTAGGTGGACTAGGCGGGACTAGGTGGACTAGGCGGGACTAGGTGGACTAGGTGGAACAGGTGTTTGGATCACGTATTTTTAAATACTAGGAATAGGTGGACCTAGTCCCAAATTTACCTAGTCCAACCCATCTCTATTCCCTTTATTCACAGCTCTTACACCACACGATAAAAATACATTGATTTGTAAAACAAGTGTCGTGAAGTGTATAAACAGATAAATGCGGACGTGTCTTGTCATATTCGACATTATCTGTGACAATGGTGCGACATTTCGACATAGTACAGAATATGTATTGCGCTTGCGTCGCTGCGTTATCGATTTCTGAGTATTTCATTAAATTAAATAATAACTTACTGACAAAAGAATATTAAAAAATTACCGACGAAAATAAAGACAAACTAAATATTAATGAATACACTAATATGTAAACCTACTACGACACACAGTGATCTTAATACTTATCTTATTAATACTAAGTAGCTTCTTGGTGACATTGCATTTTGTAAAACAAGAGTAGTCCTTACGGAAATAATTTTAATAAAATGTAAGTAGGTACCTTTGTTTGAGAATAAATACATTTGGAGCGGTCGATAACCCCTTCTTTTTAGTAAAATCTTACTTACGTACTTATACTACATATCTACTACATCTTATTCGAATTTATTGATGAACCCACAGATAGGTATATAACATCAAAAAAGATTCAAGGATGTCGATTGCGACCAAATGCAGGTTTTCTCATTGATGTATTATTTTAGCAGATATGTTACCTCCTGACATTGCAATCACTAGACTTGTGCTCAGCACACCACTACATGCAGAAAAAATTACACATCATTTATCGCACTCGCAATTTGACAATCAACTTAGAAGTCATTTTGATGCGTATTATTGACCAGAAGATGAGCTGTATTAGCAATAGGTACCTACATGTTTTTAGCATTATTTTCCGCACAATGACTCTATTTAATAAGACACACTATTATGGACAGTCACGTGTTTCCCTTTTTCTTGGTAATAACTTTGGGTTTTCGAATTTTGGTATATAATAACCTGTCTAAAGCGGATGCATTAAATTACCCTTGGCGAACCTTTCCAAACAGGTTTTAGGGTTCTGCAGTAAATTTGGTAGTCCATATTTATTTGTCTAATTATCTGATAATTTCATAACGATATAATGTAAGCATGTTATCGGTAGGAACCGAAACTAAAACTATCTTAGAGCCGCCATAGACGAACTGCTTAGAGCGTCGATCTCGAGCAGTTGATCTCAACTGCTCGAGAGCAGTCGTGTTGCGGTCGGAGTCGAATTCAACCCGACTGCCCCAAGCAGTCGTTGTGCAGTTGTGTTTATATTTGTAAAGGTAGGAGTTGGTTGCGGGCGGCACGACGGCCGACGGCAGTTGTCGCTGTCAGTTAAGCAAACCGCTTCAAGCAGTCCGAGCAGCTCTTTGCTGCCGGCATTAACCTTTGCTTGAGCGATTCGTGTATGGCGAATGTCGATTTTGTATTGAAACTGCAGATCCCCCAACAGCGACCGGTTGAAACTGTCGGCACTGACTGCTCCAAGCAGTTCGTCTATGGCGGCCCTTAGAATTATCGACCTGGACACTTGACACCTAATGATACTATACGGAATCCTTCCTTACAAAAATATCGAGGTGCACTTACAAAACGAGTTTTATCAAAAAGGTTACGTTGAAGGTTTTTCAAAGTGGTACAAACATTTCAACATACACGTACCTATTATAACGAGAGGTTGTTGTGTACAGACAAACAGACACAATGATTCATTGTACGTGTGTCCACACCACTATTTATAACCATTGTTGATGGATTCCGGCGAGACTGCAGCACCAAGTTACTTTCAAAGTTCTTCTTATCGTATGGTTCCCTGGTATCTGTTGTCAGAGTTGTTCAAGCCGCCCGAAGACCTCTGACGAGGCTTAACGACTGCTGCCTAGGTGACAACAACCAGGACTGACTTTTTACGTGCCCTCCGAAGAACGGAGACGCTCAGTTTAAATGCCACTGAATGGTCACCCATCTCTGACTGACTTTGCTAAGCGTTGCTTAACCTCCGATCGTTTACCGATCAGTGATTGCAACTGGCTATGAGCGCCTGACTGTCAAAGTGTTAAGGTAGGAGTTGGCTCAACACGGCAGACAGCAGACGTCAGTCGGTCTCATAGAAATTATAATGCCGTCTGCCGTCGCGGCACATGTCATCGCCACAATTTGTATGAGACCGACTGACGTCTGCCGTCTGCCGCGTTGAGCGAACTCCTTTTAATGGGACATAATGTAAAGTTCCCCCTCGCATTGGGGGGAGGCCCGTGCCCAGCAGTGGGACGTTAAAAGGGCTAAATTATTATTATTAATGTAAAGTTTACATTGTAAACGCTTTTCATTTGATAAAGTATCATTTTGGGGCCTTTGGCGAATGCATTTCCTAATTGAATCAACCTTGGCCAAATTAATGCGTAAAATAAATACTTACCCACCTGCATATGCGCACATTTACTTTTGCGATATGAGTGGAATATTATCTAGAAAATGTCACTTGGGCTTATAAGAATTTTCTTGTCGAGACCCATGACCCAGTAAAATAATATTATTTTCATCACTGATACGCGGAATGTAGGTCGAAAGGTGCCTGAAGAGCCGACAGAAGGTGATACTTTTCTGATCGGGCAAAATCGTTGACAGAACGGGCTCAATCGTATATCCAGAAAGCGATTGGGCCCGTTCTGTCAAAGATTCTGTCAAATTATAAAAAAATACGAGTTTCTATTGAACTATGTTCCAACCAAAGAGAATTTAATAGTTCCAACCTTCTTACATCCACTCAATTACAGCGCGATGTAAAATTGAAATAACATAAAGTTAAGTATTAATTAAAGAATATATTTTTTTAAATGACTTTATTATAATTTACTTTCAACTATTTCTTTAAAATAACATACATTTGGGCAAAATATTTACCATTTTTCCCTAAATCAATCACAAATCGTTCCTGCTCCGAATCTATAATCACAGACTAAAACTTTTTATAATGTTTGAAAAAGTAGTGGCCTCTAAAAAAATCAAAGTGACAGCTTCAAAATATCAAAAAGCAAAATACGCAATCTACGTCAGTATACATGTGTTTGTATGTGTAAATATTCACAATTTTTTTCTTTAGCTACTATTATTATTATTACTTTCCTTGTACACGTGATGAAAAGCACAGTGTTTATCTCGGGTTAAAGTAACTTATTATTGGTCCCTCGAACTATTAGCGCCCTAAGTTACTTTTCCCCTCGGATAACAATGTACTATTTTGCCCGCGGCGCGGGTCCCGTTAACTGCGGGTCGAAATGACTCGTACTTGAATAAATCAAGGGTTATATACCTAATTGAGTTCAATTAGGTAATATTCATAAATATCAATAAGCTACCTAAGACCAAAGAATATTTACTAAGACCAACAGTACAAACATAGACGTAAAATTACTGAATTATTTTTATATTCAGACAATGGGCAACGAATTGAGAGTTGTTATAGGCGATATTCATTTATTTAGCAAGGACACGTTTTCTGAAAACCACCCACAAATGAGGTAAAACGGGGGTGAATGACCCGATTGTCAAAACTCAAAACTGGTTGACGTTTCGTGTGGTTTCGTGCCCAAAGCTGACGCATGCGCGCTTATACTAAAAAAAAACAACATTGGTTTCGCAAGTCAGGCCGGACAAAGGATTTTGGGGTTTCTTTTTTGTTCCTATAGAACTCTTGTATAAGTAGCCCTAAAATTAGGTACTCGCCGTGTGAATATGTAAATACAGAAGTAGGTACTAGGTACATGTCTATGAGATAAATACTTACAGTAGTTAAGTACATAATACACAGACAGACCGCACTTTCTTCACTTTCTTGTGAACTTACTAATGAAAACATTTTCAAACCTGGTAAGCCAAATGTGTCATTTTCTATGTATGTGGGGTATATGTACATTTCTTCTTTACGTATGTGTGTTTTAGCGAAACTAAAGAGTACACTCTACCTCCACCACTGGAGGGAGGGGGGAGGGGGGACACGGTGGCAGAGAATAAACACAGGTGGGACTGTCCCCCTTCAGTAGTTTTACAGTTTCGAACCATATTGTAATGATCAATATTTATTTAGTGCTGACAGATATTAATCGTAACTGCTTGCATATTGCATTTTTTTAGCTGCGTCTTATATACCGCGCCGCCTCGCGAGGCCGCCTCGAGCACCAACCGCGCGCTGTAGCCGCAGTTTTAATTGATCCGAACAATCATTTCACGCGAAATAATTGACAAAAGTCGCCAAATTGCGCGAAATAATTGACAAAAGTCGCCAAAGCTCGGGCCTCGGACATAACAGCAGCGCAAATGTGCCTCGGACGAACTGCGTCATTACTCATTACTAAGTGAGGCAAAGCAACCTCGAGGCTAGTCGGTTGGTCAAGACGCGGCTATTGACGAACTAAGGCGTTAGTCGTTACGCTTTTGTAACGAATAATGAGTAATTTTTACGCGATTAAGTTTAAACAAAAGCGGTAATTTTCCATACAATTTCTTATTGTTCAAAAGCCAGTGCACCTGATCATTTACGTGTTCTGAATGTACTTAAGTACCTCAAAACAAGGCTTGAAGTACCACGTATTATTTTGTAGGTACCTACTTATTGTGAAAATTAAGCAGCCCTCGAATTTAGTTTGAGTGTGTAATTGTTATACTTAAGTAAGTATATTATAGTATAAGCACAGTGTATAAGTATTTTTTTATTTGTCTTCTCCTTCTTGACCTAACTGTACATTATTATTATTGGCATACCATGGATACATTGGTTCAGTGCTGCGATATGGGTTGCTACTGTGGGGTAATTCAACAGACTGTCCCAGAGCCTTTTTAGCACAAAAAAATGCATTAGATCTATGGTGGGTATTCGTCCTTATGAATCGTGCAAGCCGCATTTTAAGAAACTAGGAATTCTAACGCTCCCTTGCATGTACATTTTTGAAATTTGTGTGTTTGTAAAAACCCACGAAAGCTAAAGATATATTTTCTCGAAATACGAGACGAGGCGAGCGACTGGTCCTGGACATAATACCCAGGACCACATTGTATTAAAAGAACTGTTACTCGATGTGTAAAAATATTTTCAATAAACTACCAGAGACACTAAAGATGCTTCCACTTATAGCTTTTAAAAGACAGCTCAAGACTTGGTTGCTTGATAAATCGTTTTATACCATAAATTACATATTAAATTAATCAGTGATCTTTAGCTCTGTAGAGGTGTGTACTTATAGAGATTATGGTTAGGTATTCTAGTGACATATTATAGTTTTCTGATTTTAATTGACATAAAAAACTTTTTTTTTCATCACTGACTGACCTTTAATATTCACATGCCCTTTGGCGGGCTAAATAGATGTAAAGTCACAAGAGATAAATAACACCTATTGTACTCTATTTAACGTGAATAAAATATCATTTCATTTCATTTCATTAATATCCATTCGTTTTTAAATTAAAAAAAAAAACAATTCCAAAAACTACTTCGAAATAGGTAAGTAGGTACCTACATCCACTCCACTCCATAAATTTGCGACTACAGATCGCAAACTGCGTAATAATCGCCGCAATTACTTTAATAACTCTGCAAATATTTACTTTACATAAATGTTTTTCAGCTAGATGCAACAATCAGCACAAAATCACGTCGCCAGAAAGGCTGGTTAAGATTGAAGCAGAATCCGTTCGCGCAAGATAAGATAAGTGTCAAACTTGAGTGTGTACTCTGTAGTCCTAGGCCTGTATTAATAAATCCATCTCAAGATTGACATCGAACTTAAGATGCTGTTTTTGACAGATGTTCCATACATTAAACGTCAAAACTGCATCTTAAGATCGATCTCAACTTTGAGATCGATTTATTAATACAGGCCCTACTCTTTTACAAACGAAAACGAAATTTCGGACGAAATTGCGCATTTCCTACTATAGTTCTCATTCATTCCGACATTTCCAACGAAAGAAAATTGTTTGACGTTTAGATTCGACGACGACGAAGACGTCAAACAATTTTCGTTCGTAAGAAATGTCGGAATTAATGAGAACCACACTAGACTTAAGAAATACGCGCAATTTCGTCCAAAATTTCGTTTTCGTTTGTAAAAGCGTAAGCCCTCTGAGTGGAACACATCGCGAATCAGTGGGGCAAGCAAAAAAATCAATATCTAGGGAACCTACGTACAGTCGCGTTTATAAGTGAAAGCCAAATCTCAATCAATAATATTCCGTGTGTTTACGCTACTACACGAGCGTTAGAATAAGCCCTGTGCATAATAGGTACTTATAATATTTACGTTTATAAAGCCTATAGGCTGAATATACTAAAATACTCATTTGTAAGCATTCACGTTTTAAGTTAGGTAAAACTCAAGTTAAACCAGTTCGCAGTACGTGTTTCGAATGCACAAACGAGTACCTTGGGTTTAGGGAGTTCCCAAAATGCAGGGTTACGTCATCAACCAGAAATGCATCGGCTCAATGCACGACGATTTCTTTTTGAATTTCGAAGTCGCCCCACTTTTGTTTTACATTCTTTTTTATCAAAAGGCTTTAACAGTATTTTGTACATTCAGCCAGTATCAAAGAGAGGGATTAACAAAGATACATAATAATAAATAAACCGCTAGAACGTCATTGGGACTGGTTAGTTAAGGCGTAGTATAATACAGTCAATACTGATAGATATAGATCCATTAACAATATATTACGTTTTTAATTGTAAAATTTTCCATTAGCACAACACTATCACGTACATTGCCTATTTAGCTGGTTGCTCAATCGCACCTCCCTGCGCACCCTGTCGTTGTCAACGGCAGTTACAATACGTGACAATATTACGATAACTAGCGTTTAACTATAAAATGTTTACAACTGGTAATTGCGCTGTCATTATAGTTATTTCTAAGTAACTAGGTAACTGTTAAAGATTACGAAATTGAATTAAATTTACAAATAAATGTTTATCTTTTTTTCTCAAAATGCATTAAGTATGCATGCTTTTTTCCTAATTTGTCTACCTTTCAATAGAGGGTAAATTTGGTAACCTAAGGCCGGTAATCATAAATTTATCTTAAGTTTGAGAATCATCATAAAATGGTCATAATTATAATCATGCCATTAAATGTCAAAAACCTACTCAAGGCCAATTTTAGGGCCAAGTTCACCAAAACACTAACGAGCCATTATAATAACCAATTGTTTGATGTACTAGTAACAGTCGCTTACTGATCTAACGGCCATTTAGCATGTTGTTTAACTGGGCTTTTAGAGTTAGATTAGGAGACCGGATTTCTTCAGGCAGTACGATTCAATTTATTAGGCCAAGATAAAATGCATAAGATGGCGCAATCATAGGTATAAAAAATAAAATACCATAAATAAAATAAAAAGTGTCAAACTTTGAATTAACACTGGCCGGTCGGAAAAAACGTAAAAAAAGAAAATAGCTGGTATATTGTAATGCTGCAACTATAAATGACGGACTCGACATGCATGCAAACATCAATAAAGCCGGCTACCGCGAAGGAAATGTCCGTGAGGGTGACGTGTCCAGCAGTTGTTTAAACAAGGAGGAAAACCTACACGGCTGAGGCTAGGGCCCGAGTAGAACCACTCACATCTATATTCATTAAAGAGATAATCGTAAATTGTTGATAAGTACTGTAATAATAATTGTACAATGGTGCCGATTCTATTGACACAAATCAGGCCGTGTCAAATTTAATTTAGTCGTAATTTATAGCCAACAGAATTAGCACCAATGAATAAAAAAGCCAAGATGATGAAACGTGGATTGTAGTTCCACAGTTGATCTTAACATTATAACCTAAGATCAAATTAATCTGAAAATTTGCTTTGCTTCGCGAGACATAAAATGTATCATAGATCTTTAATCCATGAGTGATATAGGTACATCAGAATATTCCTAAACCAAATTTAAAACCTGACTTTTCACATTTTCCGAGCTCGTGGTGACCCAATAAACAATAGTCCATGTCTATGATCCATTATTAATCTAGATAGAAATATATCATCCACAGCATTTGAATAAATAATGGTCGACAAATAAAACTGAGTTTTTCTCGATGAAACTGAGAAAACGTTAAGCAACTTGCGACATAGTGACAAACTTCTCAGTTATCAAACGTAAGAAAATCTGATCTCCGCATCTCCCTTATCTGAGCTTATCAAATTGTAAAGTACAAGTACCTATGTCCACCTTACGAGTCGATGCCCTTCGAGTGTCTGATAAGAGCAACGATCTTTTATATAATTTGACAGAGCTCTTGAGACCAGCACGGCTTCCTAGTAACCCAACATCTTAGTAGTAACCTTCTACTTGTAAGTGCGAGTTTTCTTGTAAACTAACCGTCCGGTAGGGGCGCTTATCAATTAATAAATACGCAAACTGTAAAGTTTGCGTTTCGCTAACGAAAACAAACGCACTTGGGGTACCTACTGAGGGCCTACTAAGTTTCAAACGAAAACGAAATTTCGGACGAAATTCGCGTATTCCCTACTACGTTTCTCATTGATTCCGACATTTCTTACGAACGAAAATTGTTTGACGTTTAGATTCGACGACGCCGAAGACGTCAAACAATTTTCGTTCGTAAGAAATGTCGGAATCAATGAGAAACGTAGTAGGAAATACGCGAATTTCGTCCGAAATTTCGTTTTCGTTTGAAACTGAGTAGGCCCTCTGGTCTGGGATTGCACCAATCAAGTCTAATAGAGGCAATCTAATCATAAACGGCTAACCGCTACCCAGGGGTACCAAACAATACCAATTTTGGTGCCCTCTATTGCCCTATAGAGCCTACACTAGTGTTGTGTGTTTCTTAATTTAGGATGATGCGGGTAGATTAATGATTGTTCGCCCAAATCGCAAAAAATCATCGGCATCATAAAACCACTACGCGATTGTTAACAACGATTGCACAAAAACAACTTTCGTTGTGTTATACAACATAATATTTGCAATTTTGCACCGCGCTCGTATTAAGATATAACAATTTTTGTTGATAAGGAACACACGTTTGCAATAAAATGCGTGAACTCGCTACGGTCAGAAACAACAACTTATATAACGTAGGTACCCCGTCTAGTATTAGAACGAAACGTGTTTTTGCAAACACGATATTTTCGAATATATTTTTATTACTCGATAAATTATAGGTCATTAAACATGTTCCATACATAATTAAGTAGTTATTAATACTTAGAGCCTATTTTAGAATCGACAGATAACTTTTATCCACCAAATAAATATCGCTTTTTGACGGATATTGTGTCAAAAAAGCGTCAAAACACCATAATTTATTTGGTAGATAAAAGTTATCTTAATTCTGAAACTGGTCCTTAGTTGTAGGAATTAACAGATTTTTCATTCTGCGATTTGCTATTCCTACTTACAAATTATTTTAATTTACCAATCGTATTATTGTAACGCCTTATTTTTATAGATAAGTAATATAATTTCCAATAGATAATTATTTAAATTATGCAAGCAGCCAGCTGTTTTGCAAGCTCGCCTCGCACGCGGTGTCAAGGGCAAATATCGTAGTAAAGGATATACTTAATATAGATTCAGATTTAATAACTACTTATAGGCATTTAAAGAAAAATCTAGGGAAAACCCCGACAGATAGCAACAATGGCAAATCTAATTTATAGCCCCGTCCACATTATCATTCATCATTTTATTGACTTCCGTCGGTCCTTTTCGGAAGAAACGCTCGGACGCCCGTTTTCGATACTTCCGCTTAATCTTACAGAAAAAACTTGACATCCTTGGTAAATAAATTAGCATTTTATTGTGAGCTGTTGTACCTTTTAGTGACAACCCTAAAAATGTACCTACTTATCTTTAGCCTTCACACTAAGATAAATTTAAAAGTAAGCCGAAAAAATTGCGACAATATGCGTTGCAGGAAGTTTTTGAAACGTTTATTTATATCAAAGGTGTCACGAAAACGAGATGCCTTCTACAAGATAAACTCAAAGTAATCAACTAAAACAAAAAAAAAACTTATGACTAAAATGCTGTAATGCCGTGTGTCCACTGGCAAGTAACTTCCGCAATTTCCTCAAAGTCAATTGCAATTTTACACTACCATGTAGACATGAGACTTGCAGCAAGTGCGGCAGAAGTCCACTTGCACGAGCATTACACATTGGAAGTCGCTGGCGCAAGTCAACTTGTGCAAGATTTCTTGCCAGTGGACACTTGGCATAAGGGTAACACATTAGTTCATAGACAACATTTTAGATAATGAATCCACACCACAGATAACAAAATGTAGTTAATGAAGCAAGACAAAAATCTTGGGAATATTTTTTAAATGTTTAAAACAATACCTGCTTCCTTATTCGCATAACATATTATCAAGTGACAACAGCGTTTGTGATCGATTTCGATTTACGATTCGATTATCGAAACCGATTGCACAAGCCCAATGCACTTGGTTGCAACTTGCAATCGAGTGACAACGACACTGCAATAGAGACGGGATAGCCGTAAATCGATACTAGGTTGTTTGCGAAATATTGTCAATTACTCGATAAATAGGATACACGCTTCAGTAATTCGGTAACTAGCGGAAATAATTAACGTATCTTATGTGTTCAGCGTTCTAAAGATCAGATAAAAATATTTCTAAGAAATTAAATGGGGCTAATTGCTATATTGATACTTTCTAGGTAATTTTATTTCTGTATCCAGAGTTGATCAACGTTCACTAAGGGGCCATCCATTAATTACGTCACACGTAAAGGGTCGACGAAATGTGAAATTGTGTGACAAGGGGTCCTAAGTTTTGTGACGTCACATTTAAAAATCTAATATATCTAAGTATTAAAACCGAAATTTGAATTATTAACGAAAAATTTTGTAAATTACTGAAAATTATAAAAAATATGTGACGTCACACAGGGAGGCGGGGAGTCTCACAAATGTGACCAGCTGTGACAAGGGGGGGAGTGGTCTAAAAATCATGAAATTCGTGTGACGTAATTAATGGAAGGCCCCTAAAATGAGAATTAGGTATCGCTAAAACGTATGCGACAGCGTTAATTACACTATGATCAATGATGTCCAATCATTTATATCATTCATAGGAACATTTAGTAGAAGCCCTAAAAAATCACAGCCTACAATTTATAGGTTTGGTAATTCGCCAAATCGCGATTCGTGATGCAGCATCGATACAGTCGCAAAATCGCCGATCACCGATGCAAAAAGTATCATGTCTGCGGTGTCCCTAAGTTATTCATTGTTTTACTAAGAAAATGAAAATTTATTTGCCTTTATCAAGTATCGTGCAAGCAAACACTTGTAAGATTCCAAAACAATGCGTTGTCGAGTTGACACATTAAACAGCACAGCTTATCACTGGGCGCGGCTCGTGTGCTTCCTCCAACTGCCGGAGCGAGGCAGGTGGACCGTGAAAATACCGCCCGCCTTAGGGACAAGTTCACCAATACAATAACGGCCGTTAGACCAGTAGGTAACCGGTGTACTGTTGACAGGCCGTTTGCGGCTGTAATGGTCCATTAGTGTGTTAGTGCACTCAGGCCTTGAAATTTATGCTGATTTATGTTGTGTGTGAAGGCTTGGAATTTGTGCTAGATAGACTTGCCGCCGTACGATCCTAAAATTATACCTACCTATCTATCGCAGCGATAGCAGTTTGTTTCCATACAAACTTTCATCCCCTTTTTAACCCCCTTGTGAAATGGTTTTCTAATTACAAGATAAGTAAACTAACTTGTATTCATAAACAGAAGCCTTAACCACAATTTCATAATACTAACTTCAAACATGTCGAACTTCCATAGGTAGGTAATGTATAAACCTTCAATCTTCCCTTAGGGCCACATGGGACGAATTAAAAGAAACGCTTTTAGTGCCCAACGTTACATAAATTACTCCTGTGCAAATAGCAATAGGCTTAAGCTGTCTGTTGGTCAGAATAACTAAAGATATAACAATTGAATATTCATAACGTTGTTATTTGCCTCAAGAAGATATTGTTTATAGACTTTCCATGACAACGTGCACGGACAAAAATATCCTTGACATGCATTCTCATGTATCTATTCAAAAGAATCCAATAATACCATTGCAAGGGGACATTTCGCAATCACTTATCGATTCTCGAATGTATTATTATCGATATATCGGTTTAAAAAAAAAACCGTAATTGGTATTTCGTAATTAGAACGCACGCGAGCAGTGAAAAATTGATAAAGGGTTGAGTTATTATTTAGAAATTTCATAACCTCCATTGTTGTACAGATATGCAAGCCGGTCAAGTGTGCAACGGCCTTTAAATGTAGTAATGTTACGCGATCACTAATCTGTTTGCTTAATTTTTGTAATGAATAATTATTAACCAGTGATAAGACGGGTCATTGGATTTGTTTGGCCTAGAAAACTGTCGTCTTTTTATTTACGCCTTAAACGGCCGAGTTCGCCAACACACTAACGGCCCGTTAATGCGTTAGCGAACTCGGTTATCACATCATAATTTTATATTTAATTGATCTATAAGTTTGTGTATCATACTAAACATAACAGTAAACGAGCCGTTGTTTCCCATTCTTTTGTGTATTTACCCACAATAACAGTGATTCAATACCAATAATACCGTGACTAAACAAGGGTTAACAACTTAACATAACACAACTATCGGACCAAACATACGGATTAATAATGTAGGATTTTATTTATTTTAGTCTGTAACCGGTAATATTAGGATATTAAAAAAAACTAGATCCTATTCGGTGCGTTAGGTTCGTTCGCTGGTTCAGATGCCTCGCATATCTCGCCCGAGCACTCATTAGGGGCCATCCATTAATTACGTTACACGTAAAGGGGGGGGGGAGGGGGTCGACGAAATGTGACATTGTGTGACAAGGGGGTGGGAGGGGTCCTAATTTATGTGACGTCACATTTAATCTATACATATAATAAGAATGTAAAATTGGTCGCGTCTGTACATTCGAAATATTTGGAAAAAAAATAGTGGGGGGGACTTAGATGGACCAGCAGAATTCATTTTTATCATTTTTAGAATTTTTGTCTGTGTGTATGTTTGTATGTTTGTATGTTTGTATGTTTGCTCAGATTTTCGAAAGAGCACAACTTCGAATCCACCGGATGGATTTCAATGAAATTTGGCATGGATATGACTAATAGTCTAACTTAACATCTAGGATACTTTTTTGTCGAAAATGTTTAGGGTTGCCACAGAAAATTCAAAAAACTACTTAAAAATTCTAAATGTTTGAAAGAGCACAACTTTGAATTCACCGGATTAATTTCAATTAAATTTGGCATGGATATGACTAATAGTCTAACTTAACATCTAGCATATTTTTTTTTTCGGTAAAGTTTAGGGTTGCCACAAAACATTCAAAAACTACCTAAATATTCGAACACGCACAACTTCGAATCCAATGGATTGATTTCAATGAAATTTGGCATGGATATGACTAATAGTCCAACTTAACATCTAGGATATTTTTTTCTAAAATATTAGGTTGTAAATTTTTATGACCACTCAGAAATTCTAGCCAAAAATAAGTTTTAGTTATTTAAATACGTCTATTTCGAGCGGAGCCCTACGGAGCCCTACGTTGTGTGTGATCCGACACTATTTGTAATAGATAATCTTAATTTTAATAATAATAATAAATATTTTATTGCTGCGTTCCTCAATCTTAAGTTTCGTTTTTCTTAACTAGATGTCGCTATACTTAAAATCAGACAATACCTGCCTTGCACCACATGTCAAAATTTAATATCTTCCTTGCTTCAAGAAATTTAGTTTTTTTATTCCTAATTACGTATAAAAAAACATTAAGCGGATCTTTGTATCACGCGGAATCTTAGACGTTAACTCTGGAATTCATCTCCACAGTACTAATGCCGTAGGGAAGCTACCTACCTAAGAAGTAAGTCTAGAGGACCTGCTGATTTTGAATTAAGTAGTAATAGAAACATAGACATTGAACTCTGAACTCCAACCCCCTCAGGAATGATGCTGCTGGGTAACTGCCTGCTTAAACCATAAATCTGGAGGACCTGCTAACTTTGAATTAGCAATGTGGGTATCAAGTAGAAACTTCTCAGGCGAGGTCGCGTTTCCGATCCGGCGCTAGAATTTAAGGAAAACATGTAAAATGACTACTTGTAAGTGCCCTCCTAGCCCTAAACAAAATAAACGCTTTGACTATTGACTTAGACGATAAACTCCGGACTCTAACTTTTTAAGCACGATGTTGCGAAGTGACTCTTACCTAAGCCGTGAGTCTGGAGCACTCACTCATTTTAAATAAGGAACATGGGTATCAAGTACAAACTTAAACATTGAGCTCTGGAGTCCAACCGCTCCGTCGTGATACTGTGAGTAACTACAGATATAGATAGACGGATAGGTGGCTGGGTTGCGCTTCCGGCTCTCTCCCTCATCATACGAAACGAAGGTAAATTAGCTACTTGAATGCCGATCTCCACCTTACTGGTCAGACTCTACCACCTTACTGGTATAGACTGGTACAGATAGACAGCCACGGACAGACGAACTCAGACTGATGCAGACTGACGTAATACAGATTAGACGATAGACAAAATTATATTTAAGGGCTTCACCGACTGGACGCGGACGGAGTCGCGGGCACAGCTAGTATCTAATATATCCAAGTATTAAAACCGGAATTTGAATTTTTTACGAAAAATTTTGAAAATCTCTGCAAATTATAAAAAATACGTGACGTCACACAGGGAGGGGGGGAGTCTCGCAAATGTGACCAGCTATGACAAGGGGGGGAGGGGTCTAAAAATCATGAAATTCGTGTGACGTAATTAATGGATGGCCCCTTATGAGTGTTATGACATTATGTCTATGCGTTCCGACGTCAAAACTGAGTGCTCGGCTATTCACGATTCAATTTTGTATTCAATCTGTCGATTCAATTTGTTGAAGTCGAGACTGACTGTACTGGAAGTAGGCGTCAATTTGCCTCCTCACCGCGTAATCTGTCAAATCAACTCAACGTTAAATCAACGGATTTGTACCCGAGTCCCTTCGACAACTCGAATACACTTTGGCTATGGTTGATCTATTCGTCGGTCTAGACGGTCGTCTCGTGTCGATTCTTCACACGCAGCGAATAATTGTGCGTTTCTTATATATGTGGTGGTGGGTCTTCTCTATTCCCAATGGGCGCCGTAATGCAAAATGAATACGCTTCCAGACGGTTAACTGCTTCGGAAAGGTCGCAGGGACTCGTTGTGTCTACTATACTATTTCGGTGGCTGTTGCTCACGGTCTACCTACTATACTATCTCGGTGGCTGTTGCTCACGGTCTACCTACTATACTATCTCGGTGGCTGTTGCTCACGGTCTACCATTTTCTATTCAAGCACCCTGGCTTATATACTATTCTATCCCCACTGCGACCAGTCCGAACGCATCCTTTATTTCCAAAAACAACCTATTTAAAACACATTTTATACAACCTATTGCTATTACTTCTAATCCTAAAAAGGTACCGCGCAAATGATTTTATTGCTCGAGCCAAATGTTCGAGCCGCTTGTTTCTGTTCCCATAACTGTTGCTAAAACTGCATACAAAAAACTTACTTGCTATCCTATCGTTTTACGGTTATGGTTATCTATTAATAGGACCTTGTGCTATTCTATACAATGCAATAAAACTAAGGTCGGCGTCGGCGCATCACACGTGGTACGTCGCGTTGTGTCGGGAACAGGATTAAATAAAAATATTAATCGTGAGTAGCCCAGCACCTTAACTCTCTAAAAACCCTAACTCTCTAAAAAGGTCGCTTACTCTTACAATAATAATAATAATATAACGTCACGACTTTTATCCCCATTCGGGGGTAGTTAGAGGCTTGAGTGGCCATACACCACCACATTGTGGAGGTATTAAGTCACCTCAAAGCCCACGTTTCACCTGATAGTCAGAACCCAACGTGACAGGTGGTGAACCTTGTCGCCGTGTATACAGAAACTGACTATTACCTAACCCCGAGGGATAGGTAGGTAGGTTTCCTCACGATGTTTCCCTCACCGTAAGCGAACTGTAAATAATGCACATAGATGAAAATTATCCATTGATGCATGCCCCACCGGGGATCGAACCTGGGACCTTCTGATTGCTAGCCCAACGTGTTTGCCCCTAGGCTACAGTCGCTTACTCTTACACCACCCTGATATATGGTAAGGGGTACGTAAGGGGTACGTGTCAATGTACGGTTTAAATATTTCTTCGTAATGTGTTCGCCGCTTCAAAGTTATATTGAACATTCGATAACGAACTGTCAAATGTGCATTCTCTCAGCGGCCGAACATTAGTAACTATTATCTAATCTGTGGTAAGGGGCCTTGAATATCGGGTGGTGTAATACCCACTTAAGGCGTTAAAGCTGCTAAGGGTAATTCTAAAGCCCCCTCTACACATTCAAGTTGGTATTTACTTTCGCTACTTCGAAAGTGCAGTAAATTAATCGTCTAATGCATCATGCCTCATTGGTTTAATTTATGGTATGTTTCTCTCCTGCATATTGAACGTCTGTACCTTAAACGGTATAATGACAGTATTGTCTTCAGTGATGGGAGATCTTAATGATCTGTTGCGTGACGTCACTGAATATCGATGACACCTCTACAACGGACAACGAAAAGCGATACCAAAATGAATAGGTACATAATTTTACCAAAAAAAATGGATTTTGTAGTTTCGCCTTGGTGACAGAATTAAATGACGAATTTATAAAGTGACAGCCCGAACCGAATGTTGACGATCACTCCGTACTTCCGTATCCGTCACTTCTCGCTGGCCGTGGTTTACAAAATTAAGTTAGTCGGGTGTAAACTTAAATCTAGGGGGCAGGACCCATATCTGAAACTAAGAGATTAATTATAGTGAGTATCTGACTATTTTACAGAAATTTACCGGTATTACTAAGACTTCTGCTAGAAAATCAGAAAAATTAACTGCATTGGCAACGTTGGATAGCGTCGCTATTAGCCCCCCAGGTCCAGGTGGGGCGCCTGCTGCCCCCCCCCTCCCCCTGTCCCCCTCGCCACGCCCATAAGCACGAGTTATAAATTAGATCACTCAAGCCCACAGATTGCACGATAGAATGTATAATAACTATTTATCGTCCATTAACATGCAAATGTACCTGTCACGATTTTATATTTGTCAGAAAATTACGACCCACGTACACGTTCGTTAGTTAGTACGTTTACACGCGACCACTGAATGACTATCATGAAATTAAAGATAGGTGGGTCATTAATGTGTTTTTCAGCAGTTATGTTAGGGGCCATCCATTAATTACGTCACACGTAAAGGGGGGAAGGGGTCGACGAAATGTGACAATGTGTGACAAGGGGGTGGGAGGGGTCCTAAGTTTTGTGACGTCACATTTAAAAATCTAATATATGTAAGTATTAAAACCGAAATTTGACTGGAACGATGGAATGGAACGAAAAATTATGACAATTTCTGAAAATTTAAAAAAAAATGTGACATCACACAGGGAGGGGGGGAGTCTCGCAAATGTGACCAGCTGTGACAAGGAGGGGAGGGGTCTAAAAGTCATGAAATTCGTGTGACGTAATTTATGGATGGCCCCTTACCTACTATAAATGCAATCACCAGACTGCTCAGCGCACCACTCCATGCAGCGAAATGGGTTTCCGTAACGAATTTATTTGAGAACGCAGATTTATAGAGCTAAGAAATCCATAACATACAGTGCTTAAATTTTTGGTCTAAAACTAAAATTGACGAAGTGGTGACCAAATTACTAGCGAAGCTCGCGCGTGGTTATTGTGACGTCATTTGAGCCACGCGATCTTTGTAATGAACGGCGGCGCGGGCCGGCGCGGGTACAGCGCGCCTTCAATCCGACGGTCCCGTGTGACGTCACACGCACATGCCGCAAATTATATAAAATGTTTTTAAAAAACGCAACGGATGGACCGATTTCGATGATTTCAAAACTATATTGATAAGTTTTGACTATAGTGTTCGTTATGAGTTGATTTGTTGACCTAATATTGATTCTCAATATTGATGCGTATTATTAACCAGGGGGCTAATAGGGACGCTATGCAACATTGCCAATGCAATTATTTTTTCAAATTTTCTGAAGAATTCTTAGCAATTCCGCTAAATTTAAATTTCACGTGACAGTTTCACGGCGGATTCTGATGGAGGGTCGGAAAAATGAATTGCTTTTGTAGAAATGCTGCAATGTTGCATAGTTTCGCTATTACCCCCGCAGAAGGTGGTTGTGCTAAGGAATGTTAAGCTTTTACAAGAAATAATATCTTCATACTTATGGTTATATACGTATGGAACAGCGTGGTGGATTATGGCCTGAATCCCCCTCGGATTGAGGGTGCCCCAGCAGTGGGACGTTAAAAGGGCTAATATTATTATTTTTTTACTTGTGGTTATAGTAATATTATTTATATTTTCTTAAATATGAAAAATACAACGTCCAATTAAGATTTTTTTAAACTCGGCTAAATTTATAACTTTAATCATCATCCAACGTATTGTATTCCATTACTTACTGTACATAAACTACTGTTTTATATCCCAACCATAGATTTATAAAAGTTTCGCGCGTGCGCTTTAACTAGATACCGCCCTACTAAGAAAAATCATTTCCAGAAATGCGGCAACTTATTTTCGATGCGGCCTGCCAGTTTCATACAATGGTTGCTGTCAGATGTACTGAATTACTCAAAATTTTGCGTGGTATCAGTTGCCGCATTTTATTAGTGCGCTTGCTCCATCTAGTTGGAGCGCCCTCGCGGAAACTAAAATTAATCTATGATCCCAACTCAGTAAGTCGTAATTTTGCCGACATTCCTCTAGTGACTATCAATCGGTTATTCTCACGAGATCGATTGCCGGAAGAGTAAGTAGGTACCTACGTAGTTATCTCGAGCTATCCGTATAAGGGCCTGTTTCACAATGTCAGATAAAGTTTATTCTCTAAATAAAATTGAGGTATTGATATTCTATTCAAAACAGGCGAGTCGAATGATCGCAGAAATTCAATATCAAATAGCTACCGTGTGATTTCACTTCTAAAAAAATATGGCTTCCATCAATTTTATACCAATATTTGACATTTCTGACAGCTGTCATCCAGACTTGTGACATCTTGAATAGTCGTATTTTTCACTACTTTGCACTAATACTACGTTACACTAATTTGTTAATAATTATAGCCCTACTCCCACCACTGGGCGACCTCCCCTCAACGGTAGAGGGATTTAAGTTACAAAATATATTCCGAGAATTCATTAGGCTCTCACAGGCATGCCGATTTCCTTTCTACGTTTCTCTTCACCGTTCAGAAATTCTTATTTTAAAATTAGATTTATACACGTGGAGTAAGTACAGTATGAATAAAATAAATTCATGGTTCACACGTTAATCTAATAATGCAATCTAGGTAGTAGGTACAAAACATGCCGATATGTTCAATACTTACTTAAAACCTTGCTGTTGTATTTAATAGGATTAACTATTAGTTATACCGCATTATGTATTGTGAAGGAATAAAGATGGAAGAATGGACAGCACATAAAATATGGACGGCCGCATAATAAGTTGATAAATTATAGCTTCTGTGGTTTAGACCGTTGCCAAGATTCTATTCCTTTGTGCTAATGTATAGTTATATCCCTTTATACGGAAGCAGTGATAGATAAGCTGTTAACTTACGAATTTACTACCTCTATAAGTGCCTGTTTGAGAATTGTCAGCTTTTATCCACCAAATAAATTTGACGTTATGACATATTTTTATAGAATATCTGTCTGTATGGATAAAAGTTATCCAAAGATTCTGAAACAGGCACTAATAGGTACTTACTAAGTTTTAGTACCTAGTAAGTACCTATAATAACTAGTACCTACTTTTAGTACTAATTTACGGTAAGGGGTGTGCTAAATATTTATTTTCATTGTACAGTACACGGCATACCTATTCGGCACATTCATCGAATATTTTTGTACTTATTCGAAAAACAAACATATTCAATTATCTTTAATCAAAACAATCAATTATTACATCTGAGGTATAGCCCAGTAGGAAGGTACCTATAGTATAGGTAGGTACCTTCCCACTGAGAAAAATTTAGTGCCTAGGTAGGTATTTGCGCAACCAGCCAAAGTTGTATATATTAAACTGGTAGGTAGGTAAGTAAACATTTTTAATTTTATTTTCGGTCGACCGATAGGTAATATTATTTCCATCTAATTTTACCGATAATAGTTAAAATGCACTAGCAATTCTACCTTATTTCCGTTTCATATGCTACCCTACACATTTTAAAAATATCTACCTTCGTCTATAAAAAAATAAAAATAAATTAACTCACTTGGCTTATCCGATGTGTCCTCATCCATAATCGCGAGCTTGCTCGGCCTTTTGTCATCTTCCGACTTCAAACCCATTTTCACTGCAACGGTCGGACAGTTAAAAAATAAAATTAAAAAATCAAACAATCAAAACCGAATTTTTCGAAATTCGAATCGCTCGACTCCACTAGTTACACAGAGGATGTTTTTATTTTGACCTATATTTTAATCGGAATTGTGTTTAAATTGAACTTATGAATTATTTATGAGATTGTTATTATTTTATCGGTAACGCGCGCGTTAGAACGCCATGCTCGCGACAGGTGAGCCTGGCCGCGTACTACGTGCACGAAGGTTCGTATCGACTGTCACGGTACGATGGGCTAGCCTTGTTTTTATGCCACGCGACTTGCAGGCACGCAGCCGCTAGCCGTCTCGACTCGTGTGTAGGTGCAGATCAGTGAAATTGACATAGTGATTGACGTGAACATAGGGAGTGATAAATTGACAAGATTATCGCACACCTCTCAAGAGATTAACTTACTGTTCGGAATAGGAGATATAATAAAATTCAACTTGTTATATTTTACGGTGATAGAAACCCCTATTTAAAATAATCTGCCTGCTGATCTGAATGCTGATCCTCACAAAGGCATGATACATAAGCGTGTATAATAAAGTTTTACTTATTTGTTGTGACGCAAGCAATAAACATTGGGATTTTTTTTCGCCATAAATGACTCCATGCAAAAAAAAGTAAGACCGCTATTCTCGACTGATATCACCTTCATTGTCATCATGAATATCATTGTTAAATACTTGTTTCAATTAATTCTCCACGCCATTCTATAGCTGCACGCTGCATGCAAAAACGCATTGGCAACCACTAATAGATAAGATATGAATCAATCGACGTTCTGAGATTTTGATAGATCAGCTGTTTAACCACTCGTACAACAGCGCAACTACTGATTATAGTTATTTTATAGGACTGAGGTGACAAAGCCGTAGCCTATAGATCACATATGGGAAATCTCCGGCCCCTCAACCAGCTTCAATCTGGCCCACGAGAGATTCAGAAATGTTAAATATCGCGCAAAAATAATAGGACGATTTGCTACATAGACGATTTCCTATATTGACAATTTGCTATTTTGATGGAATGCGATTTACATGAATTTGACCAATTGCGACGAAACGGTGTAGTTTTATTTGGCGATATACGGCCCGCAACCTCATTAAATCCCAAAATTACGCCCTCAGCTAAGCAAAGGTTACCCATACCTGCTATAGATGCTTGCCATACCAAAGGCATTGCTCGCACGTTGCTGACCTGAAGGGGAGTGGGACGGAGGAATGGAAGGGGGGGTGGGGTTGGCCTTCCGGCTCTAAAGTTCTAGGAAGAAGAAGAAGTCCTAAGAAATTTCTTACAAAGTTCCATAAAACCTACCAAGTTATGTGCAAATGTCAATAATATCATAACTTCCACACAACCGTACCTAGAATATGCTTAGAACCAACGACGACGGTAATTTTTTATTTTAAAGACATGAACGCGCAGTGCATTAAAACATTTTCCTTAACGCAAAATACCAAGGTCACGTGAATTAAAAATAAACTACAAAACAAGACCAGCCTGTTTGTCAATGCGGAACACACAGTTTCGAGGGAAAAATGCATCGTCCGTTGACTGTTGAGCCGAGTGCAACCGAATTTGGAACATCCTGTACCTGCTCGACGCTTATTGGCTGACGTCAGAACCACAGTACAGGCAAAGAAAAGAAGGTGATATAATTTTAATCACTGGCACCTAAATTCACTGTGTAACTAAGTAGGTACTTTGAGCACAGAACATTATTTTCACAGTGCTAATAAACCTTAATCATTTAGGTAAGATACTTACCGCTGAATACTCGTACGCAACTCAAATTTGAGAGCTGCTTAACATTGACGTGCTGGATCGCCAATCCGCACTGGGCCAGCGTGATCGATTACGTACCTACGTACAGCCGAATGTGATAGGTACCTAAGCAGGTAAAGAAATCGTATATACATAGCCATCTCTGTCTGCCTACCTTTAGGAGGAATACAGGTGTGATGGTGTATTATTTATTTTGATAGAACTTGATTTAACTACTGACTATGTAATATTATTACATAACCATAGATAATTCACAAGATCTATACAAATATTGGATACCTATATTATCTGTGATCATAGAATTCACGGATTAGATAACATTATGGTGGTCTATATCTATGTTCAGACTGGAGTTTTGAACAAATACTTGGAAACACTTCCAGATACTCGTACGGAACCCACTTTACGCAGTGACTCGTATCATGTGACTGGCAGTGTACCCAATAGATGCATAACACAACATAACATATACGTCACGACTTTTATCCACATTCGGGGGTAGTCAGAGGCTTGAGTGGCCCTACACCACCACATTGTGGAGGTATTAACCAACTCAAAGCCCACGTTTCACCAGATAGTCAGAACCCAACGTGACAGGTAGTGAACCTTGTCGCCGTGTATATGTCGCCGCCAACTGGTTTAATACGCCCCTCAATTAGGCAGCCAGGCCGTTCATCAAACGCCGGCACTCAATACAATGGCTAAAGGACGTCTAGGCAAATTGTTGAATGCAACGTTTAATAAAGGGGCTGAACGTTCCTTAGCCGCTTGGGTGAATGACATTTGTGAATATTATTAGGGTGACCATGACGTCTATGACAAAGTCGACGGAGCCCCGCTTCGCGGGGCTCCTATTTCTGCGTTCGGGGTCACCAGTAACCTAACAAACTTTCATCTCGAGGCCCGTTTAAGTGTTAAACCCTTTAACGCCCGTGTAATCCAAAGTCTTGTCTAGAACCACCGATTAAGACTATACGTAATTGTCGTCAGTTTTTCGTTAGGTACGGACGATTACATAAATGTATTTACGAAAATACACCAAGGGCCTGTGCCCACACGGCTACTCTGAAATACGAAACGAAACGTTTCGGCTGACAGTTGGTACGTTTTCCTACACTCCGAAAGTTTTTCGGATCCGAAGTTCGGATTCGAGAGTCGTGATTTAACGTTTCTTCTTTCGTGGACCCTTCTCCGAAAGAATCTGGAACACTACCGAAACACTTTCACAGTAGTTAATAGTAAAATGCATAAAATAAAAATAAATAATTAAAAAAATTAAAAAACACGACTGCCCTGCCAAAAACGAACTAAAAAGTATAAAACAAGTGCAGTTTCATTGCAGTCGGGGGCCCTCTTAGATTAAATATGTTCCACAGAACGGTCCCCCGACTGCAATGATACTGCATTTGTTTTATACTTTTTAGTTCGTTTTTGCAAGGCAGTCGTGTTTTTTAATTTTTTTAATTATTTATTTTTATTTTATGCATTTTAGGGACAACAGCCAAAAATGAAATCTTTGTTTTGCATGTAGACCCTACCTATGTTAAATTATGCCTATAAATTCTACAGTTTTAGAATGTGCTCATCAAGGCCTTCCATTTGATACCCATATTGTAATAAAGGAAGAAAAAAAAATAAGCCGCAATACTATTTTTTTTTCAAAAATAATATATTCAGTGTTACCCGGAACGATGTAAGGATTCTAACGACACCCCATACATCCAAATCAATTCAGGCATTTATAAGTTATGGTGGAATAAAGAATCCCACATACATACATACATACATGAACCCTAACACATATACACTCCTTTTTTTGGGCAGTCGTGTAAAAAATGTCCCATCCGTCGTCAGCCGAAACGTTTCGTTTCGTATTTCGGAGTCGTCCCACTGCTTCAGAATCGTCTAATAACTTTTATCCTCCAAATCAATCAATCACTAAACTTTTTTTTTTTTTTTAATTGATGGAACTTGACTCATGACATACATACTCTCGACTGACAGGGAGTTAGGTCTTGTTGGCTTCTTCTATTATCGATCAATTCATTTGGTTTATAATATTGGAGGTTGACAATTCCGAGGGTGAGTGGTGGGTCCCTCTCTATAATTGTTTATTTTTTTTAAACCACTTGCTTATTTTAATACAGTGATTTACATACACTTCAGCCCGCACTTCTCAAGGGGCGAGCGCGATGGTTCTACGTTTTCACGTTCGCTCCACTTGTTTTATTTAAACCTATACCCCATTTATTATAACACTAGCTGTGCCCGCGACTCCGTCCGCGTCCAGTCGGTGAAGCCCTTAAATATAATTTTGTCTATCGTCTAATCTGTATTACGTCAGTCTGCATCAGTCTGAGTTCGTCCGTCCGTGGCTGTCTATCTGTACCAGTCTATACCAGTAAGGTGGTAGAGTCTGACCAGTAAGGTGGAGATCGGCATTCAAGTAGCTAATTTACCTTCGTTTCGTATGATGAGGGAGAGAGCCGGAAGCGCAACCCAGCCACCTCCCCGCGTGATACAAAGACCCGCTTAATGTTTTTTATACGTAATTAGGAATAAAAAAAACTAAATTTCTTGTAGCAAGGAAGATATTAAATTTTGACATGTGGTGCAAGGCAGGTATTGTCTGATTTTAAGTATAGCGACATCTAGTTAAGAAAAATGAAACTTAAGATGGTAGAACGCAGCAATAAAATATTTATTATTATTATTAAAATTAAGATTATGTATTCCAAATAGTGTCGGATCACACACAACGTAGGGCTCCGTAGGGCTCCGCTCTAAATAGACGTATTTCAATAACTAAAACTTATTTTTGGCTAGAATTTCTGTGTGGTCATAAAAATTTACAATCTAATATTTTAGAAAAAAATATCCTAGATGTTAAGTTGGACTATTAGTCATATCCATGCCAAATTTCATTGAAATCAATCCATTGGATTCGAAGTTGTGCGTGTTCGAATATTTAGGTAGTTTTTTAATGTTTTGTGGCAACCCTAAACTTTACCGAAAAAAAACATGCTAGATGTTAAGTTAGACTATTAGTCATATCCATGCCAAATTTCATTGAAATTAATCCGGTGGATTCAAAGTTGTGCTCTTTCAAACATTTAGAATTTTTAAGTAGTTTTTTGAATTTTCTGTGGCAACCCTAAACATTTTCGAAAAAAAAGTATCCTAGATGTTAAGTTAGACGATTAGTCATATCCATGCCAAATTTCATTGAAATTAATCCGGTGGATTCAAAGTTGTGCTCTTTCAAACATTTAGAATTTTTAAGTAGTTTTTTGAATTTTCTGTGGCAACCCTAAACATTTTCGAAAAAAAAGTATCCTAGATGTTAAGTTAGACTATTAGTCATATCCATGCCAAATTTCATTGAAATCCAACCGGTGGATTCGAAGTTGTGCTCTTTCGAAAATCTGAGCAAACATACAAACATACAAACATACAAACATACAAACATACAAACATACACACAGACAAAAATTCTAAAAATGATAAAAATGAATTCTGCTGGTCAATCTAAGTCCGCCCCACTATTTTTTTTCCAAATATTTCGAATGTACAGACGCGACCAATTTTACATTCTTATTATATGTATAGATTAGAAATAAGAGGCTCGTAGAAGCAGGGATCCAAAACATTTTATTTCAAAGTCAAAACAACTTTTATTTAGAGTGGTTACATTAAAAATTTTTTGACATAAAAAAATGCTAAATACTTCGATAACCAAAATAAAAGTACTTTATATACTATGTTTTATTTATAATAACATCGTATCACACATTTTAAGCTGACAACAAGAAATTAATGAAAAAAAAATGATGGTGAATGACTCAATGACAAACACTTACAGAAAATTATTTACGTAAATTTCATAGACAACATAATCCGACAAAATTAGAAATGCCCTGCTGTCATAACCTCTGAACGGATTAGGTAACATTTTAGATTTGTTAGGATTATAGTGGAACGAAACACGTTCCCGGTATTGTTCACCCCTGCTTCTTTTAGGTTTTTAGCATTGACACTTAATTTTAAATTGGACTGAAATGATAATATTTAAATGAAAGACAATTTATTTTATAATATAAATACTTAAAATAATTACAGTTAGGTGTGACAAGCTGGTATATAAATAGATTATAATAAATTCGACGTCAATCATAACTGTAACATGTTATTTGTACTTTTGTTACAAAGTGGACACTAAAAATAACCTTTTTAAACTTCTGTCTAATGCTATAATAAATGGAGTATAATTCAATTGTTACGAATAATTGCTGTCGCAGTATCATTGCACGGGTTGCAATAATTTAATACACTATTGTTAACATATTTCGATTTGAACCTTGACATCAAATAGGCGTATAAAAAGCATCATTATATAAATTGGTTATTCTTGCATAATGTGGTCCGATAATTAATTCGGGTTTGGTTCTCGTAGCTCGGTAACCTGGCCAAAATTCTAGAGCATTTTTTTCACACCATGTAATGTAATGTAACGTCACGACTTTTATCCCCATTCGGGGGTAGTCAGAGGCTTGAGTGGCCATACACCACCACATTGTGGAGGTATTAACCAACTCAAAGCCCACATTTCACCAGATAGTCAGAACCCAACGTGACAGGTGGTGAACCTTGTCGCCGTGTATACAGGAACTGACTATTACCTAATCCCGAGGGATAGGTAGGTTTCCTCACGATGTTTCCCCTCACCGTCAGCGAACTGTAATTTATGCACATAGATGAAAATTCATCTATTGGTGCATGCCCCACCGGGGATCGAACCTGGGACATTCTGATTGTTAGCCCAACCTGTTCACCCCTAGGCTACAGTCACACCATGTATAAGATTAATCACTTATGAAGTTATGATTCAAGAATTACGAGATTCGTAATAAATCAATAATATTGGTGGAGCCAAGCTGTAGCTGGCTCGACCGGGGTAGTACCACCCTCGCACTAAAGATCGGCGTAAAGCAGCTATTACAGCTGCGTTGCGTCCGATGAGTGAGAGAGCCAGAAGCCCAACCCCTCCTTCCCACTCCCGTTCAGATCGGCAACGTGTGACCGACATCTTTGGTATTGCAAGCATCTAAATGCTACGGTAACTACTTAACATCAGGTGGGCGGAATTTTTGCCAACTTAGTAAAATAAAATAATAAAAAATCTCCAACTATGTATCTCAATATCTCATCATATTAAGGCGAAACCCACCGCGGCGCACGGAGAGGTCACGCACACGGGCCACGCCTCGCTTTGCAAGAAAATGTATGTAAGACGTCATTTCGTGCGTAGCCTCTCCGTGCGCCGCGGTGGTTGCATAGGTACATTTTCTTCAATTCGAAGCTTGACCCACGTGCGTGGCCTCTCCGTGCGCCGCGGTGGGTTTCCGTCTTTATGGAAGTATGATAAGTTATGGTACACAGTTACCTATCCATACAATGACGATAAATAATAAAACAAATCATCAATTATTATGCATAGGCTACATTCCTCAACGTAGACCAATGACAGGAAAACAGAAGAAGCCGTCATAAGGTCCATAGTGAGTAAGGTCAAGACGAACGCGGCCGCGTTCAGAGGCTACGCTCCGAGTGCAACTATTCAATCTGACCCCGTTCTTTACTTCAGAGTGACGACGTGTTCAGTTGCGACTTGCGACGTCAATATGCATAGTTGCACGCGGTGCGTAGCCTCTGAACGCCCCCACAGAATAGACGCAGCCTAGAATAAGTAGGTACAGGGACTTTTTGGCGGGAAGTAGAAATGTGATGTTGTCATTTTTGTTTTAATTTCCAAAACTGATGTTTCCTTGTATTATAATGTGTAATATTGGTGGAATATTAACCATTATCTAAATATATAAGAATCAAAGTCCTGATTGACTGACTGACTGACTGACTGACTGACTGACTGACTGACAGACAACGCACAGCCTAAACCGCTGATCGTAGAGACTTGAAATTTGGAGGGTGGGTTTGTCTTGATGTGTAGAGGTGTACTAAGAAAGGGTTTTTTGAAATTCAACCCCTAAGGGGGTAAAATAAGGGATGAAAGTTTGTATGGAAGTTCGTCATTTTTGAAGTTAGAAATATGAAAATTGCTGATTAGGTGTCTTTTGAAAAATAATTAAATATGGGTTTCAGGGTTTTTGAAAATTCGACCCCTATGGGGGTAAAATAGGGGATAAAAGTTTGTATGGAAGTTCCGTCATTTTTGAAGTTAGAATTACTTAAATTGGTGATTAGGTATATTTTCAAAAATAAATAAGAGTAATTTCAGGGTTTTTGAAAATTCAACCCCTAAGGGGGTGAAATAGGGGAATGAAAGTTTGTATAGGGGTGGTCGTGTTTTGTTATTTTGACGGGAAAGGGGAAAACGGGGTCAAGGGATGTTTTAATAAGTCATCCATATCTCGATATTGGTTATGATTGCTTATTTGAATTGATCAGACTGGGGTTTCCGTATTTTTAATCATTTTGACGAGAAAGGGGAGAGCGGGGTCAGCGCATGTTTAGTCATCCATATCTCAAAATTGGATATGATTGTTCATTTTAAATAATCAGACTGGGGTTTCAGCGTTTTTAATATTTTGAAGGAAAAGGGGAGAGCGGGGTCAGCGAATGTTTAGTCATCCATATCTCGAGATTGGTTATGATTGTTCATTTTAAATAATCAGACTGGGGTTTCAGCGTTTTTAATATTTTGAAGGAAAAGGGGAGAGCGGGGTTAGCGAATTTTTAGTCATCCATATCTCGAAATTGGTTATGATTGTTCATTTTAAATAATCAGACTGGGGTTTCAGCGTTTTTAATATTTTGAAGGAAAAGGGGAGAGCGGGGTCAGCGTATGTTTAGTCATCCATATCTCGAAATTTGTTATGATTGTTCATTTTAAATAATCAGACTGGGGTTTCAGCGTTTTTAATATTTTGAAGGAAAAGGGGAGAGCGGGGTCAGCGAATGTTTAGTCATCCATATCTCGAAATTGGTTATGATTGTTCATTTTAAATAATCAGACTGGGGTTTCAGCGTTTTTAATATTTTGAAGGAAAAGGGGAGAGCGGGGTCAGCGAATGTTTAGTCATCCATATCTCAAAATTGGTTATGATTGTTCATTTTAAATAATCAGACTGGGGTTTCAGCGTTTTTAATATTTTGAAGGAAAATGGGAGAGCGTTGGTTATGATTGTTCATTTCAAATAATCAGACTGTGGTTTCAGCGTTTTTAATATTTTGAAGGAAAAGGGGAGAGCGGGGTCAGCGAATTTTTAGTCATCCATATCTCGAAATTGGTTATGATTGTTCATTTTAAATAATCAGACTGGGGTTTCAGCGTTTTTAATATTTTGAAGGAAAAGGGGAGAGCGGGGTCAGCGAATGTTTAGTCATCCATATCTCGAAATTTGTTATGATTGTTCATTTTAAATAATCAGACTGGGGTTTCAGCGTTTTTAATATTTTGAAGGAAAAGGGGAGAGCGGGGTCAGCGAATGTTTAGTCATCCATATCTCGAAATTGGTTATGATTGTTCATTTTAAATAATCAGACTGGGGTTTCAGCGTTTTTAATATTTTGAAGGAAAAGGGGAGAGCGGGGTCAGCGAATGTTTAGTCATCCATATCTCGAAATTGGTTATGATTGTTCATTTTAAATAATCAGACTGGGGTTTCAGCGTTTTTAATATTTTGAAGGAAAGGGGAGAGCGGGGTCAGCGAATGTTTAGTCATCCATATCTCGAAATTTGTTATGATTGTTCATTTTAAATAATCAGACTGGGGTTTCAGCGTTTTTAATATTTTGAAGGAAAAGGGGAGAGCGGGGTCAGCGAATGTTTAGTCATCCATATCTCGAAATTGGTTATGATTGTTCATTTTAAATAATCAGACTGGGGTTTCAGCGTTTTTAATATTTTGAAGGAAAAGGGGAGAGCGGGGTCAGCGAATGTTTAGTCATCCATATCTCAAAATTGGTTATGATTGTTCATTTTAAATAATCAGACTGGGGTTTCAGCGTTTTTAATATTTTGAAGGAAAAGGGGAGAGCGGGGTTAGCGAATTTTTAGTCATCCATATCTCGAAATTGGTTATGATTGTTCATTTTAAATAATCAGACTGGGGTTTCAGCGTTTTTAATATTTTGAAGGAAAAGGGGAGAGCGGGGTCAGCGAATGTTTAGTCATCCATATCTCGAAATTTGTTATGATTGTTCATTTTAAATAATCAGACTGGGGTTTCAGCGTTTTTAATATTTTGAAGGAAAAGGGGAGAGCGGGGTCAGCGAATGTTTAGTCATCCATATCTCGAAATTGGTTATGATTGTTCATTTTAAATAATCAGACTGGGGTTTCAGCGTTTTTAATATTTTGAAGGAAAAGGGGAGAGCGGGGTCAGCGAATGTTTAGTCATCCATATCTCAAAATTGGTTATGATTGTTCATTTTGAATAATCAGACTGGGGTTTCAGCGTTTTTAATATTTTGAAGGAAAAGGGGAGAGCGGGGTCAGCGAATGTTTAGTCATCCATATCTCGAAATTTGTTATGATTGTTCATTTTAAATAATCAGACTGGGGTTTCAGCGTTTTTAATATTTTGAAGGAAAAGGGGAGAGCGGGGTCAGCGAATGTTTAGTCATCCATATCTCGAAATTGGTTATGATTGTTCATTTTAAATAATCAGACTGGGGTTTCAGCGTTTTTAATATTTTGAAGGAAAAGGGGAGAGCGGGGTCAGCGAATTTTTAGTCATCCATATCTCGAAATTGGTTATGATTGTTCATTTTAATTAATCAGACTGGGGTTTCAGCGTTTTTAATATATTGAAGGAAAAGGGGAGAGCGGGGTCAGCGAATGTTTAGTCATCCATATCTCGAAATTGGTTATGATTGTTCATTTTAAATAATCAGACTGGGGTTTCAGCGTTTTTAATATTTTGAAGGAAAAGGGGAGAGCGGGGTCAGCGAATTTTTAGTCATCCATATCTCGAAATTGGTTATGATTGTTCATTTTAATTAATCAGACTGGGGTTTCAGCGTTTTTAATATATTGAAGGAAAAGGGGAGAGCGGGGTCAGCGAATGTTTAGTCAGCCATATCTCGAGATTGGTTATGATTATTCATTTTAAATAATTGGGGTATACGCTGAGCTGAATATGGTAGGTACTACTTCAGTTTGATCCCATAAAAAATCATTTCGTAAATCAACACCCAAAAGGGGGAAACTAAAGGTAGAAAAGTACGGCAGAAAAATATGTTTGTACCCGATTGACTTGAAACTTAGTATGCATAGGGTAGGTGAGGGAGGAAGGGGAAGACGTAAGGTAGGGGGAAGTGGAAGGGGGAGGGGAAAGGGAAAGGGAAATGGAGGGGGAGGGAGCAGAAGGAAGAGTGGGGAGGAAAAGGGGTGGAGAAGGGGAGGGGGATTTGGGATTTTGGCTCTACTTATATACCTACCTACCAAAACACGCATTCACCGAATTAGGTACCGTGATAAAGTTTGTATGGCTCCAATAAAAATCGTGAAATAAAATTATTTTTATAAAAAAGCAAATACTGACTTAAAAAACCCTGGCGCACTAAAAAGTACTAAAAAGTCTTAAGTCACTTGCCCGGTTTTTTTTTATTTTGAAGTCTACGCGGACGAAGTCGCGGGCAAAAGCTAGTATGTTCATAAATGTGCGTGAGTGTGGGCAATTGGAACAAAAGTGGTAAAGGTTCCTCCAAAAAGTCTACTAACTAATTTGTCAGTAACGAATCCGCCACTTTACTGATAGGGTTTGGGGTGGTATTTTAGGCCTTGCCAAAGGTCTTCCTGTGCTTGACGCAGCAAAAAATTGTAGTATTATATTTTACTTGACACTGGCATATGCGCAAAGCGACGCCATAACGTAGAAAAAAAAAGGTAGATACCAATTGGAAGAGATCATAAGACTTTTTGGCGGGAAGTGGAAAAGTGATGTTGTCACAGAAATGTTACAGGTACTACTCCACCAAGCCAACTAGGCACTCGGGTATAAACATCAAATCACCATAAGTCAATGATTCCGCGGTCTGTCCACAAAGTAATGAGCCTGGGCCAATACCTGGGCATTCCTGTGGCAGTAGCTCTCACTACGTGGTGGACGGACCGCGGAATCATTGACTTATTATCATTTGATATTTATACCCGAGTGTCTAGTTGGCTTGGTGGATTAGTAAATGCTCTCGCCGTGAGCATTAGATCAAACGCAGCGTTGAACATTCACAGGAACGTTACATTACATGGAAATTCATTTATAAATTGAGCTTTTACCTGTATTGTACCATTCGAAGGAATGATAGGTACATTACATGGAAATTTATTTATTTATTAAGGTTTGCCAATAATTGCTACACAAGAAAAAAAAACACAAAACTTACAATACAGTTTCCTTAACTAAGTGTACCTTAACTGTGTGTTTTTTAAGGTAAACACAGCATGCAAAAAAATGCTCAGGTATACCCCCCTTTTTTATGGGACTGAGGTGGCAAACAAGCGTACGGCCCGACTGATGCTAAGCAGTTACCATAGCTTAAGATGCTTGCAATACCAAAGGCATTCGCACGTTGCTGACCTGAAGGGGAGTGGATCGAAGGGATGGGGAAAAGGGGGGGGTTGGGCTGGACCCTTAAGCGCTGGAGTCCTCCAGAACGGTGGGCGTAATATAACGGCCGCACTAGAACAAAAAAAAACGGTGTCCAACCGGTCTCTAGGCAACCGCGCCATAGTTGACAGCCAATGATCTAGTGCGCCCGTTATAATGACGTCACAGTTTTGGAGGACTCCAGCGCTTAAGCGAATTGGTTTATGGCGAATTGTGTCGTTCAGTGTTGTTCTTTTCCTCTGAAGACCCCTGAAATAGTTCATTAGGTGCATTATGCAATCGTTAAGATATCAGCTATCTGTTGGAGACTAGTCGCAATTGCAGTTTATCTTGATGTCGGGAGCTTAATTAATTAGTTACAATGTAGTTAAGTACGTTTTTAGTACCTATTTGACCTACTTTTGAACTTAGTTGGATCATTTTGTTTCCAGCTACATATCTCTTCAGTACCACTACATATTATAAAAGTCCTCCGCCGCGTCTGTCTGTCTGTTCGCGATAAACTCAAAAACTACTGCACCGATTTTCATGCTGTTTTCATAAATGGATATAGTGGTTCTCGAGGAAGGTTTTAGTATATAATTTGTCTAGTTTCGCGACCAAAACCGACATCCTCGCGGGCGAATCTGCGGGCATTGGCTAGTTTTTATTATTATAAAAATTTCGAACGGACAATGTTTCATCCATTGGCACAGAATCCATTGATGTATTATTTTAGCAGATAATGTACTTTCAAACATGCGCAATCACAAACTTGTGCTCAGCGCACCACTACATGCAGCAAAATTCACACATCTGTTATCGCACTCGCAATTCGACAAAATTAATCTGTCTGTCTGTTTGTTCCGGCTAATCTCCGAAACGGCTGGACCGATTTCGACAAGACTTTCAGTGGCAAATAGCTGATGTTATAATGAGTAACTTAGGCTACTTTTATTTTAACAATCTTTTTTTTTGTTTAATTCCACGCGTACAAAATCACGGGCACAGTAGTATCTACTTCTTCTTATCAGAGTTATTCAAGCCGCCCGAAGGCCTCTGACAAGGCTTAACGACTGCTGCCTTGATGACAACCGACTAAAATAATACATCAATGGTTAAACCAAATTAAACAGCCAATGTGAGTTTCTTTCCCCACACCGATACCGACATCAGTGAACGCATAATTCTGAAATTGGAACGCATAAGGATTGGCACCGACTTCAAATACTCGATAACACACCATCACGCCTGATTTTCCCGAAGGGGTAGGCAGTGGTGGTAATAGAAATATTATTTCAGGCTTTTTAGTGCTCCAGGTTTTTTGAAGTCGGTTTTTATTTTTTTTTTAAATAATTTTATTTCATGATTTTTAGTGGCGCCATGCAAACTTTATCACAATCTTAATCGGACAAAAAAAATATTTTCAGACGACCTTCACCCCCCAAAATTACCCCCTTAGGGGTTGATTCTAGGAATTATTTTTTTATGGGACCAACTTTGAGCTACGATCTACCGAACTGCAAAAGATTTTTTCAAATCGGTTCATAAATGCCGGAGAAATCGGTGAACATACATAAAAAAAAAAAAAAAAAAAAAAAAAAAAACATACATACATTTCGTTGCCAGGCCGGGCCAGTAAGACGGGGCGTGCAGTACAATCCCATGTACAATCCCACTAATATTATAAATGTGAAAGTTTTGATGGATGTATGGACGGATGGATGTTTGTTACTCATTCACGCCAGAACGGCTGAACGGAGCTGGATGAAATTTGGCACAGAGATAGATTATAGTCTAGAATAGCACATAGGCTGCTTTTTTTTAAATTATGCGCGGAAGAAGTCGCGAGAGGAAGCTAGTAAATTATGCGTATATAAATTATGCTCAAATAAATTATGCGTCCACTGATGTCGGTAACGGTGCCGGGCCGGTGTCGTTGCCGGGCCGTGTCGGCCAGTGAAGAAACGCCAATTCCTCTCGCAAAAATTACATCTATTTTGACGGCTTTATCCGTTCACATTCAACTTGACACTCTGATTGCTTATCAATGGTGGTTTTACGTCACAACGCAGCTCTCTCACACAATCTTATCACAGCATCTATAGCAGTTCGCACGCACGTGAGATTCTTACCCGATTTCGATGCGTGCAATCTATATCTATTCTCGATATTAGCTTATTGCAAGCACTTCACTATCTGAAAAATGGTGGTCCACGATGATTCATTTAAATTCCAATAATTTTATCAATACCTTAGAATCCCTACGCCTAATTGCAGGGATTAGTCTTATCAGAATATCAAGATTTTTTGTTTTATAATAACTAAGGCACAGATCAAGGTGGCAAGCAAGCGTTCGGCCCGCCTGATGTTAAATAGTTACTGTAGCCTATAGATGCTTTTAATACTAAAGGCATCGTTCGCACGTTGCCGAGGGGATTCGGGCGTCCGGCTCTCCCACTCATCGTACGAAACGCAGCTAAAATTACGCCAATCTTCTGTGAGAAGGCGGTTCTACTTCTTACCCCGGTCGAGCCAGTCTGTACCTTTATGACCTTTATGAGCAGCTTGACTACGCTGGCCCAGAGTGGTGAACTATGGTCCGAATTCTGGTCTTATAATAATAATAATAATAATTTAGCCCTTTTAACGTCCCACTGATGGGCATGGGCCTCCCCTCAATGCGAGAGGGATTAAGGCCATAATCCACCACGCTGGCCCAGTGCGGGTTGGTGGAATTCTGGTCTTATGGAGGGATAATTGCAATACATTTTTGGCTACCCCTTCTGTGAATAATGTACCTACTTAGGTATCCAGATCGTCAAAACAAACGTATACATCAGACATCAGACATCAGACTGCTGTCCTGCGTCTGTTTTATTGAATTCCCTACCACTATTATAAATTAATGGGAAAAATTAAAATACTCCCTCAGTCACGGCTGACGGTGAGGAAAAACATCGTGAGGAAACCTACCTATCCCTCGGGATTAGGTAATAGTCCGTTCCTGTATACACGGCGACAAGGTTCACCACCTTTTACGTTGGGTTCAGACTATCTGGTGAAACGTGGGCTTTGGGTTGGTTAATACCTGCACAGTGTGGTGGTGTATGGCCACTCAAGCCTCTGACTACCCCCGAATGGGGATAAAAGTCGTGACGTTACACACACACACACACTCCCTCAGTCATTGTAGGTACCTAATAAAAAATACCTCAAGAACCTACCAGCTATTTATCATTAAAAAATAAAACACCACTAATCATAGCTACTTAACTCAACAAACAGGACCTGACTCAATATACCTGTCACGCGAGGAAGTTCGTTAAGAGCTGCAGTAGGAAAATTAAACAATAATCCCGCGCGCGCGCACTGAGTCACCCACTTAACCATTTGAGTGATTCAGTCAGATCTCAAACCTACGTGACAAAAATTATGCGCACTATTAGTTCTAATTCTATTCTTTTATACAACTGGGGCGGCAAACAAACGTACGGCCCGCGTAATGTTAATCAGTTACCGTAGCCTATAGATGCCAGTAGCCTATGATTACCAAAGACGAATGTGAGGATTGCATCTCTAATGCTCAGCGCAATATCTACTAATAATCATATACTTACTTACTGTAGTAGACACATATACCTAGACAGATACACGACCCCATAGACGAGAACCCGACCACGGCTTACCGAGGTATGGTCACCCTACTTAGGCTCGGCGCAAACGGGCCACCGACCACAGCCACTGGTGGCCAGCGACAAAGCAGTTCACTGTCGCGGACACTGCTTATAGCGAGTGGCCGCCACCGGCCACACGTATGCGGCGACTTTCTACAAAATGCTTGTCGCTGGCCACCAGTGGCTGTGGTCGGTGGCCCGTTTGCGCCGTGCCTAAATAGGGTGACCATACCTCGGTAAGCCGTGGTCGGCTTCTCGTCCATGGGGTCGTGTATCTGTCTAGGTATATGTGTCTACTACAGTAAGTAAGTATATGATTATTGATGTCTCAGGCATTAATTCTATCAATACCTATCAGGTGTTGTAGGTAGGTACCACAATAATTTGAATAATGCAATAGACATAAAAGAACTAGTGTGGTCACGTTTTATCAACGGAACGTGTTTGATTATTATAATGAAATCATCAATTCTAGTGTTTACTTCTTTAGATTTTTATTTATTGAAGATTATGCGTTTTGCACCATTGATCATTTATTTTAGCAAAGTACACTTCTCATCAAAACAATCGAAACAGTACTGCAAGTACTATTCAGGCATTAAAAAAAAAAAAAGATTGATATGATAAAAAAAATACGCCAATAAATAGCTGGCAGTTTAGTCTACACAATGGTGTACCACAATTCCAAATTTGAATTTAAATTTTAGAATTTTCATCCAATAAATGAATGTAGGTGTTTCGATTTTTTTTATGAGAAGTGTATTATGGTAGCTCCTAACATTGCAAACACTAGACCCTTCTAAGTCGCTTAGCCACTGAACTGCCACTGTAGCGTTTTGATATTGTTGACCGACCCTCTGATTGGTCGGTCAGAATCAACCGACTTAGATAGACTTTAGCGACTCGGCGCCTCCTGCTCAGCGCTATTAAGTAATATCGCATTCGCAATTCGACCAACTTAAAGGCATTTTGATGCGTTCACGATGAGCCGTATTGGCAATACCATGTCTCCCTCTCTTGGTAATGTCTTTGTTTTGCACCAACATTTCATTTAACAAAGAGAATAAACTGACTCAGGCGATTGATAATCTTGCCAATTAGATCCCTGACCGTCATAAGAAACTTCTTCGTCTTGTTGAATCATTTGCCATTTGTCTTATCTTGCGGGTATCATATCACGCCTTGCCAACCTAACGAGGAGACAATTAGTAACACGAGCAGTCGAGGTTGCGTCTAGGTCTAGTCGTCATTCAGCCGCAAACGTCAACCCAAATCCTACCGTAGGATTTGAGTAATGAAGCGCATGAATCTAATGGGGCAAATACACTCTCGCGAGTACGCCTTGTGGAGGGCCTCGCGCGAGACGCGCCACTCGGAGGCTACAGGAGTGCTACCCATCCACACTCTCGTTTTATTCAGTGACAGAGTTGGGCACTAATTATTGATTAAATTTTCAATCAATTAAACTTTTAATCGTAATTGTTGCACTCTGCAATTAATTTATTTAGATTAAAGTACATTAATTGTGAGGTTCAATTAAAATCAATTGCAATTATTTGAATAACTGTGAAAAAATCTATTACCGCGGCTACAGACTCTCTAGGAGGCATGAGGAGGCGACGCGAGCACGAGAGTGTAGATTGCGCGCTCGCCTCCTCTTGTATGTCTCGCCTCGCCTCCGGCGCGCTCCGCTCCGTGTCGGTTTTTTTGACCGGAGTCAAAGGACGCGTGGCGGGAGGCGGGCGAACCAAGTGTTGGGAAAATTAAATTTCAGAACAATTAAAAATTTACTATTAATAATTGTTAATTTTTGGAAGTCACAATTAGTTAATTGTAATTGTCACTTCCAGAATTTCCAATTTCCAATTAATTAATTGTAATTATGACTTCCAGAATTCCCAATTAACAATTGATTAATTGTATTTTTACAATTAACAATTAATTAATTGCATTTTTTTACAATTAATAATTAATTTATGGTATTTTTTACAATTAACAATTAATTAATTGTATTTTTTACAATTAACAATTAATTAATTGTATTTTTTACAATTAAAATTTTATTAATTGTATTTTTACAATTAAAAATTAATTAATTGTATTTTTTACAATTAACAATTAATTAATTGTAATTCTCCCAATTAACAATTTTTATTTACGTGGAGGGGGGGAATAGGAATGGGGTTGAGGGGGTAGAGGAAGAGTAGGGGGGATTTGGGATTCTGGCTCTATATACCTACCTACCTAAACACGCATTCACCGAAGTAGTATCTAATTCTATATGCCTATTTATCTATACATGCATCCACCTAAATAGATATCTGTGTACATGTACCTATTGTACGAGGCTAATAATTGTTAGTTGTAATAGATTTTTTCACAGTTAAAAAAAAATTTGCTTTTGATTTTAATTGAACCTCACAATTAATGTACTTTAATCTAAATAAATTAATTGCAGAGTGCAACAATTACGATTAAAAGTTTAATTGATTGAAAATTTAATCAATAATTAGTGCCCAACTCTGTCACTGAATAAAACGAGAGTGTGGATAGGCAGCACTCGTGTAGCCTCCGTTGGCGCGGCTCACGCGAGGGCCTCCACGAGGCGTACTCGCGAGAGTGTATTTGCCCCATTACAACTAACAATTATTAGCCTCGTACAATAGGTACATGTACACAGATATCTATTTAGGTGGATGCATGTATAGATAAATAGGCATATAGAATTAGATACTACTTCGGTGAATGCGTGTTTAGGTAGGTAGGTATATAGAGCCAGAATCCCAAATCCCCCCTACTCTTCCTCTACCCCCTCAACCCCATTCCTATTCCCCCCCTCCACGTAAATAAAAATTTTTAATTGGGAGAATTACAATTAATTAATTGTTAATTGTAAAAAATACAATTAATTAATTTTTAATTGTAAAAATACAATTAATAAAATTTTAATTGTAAAAAATACAATTAATTAATTGTTAATTGTAAAAAACACAATTAATTAATTATTAATTGTAAAAAATGCAATTTATTAACTGTTAATTGTAAAAATACAATTAATCAATTGTTAATTGGGAATTCTGGAAGTCATAATTACAATTAATTAATTGGAAATTGGAAATTCTGGAAGTCACAATTACAATTAACTAATTGTGACTTCCAAAAATTAACAATTATTAATTGTAAAATTTTAATTGAACTGAAATTTAATTTTCCCAACACTTGGTTCGCCCGCCTCCCGCCACGCGTCCTTTGACTCCGGTCAAAAAAACCGACACGGAGCGGAGCACGCCGGAGGCGAGGCGAGACATACAAGAGGAGGCGAGCGCGCAATCTACACTCTCGTGCTCGCGTCGCCTCCTCATGCCTCCTAGAGAGTCTGTAGCCGCGGTAAGAACTTTGCTCAAACTCTATAACATCCTAGGTGGTGGTCTAAAGGTGGAAGATGCGCCGTACCCAGTATGAGCTCCTTCAACTCATAATCCGGTGAAAGATAGACGGCATAAGAAGGCCATCGTAGAAGGATATCGTTGTTGAGGAACCTACGACAGTGGTTCGACAAAACCATGGACCAGTCACTAAGGGGACTGGCCCTAAGCAAGTCGGCCGAGTGGTCGACCTAGTACTAACATCGACATAAAACGAAGCGAGTAGTTCAACTATTTACCGGTAAATAGTAAAATGAAAATGAAAAAACAATGACCACGTTTTGTTTCATACAAATATCTAATAAGGGCACCTGTTTCTTTAGTCTTTACTCTGTGGACAAAACAATACGACAACTATTCTTAGCTGCAGTCTCTAAAGTGGAAATAGCCCTAATGATTGCCAACGGTAGGAGACGGCACTGGAAGAAGAACTAGTGGAAGATGGCACACTGGGGTTTAGCCAGTGAGAGTCCGGCGTAACCCGCACGCCTCCACCGAGAAGTTCAGCATCCATGAGGATTTCCCCACGTTAAAAAAAACCGCCCAAGTGCATGTCGGACTCACACGTAAAGGGTTCCTTACCACCGTAGAATATAAACAAACATCCCCAAAATGGTGATATTTAGAGTCACACATTGAAGTCTTTTGTATGGAAACCGACCATAAGACAAATACATTAAAAATATTAAGTTTTTTGTATAGAGACCCCCTTTATTTTTAAGTTTTATTTTAGTTTTAGTGTTTGTTGTTGTAGCGGCAACAGAAATACACATTCTGTGAAAATTTCAAGTCTCTACCTATTACGGTTCGTGAGATACAGCCCGCTGGCAGACAGACGGACAGACAGACGGACAGACGGACGAACAGCGTAGGCTTAGTAATAAGGTCCCGTTGGCACCCTTTGGGTACGGGACCCTAAAAAGGTGGTTTAGGTTGGCCTTATTTTGATTATGACCACTCATTGGTGGATTCAGCGGACAAAGCCCACTGACAGTTTATCGACCAGATAATCCAATTTATAATAATAATAATAATTTAGCCCTTTAAACGTCCCACTGCTGGGCACGGGCCTCCCCTCAATGCGAGGGGGATTCTGGCCATAATCCACCACGTTGGCCCAGTGCGGGTTGGTGGATTTCACATGTCTAAAGACATGCAGGTTTCCTCACGATGTTTTCCTTCACCGTAAGCAAGTGATAATCATATTAAAGTTATGATTCACACATAGATTTCGAAAAATCCAGAGGTGTGAGCCAGGGTTGGAACCCATGACCTTAAGCCCGCAAGACGCGTGCTTAACCAATCGGCTACCACTGCTCTACCAATCCAACTTAGCGGAGGAATAATTCTGGTATACGGTAATTCCAGACACAATAGAAAAATAATTATGTCTCGCGTAGTTCTGCGTTCCGGCAATGAATTACCGTAACGAATTTAGTTGAAACTGCAGATTTATAGAGCTAAGGATTCTATAACATACAGCTCAATAATTTTTGGTCTACGACAAAAATTAACGAAGATACGACTAATTTCCTAATGAAGTTTCCTGACCGGGCCGCGCCGGCCGCCGCACTCGCTGTGACGTCACGCGGGCTGATACGCACTCGGCTAGCGCTAGGGTTCGGTTGTCTTGTTCGCGCGCAGCGTGTTTTAAGCCTCAAAATGAGTTTACAGGAAAGTTTTCAACAAGCTAAGTCGGATAACCTGCCAAAAGTCTATACTTTTATGGTATTCGACTACTTAAACAATAATTTAAAATACACCAGCGCCGAGACACGTGGTTGGAAACGGAAAAGGTACACTTAGGTACCTTTTCACTTACCTTTTCTGTTATGAATACTATTTATACAAAGAAACCTATTATTTTACCACTAGGTTAAGCATGGAAAGGTTCGGGTACCTACCTCTTATATAAGATACCTACCTTCCTAGGTATCTTATATAAGATACCTAGGAAGGTAGGTAGTATCCTGTCATAAGTAGGTAGATTAAGTGTTTATCCTATTGAGTACTATTTTTATTCCTGTTTATTTTTGACGACCGCTTGGCGCTATAGTTTGAGCGTTGGCCGCTTGGCTCACTGCATCGGGTGGTTGTGGGTTCGATTCCCGCCAGAGGCAAATTTAGGAAATGGCCTTTTCGTAATCTACTCTGGTCTGGTTGTCACTGAGATCGTCCCTAGTCCATTGTATGGTAGCCAAGTATCAGCGGTGCTTAGGGGGCGTCCATAAATTACGTGAGGCATTTAGAGGGGGGGGGGGGGGTGGTCGAGCCAAAACTCACCAAATCTCACGTGGGGGAGAGGAGGGGTCTCTGCAAATCTCACGTAATTTTTTCTCCGCAAAAATTAGGGTGCGTTTCCATTGAAGCGGAGCTGGGCGGAGCGGACCGTGAACTGGCCAATCACACTGCTCGAAATCTCCACTCCGCATCAGTGGAAACAGTGTAAGCGGAGCGGAGCGGAGTTGAGTGAACTTTCGAATAAAACAAATGAACACGCGGCCCCGAGCCGGACAGAACGGAGTCGAGCAGGCTGTGGTGCCGAGTGGTGGGCACGAAGCGGAGCGGAGTGGAGCGGAGCGGAGCGGACCGGAGCTGAGTGGAGCGGAGCTGAGTGGAGCTGAGCGGATCTGACCGAAGCTAAGCGGAGCTGAGCGAAGCTGAGCGGAGCTGAGCGGAACTGAGCGGATCTAACCGAAGCTGAGCGGAGCTGAGCTGAGCGGACTTTCGAATACAGTATATGAACACGCGGCGTATAGCTTCCGAATTTTCATCTTCTAGTAGAGAAAGATGTAAAAGCGCTGTTCTTTTCTTAACCGATAACATGACGTATGATCACTCCATGAGATTGAATTTGACTCAAATTTGACTGATCGGAACACGGCTCAATGCAGCTCAGCTTGACTCCGCCCCGCTCCGCTCCGCCCCGCTCCACTCCGCTCCGCCCCGCTCTGCTCCACCCAGTTCCGCTTAAATGGAAAAAGTTGCCACTTTTCACTGCTCTTCTCCGCCCCGCTCCGCTTCAATGGAAACGCACCCTTGAACTGCGAGAAAACTGGGTTAAATTAAGTAAAACATGTTACTCCACTAGAATATGGCTTTTGAAAAATCTCACCTAAGATTAGAGGGGGAGGGAGGGGGTCGAGCAAAATCTCACAACATCTTACTCAGGGGGATGGGGGAGGCAAAAATTCACAAAAATCACCTCACGTAATTTATGGACGCCCCCTTAGTTTGGGACCATACAGATGGCGTGTAAGTCTGGCGATATTTATTATTATTATTTATTATTCCTTTATAATCTATTATTAACATAATATTATATTACCCATCACCCTACCTAAGGATTCACTATCACTACATACCTAGTATAAAACAAAGTCGCTTCCCGCTTTCTGGCTGTCTGTCTCTATGTATGCTTAGATCTTTAAAACTACGCAGCGGATTTTGATGCGGTTTTTTTTAATAGATAGTGATTCAAGAGGAAGGTTTATTATGTATAATACATGCTTAATATAGTAGAGAAACACTGATAATTTTAGAGGTTTCTAATGTGATGTCGTAAATAAATAATTTTTTTGCGCTTACATTGCAAACGCTGGCTGAATCCTACGAGATAGATCAAAATAATGTACTACAGTATTGTACACCATAAAAAGGTATACAAAAAGTCCGCGATGGTATTTATGTCTATCTCTTAGGGATAACCCACAATAACCATTTTTTATCCTTTACTTTTTACGAGAAATAATGGCTTATTTACGAAGCGATTTTAAGCAATACAGCATTAATCTTTATCCAATTAAGTACCTTAAATACATTGTGCATTTAATATAGATCAATATGGCCCTTTACAGCATGTAATTTAAATGAATAACACCTAAAATAGTGAATGGCGGCGCAAGCGGGAAACCGGGCACAGCGCGAAATCAACGAGGCGCGCCCGGTGACGTCACGCGCGCTGGCCGCACTTACCGCCCGTCGATAAATTTTGGATACATAAAATGTGTTAGGAAATCGCAACCGATGGACCGATTTCGATGATTTAAAAACTATATTGATAAGAAAGCTTAGTTTTAACTGTTAGTGTTGGTTATGAGTTAATTTGTTGACCTATTACTGATCCTCATTAGGGTTATTTGTCCGATTAGCGGACGGCTGGCAGCTACTTAATAATCTTGTCAATAGGTAGGTCTTACATGAATGGCTGCTGTCCGCAGAACTGCCTTGTACGTGCTCCCCACTTTGGTACATTTAATTCTAACTCGATTCTTGGGGTACTTCGTAACACATTGATAACACGATGGAAACAATAACTTCGACACGTTCGACACTAGCTTCGACATTATTATGACGTTTTATGTTTTAAATCTTGACGTTTCAATGAATCATTATTATTTTTCCAGCTACATTTTTGTACCGAATGAGTTCCAATCCAGATATTTCGGGTCGGTTCGAATTGGCGTTTTTCCACCAGCCGGCACGGCACGGGATAGCATAGATGCAGTAGATATAGGTTCGACAACTGCGCTAAAAAAAACCCGGCGCCGTACCGTTGCCGGTGCCGTGCCGGCTGGTGAAAATGCCCGATCCCACTCCTCAGAGTTAAGAATTAGCTGTAGACATTACCACTTCATTACCATTATCATTACATAGTATAAAACAAAGTCGCTTCCCGCTGTCTGTCTGTCCCTATGAATGCTTAGATCTTTAAAACTGCGCAACGGATTTTGATGCGGTTTTTGATGCGGTTTTTAATAGATAGAGTTTTAGCGGTAAAGGGAAGATCTTCCGGCCAGGCGGGTGGTATGCCTGGCGGGGTCGGCCGCTACGCCCCAATGGATGTTGTCGGGGTCTCGTATATATGCTGCGTGCCTCGGGAATGTTGCTTGCGTGGTTTAGGACTCCATTTTTGTACTGGCGCGTGCAACTAGCGCCATCTGTTGGTAGCGAGATGTGAAGTCGCTACAGTACTCCCCACGAAGACCGGAGGTCGATAGTTGTAGATTGCTACGTCGTGCTTGGGTGCTTGCAAGGGCCAGGATGCTCGAGGTCTGCAGTGGGTCGAGACCGAGCAGTGTGCGTCACAGAACCAGTAGCGCGGTGAATCGGCTGTGGTGGTCCTGGGTGACAACTGGCTTGCTGTGTGACTTGCTGCTGACCATCGACTGCGGGGTGGGGTTGATGTTCTTGCTTGAATCTTCAGAGGCTTGCAATGTTCTTTGTCGGAGGTCACCAATTTAGCGGTAAAGGGAAGATCTTCCGGCCAGGCGGGTGGTATGCCTGGCGGGGTCGGCCGCTACGCCCCAATGGATGTTGTCGGGGTCTCGTATATATGCTGCGTGCCTCGGGAATGTTGCTTGCGTGGTTTAGGACTCCATTTTTGTACTGGCGCGTGCAACTAGCGCCATCTGTTGGTAGCGAGATGTGAAGTCGCTACAGAGTGATTCAAGAGGAAGGTTTTAGTATATAATTTGTCAAGTTTTGGTCGCGATAACCGACATCCACGCAGGCGAAGCTGCAGGCATCTGCTAGTAGATAATATAAAGGAAACATAGCTGATTACCTAAAGACATTAGAACCAAGAAAGAGGGAGCCACGTGACTGTCCCAAATAGTTTGTCCTCCTCAACGTAGTCACAGACGTAGTCCATGGACATAACACGATTCAGTCGGTCGCGCATGTTAATGTTGAAAACATATCGGTATTGCCAATACGGCTCATCTACTGGTGAATAACAGCCCTCGAAGTTAACGCGAGTATATATAATATAATAATAATAATAATAATATAACGTCACGACTTTTATCCCATTCGGGGGTAGTCAGAGGCTTGAGTGGCCATACACCACCACATTGTGGAGGTATTAACCAACTCAAAGCCCACGTTTCACCAGATAGTCAGAACCCAACGTGACAGGTGGTGAACCTTGTCGCCGTGTATACAGGAACTGACTATTACCTAATCCCGAGGGATAGGTAAGTTTCCTCACGATGTTTTCCCTCACCGTCAGCGAACTGTAAATTATGCACATAGATGGAAATTCATCCATTGGTGCATGCCCCTCCGGGGATCGAACCTGGGACCTTCTGATTGCTAGCCCAACGTGTTCACCCCTAGGCTACAGTCGCAACGCGAGTATAACCACGGGTAATTGATAAATTTCGCCAGACAAACACACCAACTGTATGGTCCCAAACTAAGCAAAGCTTGTACTATGGGTACCGTATACAATGGACTGGGGCGATCCCAGCCGTTTCATAAATTTGCCTCTGGCGGGAATCGAACCCGCAACCGCCCGATGTAGTGAGCCGAGCGACCAACGCTCCAACTATTTCGCCAAGTGGTCGTCAATGCGGCTTATCTTCTGGTAAATAACAGTTCTCAAAGTTATCGCGAGTAAAACCACGGGAAAAGGCTTGTATTGACTTATTTCCTTCACGTGACAAGCACGCACGCGACGAATGTTGATTTTAAAGTAACATCTAAATTTGATAAATAAATATTGTAGATTAAGGCGACAATTGCTAGATACATTTTCAAACTAAATAGTTGTAAAGTAGCTAAACTATGTTGACATTCAATTAACAAGAGTAATCTGGAAGATGACATAAATAATTATTTAATTCATGGATGTATTAAACCTTTAGATGTGACTTAGCGCCGCCATACACGGACTGCATGTTGGCGCTTATTTTTTGGCAACATATTGCAAGGTAACTACCCGACATCCACTTAGCCACGCGTCACCCAGCGTCGCGGCTGTAGGTACGCTAATAACGACAATCTGCGTGGTTTTCATCTCTTTCCAGTGTTGTCAGATGATCATGTGAAATTTCCCCCATTTTTTTCAAAAACCCCCCCAAAATTCGCTTTTTGCGAAAAAAAACCCCCCTAAACAGTTTTTACACATTTGAAACTTCAATTTGTATTTTTTTTTTAATTTCTGTTTCTTTTTTTATACAATAACAAAAAAAAATGTATTTTTTTAATAACTTCATCACAAAACGATAACGAACTAATTGAATTAATACATAGAATTTATTACTGATAAATGAAAATAAGTAGGTATTGATGATCCTCCGTGTTTATTTTTCCCCCCGGAAATCCCCCCAAAGAATCCGTCCCCCCGAATCTCCCCCCAAAGGCAAAAAAAGCCCCCGAATTTGCAGGGAATACACCCCATGTTCACGCGCAATCGACCTCAGTCGATTATATGCAACCTGCACATCATTAGTGCAGGCAGCTTTTTGGCGGCTGTCAACCGTGGGCCAGCCGCCATTGTCGGCTGAAAGGTTCATGTCGGCTCTGTAAATACAAGCATAATTCATTGCTACATATTCCAAATAAAAACAAAAATACTTCTGATACTAATAATAAAAGCACTAATATGGTGGTTAGTTCAGAGTGTTCAGCTTCTACGCCAGTAACACTGTCCGTTGTATCTGTCAGTCAAGTTTTGTTATGTACTGCAGTTGTGAAAATTTATAATGAGAAAAACAGTAAGACCTGCTTAACTAGGGTACTGTTAGACAACGGCAGTCAATCTTCATTTATGACGGCGAAGCTGAAAAATAAGTTAGGTTTACAGACAGACTGTATTGAGCCATTAAAGGTTTCTGGAATTAATAATTATTCTTTGAACATTACGGAAAGTTGTAGATTACAGTTACATTCACGTATATCATCTTTCACTGCTAAACTAAAATGCCTAGTTGTTCCACTAATCACAGGCAAGTTACCTAGCACATCGGTGAATATGCAAAGTTTACACTTACCTGCAGAGTTTGAGTTAGCGGATCCTAGCTTTCATCAGCCGGGTGAAATTGATATCCTGATAGGAGCTGACATGTACTGGGATGTTATAGGTACAAAGCGGGTTAAGTTAGGTGTAGATAAGCCGGTGTTACAGGAGTCTAGACTAGGTTGGTTAGTGAGCGGTCCTATTGGATTCAGTAAACCTGACCGCATAGTTTGTAACTTCACTAAAGAAATTCATAATGATCTACAAAGGTTCTGGCAAATAGAAGAAATAAGCTCTGAAAATAATAAATGTCTGACACCGGAGGAAAAGTTATGTGAAATTCATTTTGAAGAAAATACACGTCGTTTGGCTGATGGTAGATTTGTTGTCAAAATGCCTCTAAAGGAGGAACCTGAACAATCTCTTGGTAATTCTTATTTTGTAGCCAAACGTCGGTTTTTAAGTTTAGAGAAAAGGTTTATTAAAAATCCAGATATCAAGCGAAGGTATTCTGAATTTATAAACGAATATAAAGATTTAGGGCATTTAACTGAGATAGAAAGACCCACATTTGGTTACTTCATGCCGCATCAAGCAGTGATTAGAGAAAAGAGTGAAACTACCAAGTTAAGAGTAGTATTTGATGCCTCGGCTAAAACTTCAAGTGGAAAGTCTTTAAATGACATCCAATATGTGGGACCTATTCTCCAAGATGACCTTTTGTCTATTTTAATTAGATTTCGCACTCATAAATATATAATTACTGGTGATATACAAAAAATGTATAGACAAGTTTTGATAGATGAGTCTCAACGCCATCTTCAATTGATTTTATGGAGGGAAGAAGAATCTCACCCTCTCAAGGTCTTGCAGCTTAATACTGTCACCTATGGGACAGCATCTGCGCCTTATTTAAGTACTAGATGCCTACTTCACCTAGCTAGGGATTGCCCAAGTTCTGATATTGCTAATATTCTAGAACATGATATCTATATGGATGATATAAATACTGGGCACAGCACTGAAGAAGGTATCAGATATATTTATTATGAAATTAAAAAGATTTTGTCTTCAGCAGGTTTTCCACTGCATAAAATACGCACTAACTGTCCTAAGGTGCTGACAGGTGGTACCACCTCTGACACACATGGCATATCTAAACAAGCTTGTGTGTTAGGGCTAAACTGGACTCCTACACCAGACATGTTATACTTTGTCGTAGAATTTGAGACTAATACTAAGATCACTAAAAGATCTATAATTTCAATGACCTGTAAAATTTTCGACCCACTGGGCCTTTTGTGTGCTTCCATAATCAAGGCTAAAATGTTATTACAGCAGTTATGGAGTATTAAGTTAGACTGGGATGATCCAGTACCATCCCCTATTGTCAAAAAGTGGTCAAATATTACTAAAAATATAAATAATTTATCTAATATAAATCTACCTAGATATGTATTGTGTAACTCACCAATATTAATAGGATTGCATTGTTTTGTAGATGCATCGCAGGAGGCATATGGCGCCTGCGTTTATTTAAGATCTGTTGACGAAGATGGTAGCATTTCGGTTAAATTATTGTGTGCCAAGGCAAGAGTCGCCCCTCTTAAGGCGCTTACTATCCCTCGATTAGAGTTGTGTGGTGCCTTGCTTGGTGCCCGACTATCATCAAAAGTACTTCAGTCAATTCGTTTAAATATCACAAATAAAACTATATGGACCGACTCAACTGTAGTATTAGGTTGGATTAAGACACAACCTAAATTATTAAAAACTTTTGTTGGCAATCGAGTAGCTGGGATCAGTGAATTGACTCAAGGTTTTACATGGAGGCATGTTCCTACCGACATGAACCCAGCCGACCTGGCGTCTAGGGGAGTCGATCCTACAGCCCTGTTATCCGAATCTTTGTGGTGGGGAGGACCTCCCTTCCTAAGGAAAGAATCAGCTGATTGGCCACAAGAAATGAATATGTCAGTAGATCTGCCAGAGTTAAAAATACACGTTAGTGTGGAATGTCCAAATATTATAAATTTTATGAGATATTCTAAGTTATCGAATTTAAAGCGAGTATTTGCATATGTATTGCGTTTTATAAATAACTGCAGAAATAGAGATGATAAACTACTAGATAGTCTAGGAGCTGTGGAACTTAAAAAATCCCTTTCGCATTTAATTAAGCTAAGTCAACAAGAATCCTTTGCTAGTGAGATATACACATTAAAAGAAGGTGACCAGCTTTGCAAAAAATCTAAGATCGTGTCATTAAACCCGTTTATTGATACTGATGGTATAATGCGAGTAGGGGGACGTATTCAAAATTCAAACTTTAGTTTCAACAAAAGCATCCGATTATTTTAGATAGTAAACATCATTTAACAATGCTATTAATGCGTCATGAACATTATCGTCTATTTCATGCAGGTCCACAACAACTTCTTGCGTCATTCCGCGAAGAGTATTGGCCGATAAATGGTAGGATTTTGGCACGTAGTACTCTGAAGAAGTGTGTTGTGTGTACGCGTTTTAATGGTAAAACCATGCAGCCTATAATGGGCAACTTGCCATCAGATAGGACAGCGCCTACCTTTCTCTTTTATGTGACCGGCACTGATTTTGCTGGGCCATTTTTGATATCAAGTAAGAAAGGTAGAGGAAATAGGATTTTAAAATGTTACCTGTGTCTATTTGTTTGCCTTACCACACGCGCCGTGCATTTGGAGGTTGTCAGCGACCTTAGCACGGAAGCTTTTATTTTGACGCTGCGACGATTTGTAGCACGTAGAGGTAAGCCGTCAGTGATGTACTGCGACAATGGCACCAATTTTGTTGGAGCAAATAATGAGTTGAGTAGGGTATTGCGCTCCAGCCGTGACACGGTAACCGACTATGCCAGTTCTGAAGGCATTTCCTTTAAGTTTAGTCCAGCTTATTCACCCCATTTTGGGGGGCTGTGGGAAGCGGGTGTTAAGGCTTCAAAGTTTCATCTAAAACGAATAGCAGGCAACGCTTCTCTAACTTTCGAAGAGTTGACCACCCTTTTTGCACAGATAGAGGCAATTCTTAATTCTCGACCTTTGTCTCCTCTATCTGCTGATGCATTTGACTTAACCCCTTTAACCCCCGCGCACTTCCTGATCGGACGGCCGTTAACATCGGTTCCCGCCGTACCGCCTGAAGATGCCAGACCATCGAAATATGAAACTGTTCAAAAGATAAGACAAGAATTCTGGAATCGATGGAGCAAGGAATTCATAGCCGAACTTCAGCAGCGCGTCAAGTGGAAGACAGCCTCCGCTAACCCTAGTATTGGCGATTTAGTCATTATTCAAGAAGACAACCAGCCGCCATTAAGATGGCGCTTGGGTCGCATCACCCACTTACATTTGGGATCAGATTTAATATGCCGTGTAGTGGACTTGTACACCGCCAGAGGCACAATAAGAAGAGCCGTTCACAGAGTTGTGAAGCTACCTGTGGATTCTATTGGAAGCAGCCAGCTGTTCCAAGGGGCGGAGAATGTTCACGCGCAATCGACCTCAGTCGATTATATGCAACCTGCACATCATTAGTGCAGGCAGCTTTTTGGCGGCTGTCAACCGTGGGCCAGCCGCCATTACCCATTGAGACACGAACAGAGAAGGTGCTAAATTATTTACGATTTTACTAAATAAATGTGTAATACGCCAGTATTCCACACCCCATCTGGCAACACTGTCTCTTTCAAACAACAATTTGTATATGACTTGTATTCATTGTTATCTAAGTATAGTTTAATTTTTTAGAGTTTTTTTTTAGTACTAATGTCCGTGTACCTATGTCAGGTCTTTAATAAAAAACGTCATTGATTTAATTACCAAGTTTTGCAAGTCATCAAAGGCTCACGACATTCTAACACGATAAAATGCGTACAATGCCTCGCTAACTATGAGGCCGCTTGGTAAGCGTATTAACACTTCCTGCTCGATATGCAAACCACGGGCGAGGCATGCGAGGCATCTGGACGCACCAAATGGCTGAGTCTACATCAGGCGCATGCCTCGCCCGAGCACAAAGTTTTGACGTTGAAACGCATAAATAAATAATATCCTGGGACATTTTTTTGTACACACGGTTACCTGATTCCAAACTAAGCAGGGCTTGTACTATGGAAACCAGATAACTGATATTACTACATATACTACTTTATTATTTGTAAATACATACTTAATATACATATATACCCAGACTCCGGACATACAGACATGTTCATGCACACAAATGCATGTCCCGTGTAGGAATCGAACCTACGACCTGAAGCGTGAAAGGCGCCTCCGCGCCAACCACGCTAACGGGCCCGTTAGACATATTATATATAGACATACTATTCCTCCAAGCCAACTAGGAACCTGTCAAATGTGACGTCACCCGCACAAAAAGGCGATGGCGGTGTGCGGGAGGTGTGGCGGGCGGGAAGCCGCAGGAGGTGGCGGGTGTGCGGGCGGTATGCGGGCGGGGAAGCCGTATTCCATCCGAGTTCCTAGTTGGCTTGGTGGAGTAGGTGTACTAGTGTCATAACATGAGTGCTCGGGCGAGGCATGTGCGGCATATGGACGACCTAATGATGGTGTTAGCGCCGCCATACACGCGACTGCAAAAATGCAGTCCGTGTGCAGTCGCGTGCCGTCGACTGCAACCAACTGCAATAGAGCTGTCACTTCCGACTGCAAAGACGCAGTCCGTGTGCAGTCGCGTGCCGTCGACTGCAACCAAACTGCAAAATTGCAGTCCGTGTATGTTAGCGCTTAGTGGCCATTCACATTATGAAGACAACACCACATTTTCCATGTCGACCGCTTGGTGCAGAGGTTCGAGCGTAGGCCGCTCGGTGTACTGCATCGGGTGATTACGGGTTCCATTCCTGCCAGAGGCAAATTTCGGAAACGGCCTTTTCGTAATTTTCCGTGGTCTGGGTGTCACTGAGATCTGGTACAAGCGTTGCTTAGTTTGGGACCATGGACCAATTACTAAGGGGACTGGCCCTAAGCAAGTCGGCCGAGTGGTCGGCCTAGTACTAACATCGACATAAACCGAAGCGAATAGTTCAACTATTTACCGGTAGATAGAACAATGAAAATGAAAAAACAATGACCACGTTTTTTTTTCATACATATATCTCTTAAGGGCACCTCTTTCTTTAGTCTTTACTCTGTGTTTGGGTCCATACAGATGAAGTGAAGTGTGGCGATATACATTTTGCAGCATACGGGTGCCGAATACGGCAATTATCTGTCAAAAATGTATACACAAAACGTTGGCGTCTTCATAATGTGAATGCAGCGTTACAAAATAAGTGGCCGTCGCTTAGCTATACCAACTAGGTAGCATTTGAGGGTAGGCATTATTGGAAGGTTAACGGCCTCCGCAGACTTGCAACTTTTAGCATCGGCGATCGGCGATTTTGCGACTGCAACGATGCTGCATCGCGTTTTGGCGACTCTCTGCGTTCGATCGCAGTGTCACAGTCGCGCGATTTTGCGACTGCATCTATGCAGCATCGCGATTTTGCGACTTCCTGCGATCGGACGCAGCGACTGCTCCGATGCTGATCCGGTAGCCTGTAGTCAAAATGAAAAATCGCTGCGACCGGCATCCGCAAGTGTGCGGGGTGTAGCGTTCACTCGCTGCATCGAGCTTCCGAAAAGCGACTCAGTCACTGCGTTCGGCGTTTTTAAGTGTGCGGGATGTAGCGTCCAGTCGCTGCATCTAGCTTCTGAAAAGCGACTAAGTCGCCGATCGCCGATGCTAAAAGTAGCAAGTCAGCGGTGGCCCTAAATAAATAATGGAGACATAACTTATTGTTTCGCTCAAGGTTGCCCAAATAAAATGGATTACGCCAAATCCTTCACTTTTTGTCGCCTTGAGTAAATAACATCAATTTATGGTTAAGTGAACCATAAGAATCTATTTCTTCCGTCTACCGGTTTATCAGTTCCCATAATACCTACCGTAGCTACCTATCTTCTTTTTCTTATGGTATGGTTAGTAGCCAACCTGGTGTCAGAGTTGTTTAAGCCACCCCAAGGCCTTTGACATGGCTTAACGACTGCTGCCTAGATGACAACAACCGGGACTATTTTTTACGTGCCCTCCGAAGCACGGAGACGCTCATTTCACTTTGTTCCTAGAAATGCTTTGTAAAACCATTGTAAACTGGCTAATTGAATACCTAAGGGTGAGTAGGCTCCATCTGGCGTTGCGTTGCGTCGTCGCAACGGATCAACGCATTGTATTACCAGCGCATCACCCTCCCCTGCTTCGTCTCTCACCCGTCGACCCGTTGATCCGTTGCGACGACGCAACGCACTAATGGGGCATCACCATATGTTGAATTTAAGTAATTTCTGATCCTCCCTTAAACATGTTGAGACTACATTTGAGCGCTTTAGAATGTTGAGCTGAGTCTGAGCCCTCTGAGAACTTTCACCCAGTCTACATGTTGGCGTTGAAACAGCTGAGGGAGGCAGGTGCATTTTACACAGTCAACAACATCAACAGTCGCACAACATGACAAGACAACACCCCTAATTTACAATACAAGACAGTTTATGCCGGAGACAAAGTGACGCATATGCCAGCAATGCTGTTTGCTGTGTGAACGTTTGTGGATCCCAAAACAAACTAGCTGTGTTCGCCTTTGTTTTATATAAACACGCCGTGCAAACAAAATGATTGGATGTTTGATATTTTTTTGCAAAATATCTTATGTGACAACGTCGGAGATGAGTGGAATAAATTCCGGCATATTGTTAAGTATGTGGATTAGTGGACTTAATGTGATTCTTTTGGACATATTTTGATATAGTACCGAGCTATAATAGTTTTTATTTTGACTGTACCTATTCTGGAGAAAATAAATATCGCCAGACTAAAACACCAGCAGCATGGTCCCATCCCGACCCAACCTAAGCAACGCTTGTACACTATTGCTACCATACAATGGACTGGCGGCGACCCCAGTGACACCAAGAACAAAGTCAATTACGAAAAGGCCGTTTCCGAAATTTGCCTGTAACGGGAATCGAACCCGCAACCCTTCCGATGCGTGCGCCGCACAGTGGCCGGATTTCGGGGCTTCCCTTTCATAGGATTTTTGAAAATTAAAATGAGCTTTTTGGTACATTTAAGTACACAGTCTCGTTGATAACATCGTAACATTAAATTATCTAGTAGTCATGGATTTTTTATTAACTATTAACACCATGAAATACGGATTTTTAGATTTCAAATGTATGGAAATGGAATTTGTTTTCCTTATAACTTTTTTGTGTTTCGAGTTGTAAAGCTGAAACTTTTATGTATTGTTACTGAGTTAGTAACCAAGCCATATGACCTTTGACCTTGACCCGGGACAGTCCTATTCAAGAGATATGATTTTTTGAAAAATGACTTTTTGGTGACATTTATTCAGGCAATTTATGTTCAAATAATGAGTGTAACAAGCCTTTTTATGTGAATTATTGTTACTGAATCAACTCTACTACTACGACTAGATTGACCTGGACTAAGAAAATTCCCGTTATAAGACAAAAAAATAAAATAAAACACATTTTTATGACTAATATTCAATATTACACATAAGTCGTACAAAACCTACACATTTTGACTAGGTAGGTAGCAGTTGCCACTACCTGCCCCCATTGTCTATTTTTTGTTCCACACACAGGTGTCACCAAATGTCAGGTTTCACTAATTAGGGGTATTAGGGATTAAATATTAAGTCTAATTATTGTGTTGTTATTGTAGGTGAATGTTTGTCATACAAGATTCCTGGAAATGACTTAGGGTTCTAAATGAAAGCAGTATAAATGCCGAGAGTACCTTTATTTCGTTTCACTTATAATAACTACTTCGTATCCTAAATGTTCTCCTTTAACAATTTTGACTTGTTCAGTATGGATAGTCTGGTCAAAAACGTCGAGATTTTAAAATCTCGACGTTTTTGTAATTATGAAGCAAAATTCTTGAAACGAACATATTGTTTATAACTTAAAAGAAAACTATCCAAGAAAATTTTCGGTATGAAACGGGTCTCAACGTGGACATAGTTAAACAAGGTGCAGGTACTATAAATGATGGGAACACTGCACGAAGATTATTTGAAAATCCCGAAGCAATTGCATAGATAACGGGTGTTGATGAAGAGCTGATCAGAAGATTTGCAGTTATTCTTCAGGTAGTATCTTGTGGAGAGTTTATTGACGTGGAAAAGTTCCGGCAATATTGTGCTGCAACAGCTCATAAATATGTCGAGCTATATGCATGGTAGTATATGTCCTCTAGCGTACAAAAACTACTCATGCATGGTGCTGATATAATTAAGCAGAAGAACTATCCCAATCGGTAAACTCCCTGAAGAGGCCTCTGAAGCACGCAATAAAGATATTAAAAATTTTAGAGCGTGCCACACGCGTAAATTCAGCAGAATCGCAAGAAATGAGGATATTATCCACAATTTATTAATGTCTTCTGACCCATTCTTATCAAGTTTTATACCTAAGATAAGTAAACTTCACCATAAACAACTATCAGATGAAGCCAAATTGTGATCCCTAATACCCCTAATTGGTGAAACCGAAACATCTGGTGACATCTGTGTATGGAACAAACAATAAATATTTCCAGGAATCTTGTATGCCAAACATTCACCTACAATAACAACACAATGATTAGACGATCCTTAATCCCTAATACCCCTAATTAGTGAAACCTGACATTTGGTGACACCTGTGTGTGGAACAAACAATAGACAATGGGGGCAGGTAGTGACAACTGCTACCTACCTAGTCAAAATGTGTAGGTTTTGTACTACTTATGTGTAACTCAATGGAATATTGAATATTAATCATAAAAAATGTGTTTTATTTTATTTTTATGTTTATAACGGGGGTTTTCTTAGTCCAGGTCAATCTAGTCGTAGTAGTAGAGTTGATTCAGTAACAATAATTCACATAAAAAGGCTTGTTACACTCATTATTTGAACATAAATTGCCTGAATAAATGTCACCAAACAGTCATTTTTCAAAAAATCATATCTCTTGAATAGGACTGTCCCGGGTCAAGGTCAAAGGTCATATGGCTTGGTTACTAACTCAGTAACAATACATAAAAGTTTCAGCTTTACAACTCGAAACACAAAAAAGTTATAAGGAAAACAAATTCCATTTCCATACATCTGAAATCTAAAAATCCATATTTCATGGTGTTAATAGCTAATAAAAAATCCGTGACTACTAGATAATTTAATGTTACGATGTTATCAACGAGACTGTGTACTTAAATGTACCAAAAAGCTCATTTTAATTTTCAAAAATCCTATGAAAGGGAAGCCCCAAAATCCGGCCACTGTGCGCCGTGCGGCCTATACTTAAACCAACATTCAGGAATTAGCATCACGGTGACGAATCAACATGCAATGCAAATAACGCAAATCTACCACACATCACGTTTATCTCATACAGCACTTGAAAGATACTGTTGTGACGTAGTCTCCGAAGACTCCGACGACGGGTCCGACCAATGGGGAGCGCGGTGAGAGCACGCCTCCAGCTCATGAGTGTCATGAGCGCGGCCTGTGCGGCCCATGCCGCTCGCACAGACGTGTCAGCGTGTGACAAACGATAACTGATCTCGCTAAGTCAGGTGCAAATAGATACGCTAATCTTATTCTGCCGTGCCTCCACTGTTTGTGTGGGTAGGGTTGTGCGGTTGGTAGACTTTGTCTAATATAATATTTACATAAACTTACTAAACTTACAAAAATGTAAAAAATTTGGCCCATGTGCGGAAGTGTACAGTTGCAGTGTGCAGTTACATCTATAATTTTGATCCGTGCGAATCACAATTAATTTACCTACTACAGGGTAGATTTGAAATCATGGGCATCCTTTTAGACTATGACACTACACATGATTCAGAATATTTTGAAAAACATAAATAAAAAAATCTATTGATGAAAAAAATATTGCTGGAGTAAGCAAATAACCAAACCCGTTAACTGTTATTCCTTACCAGTGGCCCGATTCACGTAACCAAAACCGTAACGATGTCTCAGCGATATAGTCGTTGATGGCCTAAAGGCTATCAACGACTATATCGCTGAGACATCGTTACGGTTTTGGTTACGTGAATCGGGCTACAGGGCAATATTTTTTATCAATTGATTTGTTGATTATTATTCCCTAAGTATTCTGAATCATGTGTAGAATCACCGTTTAAAAGGATGCCCATGATTTCAAATTCACCCCGTAGGTATACTGGGTTTATGATTGTCGCACAAGAGAGGCTAAACTAGCTGTAAACTAGTTTTAGCGCGTGAATCACGCCATAAAAAGGGAGTGCTCCAAATCCCAATCACATCAGTAGGTGCGTCTTAAAGAGTTCATAAACATAACATAATCATCCCTATTCCACTTAATTACCCCAAGCTGCTATGGCCACTTGGCGAGGCTAGTATTCGACTTATTATAAATAAGCATTTTTGCGTTAGCCAAGAAAAAGGGGTTTCGGACCCCTAAAATCCACCCCCCCCACCCCCTCCCCACCAGATCATAGATCATATATGATCACGGGATTTTTAGAGAGCTAGGTGTACCTAGAGGTAGGTGACTAGGTGTACCTACCTCTCTAATAAACCTGAGAATACCTACGACCTACGTCAGAGAATATCCAGGCACAATCAACCTCTGCATTACTCTCGACTTGAATAATAAGTTATCGAGCTGCGATAACGCTAACGCAGCACGAAAAGGTACCTATAGTTAAAGACGCAAACGATAGCAACTTCCTACATTTGTATTTAGCGCGTCCGTAAGCGAAGAGATAACCGATAGAAACGCTAGTGTAGCCGCGTGAAGTTGAATAATTGAAAGATTAAACTTCAAGAAGAAGCTCAGCCGTAAACCGCTAAGTAGTATAAATATATTTGAATTATTTATTCTTCAAACTGTGAATAATAAATTATTGTAATTGTAATTTACTATACAAAACTGAAAACCGGTAATCCATAAACAAGTTACGGTTTTTGCGTCTCGTCTCTCCATCCTCCATCTTTGTTTGTCTTGTCTATACTAGCTGGCGTGGCGATTTGACAGTTCGCGCGTCGTCGCCATTTTGCGTTGCATTTTCCTTTGTAAAGATTGAAACGTAAATTAATTTGAGTTATTATTCAACTGTGATTGTTAGTAATTAAGTAGTGTTTATAATTTATAGTTTAAAACTTGATCTGTTCTAAGTTTTTGTGTTTTTTACGGTACAATGGGCAGGAAGAAGAAGAAGGCATCCAAACCATGGTGCTGGTATCCTTTTCAATAAAATGGATTACGAAATTAGATTTACTCGTGACCTTCTTATTTAGGTCACTGTAACTACCTATATCTGCCGTAATATGTACATGCTAGCGTTTCAGCAAATCTATCAATAATATTTCCTTAGCCAAAGTTCAGGTATTGCAACAGGGAATTCGACGACGAAAAGATTCTGATCCAACATCAAAAGGCGAAGCATTTCAAATGTCACATATGTCACAAGAAACTATACACGGGACCTGGCTTGTCGATACACTGCATGCAGGTATACTCTAGCGCCTCGTGCGTCAGTGGCACAATTTTGGCAAGCGCCCCGCCCGCGCCGCCGCCGCCGCCGCCCACGGCCAGCGCGCACTCGCTTTTTATAACTCGCATACTTATATCTTGAGATATTTTGGCGCGTCTTATGCGCCCAATTCAGCTACCATAGCCTTTAGAGTACCATGCAAAAATGTCTTTTCCAATATTCACATGGGTGTGTTATTAAAATCGATAGTAATTTATATTTTATAAATAGATCGTTCAGATAATTTCTCTTGTTCCAGGTGCACAAGGAAGCGATAGACAAAGTACCAAATTCATTACCAAATAGGTCAAATATAGAAATAGAAATCTATGGTATGGAAGGTATACCGCCTGAAGATGTCAAGGAGCATGAGAAACAGAAATCAGGTATAAAAACTTTTTTATTTGGCCACCAACTGAACCGCTTTGGATTGATGTATGTACTATTTTCTTATTCTGCTTGGGACACTAGCAATAGGTGTACAGATAGATGTGTAGTTTGTTCAATGTTCCAACACCAGGTAGATGAACCAAGCGTGTCTGTTGAGTATACTTGTCAATAATAATGTATTGTGTAGGTGGTGGCAAGGGCTCAGACAGTGAAGACGACGAGCCAGCTGCAAAGAAAAAAGCCCCTGCACTGGTAAGCGCTGATTTTAATTACTTAGGACATTTAACAGATAATATTAAATACTTAATTCAGCTTATACCTATATACGTTTACCTCCAAATTCACAGAAAGTTACAAAAAAAATTATGTGCGCAGTGGAATTACAAATCACATTTGTTCCTAAAAATGGTTTTCGAAACCATTGTAAACTGGTTAAAAGCCCTATGAATTTGGGGGTATGTCAATAGGATCATTTGTAAAGTATGTATTTGTTTTAGTAGGTAAATAAACTTAGAGCATTATGTACATTCTCTACGTATATTTATGTGATACTCTGTGTAACAGCTAGGCGCTGGGCCATCGTCAGTGACACCGGGCATCCTGCCCACTCCCATGGGGGCGGTGCCACCGGGAATGTACCCCGGTCCCATGGGCATGAACCCCATGATGCCCCCATTCATGCAGGCACAAAGGTGAGACAATTTTTGTACTATAGTTATTTACTGTACTTAGCTAAAACTAAATGATTAATCCACATCATATAGGTTAACAACCAGCTCAGAAATATGGTCCTAATTTCGAAATTTTTAGTAATGTTTGCAAAATATAGGTCATGTAGAAGTCCTATCTAAAGAAATCTTAATTATGAGCTCTATCTAAAGATTAAATAAGTACCAAAGTTTACTTAAAAAATATTCCTGTATTATTGTGCCATATGAAAAGTTTGTTTGTGATACATTTATCATAATCATAATACAGTTTTAAAAGCCAATTATTTTCACCTTTCTATTTATTTCGCAATCTTGACTTGGAACCACATATAAAGTATGTAATTGCGAATTTTAATAGCTACACTAGTTTTCATTTTGATTGTTATGCTATGAACGCATGTTGAATGCACAAGTCTAGCTATTTAGGATTTAGGCTTGTATTAATAAATGCATCTTAAAGCTGAGATGGATCTTAAGATGCTGTTTTTGACAGATGTTCCATACATTAAACGTCAAAACTGCATCTTAAGATCGATCTCAACTTTGAGATGCATTTATTAATACAAGATGCCTTAGATGACCAGTTCACCTTGGACCACAACATGACTTGAGGTCACATGCAATTTAGTAGATTGAATATGCTAATCTGTAAAGAACTAGTATTTTCATGGTTATTTATTATGGTTGTTCATATTAATAATCCGATGTGAATATAATAATGCATAACATTATAAAGTAGTTATATAATTTCTTCATCATAATATAATAATAATAACATTATAATAACATTATTAGTTCTTTGTCATTTTACAATTGGTAACAGGTTGACAAATAGTTTCTCATAATAAATAGGTGCTACTACGTTTTTTTAACAATCTCTGCATTATTTGGTCCACCTAAATATATAACACTGGCATTACTTAGACAACCATATTATTGTCTTTCTGAATTGAAACATGGAACTCATATTCTAAAGTCAGAAAGCTTGTCAATGCATTCAGAATTACAGTTCTGAGTTGCAGCATTGCATATACATATTTCAAATTCAGATTATCAACTCGTTTCAACTCCATTCACATTGTTTTTTTGAGTCCTACTCTAAGTTTTCATTGACCAAAACATTATACTGATACATGTCTCTATTTTATGACAACACAAAATATACATGTTTATAAAAATTTGGTCACTGCCTACCTATCCTCAAGAGATGATTGCGAGAGTTAATAACGAATATAAGTCCGCGATATAACCGCGCCGCGCCCGCATGCTTTCCATGTGGTGGGGCGTTAACGGCCAAACATCCCGCTGTTGATCCGGAAGCCGCCGTACAAACAATAACATCGTTTCAGAATGATGATGCCGGGAATGAGGCCGCTGTTCCCCGCCGCCAGCGTGCCCACCTCCACGCCCAACAAGCCCACTTTCCCCGCCTATAGGTAAGATAATATTTAAGGCTATAAATTGGGCTATTCTTCGTCTGACCGTTTTACGGTGACCTTCGGTGTAATATTTTTTTTTGACACCAAAGGTCCCACGTAAAACGGTCAGACGAAGAATGAGCCAAATAAAGATGAACCACCAAATAATAGGGTCCCGTTGGCATCTTTTGGGTACGGAACCCTAAAAAATAAAGATTAGTAAGTTTTCCTGGTCTGGTTGTCCGATCACCTCCAGTTCATTGTAGGGTAGCCATATTACAAGCATTGTTTAGTAAGTCTGATGATAAATATAAATTTATAGAGATTTTTAGTCGGCGTACAATGGTTTTACAAAGCATTTCTAGGAACAAAAGTGATTTGTAATGCCTGTGTAAGTCCACAATAACTTCCTATAAATTTGCGGGTCAGTCTATAAATAAACGGTGGGTTTTCCGCGGTAGTGCATTAAGTATTCTTGTGATTTAAAAAAAAAAATTGTAGTGTAGATATGAATAAAGTTGGTTTTTCCTTTGGCAAAGATATCAATCAATTCGCGCGATTCCCGCGGCAGTCGGTTAAAACCTTTCACATAATCAATTATATTATTCAGCTGATGTTGAAGCCACGTTATTTATAAACGGTTTTCAAGAAGCGAAGGACACTATAAGGTCGTTTCGTTTGTTTAGTGACATCTGCTACTTTATGAATAACAAATATAGGTATTGAGTTTCTCTTCAACTCCAGGGGGCTTACCACGAACTCTTATTGCGATTCAATTACAGGAACGTTTGAACGATTCAGCGTCTTTTTGTGCAATGACGTACCTTATTGTCATGACAATAAGAAACGTCATTGCACAAAAGGCCGCTGAAACGTTAAAACAAAACTGCTATAAGAGGTGGTGGTAAGCCCCCTGTTCCACTATTGATACAAAGAAGTATTGGCGCTAAAATGTCTAATAATATCCTGGGACATTCTTTTACACACGGCTACCTGATCCCAAACTAAGCAGAGCTTGTACTATGGAAACCAGATAACTGATATTACCGCATATACTACTTTTTGTTTGTAAATACATTCTTAATATACATACATACATAGTTACACCCAGACTCAGGACATGCAGACATGATCATGCTCATAAATGCATGTCCCGGCTAGGAATCGAACCTACGACCTGCAGCGTGATAGGCGAAATCTAAAACAACCACGCCAACGGGCCCGTGAAATTAATATGTACGGTGATACCTTATAAGATTGTATAAGACTAGCTTTTCCCCGCGACTTCGTCCGCGGGATAATGTAGCAATCTAATGGTGAATGAATTTTTGAAATCGGTCCTGTAGTTTTTGAGTTTACTCATCACAAACATACATACAAATCTTCTCTCTTTATAATATTAGTATAGATGTAGGAGACTTTTGTAATCTTAAATACTTTGGCACCCAATGTAAGCCAACAGTATAAAAAATTATGACACTAATGACACCATTTACATACCTCACACATCTACTAATTACTTTTCTATACTTTTTTCTAAATAATTGTATTAATTAACTAGACGTTTTATAGTAACTTGTAGGGTTAACGTTCGAATTTTACTGTCTGGGAAACGAATAGCGGGAATTATGCTGGCTTTCAGACGATATATTGTCTGATGGTGTTTTGACATTTGTTTTCGTATAATAAACACATTTCAACACCTGTTTCAACAGATAACAATTTAATGTATAATTTTGTCTTTTGTGAACATGTTCCTACCGTTAAGTTAGGAATAACGTTATTTCCTTCCCCTTAGTTTTTTATTTGGTGTTTTTACTATCAATCGCTACAACTGTGGACGTCATCGGTTACTGATTTAATATCACGAATCGAGACTTACCTGTAAGATTCAAGGTTCCAAGGTTTTCCACAACAGTCAGTCCTGTAGCCCGATTTGCGTAATAAAAACCGTAACGATATCGTACCGACCATAGTCGTTGATAGGCTTTTCGTCATGGCAACAAGTCGTTGAGTAACGGTTTTTCGTTGAGTAAACGTTTGAGTTGAAGTCCTATCGAACTGCGTTCAAGGCACGCGTGAATACTAACTTTTGATAGCATTTCGATCGAACTACTTTCGAACTTCAGCGTTATTTGGATTGTATGTTTTTACGTGAATCGGGCTACAGGAGACCATATGTTTCATTCTTTCGTGATTTGACCCTAATTTATCATAGAAATATGTCGAAATTCGAGGCCCCGAGCGAAACGGATAATTGCTTTTATACATTCGTCACATTCATTTAACACACCCCCATAACAAACCTGTCGTTATAGGGGTGTGTCAAATAAATGGGACATCATTATCTTTAATGATTTAGCAGATTTTTTTTTATCTTACTAAACTACCACCTCACACCTACAGCAACGCGACAATAAGCGCGCCGCCCACCACGTGCACGACCTCATCATCAGACCTCAAGGAGAACGGCGACGTGAAGCCCCCCGCCGCGAACGCGTGTCCCCTGGTCACGGCCACCGGCGCCGGCTCCAAGATCGTACATCCACCGGAGGATGTGTCGCTAGAAGAGATCCGTGCGAGGACTGCCAAGTACAGGCCCAAGCCGAAGCCCGACGCGCCGGCCGTGCAGCCCGCGCCAGCGCCCGCCATGATCACCCCTAGCACGAGTCAAGCCGAAGTAAGTTTTAATTCTCTTTATCATCATCATCAGGCTATTGCTGTCCACTGCTGGACATACGCCTTTATGCTATAAAATCTCTAGGTAAGTTCACAAGTTCCAAGCAATTTCGCTCGAGCAATCAATTATGATGTTATTCAAAGTGGTTAGATGTCAAAACTGATTGCTCGGGCGCACCGCTCGGAATTTGTGCACGCCGCTATTGAGCGTTCATGGCTGATACTTTTTTTACCTGAGCTAAAGTTGTTCTATCTTACAAGTCCCAAACAATTTCGCTTGAGCAATCAGTTATGACTTTATTCTACGTGGTTAGTGGTAAACACTGATTGCTCGGGCGCACCGCTTGGCATTTGTACACGAAGCTAATATGTGTTCATGCTCATACTTTCTTGAGCTTAAGTTGTTCTAACTCCTCGTTTGCAGTTGCACTGACAAACAACTGCAATTCGAGTCGGCCATGATGGACTCCATTCATCATTTAAAATTTAAACCATACGTGGCTAACGCGCGGCCCACCGAGATCATGTTCGGCCCACGGCCGTAAACATAAACTTTCATCGTATACAGGGTTATTGGTAAAACACTAACAACGTTGCAGGGGCGTATTACTGACATCAAAAACAACAACTTTTGTTCTATGACTTTTTACAAAACAAAAAAAAATTCAAACTAAAATGTATGAAACAAGAAAATGCTCATCTAGAGAATAGCTGTGGTAAGTTTAGGTACTTAAGGGCAAAGTGGAAGACAACCACGTACCATGACATTCCTCTAGATGAGAAAAAAAAAATATTTTCATACATTTTTGAAAGTGAGTTTTTGTTAATTATTATTTTTTGTTTTGTAAAAAGTCATGGAACAAAAGTTGTTGTTTTTGAGGTCAGTAATACGCCCCTCCAAGGATGTTAGTGTTTTACCAATAACCCTGTATAACACCCATTTTCATGAAAATAATAATAATAGGACCATTGCCCAGCTGATGAATTGTAGCATGAATTAACCCTAAAGGTACGATTCCGACGAACGCGGCAGACAGCAGACGTCAGTCGGTCTTATAAAAATTGTAATGCCGTCTGCCGTCGCGGCACATGCCATCGCCACAATTTGTATGAGACTGACTGACTACTGCTGTTCGCGTTCGTCGGAATCGTACCTTTAGGATTATGCAATTCAAATAAGAACATAGCAGTCAGGACGTCATGTTGGGCCGCAGTCGCTGTCTCATTCCACAACCGTGTAGATTCTCGAAGAATAATGTTCATGTTGTGGTCATATCAGGTCGCGGCTCACATGTCGGCCGCCGTGGCGGCGGCGCGGCAGCAGCAAGCCGCGGCGGCGCTGCGGCGCGGCGTGGGCGGCATGCTGGGCGGCATGGGCGGCATGAGCGGCATGGGCGGCATGGTGGGCGTGCTGGGCGGCGGCATGGGCGGCATGATGCACCGCGTGCCCGTCTCCATGCCCATGTCCATGTCGCACGCGCCCGTGCCCGTGCTGCCCGTCATGCCGCAGTTCAACCTGATGCGCCCGCTGCAGCTGCAGCCCGGTCAGTACAACGCTTACTACCAATACCGCTAGACGCCGCCGACCACTCGCGGACCTCTGCGGATTGCGGCGGGCTGATCACGAACAGTGTTTTGTTCAATGTCTACGTAGAATGGCAATCGTTAATTCTGCGACTTACGAAGGCACGTGTTTTAACTGTTAGCCATAAACCTGTAATTGATATGTAAAATGACAAGTCACTAATTTGGTCAGGAATATTTAATTTTAATCGGACATATCGCTAAGCCGCAATCGGCAGACGCTCGCAGCCCCATACCATGTCTCCCCGCGACCCGAACATTTTGTGAAGTTTGATGAACATTGTTAAATATCTACGTGTTTTATCACGGTCAGTGATCACTACATTATAATGGATATGTCGAGACACGCACAAGTAATGGCCGACACCGGCGGTTTCATGCTGTGAAATGGTAACTACCTTCCATTACCGTATTCTTAACCGCTGATACCCACTTCAGACGATTCCCTAGTAAACAGTATTATGTTGTAGCGTAATACACGTAGGACATATCAAACTGTTAGGTAATTATTAAGAATATATTTCGTTAAATCAAATGTTGCACATTGAACTCGAGTTCGCTCATGTATTAATGTAATTAATTGTATTTTTCATGTTGAAATGGTCCAAGTCTCACGTGACGAATCGTTAAAATAAATTTGTACAATGTAAAACCGAATAGATTATGAAATGTTACAAGTTAGAAAGAAAAGACTGGATTTACAACATTCCGATTTGAACGTCAACATAGTCGTCCATATTTTTATATTAACGTAACAATTGGCAGATACACAGTTCACATATTGAATGTAGCTATGTAATACAGTTTGACACATGGTATTATTGCATTTATTGAAGTTATGAATAATATAGTGTGGGTGGTGTTTTTTAGTAATAATATTGCTTTAGGATAGTTTTAGTGTACGATGAGTTGACAGTAAATCAAACATTGTTATCAAAGTTCCATCGTTTTATGCGCATAATATTGTTTTGTCTACGATGCTTACGTGGAAAATGGAGTTTGTCAATGACATTTTAAATTGAACAATAAACTGATTTGTATTGATTTTATTTTTCTATTTTCCACGGCGACTTTCTCTAATGAAACGTGAATAGATAGGCTGTTTATTTTTATGTACAAGTTAAATTGATCGCTTATGTTTTAAGAGCGTGGAGGGGCGCTCCACTTAGTTCGCTAATGTTCGAAGGCACCGCAAGGCACTCGAGTGCTCGGCTTTCAGAGCAGGCTGCGGCATTGTCGCTCGGTGGGTCCCACTTGCATTATGTACTACACGGCGTCGCCGGCCGCCGCCGCGCCCACACTCAGTATTAAACACGTAACAGCTTGTTCGATACTCACACGCCCCTAACACCCACTAACACGCCGGTCACGGTCACGCCGGTGCCGGTCCACCCCTAGTACAGACTCGACTCCTCGCTCGTCACTCGTCCCTAGACAAAACACTGTCAAGAGTTAAATTGTGATTTTGATGTGCCATCCGCACGATCGGAGGATCGGAATGAAAAATGAGCGGTAATTTTATTCACATTCCTTAATGGATTTGCTTATTGTAGTAGCTCTTATCTTATTACTGTCTCGATTTTCTCGTAGTGTCATATAAAATGTGACTTTTTGTCGGTTTACGGGTGGGTACACTAATATTATATTTACGTACAGTAGTTTTGTCGCTTTACAATGTGCATGAAACGAAGAGTTTAATAGTCGTTGGCTGAATTGGATTCTACGAGCAACCATCTCGGATCACACTGGACATGCATGACTACGGATTACGATTATTACATCGCCGAGTATTTTGAAAGTGTGATTTTTCATGTGAATTATTTATCCTACCTACCTGTGTTCCTTTGCTTATACTGCACCTTACCGGTGGGCCGACCTCGGCGCGAGCGGCTCGGCCGCGGCCCGCGGCCCGCGGCGGGGGAGGGCCGGGTGACAGGCGATTGTTCAGCAGTCACAACGGCTCGGCCGTGTGTTGGACCCGCACGGTCCCCTGTTGCTTCGCCGCGCGCCGGCCGAGGCCGCGTGCTGAGCCGCGTGTTGTGTGTGCAGGGATGCTGCTGCCGGGCGGCATGGGCAGCATGGGCAGCATGGGCGGCATGGGCAGCATGGGCAGCATGGGCGGCATGATGCCGATGGGCGCCATGTTCCCGGGCGGCGTGCCGGGCCTGCCCGTGATGCAGCCGCGCTACCGATAGCGGCCGCCGCGCGCCGCCGGCCGCCTCCCGTGTACTCCCGGTACCGACCGCGCCGCGCCGCGCCGAGCGAAGGTAGGCGCTCGTTCCGTAGTGATCGTTTATACGTCCGCTTGACCGGTTGTGTGTCCGAAGTCGTTGCTAAACACGCGGTGACGGGATACTAACGGCGCAAGGTAAGGCCGTCAGTTAGCGGCGGGACAGGTGACGGCGGCGGGCGGTCGCCCGGCGTGCCGTGGTTGGGCCGACAGTTCCCTGCGGCGCGGCGCGAGCGGCGGCCGCAGGCGACGTCTAACCTGTCACAACTTGCGTTGTTGGATTGGCGGCCCCCTGTCCCTTAGCGATAAGTTATTATTATATTCCTACCCACTACCGAGCTCTCACATGGACTGTCGGCAGCATAATTTCAGTAGTGAATTCCGTTCTTAAAGTTTCCGGTGTTAAGAGATGTGTGTAAGAATTGTAAAGAAATTAATGTTATATGCCTTGATGATTTTCTAAGCGTTTCCACGAAGTTGTGACGTTTGCCTACTCTTGTAGAATTTTGACTATTTTACGCAATAAATGCTCTTGACATGACATCGTTGGTTTTATTTCACATCGCCGGCTACCTCGAATGTTGCTAATGAAACATGTAGCGTATAATAAAGCCGTATATTGAATTACAATAATAAAAGGTCTCGTCTGTACACATAACACATTATACACGACAACTATTCACTAGACTTGTTAGAAGAAATATTAATACCGAACCCTAATACATGAAATACAACAGGCTTAATATAATAATAATAATGTAAAGTAATACATACATAATACAATAGTTATTGCATTTAACTAGTATCACCATCCAACGATTCCTTCAACCCAATTAAATCTTTTGGTAAACGATTCACAACAGTCAATTTTAAAATAAACAAATGATTACTTATTTAAAATAATTTCATAACAAATCCTTAACATCTAGTTATGGCAACATTCAAAATGCAATTAGGGGCCATCCATTAATTACGTCACACGTATAGGGAGGGGGTCGACGAAATGTGACAAATGTATGCCAAGGGGGTAGGAGGGGTCCTAAGTTTTGTGACGTCACATTTAAATATCGAATATATCTAAGTATTAAAAGCGAAATTTGAATTGTTAACGAAAATTTCTGAAAATTGTAAAAAAATATGTGACGTCACACATAGTCTCGCAAATGTGACCAGCTGTGACAGGGGAGAGGGGTCTACAAATCATGAAATTCGTGTGACGTAATTTATGGATGGCCCCTTATCTCAGCATTACACGTAAAATTCGTAAATTACATCGAATATTTTTGTTATCCTGTAAGACCTAAGCTACATTATCCACTACTTGGTCTGAAGAAATATAATCGTTCAATGTACGATTTCATTTTGATAGTTCAGATATAAAACTACAAAATTTGAGCTTCTCCAAGATCACAATATAAGTAACCGAATAAATAGGTTGATTACTGAATATTTAGTTACATTACTCTAGAACGGCCCACTATCTAGGGCATCTATAATGAAAAGTCGCCCTCGTACAGGCTACAACCTACCTTTCGATATGCAACTGTATAAAAACGCGATTTCCTGAGGGCGAAGAAACGAAAAATCACAACCGTTTCACTCCGCAAGTGCGAGCGGGTCGTTGGCACGATTGTTTTCTTATCTGTGTTATGGGACTAGCTAAAATAGTCACAATCAAATACGAAACGAATACTGATTACTTTTAACAGGTTATAAAATTATCCTTCCTCAATCACACAATTAACTAGAGTAATATAGCTTTTGTCTGTTGATCGAAAACACCGTCTGAATATACAGTCCTACGAAGTTAGCGTCTCAGATTTTTATTATTGATACTATGCTACACCATTCTTCTCACGATGGCCCAAGAATACATCACGATACGATACGTTATCGTTAATTGACATCTTCAATACAAACAAAGAGCATTATTTACCGCACCACACCCGATGACGTAGACTTGGGCTAATCACGTGACCTAGCTGTCACTGAAAGAATACCGCGTCCTATACCTGCGGCACGTTATGATGGCCGGTTTGACGTGTGGGAGGGGAAAGGATGAACCTTATTATAACGGAATAAAATTTTCGCATTCATTTTTTGACATTCTTATTTTTTAAAACGGCCAGTCTTATTTCGTAATTATAAGGTTCATTTTCTTCCCCCCCCGCACATGTCAAACCGGCCATCGTAAAATGCTGCTACTGTAGCACAACCACCAAGACAAGACTTATGTCGCACCGAATTGCTCTCTCTCTCTCTCTCTACCTTAATGCATAGAAGAGAATGAGACAAAATCGCGTTTTGTCTTGTCGCGGTCTGGCTGTGCTAGTGCTGGCGCAGCATATAATCATATCATGAAATGACGTATGCTTCGATAAGCAGACCCAAGCTATAGGTAGAACACATCCGACTAGCCGAGGCGGTCGGGCGAGGGCGTGACGGCGGCCGACACGTCCGACGCCGCGTCGGGGCAGGGCGTGCCGCTGCGCGTCATGCTCTCGAAGCGCTCGCGCATGGCGGCCACGTGGCCCGCCATCACGCACTCCTTCCTATCGGGCCTCGCCTCCTCTTCACTGTGTCTATCCGCCGCCTCGTCCGACAGCAGCGACACCTCCGACGAGGCGGTGTAGTACTCGCTGGCGGCGTTCGCCGGCTCCGTGTCCGACGGGATCGTGTCGGCGTCGTCGCGGTCGGGCGGCGAGGCGGGGCCGGCGCAGCGCTCGGCTCGGAACGCGTCCACCGAACGCACCGCTACCTCGCCAGGGCTCACGAGCTCGGCGCCGCACTCCACGTACGTTGGCTCGGCGACCTCATCGTTGGAGCTCTCTTCGAAAGTCTCGGCGTCCTCGTAGTGGGACGTCCTCATCGTCTCGCACAGTCGGTCTATCGCGTCGAACACGTCTTTGAAGTCGCCGACGTCGCTAACGGGCATGGTGAGCTCATCTATGGGGAGGACGGTCAGGTCCGGTTTGCGGGGGCTGGAGAGGGCGTTGGCGGGGCAGAGCAGCGCGTGCGCGACGGAGAGCAGCGCGTGCGCGGGGTGGGCGTCGGGCGCGAGGTGGGCGGTGGAGGCGTGGGCGTGGGTGTGGGCGGGGGCGGGGCGCGCCCCCCGCGCTCGCTAGCACGCGCTGGACGTGCCCGACCAGCCCTCCAGCGGCACCCGCAGCGGCGGCGGCGGCGCCTGCGCCTTGCTCACTGTTGAAACACATTATTGTTTGAACTGAGGATAATAAACGCCCGTTCCCTTCAAATTATCGTCTCGCAATGACGCGTAGTAATTAACATCGATGGGAAATCAGAAATTTGAAGGATCCGGTGTTAGAAGTAACGAAAAGTGTAGGATATTTACAGATGTTATTAGCAGTAAGTATATAAAATTGCACAAAAACAATGGTAGTAACACACGTTTTTCATAGGTTTTTCTTTTCACACAGGTTTTAAATAATGTTTTATGGACCCTTAGGGCCTGTTTTAGAATTGACAGATAACTTTTATCCACCAAATAAATATGGCCTTTTGTTATTTTTTCCCATACAATATCTGTAAAACGCCATATTTAGTAGGTAAATTAGAGTTATCTAACGATTCTGTAACAGGCCCTTAGCATTATATAAACATTCGCAAAGTGTTTTTGGTCCGTTTTCTATTTATTATTAACTTATTTGTAATATGAGCATGCAATGCGTATTAGTAAAATGGACATGCAGAATGCTAGTTAGTTCAATAATGACGGCGACTAAAGATAACATGCTTGAAATAATAAATACAAACTTACCCGCGTTACATGCAGTCATACATTGTAGGTAGATCACATGGATAGTAACTGAAGATATTTTAATTGACAATTCCTGATCCGTTAAAAACTAAGCATAATCTCAGTTTCTTTATTGTTCACCCAATCAAAAGTAATCATTAAATGCATTTTCAAGAAAAGCTAATAGTCTTTAACAATCTTCCAACTGTGAAAATATCACATACTACTATTTTGCATACTACATCCAATGTTAACTACATTGCATAAACGTACACAGTTAAGCGTTCACGACAAATAAGTTAGGACAATGAAATACAGGATAATTCGACGATAATTATAACTCTTTTATTATCCAAAAATAATATAAATACTATGAGCATCGTACACATAACTATCACAATACCGGCCGCGTCTCGATACATTGAAGCGCTATTGTTGGCCCCTCATTAAATTCCTTAACTGCCCAGTACCAATAAATATACCTTTCCAATATATATATTATTTTTTCTATAAATTAAAGCTCGGAAAAACCTATCACAACCAGACACCGTGAACAATAATTTTTAAACCACACCACTGTTAAAATGTATCTGTAACGTAGAAAAAAACGCTGTTTAAAATCGCTCCAATAAGCAGTTAAGCAATTTATTGAATAGCTTCCAAATAAAAAATGAAACAGAATGGGCATGAAGCGATACAGGTACAATAGCATAAAATCGCAGTAATGGCACCTCACTATATTAACGTAATCACATTATTTGCAACTCTCTACCATAACTTTAAACATTGCTAAATCGTGCAAGCGACTGACAACATTATAAAAAAAAACCAATAATTACGAGCGATCAAATAAAATAATTAATACAGAAAATGAGTAGTAATAAAAATATAATAAGATTTAAATATTCTTAATGACTCAACATAATACACTGCTTAAGTCCCTAATTACTAAAATAATAACACTGCATACTTAGATAGTAACTAAATAATACGTGATTTAATTTTGGTATCAAGTCTAATGATTCGAGAGAGGTTCCAATTGCATTGATGGACGATTTATGGCAGCCAAAATACTGCTATACTGTCACTGTTACTAAACTAATACAAAAAATATAGACAGTATTTTGGCGACATTCGAATATTTGTTAGTCGTCTTATGGGACACAATGAGTTTAATCACGAAATGTCCATGAATTTTGAAATATTACTAAATAAATACCAACCACCTGTGTTTCTGGAATGACATTTTAAATGCTCTCTTTCAAAATCGAATTTCGTGTCTTAAGGTGCAATTCAATAGAAAAAGTTAGATTAGGAAGAACCGATAAGCACAATACACAATCTACTATTTAATGTGCAGTTCTAGCAGAGTTCAATACAGTAAAGGTTTAGACTAACACACATTTTTATCATGCATTACAAGAAGATTGTATAATCTTTACAACTTGATTCTAACCCCGAATTTATTTCAGAAAAACGCTTTACAAAGCTTGTTGCAAATGGATTAAAAATGATATAAATTTGGGGATTGTGTGCTAAATTCCAAATTCAGTCTCCAAGGGGACACTTGACGTCATGCTATCATGCACCATTACTTAAATAAATGTAACAAAAGAAAATAATACTTTTACTTAAATTTTACAACAAAATTAGGATCTAAATTAAACTAAACATATTGACTAAAATAATGTTCCGCTTATTATTATGCATGTCAATTTTGACTTGTACCTATTGCACTTACGACTATGTACCTACATACATTTATATGACTACGAAGAGCATGATTGTGCGTTACTGCTCTATCTATAGAATATAATATTAAAAATCATATACTGTATTACCGATATGATATCGAGTTACAATTCTCGAATATTTCTCAATCTTTATATTTACAGTAAGTAATAAGATTTAAAATCGAACGCCCAAATTTACAGAGATCTTCAGCCAGTTTACAATGGATTTACAAAGCATTTCTAGGAACAAAAGTGTTTTGTAATGCCAGTGTAAGTCCATAACTTTCTATAAATTTGGGGGTCACATTGTAAACGATCAATGAGTACCAAAGAGTTTGTAAAAAAAAACTATTCTCTATGATGCGTACAATATTTTTCGCCTGACAAATAATATTGATATTGTTAGATAACAATTTATTTTCGACTATACAACTAAATCCGATATTTTGTGGACCTTAAATTCCATTGAATGGACTATGCTATGTTAATAAATTTAAAATAGATTTAACACGGAACTCTGTTTAATCGGATTGTTACGGTCCTTGCAGAGGGCAACACCACTACTTCTCAGACGCGGTAAAACTTTCTCACAAGAATTATGAATTATTCAAGAAAATCATTGGTTTTTCTTGTGACCAGCCAATATAAAGACGAAAATTGCAATATTAAAAGTTTGTTTTCTAGATTTTTATATACTACTTTTTTACTTCAACGTGTTTCTTATACTGCAAATAGTATACCCTTAAAGGATCGTACATGAACTGTTATGGCATCAATGAGTTAAGCACTGACATTGTCCTCCACAATTATAAGCCCAGCATCAGGCGCGGATTACGTTTTAGGGGGGTTGTGTAACTTTACCTTACTTCCAGAAAATTTAATATTAATATTAATGGAATTCAGGTCAAAATAAAGTCATAGTCAATTAGGGCAAAAAAATAATTACCAGCAGGGCAATTGTCTAACTTGAGTTGCAATCATTTTTTGACTGACACATAAAATTCGGCGATTTTAGTTGTCAAATTGCATCAAATTGGCGATTTCGACAACTAAATTTATGTGTCAGTTTAGAAATGATTGAAACTCAAGTTAGACAATCACCCCGCTGATGTCGCTTGATTGAACTGGCCTGTTATTTGTTACTTCACTTTTTGCCCTCTCCCTGTATCCGCGCCTGCCCAGGGCGCCTACTCCGTAATACGAAACGAAACGTTTCAGCTGACGGATAGTACATTTTCGTACTCTCCGAAAGTGTTCCGGATCCGAAGTTCGGATCGATAGTCGAGATTTTACGTTTCGCCGTCCCTACTCCGAAATCCGGAACGCTTCTGAAACAATTTCGGGGTACGAAAACGTATGATCCGTCCACCAACGCATAAGCGCCCAGTTCCTTTTGAGTAGCGCCGCGAACGAATGGCATTAACGGACGAACCCATCGCGGCGCACGGAGAGGCTACGCGTCATGCATACATTTTCTTGCGTGCACCGTGCGCCGCGGTGGGTTCGCCCCTTTACTCCGTCGAGTGATATGGAGCTTGTGGTCGGTGTACTTATGTCAGTATTCCGTCGAGGGTGATATGGAGCTTGTGGTCGGCGTACAAATGTCACGCGAACTTACCGGCGACGGTGGCGCTGCTGTAGCCCTTGGCGACGCGCAGGAAGGGGTCGGGCGGCGGGAAGCCGGCGGGCGGCTGGAACAGCGCCGCGAACCGCGCCTCGAGGTCGGCCGCGCGCATCGACGAGCCGCGCACCGGCGGCGCCGGCGCCGGGACCTCCTCGCCGTTTATGCTCTGCACATATAAACCACAGCTGACTAACCTAAACCTCCTTTTAGACATTTTTGTCCGTTTACAATTGCTTTACGAATCGCTTTTAAAAAGTGTTTTGCAATACCATTTATTTATAATAATTAGCGCCGTCCCCTAAATACGAGCCTCCTCTTATGTGAGTCGGAATCAGACTTTAATAAATCGATTATAACTCTATATTTTTGGGTGTCAAGCTGGTTTTATAGTGGTGCTTAAGTCCTGCGCGTGCGGTATGGTCGGCTTGAATTGTATTGCGCTATCAGCGCGGCGCGGGCTACACGCGTAACAATAAAACGGGAAAAGATACTATTATTTACATTTCGGCCCGGGCAGTTACAAGTGTCACTATAAAACCAGTCGAAACTTAATGTGTCTTTGTAAGGAAAACGTGGGATTTGGGCCACGGGGTCTATTACAATCCTGGTTCGAAAGCAATAATTTGTTTCCTTTGGTCTTTGAATTTGGAGTTTTGACACATTTCCCAAGGAAATTAGTGTCAAAATCTTGAACCAATTAAGCAGATGGACAGAAAACGCCATATTGTTATGCGAGACTGACTTTTTTTTTTTAAGATTTATATTGATTCGAGAGCAAGTGTAGAATGTTGTTATTGTGTATTGGAGGGTAGTGTAGTGTTGTGTACTGACGTTGTGCCTGTGGTGCGGCGGCGGGGGCGGCGGCGGCTGCGCGGTGAGCGACACGTGGCGCGCGGGCGGCGGCGGCGGCGGCGGGCACACGCCCGGCGGACGCAGCCCGCGCGGCGCGCGCAGCGTGCCTGCAGGGGTACACACACATTATGTAAGGTCCGACCGAGACTAGGTTTTTATCTCGACCGAGTATAAAGTAACCCCCTTATTCATAGAGATTTTGGCCAGTTTGCAATGGTTTTGAAAAGCATTTTTAGGAACAAATGTGATTTGTAATTCCACTACAAGTCGATCACAACTTTCTATGAATAAGGGGGTAAATTCCCAGCCGAGACCGAGAAATGAAATAACAAAAATTCTAAAAAAATACTACCAGTCGACCGAGCGGGACCCGTGCGCCAAGTTTAAAATTCACTAATGGCCGGCGCACAATGAGGTCGGCAGGGCATGGCATTTTAATTTTTAGCAATCGAATTTAATACTTATCCAATCGAAATAAGGTGCTCCAGCGGGTGCAACGAGATGCCATGCCATGCCATCCTCACTGTGCGCCGGCCATAATTCCTCAGTCATGTGAAGTCTCGTCCCCAAATTCATAGAAAGTTATGATCAACTTGCAGTCGAATTACAAATCACATTTGTTCCTAAAAATGCTTTTCAAAACCATTGTAAACGGGCTAAAATCTCTATGAATTTGGGAGTCGGCCTCGGCCTAGATTTTCCAAAATTGTGCACACATTGCACGAATAGTATTTAATAGGGGCAAGCGTATTGGCGGTATACCGGAAAATACTATCCGATTCGGGACATAGTAGTCCATGTAGGGCGGCGAAAAATATAAATTATTTTTAATAGTATCTGCTGTAAAGAGGTCAATGTTACAAGAGTCACACTGACTTTGACTTGCTTCATAAAATGCACCCTGGGAAACTATACTCCCTCTGAAAATCATAGTAATTTTTAAATCTCCGAAGAATTTTACATTATTTTCGTCGTCTATGAAAAACGTTTACTTATTAAGATTAGCTAGTGAAAGCACATTCGAAAACACTCAGGAATGTCAAAACGATTTAACGTATCTTTTAGATAATATAGCCTGTGTAGAAGTGACTTTGAGGAATATGCGCGGTTGTGGTTTAAAACCTTAACTGACCGAAATGTGAAGCGGGGTTCTTGGTGCCGATGGGCGGGTTGGCGGGGGCGGGCGGCAGGTTGAACGGCCGCGAGCCTGGGGACGACGGAGACGTCGGGGGCGATCTGAAACAACATACACATACTCAAATACCTTACGAAAGACGCAGTGACCGCATACACTACCATGAAACTGATGTTCGAAATACCTTTTTACCTGAACCTGATGTAATAAAATACAGTATAATCAAAGGAATATTAGGAAGTTTAGTCAGAAACATACCCTTTCCCTTCCCCGAGGCGGGAACGGATCCTCAAAGAGCTCTTCATTTAAATTGAAATCAGTTCCCAAAATTTGATCATCATTTGCAATAATACAGGATAGGGGGCGTCCATAGATTACGTGAGCTGATTTTTGAGATTTTTAGACCACCCCCCCCCTCCCCCCTTGGTGAGGTTTCGTGAGATTTTGCTCGACCCCCCTCCCTCCCCCTCTAATCTCACGTGAGATCTTTCAAAAGCTATATTCTAGAGGAGGAACATGTTTTACTTAATTTAATAAAAAAATGTTGAAGTAAAAGGTAAGTTTAGTTTTAAAAAAAACTTAATTTAACCTAGTTTTCTTACAGTTTTACACTTGTGTCTTGCGGTAAAAAAAATTACGTGAGATTTGCCGAGATCCCCCCTCTCCCCCACGTGAGATTTGGTTAGATTTTGCTCGACCCCCTCCCCCCATGAATGCCTCACGTAATTTATGGACGCCCCCATATGTGTGTGGTTTTTTTTTAATCAATCAGATCGTTTCCCGGCTAGGATTTTTTTTTCTCAAATCTAATGATGCCGTTTTGGTTACCATCAAAATCGGTAACGTCCCTTTGAACGTTTTTCGTTGTCAACTATACTTTCGAATTTGGCCACGTTTGGAAAATACACAGGTATACACGGGTGTAAGTATATCAAACAATAAATGATCTGTTGCGTCTTCTTAGTCTTACCCCCAAATTCATAGAGATTTTAGCCAGTTTACAATGGTTTTGAAAAGCATTTTTAGGAACAAATGTGATTTGTAATTCCATTGCAAGTCGATCATAACTTTCTATGAATTTGGGCTTTAGTCTTCAATCTTGGAGCTATAGACTCACCTAGGCATCCTCATACTCTGTGTCCGCGACGCGATCTTGCCGTTCACAATTAGTTTCTTGGGCGGCGGCGAGGGCCTCGTGTCGGCGGGCGCCAGGGCGGGCGGCGCGGGCGCTAGGGCGGGCGGCTTGGGCGCCAGGTTGGGCTTGCCGTGGCTGATGCGCGCCGGCCGCTCCGACAGGTCCGATGTTGACAGCGACGATGATGGTGTGGGTGTCGGCAGGGACGACAGCGAGGTCATGCTACCACCTGCCAATATACAATATGTTAAAAAAACCCTGTCCGACCCGAAAACGTATTGTTGGGTATCGAGATTAGATTCCATTTATGTAAAAAAAAAGAAATTTTTTTTTTTTTTTTTTTTTTATTTTTCAAAAAAAAATTTTTCATTTTTTTGGCATAGTATGTGTCCCACTGCTGGGCAAAGGCCTTCCATATTTTTTTGTAATACAAATACCCCGTTTACATAAAAAATAAAATTCATAAAATGACGTCATCACATACTTTGTGGTCTGAGGTGACGCCACACGATCTAACATAATTACTTCCGGTAACGGTGTTGTCATATTTTTAAAATTAGCTACATTATGTGGGAAAAAGGCAAAAAAAAATTGCACTTTAAATGTTCATTAATATGTTTACTATCATGTTTTTTTTTTTATTATTATTTTATTTGGTCATGTGATTGGGGTACCTAATTACCGGTTTCGGCTCGGACAGGGTTTTCTTAACATGTTGTATGTCAGCATAACGAAAATGTACCAGCCAAAAGAGGCGTTCATAGCCAGCTGCAATCACTGATCGGTAAACGAACTTGGCAAGGTCAGGCAGATGGGTGACCATTTTGTGGCATTTGAACTGAGCGTATCCGTGCTTCGGAAGGCACGTAAAATGTTGGTCCCGGTTGTTGTCATCTAGGCAGCAGTCTCGTCAGGGGCCTTCGAGCGGCTAGAACAACTCTGACACCAGGTTGGCCACTAATCATACGATAAGAAGAAAATCTACCCAAAGGCACATATTGATAGTCGGTGCTCGCACTAAAGTAACTTTTGTAGATGTAGAAGAATTTTCGATACCTATAATGGTATACAACGAAGATGCCAAGGTTTGACCCTCAGCACGACTCGCAAAAATTATTATGACATCTGCTGTGAATGAAAAATTCTGACAATTCGGGTCACACATATACCTACTCAATTCATAGAAATTATAGCATTTCATGAAAAAATCTACGGTAGCGACTGTAGCCTAGGGGCGAACACGTTAGGCTCAATCAGAAGGTCCCAGGTTCGATCCCCGGTGGGGCATGCACCAATGGTTGAATTTTCATCTATGTGCATAATTTACAGTTCGCTAACGGTGAGGGAAAACATCGTGAGGAAACCTACCTATTCCTCAGGATTAGGTAATAGTCAGTTCCTGTATACACGGCGACAAGGTTCACCACCTGTCACGTTGGGTTCTGACTATCTGGTGAAACGTGGGCTTTGAGTTGGCTTAATACCTCCACAATGTGGTGGTGTATGGCCACTCAAGCCTCTGACTACCCCCCGAATGGGGATCAAAGTCGTGACGTTATATTTATATTTATATATTTATGAAAAAATCTATGAATTTATTAGTTATGGAAATCACATTAGTCCGGGTCTCAAAGCAATAGTAGCAAGGCTCAGTAACAAGACTGGTCCTAATATCTTACAGACTGACTCTCAAATGAACGATTCCGGTGTATGCTTACCCAAGTTCCCCCCCTGTCCATTGGCGTGTAGCGAGCTCCTGTTTCTGTGGAGGGTGGACGCGACGTACGGCGGCAGCGCGGGCTCCGACGGCGGCTGCGGCGGGCTCGTGCGCCCCAACGCTGAGCCCGACGTCAGCACTGAGTCTGACGAACTCTGCAATGACGGAAAACGATGCTAGAGAAGTGACGAACCGTCATTCTTGTGGGGTACACGCGTCAAGTCAAGACAATACTGTTGTCACACATTATGTCACGTTGAGTCGCTTAGAGAATGAGACAAAGTAGATTTATCTCGCTTTTTGTCTCCTATGACCGGCTGTGCTACCAGGGCTGCATGCCTTGAAGAGATAGAACATATACATTTGGCCATTTGTATTTGGGTTCCTCTGTAATTCGAGCTATTTGCTACACAATAAATAAGATTTTTAAGTTGGTAGGTATGCATTTTAGCATCTTCATTTTCTATTAGATTAGGAATCTCTATATATAAAAATGAATCCTATTTCCCGTTGTCATGACTTGACGCGAGAACGGCTGGACCAATTTAGATTATTTTTTTTAGAATATTCCGTGAAGTTCAAGGATGGTTCATACATTTAAAAAAATTGAAAAAATTGTCCAGAAAACGCTAAACACACCCATGTTATGTAAAAATTATGATTCTAATTACTTTCAATAGATGGCGTAACGAACGCCGGTGTCAAATGGCGACTAAAAATTCCTGCAAATTTTTATTTGTTCATTTCAAATTATCAGACAGAATTTATAATATGTATCTGAAAATAGGAAGAACGGACGACGAACGGGGGAACGGGGGGTTTAGTTCTTTTTCGGCTAATAAGTTAATACAACATTTATTAATTCTAAGGCGGCACGAAGTTCGCCGGGACAGCTAGTAATAAATAAATATCGCCAGACTACAATTACCATACATTGGACTGGGGGCGATCCCAGATCAGGGCGAATTGCGATAAGGCAGTTTTCGAAATGTATATCTGGCGGGAATCGAACCAACTGATGCAGTTAGCCAAGCGGCAAACGCTGCACCATGCCACCATGCGATGTTTAAGTATGTAAATAAAAAGTTTAGATAACAGACCTTATTAAATAACCACCTGATAGGGTAAAATCAGATGTAACAGAATAAAAGTTACGACTGTAAATAAACAATGCATTGATATAACATTTTTATCAGTCCATGAGTCAGTGTTGCGAAAGGAAAACCTACTAATTATATGCAAAGGGGATTGCGCACAGTAGAGGCGAAGAGCACTTGAACGACACAATAAAATCCGCGTCTAACTGCATCTTAAGATCGATCTCACATTTGAGATAGATTTATTAATACGGGCCCAAATCTAAATATATAAGAATCAAAGTCCTGACTCACTGACTGAAAGACAACGCACAGCCTAAACCGCTGGTCGTAGGGACTTGAAATTTGGAGTGTGTATTTGTCTTGATAGGTAGAGGTATAAGAATCAAAGTCCTGACTCACTCACTGACAGACAACGCACAGCCTAAACCACTGGTCGTAGGGACTTAAAATTTGGAGTGTGTATTTGTCTTGATAGGTAGAGGTATAAGAATCAAAGTCCTGACTCACTCACTGACAGACAACGCACAGCCTAAACCACTGGTCGTAGGGACTTAAAATTTGGAGTGTGTATTTGTCTTGATAGGTAGAGGTATAAGAATCAAAGTCCTGACTCACTGACTGAAAGACAACGCACAGCCTAAACCGCTGGTCGTAGGGACTTGAAATTTGGAGAGAGTGTTTATCTTGATGGGTAGACGTGTACTAAGAAAGGATTTTTTGAAATTCAACCCATAAGGGCGTTAAATAGGGGATGAAAGGATTTGTATGGAAGTTCGTCATTTTTGAAGTAACTATTATGAAAATTGGTGTTCAGCGCGGACGAAGTCGTGGGCAAAAGCTAGTTAGTCATAGACAGTTTACAAACACAGGCATCCGTAAACTCATTCCGGCAACCAGCTCGCGTGCTCACCGCAAACCGCTGTTGTAACAATCAATCTTATCACAAACGCAGGACGACAGTTTTTCCTGTGAATCATCGTGAGGGACAATGATTCAGAGATGACTCAAACGAGTCCTTATTGACAGGGTACATGAATTCAAAGAGAAACTGTCTGCACCTGCTTGAGGTACACCGCACACCTTGTGTTAATAGCGTTGATTCATCGCCACAATGAACTTTCAATAGGGTCATACATTTAGACGTTTGTTTAAGAATGACAAATCCTTACATACCTATCGTCTAACCTTCAGTGGTCTTATAAAATCAGAGGGCCTACTCTTTTACAAACGAAAACGAAATTTCGGACAAAATTCGCGTATTTCCTACTACGTTTCTCATTGATTCCGACATTTCTTACGAACGAAAATTGTTTGACGTCTTCAGCGTCGTCGAATCTAAACGTCAAACAATTTTCGTTCGTAAGAATTGTCGGAATCAATGAGGAACGTAGTAGGAAATACGCGAATTTCGTCCGAAATTTCGTTTTCGTTTGTAAAAGAGTAGGGCCTCAGGGCGAATTGGAAATTGACCCTTACAGAGAAATTTGTTCTATCTTTGAGTATCCCTCATATTTGCAGTCGATCCATGAAAATATTGGTAACCCGCCAAATCCAGTTAGATTATCAACGCCAACGTAAAGTCGGAAAAGGCTAGAAAAATGTGGGTATTTTACGGAGTATGCAAATCAAAAGCCTCCTGAACACATAACATACAAAATTTGACATAACTTAATCATTTTCGATCGTGAATTAATAAGTTTTTGTGATACGTGTACACTCCCAAAACGGAATTGTCGAGATCAGACGTGTTTTCGTGAATGCCGAGTGAAATGTAGCGAGTCGGCAATCGAATCGATATTGGCGAAACTTATAATACCTGCAGAGGCGTTCGGAAGAGCAAGGTGAGCAGGCCGGCCTCGCATTTGGAGCGTTACGCAACTTTACTCCGTTTATATCTACCGGTCGTAGCTTTATTGATAACGTTTTTTTATTGGACTACGGTGGCAAAAAAGCGTACGGCCCGCCTGATGTTAAGCAGTTACCGTAGCATATAGATGTTTGCAATACCAAAGACATTGCTCGCACATTGCCGACCTGAAGGGGAGTGGGAGGGGAGGGGAGGGGAATGGGTAACGTTAACCGTTTTTGAAAACCACTCATTATATCTCTACCATGGAGTTTGTATGTCCACAAGCGCCTATCTTGGGGCTCTGTAGGTATACTATGTACACCAAGTAGTGACCGACAATCACTAAAAGAAAAATACTGAGATATCAAGGTCCAGATTTAAAATAAAATGGACTATAAACAGATGAATTAATAAAGAACATGTTGAAGAAACCAGGTAAAAAAATAATTTATATTTAAGACATCGCGTATTGACGTAAATCTTCTAGGTATTCTGCGGTTAAACCACAGAGTAAAGACTAAAGAAAGAGGTGCCCTTATTAGATATATGTATGAAAAAAACGTGCTCATTGTTTTTTCATTTTCATTGTACTATCTACTGGTAAATAGTTGAAATACTCGCTTCGTTTAATGTCGATGTTAGTAGGTACTAGGCCGACCACTCGGCCGAGTTGCTTAGGGCCCGTCCCCTTAGTAATTGGTCCATGGGTTAAACCATATGATTAAACTTCAAACATCTATTTGCTAAACACAACGGGGATTTCCCAAAATTCCCTTAGGCACAACATATGTGACATACCTATATGACGGACGTCACAATATCCATATGACACAAATTAATCTAAATATATAAGAATCAAAGTCCTGATTGACTGACTGACTGACTGACTGACTGACTGACTGACTGACTGACAGACAACGCACAGCCTAAACCGCTGATCGTAGAGACTTGAAATTTGGAGGGTGGGTTTGTCTTGATGTGTAGAGGTGTACTAAGAAAGGGTTTTTTGAAATTCAACCCCTAAGGGGGTAAAATAAGGGATGAAAGTTTGTATGGAAGTTCGTCATTTTAGAAATTAGAATTATGAAAATTGCTGATTAGGTGTCTTTTGAAAAATAAAAAAATATGGGTTTCAGGGTTTTTGAAAATTCGACCCCTAAGGGGGTAAAATAGGGGATAAAAGTTTGTATGGAAGTTCCGTCATTTTTGAAGTTAGACTTACTTAAATTGGTGATTAGGTATCTTTTCAAAAATAAAAAAGAGTAATTTCAGGGTTTTTGAAAATTCAACCCCTAAGGGGGTAAAATAGGGGAATGAAAGTTTGTGTTTAGATTTCTTTCGTGCTTTTGGAAATTCAACCCCTAAGGGGTGAAATGTGGAGTGAAAGTTTGTATAGGGGTGGTCGAGTTTTGTTATTTTGACGGGAAAGGGGAAAACGGAAAAGGGATGTTTTAATAAGTCATCCATATCTCGATATTGGTTATGATTGCTTATTTGAATTGATCAGACTGGGGTTTCCGTATTTTTAATCATTCTGACGAGAAAGGGGAGAGCGGGGTCAGCGCATGTTTAGTCATCCATATCTCAAAATTGGTTATGATTGTTCATTTTAAATAATCAGACTGGGGTTTCAGCGTTTTTAATATTTTGAAGGAAAAGGGGAGAGCGGGGTCAGCGAATGTTTAGTCATCCATATCTCGAAATTGGTTATGATTGTTCATTTTAAATAATCAGACTGGGGTTTCAGCGTTTTTAATATTTTGAAGGAAAAGGGGAGAGCGAGGTCAGCGAATGTTTAGTCATCCATATCTCGATATTGGTTATGATTGTTCATTTTAAATAATCAGACTGGGGTATCAGCGTTTTTAATATTTTGAAGGAAAAGGGGAGAGCGGGGTCAGCGAATGTTTAGTCATCCATATCTCGAAATTGGTTATGATTGTTCATTTTAAATAATCAGACTGGGGTTTCAGCGTTTTTAATATTTTGAAGGAAAAGGGGAGAGCGGGGTGTGCGAATGTTTAGTCATCCATATCTCGAAATTGGTTATGATTGTTCATTTTAAATAATCAGACTGGGGTTTCAGCGTTTTTAATATTTTGAAGGAAAAGGGGAGAGCGGGGTCAGCGAATGTTTAGTCATCCATATCTCGAGATTGGTTATGATTGTTCATTTTAAATAATCAGACTGGGGTTTCAGCGTTTTTAATATTTTGAAGGAAAAGGGGAGAGCGGGGTCAGCGAATTTTTAGTCATCCATATCTCGATATTGGTTATGATTGTTCATTTTAAATAATCAGACTGGGGTTTCAGCGTTTTTAATATTTTGAAGGAAAAGGGGAGAGCGGGGTCAGCGAATGTTTAGTCATCCATATCTCGAAATTGGTTATGATTGTTCATTTTAAATAATCAGACTGGGGTTTCAGCGTTTTTAATATTTTGAAGGAAAAGGGGAGAGCGGGGTGTGCGAATGTTTAGTCATCCATATCTCGAAAATGGTTATGATTGTTCATTTTAAATAATCAAACTGGGGTTTCGGCGTTTTTAATATTTTGAAGGAAAAGGGGAGAGCGGGGTCAGCGAATTTTTAGTCATCCATATCTCGAAATTGGTTATGATTGTTCATTTTAAATAATCAGACTGGGGTTTCAGCGTTTTTAATATTTTCAAGGAAAAGGGGAGAGCGGGGTCAGCGAATGTTTAGTCATCCATATCTCGAAATTGGTTATGATTGTTCATTTTAAATAATCAGACTGGGGTTTCAGCGTTTTTAATATTTTGAAGGAAAAGGGGAGAGCGGGGTCAGCGAATGTTTAGTCATCCATATCTCGAAATTGGTTATGATTGTTCATTTTAAATAATCAGACTGGGGTTTCAGCGTTTTTAATATTTTGAAGGAAAAGGGGAGAGCGGGGTCAGCGAATTTTTAGTCATCCATATCTCGAAATTGGTTATGATTGTTCATTTTAAATAATCAGACTGGGGTTTCAGCGTTTTTAATATTTTGAAGGAAAAGGGGAGAGCGGGGTCAGCGAATGTTTAGTCATCCATATCTCGAAATTGGTTATGATTGTTCATTTTAAATAATCAAACTGGGGTTTCGGCGTTTTCAATATTTTGAAGGAAAAGGGGAGAGCGGGGTCAGCGAATGTTTAGTCATCCATATCTCGAGATTGGTTATGATTATTCATTTTAAATAATTGGGGTATAAGCTGAGCTGAATATGGTAGGTACTACTTCAGTTTGATCCCATAAAAAAGCATTTCGTAAATCAACACCCAAAAGGGTGAAACTAAAGGTAGAAAAGTACGGCAGAAAAATATGTTTGTACCCGATTGACTTGAAACTTAGTATGCATAGGGTAGGTGAGGGAGGAAGGGGAAGACGGAAGGTAGGGGGAAGTGGAAGGGGGAGGGGAAAGGGAAAGGGAAATGGAGGGGGAGGGAGCAGAAGGAAGAGAGGGGAGGAAAAGGGGTGGAGAAGGGGAGGGGGATTTGGGATTTTGGCTCTATATCTCTATAACCTACCTACCAAAACACGCATTCACCGAATTAGGTACCGTGATAAAGTTTGTATGGCTCCAATAAAAATCGTGAAATAAAATTATTTTTATAAAAAAGCAAATACTGACTTAAAAAACCCTGGCGCACTAAAAAGTACTAAAAAGTCTTAAGTCAGTTGCCCGGTTTTTTTTATTTTGAAGTCTACGCGGACGAAGTCGCGGGCAAAAGCTAGTTCTGTATAAAGGCTATCAACCCGTGGTTTCCTAGTTTCCTTCCTTCCGGCACCCGTAACCTATGATTTCTAACGAACTGCGGTTGGATTTATTAACCATTTTCCTGTCATAGGCACACGAGCTATGGTGGGTACATGACACGATCTTGGTAATGACTCACAATTCATTTGTGTTCATGGTCAATCGACATTATTACCTGCGATGACTAATATTGTTGTCAACTTGATACAAATATCCACGACATACCACAGGGTGTGTTTGAAGCGTCTAGGGCCCGTATTAATAAATCGATCTCAAGATTAAAATCGAACTTAAGCTGCTGTTTTTGACAGATGTTCCATACATTAAACGTCAAAACTGCATCTTAAGATCGATCTCAACATTGAGATGCATTTATTAATACGTGGCTAAGCTAGTGAAGTTGCAATGGCAGGCGTGACAGTGACAGCACGCGACAAAAATATAATTTGGTCACAACATTAACTGATTGCGTTGATAACTGTATTTATTTTATTTTTTCCCATTAATCACTAAGGGCCGAGTTGACCACCAAACGGACTTAAAGACCATAGCAGCAAACGGACTGTTGCGTGTACATCAAACAATCGCTTACTGCTTTAAGGATCCGTTAGTGTGTTGGTGAACTTGGTCCTGGTTGTCTTGTTTGATGGCACGTCCAACATATATATTTTTTTTTTTTTTTTTTTAAATGGCCCGTAGGCTTTAATAATATAATGTAAGCACGTAGCTATATCCCTGATCTAGGCATTCAGATGACTACACTGGCAACTGATCGAACTTATTCTATCTCTATGGATCGAACCCTATACCATCTATTTGGTCTGGCGCTAACAGCGGTTGGTATATTGGTATAAGTTGGCAAAAACAATTTAGAGAACGTACCCATACTACGTGACCCGTTTAGGGGGGAGGGGGGTCTTCAAAATACCACGCATGGTCACAGGGGTGGGGGAGGGTTTAAGTTTTCTTCACGTAGTCAATATCCTTAGGGAAATCTCGCGCTTTTTCCAAAAAATCACGTCATATTTTTATTTTTTTTACTTTTTCTTTACAAAAATTATTTAAAACCACATTTATGAATTACTACGTGAAAATTAGAGGGGGAGGGGGGTTGGCATATACTACGGGTGGTCACCGACGGGGGGAGGGGGGTAAAAAATTGAAATTAAAAAATGGGTCGCCTAGTATGGGTACGTTCCTTTATAATCTGCCAGTTCGGTATAGGCTTAAAAAAATATATTAGGAGGTTGCGTCACGCACTCTCTGCTTGTGTACTTAACGCCATAAACTCTGTATGCGAATAAAATTAAACTCGTTTAATATAAAATCACTCCTTCCTCGTTCATTATTCCAGATGAACATCTGGCGAAGTATTTTTGGTCACGACTTACTTTGCCTTATACGTAGCTCGATGATGCTGTAGCCCGGTGACTCAAATAAAAAAAATGCGTCTTATTGAAATTCGAACACCATTTTGCCGCGAATATTTACGGGTGATGGGAATCCACTAAAGCTTCCATAAACAATTTTTATTTTTAAGTTTTATGACACGACCTCACAATTTCATGAGTATCCGTGAAAAGGAAAGATTTACTATGAATGTCTCACATTTATCGTAGATAAAACAATCTAAGCAATTTCTGATCTTATCATTTTTATATCGCATTTGTATTTATCTACAAAAGGTTTGACATTATATTTCGTGAAAAAAAAATACATATTTACGTAAAAAAAAAAATTAAAGAGTAAAAAAAAAACAAAACTTACTCTAAATAATTCAGGAAAATAAAATGGCGTCTCGTCCATATTCACGATAGAAATATTGTTTTAGTAATTGAGTAAAATCGTGTAAGTAACCAAAGAGTGTTATTGATAATTATCAGATAATGCATGATTCAGCTAACAGCGTGCGCGATAACCGCACTATCCACTGATAGCCAACTCTGCTGTAATACCTTATTTACGCAGCCCTTTATTTAGTAAAAAAAACCAGATCCAAACCATTTTAAACCATACATTTTTTATCAACCTGTATTGTCTATCCTTTCTGTTTCCTTCTATGAGTGTACCAGAAGAGCAGTAGTGCGTGCTACTAACACCTAAGTGATGACCACGACAACTCTGCCAAGACGACGGACGATGAGGGAAAACATCGTGAGGAAACCTACCTATCCCTCGGGATTAGGTAATAGTCAGTTCCTGTATACACGGCGACAAGGTTCACCACCTGTCACGTTGGGTTCTGACTATCTGGTGAAACGTGGGCTTTGAGTTGGTTAATACCATGGACCAATTACTAAGGGGACTGGCCCTAAGCAACTCAGCCGAGTGGTCGGCCTAGTAATAACATCGACATAAAACGAAGCGAGTAGTTCAACTATTTACCGGTAGATTGAACAATGAAAATGAAAAAACAATGACCACGATGTGGTGGTGTATGCCCACTCAAGCCTCTGACTACCCCCGAATGGGGATAAAAGTCGTGACGTATTTTTTTTTTTAACTCTGCCAAGAGTTTAACGACAGAGAGAAGAATAAGATGATAAGTCTTACTTTTGGAGCACAGTCGCACTTCTTCGCGTTTCATCTAGATTTTACTCTAGGTATTTTTCGCAAGGTTTTATAGATATGAAAATTGTAATTAGAAACATAGTTTTTTTTTAAACTTGTCGATATTGCCAATACGACTCATCTTCTGGTGAATAATTCAAGTCAAAATGCCTTTAAATTGACAGTCAAATTGCGAGTGCGATAAAAATGTGCGGATTGCGCTGCGTGTACGCTGAGCACAAGTCTAGTGCTTGCAATGTTAGGAGGAACCATCGCTGCTAAACTAATACATCAGTGTTAATATGCTTGTTCTTTCTCATAGCTCCAATCCTTTCTGTCAGCAATGAGGTTTTAAGACCAATACGATATCGACTAAAGGAGCTAGTTCCATCGTGCACAAATAAGTAATTCAACAGTCTGAAGAACGTCTCACTATAAGGGCTATATCGCACGAGGACACCAGTGGTAGCGCAACCAGTCGCTCCACGAACAAAATGTATAGAGCTGTATGGAGGGTATCGCACCTGGTGTCCGCTTGGTACCGCAACCAATTCGGTGTCGGCTATAGAAACACCCGCTGGTGGCGCAACCATGGTTGCCTCGTGCGACACTACCACATTGATAGGCATGGTCAGATGACGACAGATTGCCTAACAAAGTCCACGGGCCTACCATATTGGTGTACTGCCAAATAATCGATTGAAGCCCTTAACGGTTTAATGTGTGTCTAGTTACGAACGCCAAATCCGGTTCCGAAACCAAACGCACAGTGAAAGCATTCGCCGTGAATTTTAATGATCATTGCAGAAGCATACGTTTATAAAGTGATGATGTTTTAATGGAGAATTTTACGGTAAATACTTTAGAAACCACATTATTATTTGAATCTACGTTATAAACCGTACGAGAGAAAGAGATAAACGAGCAGAAAAGCGTTCATATTATGTGAACTTGTTTCAATACTCCTTTATGTAATGCTGACCCTTTTAACTTCAAGACAAAGCTAATAATAATAATATCCTGGGACATTTTTGTTTGTTTTTAGTTTGGGATCAGGTATCCTGACCGTTACCTGATCCCAAACTAAGCAGAGCTTGTACTATGGAAACCAGATAACTGATATTACTACATATACTACTTTTTAATTTGTAAATACATACTTAATATACATATACACCCAGACTCCGGACATACAGACATGTTCATGCACACAAATGCATGTCTCGGGTAGGAATCGAACCTACGACCTGCAGCGTGAAAGGCGCCTCCGCGCCAACCACGCTAACGGGCCCGTCAAGGTGCAAGTAGGTACAGGGTGACATGAATGAGAGGATGCTATACGTCTTCTAATGTCAAGATTGGACTCTTGTAGCTACAGTTGGTAGTCTCTCGCCGCAGACCGGCCTCGTTTGCCTTCTACGAGTTGTCATTAAGTTTATTTTTATTTCGTACATACATACATATACTCACGCCTGTATCCCAAGGGGGTAGGCAGAGACTATTGATTGCCACGTGCTACGATTCTGACACACCTCTTTTGCTTCATCCACATTCATACATCTTCTCATGCACTGCCGTCGGTTGAGGGTGCTACGGACTTGACCTTTCTGGAAGAGACCATTGATTTGGCCGTGAAAAGTTCTCCTTGGGCGCCCTCTTCCGACGCATCCACTTACTTTCGCTCCGTATATCTCTTTCGTCAATCGACTTTCACTCATCCTCTCTACATGGCCAAACCATCTTAGCATACTCCTTTCAATCTTAGTCACCACATCATCCTTCAACTTGCATCTCTCTCTTATCACTCTATTCCTTATACGGTCAGCAATGGTGACACCACACATACTCCGTAAGGAGCGCATTTCCACCGCATTTATTTTACTTTCATGCTTCTTTTGCCATTTTTTATTTCGCTCATACTAAATAATCTAAGATGTTCTTCATAAAGTGCGACGTCGCAAAACATGACAATATTTCCTCTTCTATTGGACTTATCTACTATAACAGTTTACATGCTATCCTCTACCTACTCTATTCAATCAATTCATACTACAATAATACATGATAACAGATTTCAAATTCAAGGATGTAATTAAGTCAATCAAGCGGTCCGTACATAATTAGTGTCAATAACAATCATAATAATTAGTTGATCTAATTGACCTTAGCCTGTCAACCTTACTGATAACTGGGTATAATGTAAGCTAAAAAGGTAATTCAAGCCCTGTAGGACCATGGACCAATTACTAAGGGGACTGGCCCTAAGCAAGTCGGCCGAGTGGTCGGCCTAGTACTAACATCGACATAAAACGAAGCGAGTAGTTCAACTATTTACCGGTAGATAGAACAATGAAAATGAAAAACAATGACCACTTTTTTTTCATACATATATCTAATAAGGGCACCTCTTTCTTTACTCTGTGGTCGCGACTGATGAATTTTCTCGTCCCTCAGCGTGTATCCACCAACTACTGGGTTATAGGCCTCTTCTCTTTCACGTCTATCGTTCCGGTCCTGTACTAATTTTGTCCAGCCAGAGCAGGCCACCTTTCTAATGTGATCGGACCATCGGTCTGGTAGTCTGCCTCTCTCCCTACGTCCCATTCTAGGCCACCACTCTGTTACTGGCCTTAACTTACGTTTATGTCGTTTACGCTGAAACACCGAGAACGACCGGGGGAATTTTTAATTATAAGTTGGCAACATTTATTAAAAACCATAAATGAAGTTACATTTTTATTGTTGTTGTATATATATTTTTTATTTTAATTAAAAGGTTTTAAACACATAAAAACCGTATAATTTAATGGCACAGCCTGGACATATGTTGAAGTAGAAAAACACAAAACTAAGTCACAGCGTTACCTACATTTTGGGCGGTGTTAGTATTAGCTTGAACAAACTGTAACCAACTTATTAAATTTACGACCTAAAATCAATCTAAGGACCCTAAATCAATCTACCCGAGACATGCATTTGTGTGCATGAACATGTCTGTATGTCCGGAGTCTGGGTGTATATGTATATTAAGTATGTATTTACAAATAAAAAAGTAGTATATGTAGTAATATCAGTTATCTGCTGTCCATAGTACAAGCTCTGCTTAGTTTGGGATCAGGTAACCGTGTGTACAAAAATGTCCCAGGATATTATTATTATATTATTACTAACCGCACTCTGATTTAATTTTTAATCTTGTTATAGAATCTCCGCCATTGCCACTGCCACTGCCGACATAAGAACATAATTTGATTACTCACTCATTGATTAAGCCGCAGCCAGGTCATATTATATAACCCGAGATAAACGCCATGATTCAATGTCAGCTTTCATTTTCAACGGCCAGAGATCATCTGACATTAGTCATACATACATTTTCTCGGAAATAATCTTTTTATTTATTTTTTTATGACTGCCGTGGCAAAAAAGCGTACGGCTCGCCTGATGTTAAGCAGTTACCGTAGCCTATAGATGCTTACAATACCAAAGGCATTGCTCGCACATTGCCGACCTGAAGGGGAGTGGGATGGAGAGAGGGGGAGGGGTGGTGGTCTTACGGCTCTCTCACTCATCGAACGAAACGCAGCTTTAATAGCTGCTTTACGCCGATCTTCTGTCGAATCTTTTGTCGAATCTTCTTATTCTTCTTATCGTATGGTTAGTGGCCAACCAGAAGGGTTAGCCACGTGGCATCAACGCTAATCGAATAGAAATAGAATAAACTTCACAATGTATGGAAATGTCAAACGTCGCTATGTAAATCAACAACAAGTCGCTATGAAGATCACGCTTGAGATCACGTGACTTATGTCATTTCCATAGATGAAGCGTAGCGAATTTGTAGACGTCAGCCACTTGTCTAGCCCTTCAGGTGTCTCAGGTCAAGCCGCCCGAAGGCCTTTGACGTGGATTAAAGTCTGCCTTAGATGACAACAACCGGGACCGACTTTTAACGTGCCCTCCAAAGCACAACAGTCTTGTATCTGTGGCAATCAGGCTATACTCTTATGTTTCTCTCCCGCTTTGCAACGGAGGAAAGAGGATAATCTTCTTCCAGTTTTTCTTTTGAATAAATTCGTGCGGGTACCAAGACCACTTAGCTTTTCCCCGGGACTCGTCGCGGTTCAAACCCTGGCTTCATCGTTGGACACCATTGTCGACCCTGACTGGAAGTGTGTGGCGGGCCTAGTCCCATTAAAAAAACAACACCCACTCGACATGACTCTTCCCCCAAGAAAACCACAACCTTATGATCTTTAATCGCTATAAATATGACAAAAAAGCGCGTCGTGATAAGTAATGCGACTTTCGTTATCAAGGTTACGTAGAGATTTGACCCCTCTATCTGAATGTCTATATGCGGCACAGAAAAACAAAGAGTGCTTTATATAAATACAATGAAGCCATTTAACTGGCGAAACAAGACATAATTCTTTATAGTATACATAAATTAATTAATAAAATATGTGTACTAAAGGCGCCGTTTTGTCAAAGTAAGAGAAGGCGTTTACGAAAATAAGGTTAACATTTTTCAGAGTCAGATAACTTTTATCCACCAAATAAATATGGCGTTTTGACAGTTTTTTTTCCATAGAATATATGTTAAATTCCATATAAATCATGAAGCATATAATAATTATACCAGGCTTGTAATTAAAATAAAGTCATGAAGTTACATTTTGTATAACAATGTCGACGATATTACAGAGCAAAATCCCAAGAAACCTTCCTCATTAACGAACACATTACGATTCATTTGTTAATTGAATATGAACTTACTTTGGACTAATATTAATTAACAATAATCCATCTGCCATAGACCAACGTGTAGTTTTAAATGCAATTAACGAAGTCTAAGAACAGACAAGTGAATTGAATAAACACGACACAAAGACAGTTGCACTAACAGGGTTACCAAACAACAGAAATTCACTGAAATTTCCGGAAATATGACCTCTGTCTGGGTAACGGGAACACTGTAACTATCAGGATTTTTTTTTATATTTAAAGAGGAAAATTTAAGTAAGTAGGTACCATATAAAAAAATATTGTATTTATTAATCATAAGGGTAACAAAAATAAAAAATAATCAAACCTCATACAACATTCAGAAAAAATATCAGGACTGAAGAGTTTAGGTCATTGTCGGGAAATTTCATATTTGATCTGGTAGCCCTAGTACCACGGAGGAGGTAAGATTGTTTATGACTTATCCTAAAATTAGAGTTCACATGTATAGCAGGTGTAACAGTGCAAGTTAAATTCGGTTCACGCAAAATAAACACACCAAAACAGTTCGGTTGCCTCCCACGAGGCGCGTTTATTTTGTATCTTTACTGCCCCACGCGCGTACTCCCCGCTAAGGATATTTTTACATTTACAATAATCGCGTGGGCGATTCATTCTTTGTTCGCAAATCTTGACAGAGTAACTATAAGACTATTGTATCTTCGTAAATTGAACGTTGTTTCCTTTATATTGCTCATCTTCCCGAGTAGGGCCCGTATTAATAAATCTATAGTACGTTTTTTCATACTTGTCCTATTTGGTAAGCAAAGATAGCGTCCAGCGGGGCGATTGCGTAACTTTTTTGTCAATGTTTCAATTGGTTTCGTTCATCCTGTGTCAATTATATACGAAAACAAATTGAAACATTGACAAAAAGTTACGCAATCGCCCCGCTGGACGCCATTTTTGCTTACCAAATAGGACAAGTATAAAAAAACGTACTATATATCAAAGTTGACATCGTCTCTAGATGCAGTTTTGACGTTTAATGTATGGAACATCTGTCAAAAACAGCAGTTCAAGTTCGATCTCAAGATTGAGATCGATTTATTAATACGAGGCTAGGACTCGATTACCGACCTGATTAACGATATTTAAACGGACTCGCTGTCTTTTTCTTTATAACCAAGTAATGTTGAAGAGGCTCATCTAAGATCTTCATTAAAAAAAAAAATAGTGAAAAAAATGTGATATTACATTATCATAGAATCGTGTAACAATGTAATTAAAAACATTATATATTGTTTTCTCTAAAAATAGCACGATCGGATCATATATTCATGACTAAGCTAGGAATTTATTGAAGTATATTGTATGTAATAGCACGTAATCATTATTAAAACTAATACATATTTCACATTTTCCCTAATAAGTCGTCCAGAGTAATCTATGAGTAATTATATAGATGAGTGTTTTTCCTCGTTTATTAATTATTTTAGTATAAATTAAAAAAAAAATTCTAAGTATGTAGTAATATGTATAGTAGTATGTATGTAATCTATGTATGTATGTAGGTTATGTGTATCATGTTTATAGTATGAGTATTAAGAATATTTAGCTGCATGCTTAGAAAATAAAGTAAGTATGCTTCTAACACGAACAGAAGGAACGACCAATAACATAATTATATTTACTCAAAAATGCTTATAATGTTGTCATTATTTTGCAAATTTTCTTCTAGCAAAGTCGACGTTGCTGCGCTGGAAATAAAGGCGCCATCAAATTTGTATGAGATTTCATATCGTATTGAGGAGCTCCTCGCTGTGCCAGCCCCCGCGCTGTTGCGCACATGTATGGCGCCATCAAAAAAATTGCTGGATGGGATTTCGCCGATTAGCAACTTTTTTGATGGCGCACCAGCGCGGGGGCTGGCATAGAGAGGAGCTCCTCACTCTGGTGAGCGCTGGTGCGACAATTAAGTTTTAAATTAAGATGAGATGACATCATGATCATGTGATGACATGTAAGGTCATTTTTGAGTAAAACACTATACAAGTCTTGGTCCGCAATGACTATACTGCTGGCCACACTATGATGACCTCAAGCTAAGCTTAGCTACGCTCTCGGCCTTCAAGCTTGGCCATCATTGCAGCCTTTGCTGGCCGCGCTATAAAGGCCTCGACCTTCGGTCTCGGCCTTTATTTCAGCTTGTCCATCAAGGGCTGCAATGCTGACCGCGCTGTGGAGGCCTCGAGCTGCGCTGCGCTGCGCTCTCGGCCATCAACACCGCTGCCAGCAATACACTCATTACAGACCGCGGCAGTAATGTACTATTTTTTAACGGCTGATAAGACGTCATGGCGCCAAACAACAAACATTATATTTCCTTAAGCTCACCATCTTACAAACAAGTGTTATTATTATACCTAGACAATTTTCTACATAAAATTCCTACCGTTTATGTGACAGAAACGAACTAGATGCGATGCGCCTTACCGCGCTTATTTTGGTAACATGAATGCAAGGTAACTACCGGACATCCATTGAGTCACGCGCCACCTAGCGTCGCGACTGCACGGCTGCACGCGCGCGCTGGCCAATGATTAGGTATGGAGCTTATAACGCCACAATGTATATTCATCCCTTTTTAACAACAGGCGTATATAGTTTATATTCATTGATTAAGTATAGTTTATTCTGCTATTTATAGAGCAAGAATGTTCTTGTCTGTCATGACTACTATATACGTCATAATAGTTCGTCACTAACACATTCATTGTACTCAATAAGAGTTAGAAGAATGCCACAATCCGCGACGAAACCGCATCTTAATTACTTTATTTATTTTAGTAGGTAAACGTGGAAATAATCTTGATTGAACTGGTTATAGATAAGTTATCAACGTATGTAAAAAAACTTTTGTTTCTTAAAAAAAACTACATGAAGTTGTATTAATGTTAAAATGACATTCAATAATGTTGAGCCTTATCGAGTACAAGGTTAGAATTGTGCAGTTAATATCAACAAAATGAGGCGGAAGTATTATCGTAAAGCGATTATGATAATATGAATCTGTGACACAGAGTAAAGACTAAAGAAAGAGGTGCCCTTATTAGATATTTGTATGAAACAAAACGTGGTCGTTGTTTTTTCATTTTCATTTTACTATTTACCGGTAAATAGTTGAACTACTCGCTTCGTTTTATGTCGATGTTAGTACTAGGCCGACCACTCGGCCGAGTTGCTTAGGGCCAGTCCCCTTAGTAACTGGTCCATGATCTGTGTCAACATCAACACACCGTCGAATCCGGAGTACTCATTTGTGAACGGATATGCCTATACACCGACATATTTTAAGCGAGCATTACATTATCCAATTTGCAGAGCGCTCGGTGAGCTAGTGTGCTAAAATTGAATGGTTTGAAGGCAGTGATCCAAATCTAGTACAATCTCGCACTGCAACACTAGTTTAGCGCTCTGCAAATTGGATAATGTAATGCCCGCTTTAGTGCTCCGGTGTTGTATAACCACGGAGAAAATACGAAGAAAGAGGTGTTCTTATTAGATTTCCCTATGAAACGATGCGTGACAATTTGCGCGGGTGAAGGCACGGGTGAAGGGGTGTAGATAACGCCATTTCAATCAACCGGTCAGTAGCACACTGACTTAAGCCACGCCTACTGTGATGACGTAAGGGCTTAGTTGAATCCACGGTTGAATCACAGTGCTCAGTTGCTTAGACCCAGTCCCAGGGTTGCCAGATCTACTGATTTTCCAGATTTCCTGATTTGTCTGATATTGTCTGATTTTGAAATGTCTGATTTTGAAATAAATATATACCTACATACCACAAGTATGCATAAAAAGGAACGTATCTGCCGAGTCTTCTGACTAAACTACCAATTTTTAATAGTAATAAGTTTATGGAATAAACACTCTATATCATGCTCTATCTCAATTGATTAAGGGTGTTTTTGCAATAAGCCTTTATCGATTGCCATTTCTTTAACATTGTTGTTTATTGCGCACGCGTAAGGGAGAAGGGATGTCAACGCAAGTCGCAACGCTTCGGGACTAAAGTTTTGCGGTACTATAATATTTGAAATGTTCTAAAATAAATTTAAATTTTGCATGTAAATTAAGCACCAAAGTTATTGCCGGAGTCTTGAGAACTAAAAACATACTAAAAAATAAAAAATGTTTTGATTTTCCAATAACTAATAAGATGACAACAAAAATGAATAGCCAAATTTAAAAAAAAAAATTCAGTACATATAAGAATTTTTTTTCTTCGTAATGGCATCGCTTTGCGCATATGCCAGTGTCAAGTAAAATATAATATTAAAATTTTTTGCTGCGTCAAGCTCAGGAAGACCTTTGGCTAGGCCTAAAATACCCTCCCAAACCCTATCAGTAAAGTGGCGGATACTTTACTGACAAATTAGTAGACTTTTTGGAGGAACCCGAAAATTATGTTTTACCACTTTTGTTCTAATTGCCCACACTTACGCACATTTATGAACATATAATGGTTAATATTCCACCAACATTACACATTATAGTACAAGGAAACACATTTTTTGGGAATTAAAACTAAAATAACAACATCACTTTTCCACTTCCCGCCAAAAAACTAGAATTTTATTGAACTCCTGATTTATCAGATCAGCCTCCTGGTTTTTAGGGTTCCGTACCCAAAGGGTGCCAACGGGACCCTATTACTAAGCCTACGCTGTCCGTCTGTCTGTCTGTCTGTCTGTCTGTCTGTCTGTCTGTCTGTCTGTCTGTCCGTCCGTCTGTCTGTCAGCGGGCTGTATCTAACGAACGGTAATAGCTAGAGACTTGAAATTTTCACAGAATGTGTATTTCTGTTGCCGCTACTACAACAAATACTAAAAATAAAATAAAACTTAAAAATAAAGGGGGTCGCCATACAATAAACTCGATATTTTTGACGTTTTTATTTATAACTCATAAATTAAACAATATATAAAGAGAAAACTAACATTTTAACCATGAGTGATCCTTATGACAGCTTTTACATAAATTGTTGAAATAAAAGAATTGTAAAACTACATTTTTGACCCATAAATAAGTTTTAAATTAATAGTACCAGTCACAGTAGCGCCATCTAGCTAAACGGATTTGTACAACGTGTTTACGGCCTCAAGTTTCGAATGTGTTTGCAGTATTAAACTCAGAGTATTAGCTAGATGGCGTTGTAGTAAATATTTTTTTTACAGAATTTATTCGAAATACTAAAAATTTAATTTAATTTATACGGTGGTATGGTACGGAACCCTGTATGTGCGAGACCGACACGCACTTAGCCGGTTTTTTTTTAATGTCATTTCCTGGATTTTGAAATTTTGGTCTGGCAACACTGCCCAGTCCTCATCGTATTTGGTTCGATGTATAACTGACGTTTAGTAAGTAACAAACGAGAGGTGTGGTAGAATCTAAAATGTGGAACTACTGCAGAAGTCTAGGTTTTTGGGAATTTAAGGTCGACTCAATTATGTTTTTAACACACAAGATTGAGCCTTAATATGAATTGATGTGATACGCATATAGTAACGAAAAGCCGTCCTAATAACGTACATGTCGCCGCCAAATACACTGGACCGCAATGAAAAAGGGTCGGTTAGAAAATCTTCAATATCTTCAGTCGCATTTATATTTATTTTACATTTATTAAAAATAAAAAGCTTGAATTATTTTTTATTTTATTTTGATTTAAGCACATTAAAATATTCTTTAATTTAGTCTTTTATTTCATAAAGCTAGGTCAGGTACTTTTGAAGATATTGAATCTTTTCTAACCGACCCTTTTTCATTGCGGTCCATTGTAGTTTAATAAGCCATTCAATTGGGCGTTCATTCTAGGCCGTCCATTAAACGCCGGCACTAGAGATGGGTTGTACTAGATAAATTTGGGACTAGGTGCACCTATTCCTAGTATTAAAAAATACGTGATCCAGACACCTGTTCTACCTATTCCACGTAGTCTCAATTACTTATCGACTATGGTTCGCGTACTTAGTCCTTAAATCCATACTATGAATCGATACATGAGACCATTAATATATAATTTTGTTGCTACGTACCTTCGTAGACATTTAAACAGTACATTTGTTAACTTATTAAATTACTAAAGACACAAAAATACGTTATTTCAATAATTTAAAACAAAAATATCAAATACTTGGACTAGAAGACTAGTTAGCTACCACACTATGTAGACTAAGTAATTCGTAATACTCGCAATAAAGTAATACGCAATCTCCGCACGCAATCGAGAGAGCTCGCAACGAGAGAGCGAGATTGAGCGATTTATTGAATGCGTCGTCACGCTCTCGCACGGTACTTGGTGTGACAGCGGACGTGTTGAGTGGAAGTTTACGCGTGAGCGCCAGAGTTGGGCAAAATTTAATTGCGATTAATTAATTGCAAATTGCAGGTGATGTCACAATTAACAATTAATTGTGATTGTTCGTGATTGACAAACAAATCAAAATTAATTGTGACACCACATGCAATTTGTAATTAATTAATTGCAATTAAATTTTGCCCATCTCTGGTGAGCGCTAATACTAGTTGGACTAAGTACTGTCGAAATTGGAATAGGTACCGCCTAGTCTCGTAAAATACCTATTCTTCGAACCTGTTCTAGTAAATACGACTCATCTCTAGCCGGCACTCAATTGGACGCCTAGGCCGTGTTCATTGAATGGACACACATTTAGCTAAACGTCCAACGAGTTGGCTGGTTGAAAGCTAGAGCCTTTTGGAGAAAGCTGAAACTAAAGCAGCCGGATAATTTAAATTTAATTGATTAGTAAAAAGGAACATAACATGGATTCATCTACGACCAATGAGTCAGAACCGAATTTTAAACAGAAGTTCGAGAATAAACTAATAGAATATGATGAACAACATCAAGGTAACTTCAATGTTTTTTTAATGGAATTTCGAAAAGATTTGGTTATACCCAAAATAATTATAAATGCAAATATTAGAATGAATAGCCTAGTGATATTTATTTCAGGATCTCAACGAAAGCCATGGACAAAAGAAAAAATAATTGAGGTTATTAAAATCCTTCGACAATGTAAAGTGACCATGAATTCTAAAAGCGTACGGACTCCTATGCAGTATTACTGGATCTCCAAGTACGACATAAAGACAGCAGCGAACGTAGACCATTTAATTTTGAAAAGAAAATCTACTGAAGACCCAACCGTGCGCATAATACCTCGGGAAGACTATTTTGAAGTTCTCAGAAAAGTCCATAAAGCTTGCGGTCACGGCGGACGGGACAAAGTCATAAACGCCATCAAGGAAAGATTTTACATACCAAAAAAGGCAATTGAAATCTTTGTTTCTCTTTGTCCTACGTGCAAAACTAAAAGAAATGTTCCCAAAAAAGGTATTATGATACACCCAATTGTATCAAAAGATTTCAACATTAGAGGTCAAGTTGACGTAATGGATTTTCAATCTTGCCCTGACGGTAAGTACAAGTGGTTGCTAAATTGCCAAGACAATGCTACAAAGTTTTCGAACCTTCGGCCACTGAAAACAAAAAGAGCTCATGAAGTTGCGGTGGAACTGATGAAAATATTTATGCTCTTTGGGGCTCCCTGCATTTTGCAGTCTGATAATGGACGCGAATTCACAGCAAAAGTTGTCGAAGAATTAACTTCAATGTGGCCGGAATGTAAAATTGTTCATGGGAGCCCTAGGCGCCCTCAAACACAAGGAAGTGTCGAAAGAAGTAACCAGGATATCATAAATATGTTACGGTCATGGATGACTGATAATAAATCGGCAAGTTGGTCTCTTGGATGCTATCACGTCCAGTATCAAAAAAATACTTCATTCCACCGCATAATTGGTAGACCTCCATACAAAGCTCTTTTTGGCAATGCACCCAAAACCGGATTGGGCGACTCTAATATACCTCCTTCGATTCTTAATGAAATTGTAACAGAAGAGCAGTTAAGAAATCTGTCACAGCAAGGATTTAGTGACAATGTGGTTGATGAACATGCTGAAATTGTGACTGAACAGAACCAAAACAATCAAGCAACAGAAACAGATTCAGATATAATACATAATGAAACTAAAGATAACCTTAACATATGCTTAGAAGTAGAACAAAACTCTGACGAAAATGCAACCTGTGTTAATTCTGATCAAAAGGACACAAAGAACCAAGAAGTGGAGGATATTCAGCTGAACTCGACTTGTTCTGTATGTCACAATGTTTGTAATGATGTGTGTAGCTGCAGGTCATGTAAACAATTTATTCATCTGAGTTGCGGTTTACCTGCTAAAAACGATGAAGGATCTGTATCGGACGTATTATGTTTCTTGTGCAAAGTTGAACAAGATATACAATATCAAAGAAATGAAAGTCACAAAGGAACAAAACGTGCGGCTGAAAAAATGGTGCCGAGTACGGCAAAAAAGCTACCACCACTCGTAATAGGTGGAACGGTATTGATTAGTGTCCCTAAAGTCCCTAAAGTTGACCCCGGACCCTTAGACACTAAGAATATTAAAGGAAAAGTCGTTGATTTCAGGAATGGAGTATATAGGGTAGGAACCATTGCAGGAACCATAAAAAACTGGTTTACACGGCAAGATCTGCAAGTGTCGTCTGACGATTATATCGATAAAATTTCGGACGTACCGATATCTTTAAGAGAAGCTGTTGTTAATCAGTCTATGTTTAGTGGGCAAGGCTTCCAGAAATGTTCATGTAAACCAGCTCAAAAACAATGCCGCACTAAACGATGTGCCTGTTTTAAGAAAAATGTGCTTTGTGGTTCTAAGTGCCACAGCAGTTTGAGTTGTATTAATAAATAATAACACTCAGCCAAAATCATGGCAAGTAAATGTTTACTGTAAAACCATTATTTTATATAGAACATACCTACATGACTGTAATGTTATATAGGCTTGTTCTTAAACGTATAATTAATAAGAAGACACGATCCGTAAATGGCAAACGAAACCAGGCTGATTGGCAAACTTAGCTCCGCTCGCGTGGCCGACAAAAGCCTTGACAGTGCATTAGACAGATGTATAGGAATTACAGAATTTAATGTTCCAAACACTCACCAAAGGCATTGCCGGTTTCTGTGGAGGCGGCTGCGGCGGCGGCCCTCGCGTCCTTATATCGCTCGGCTGTCTCCGCACCGCGGGCCTCGCTGGGGGCTCCCTAGGGACATCCCTCGGGGTTTCTTTGGGCGACTCCCTGTCCCGGCCCGCTAAGGCTTCCGATAGAGCCGCGGAGAGCGCGCTGACGTTGCCGATCGGAGCAGGGATTCCTGGCCTCATCTTGTCCGGAGATGAGGCGGCGGCTGATCTCTGTGGCGGCTGCTGTGGGTGTGGGGGTGCATACCGCGGCGCTTCAGTCCTCACTTGACCGTTGGGTGTGGAGCCTGAACCATAATAGGGTATTTTAATATCACTCATAGCTAAGAGTAGGTAAGGCCAATGCTTAGGCTAATACAAATTCAGGGTGGCCTGGTAGATATGGTCCAGAGCTTGTTACAGGGATGTCGCAAGCCTGACAGATGGTCCAGGCCTGCAACAGACACAGCCCAGGCCTAAATGTTTATGAAAAAGGGGCCATATGTTTACTTATAAACTATATAGCTGAGTATAGGGGTAACAATAGTTTATAGCTCTAATGGTCTGTTAATGTGTTGGTTAACTGGGTAAAATACCTACAATAAATAAGTAAGTTCATACAATACATCTGAATTTAGATAAGATTACATTATGTGCAGTTAAGTGCAGATGTCTCCATATTATGTGCAGTTTTGGATAAGTGCAATAGAATTAAACAACAATTATAATTTATCTTAATTATATTACATACATAAATATACCTTTCCTCATAAATTAACCTTAATTGACAGTATGTACGTCAATAACGTGAATAATATAAATAATTGCTTAAGAGGAAAATTGTTAATATGTCAGGTATACAATGATTTCATTTAAATTTATCAAATGACACATCCTTTGCACCATGGTGTGATTTTGTAACCCTTATTCTGAACATGTCAGTAAATATGAATCATACGCGAAACAAATAGAACTTTAAAAGCTTTGTTATTAGAATGTAAATTGAAATGCCACTGAATCATTAAACATTTATTTGTTATGTTGTATTATTAAATCTATTTTCCCCTTAAAATCCCCACAAGCCATTAATTAGTTTTTCCTGGATTAAAACACCATTGATCAATAGAAATCATAAACACATTTTGTAGGTAGGTAGCCTAAGCCATAAAGGTCGGCACTAATCTATCAACTCTGCACCCGACCAGCACCGCCTCGCCGCTCGGCGTCCACTCGTTGTCGACAGGTGGTCCGCGGGCGGACGCTGCTTTTACACCATAAACGTCACGTGATTAACCAGTTGACCGCGCGTGGTCAACGAGTGAACGCCGCGTGGTCAGCGCGTGGTCCACTTATTTCCGGTTCAGTTAGTGGATTCCGACCGACGAGGCGGTGCTGGTCGGGTGCGTAGTTGATAGATGAGTGCCAATTAAGCCTTAAAGTAAGCTAGCCAAATATGTATTTTATAGAAAAAAGTAAGCATACAATTTAAAGTTTACCTTAATAATAACCAAATTAAAACAAAGTACAGATAATAATTAAATTTCGCCAGGCTCACACACCACTTGTATGGTCCCAAACTAAGCATCGCTTGTACTATGACTACCATCCAATGGACTGGGGTGATCCCAGTGATACCCAGACCAGGGCAAATTACGAAGTTGGCCCCGCAATCACCTAAAACTGAGCCCTGTGGTGTACGCTCAAACCAGTGCACCAAGCATTTGGTGCACAGTACATTAAAACATCAGATTAATATTTCAAGCGACTGTAGCCTAGGAGTGAACAGGTTGGGCTAACAATCAGAAGGTCCCAGGTTCGATCCCCGGTGGGGCATGCACCAATGGATGAATTTTCATCTATGTGCATAATTTACAGTTCACTGACGGTGAGGGAAAACATTGTGAGGAAACCTACCTATCCCTCAGGATTAGGTAATAGTCAGTTCCTGTATACACAGCGACAAGGTTCACCACCTGTCACGTTGGGTACTGACTATCTGGTGAAACGTGGGCTTTGAGTTCGTTAATACCTCCACAATGTGGTGGTGTATGGCAACTCAAGCCTCTGAATGGGGATAAAAGTTGTGACGTTACATTTCATTTTTTATTTCATTTATTAATATTTCATACCTACCTAATTCTTCATCCACTTTTATAATGAACTAGCTGATGCCCGCGGCTTTGCCTGTGTGGATGTTGGTGTTTCTCTACTATAAGTCTCTCTAATATACTACTAAACCTTCCTCTTGAATCACTCTATCTATTAAAAAATCCGCATCAAAATCCGTTGCGTAGTTTTAAAGATCTAAGCATACATAGGGACAGACAGCGGGAAGCGAATTTGTTTTATACTATGTAGTGATTTAAAGTTATAACCTGAATAGGGGACTGCTTTTCCCATATACTATTATTATAAAGCGTATATTATTGATTGAGTTATTTTTAATAAGATGTAAATAAATTCATAATGTTAAAAAAATACCAGAGAATGTTATCATAATAGTCTGCAGGCTAATCACCTTACACCTGATAAAGAAGTGATAGACAGAAGTTAATAATGTTTGAAAAACTTTATATGCAACCCAAGTTTAGCGATTAGATAATGAGGACTTTAATAATAAAAAATAACTTCATACTCAATTTTGCATGTCAGATTTGAGAACTATATTATAACATTTACAAAATTTGAAGACAATGTCTCAGGTTATGACAGATAAAATCTACAATAATCAAGATGGGTTGTTATGAAGGACCTCCAAAATTTGTGTCCAGGTAACTCTGGCAGGCCGACTTTGGCAGCTCTTAAATAAAGCGAGAGCTCCATGACAGGGTTGTTCTCTATCAGCAATTTTACTGTATGTATTTTATTTTGAACAGTTAACTATCTTTTTATTTACAAATAGGTAAATAAACTAAAAAGTTTGTTGTCTCATTTGTGCACCTAGGCAAGTTGACTAGCATTTGAGTACCTATTTGGCCATAACAATACATCAACTTAAAACATTATCTTTATAAGTTTAATCAGAAACACTCCATACACAGATTTTGATTACCTAGACAATATCTTGGGTACTCATGTTTTTAGGAGTAGTCATTTATAATATTTTTGTTTTATTCTCTGATAAATTTGGGATTTTCGTCCAATTAGGATAATATATTATGTCAACCCCATCATACTTTATTACGATAACTCACAATCATTCTACAATGTAAATTGATAGATGTTAGTATTTCGGGCTTATGTTGGGCGACTTTATGATTTACAAAATTGTAGGATAGGCATACACCAAGTCCCAATATTTTAAAGTAAAGCTAAGTGCTTTCTTACTATACAAATCATTATTAATACAATTATAAATGATGAGATTACCTGCCAGTTTCCCAGTAGGTCTAAGCTTGGGCATGCCACCAGCAAACAGGCCACCGAGCCCTGGGGGCCCGCCACCACCTCCATTCTGCAGCGGGGGCGCACTCCTGGCCCCGCCCCCACCCGGGGGCGACCCACCACCCACATTTGACGCCTTCCCAGGTATGTATGGTCCACTTTTATCCACTGTTTTTGTCTTTTTTAACTGTGTACCCTGTCTTATAGAACTCAACAAGGCATTTCTGCCGTCCGGCGAAGATCCCTTCGAACTGCCACCAAACACGGGCGGGGGCGGCGGCCCCGGCGGTGGCGGAGGCCCGGGCGGCGGTGGCGGTTTCGGAACCATAGCGACACTCTACTGGTAAACGCAGCCACTGAGTGCCATCAGTCGCGAACGAATAAATGTTATATGACCGAACGCCAACCAATTCGGTATTCAAGTGACGAGCTTTCGAACCTTCACAGCGACACTCCGCGTACGATCTGGCACGTGATGACAACACTCAATGCACAATACGTCACTCTACACCGATACATACTAATTTACATAAAATATTGAAGAACCTTGCCCCAAAAGATTAATCATTGTAGGAAGTACGTAGGCACTTAGTAGAAATTTTGTTGTTTTTACTACGTTCACCCACTTCTGCAAGTAGCTATATAGTTGACACTTAAATATTCAAGTTGAGGAACTTCGCTTTTTATTCCTCTAAGACTTATTCTATAGAATAGAAACGAGTTCAATAAATAAAATAAAATTATTGCAAAACATGTACGATCAATCCACCATAAATGCCAAAATCAACCGAATGAGTGAGTGAGTATGTATGTATAGTATGAGTGAGAGAGTGAATGAATGAATGGGACTTGGATGGAAGGGTAGGGTTGGGTGTGTATGTGAAATGGACGTCATAATGTGAGTTGGGATGCCTAATCGATTACTAATGATAAATGTTAATCTATCACAATTTTTCAGAAGCTTTACACCAGAAAAACACTAACTCAAACGAGCAAACGAACTGCTGCAGGATACACTTTTCTGGTGTCTTCGGCTTTGGCTCATATTTGAATTTGACAACAAATTTACATAGAGAGATAATATATTTTTTTAACTGAAACAAAGTTTTTTTTTTTTTCTAATATACCTTGTAAAGATAGTTAAGTAAATACTACCTTAAACAAAATAAATATTCAGCTATGACAATACTAAAACAAAAAGTTAAAGTAAAATGATGTCACAGTGATTCAATTTTTTAAAGTAAGTAATCGATTACTGAAGGGCACAAAATAGTCGGGAACAAACATCACTGAGGGAGGGAATGAATAAATTGAATCGATTATGAACTTACGAAATGCGAACAACTCTTCAAAAATAATATGGCCGTCTCCTGTCAAAAGCTTTGGGGTGGTCCAGATTAAAAAACATAATGATTCCATATAAATAAAAATATACCAAAGTAGTAGATATAGTTCGTCATGTTTTAATTAAAATTGTCCTAAAACCTCGAGACGAAAAAATTACAACTTAAGTGTCTGCTCTCGATTGACCTAACCAATGCGGCTTAGATCTAACTTCGTTGGCGGTAAGCCGCCAATGAAGTTAGATCTAAGCCATACACCACCATTACATGATCACCATTAATAATATAATCGATCGAATCGATTAGTTAATTTGTAGCCAATATTTTATCATCGCCATCACATTGCAATCGCCTTACCAGTGTGGCTCCGGCCCCATAATAATTACGAGGGAATAGAGTTCAAATACCTAATAAAAGACCAAATAATCATTTAAGTATTTTAATGAATTCTAACTACTACTAATGAATAATAACACAAAATTCACAATCCTCGTGAAACTAAAATACCTAAGCATTAATTAAGTACCCAATACAAAACATGGATTGAAAACAGTATTTTTTTTTCTTCAATCAATAATTACTTTGTGCTAGCTCCAAGTGAAACAGCATCATCTTCATGCATAGAAGTGTACTTCACTAAATTAGAATCATAACTGGCCTCACTGCCACCTTGAGCTAATAGTGCAGCTTCCATGGCTGCTCTTTCAGCTGCCGCACGTTGTTCAGCAAGAATTATCTCTCTCTCCACCATCAACTTTTCTTGCTCTCTAGCCCGCCTTTGTCTCATTTCAATATTTTCTCTGTATTTAATAAGACTTGTAGATAAATATTTAATGGGATCAGCTGGTTGTAGCATTATAACCTCAGCTATACACTTCCTTAAAGCTAGACCGACAGTTTGTTTTAAATAATTGAAGTCTTCGGTTACGTGAGCATCATCAGGACACGGTTGGAATATATCTAACTGACTGCGAATACGCACAAGATTACCCAATTCATCGTTTTCATACTCACTTATGGCGTCTACTTCTCTGTAAATATGTTTGCCTGCACTATCGACATGATACCGACCATAATTATCATAATAATACGTAACGCCATCACGTTCTTCTTTTATTTTCAACAATATACCTGCAGCATCCATCATATATTCACTGGCAGTTGCATGAGCTTTATAAACTCTCTGTTTGGTCAACTTTTCGACAAAGTAACGGCCACACTCATCATAAAAATAAATGCGATCTGTATCGTCAGAAACGGGTACTAATTCGTTATTCTCATTAGCTTGATACAGTATGTTGTCTTCCGATTTCCTATATATTTTTCTGCTGTATTCGTCTACATAGAAATGTCCAAGTTGATCTTCGAACTCTTCCTTCATATCAGCTGCGCTAAGAATCGAAATTATGGACTTATGACTTCGTTCACCATAAACAGCTAAATCCCAAAGGTAGCATAATTCTGTAACAAGTCGATCACGCTCTTCTGGTGGAAGGAAATGATTAAAAATCTTAAATTGGAAAAAATCTGGACAAACACACAATTCTTCGTCCTCTAGCGGAAGATCGGTTAGCTCATGAAGACTCTTTAAAGTGGTTTTCAAACTTTCTAGATCATCTAATGTCTGTTCAAGAAAATCTCTCTTATTTTTTAAGGCCATCACAGCAGCTGATGAAGTCTCGTTTTCCATCCTTTTTATACGATAGTCTAAGGCCTCAATTTTTTCAACAACTTTACTTATTTCAAGTGTGTGACCAGCCGTGCACCGCACCAGTGAATTCATTTCTTTACCTCTTTCTTTCAGCTCATCTAATATTAAACGAGCAGTTGGTGTTTCTGCATACTTAAGTTCATCGACGATTTGTTGTAATGTTTTTGTTAAGTCTACGCCTAAATGTGGGACGTTAACATTAACATATTTACTTATTTTAAGTGCAAGTCCATCGTAAATTTTATCGAGCCATTGGAGCAGATCTTCAACTTCTTTATCAAGTTTAATTTTAAATTCTCCGTCATCAACATAACTCCTGAAACATTGCAACTTCTCCAAAAGAAACCGGATTACTTCTTTATGCATTTCTTCCACAATTTCTAAATCAGCCATTATATTAATTTGTGCTGTATTGGGCAAGTTAGTCCGATGTTTTTCTACATAAATTTGATAATACTTTAGTCGAGTAGACATAGCATCTATAGTATAACTTATAGCTCCGTAAATTTCTTCTCTGGGCAGAGGATTTACTTTCATACGTTTTTGGAAATTATTGATATCGGTAACAGCATGTAGCCATTGTAGATGAAACTCAACAACTGTATCAATTACTTTATTCTTATCCCCTGTTTGTAAAGGTGAGTGAATAGAACACAGAATATTAAATGTTCCATCAGAATAATCTTTATTCGTAAAAAATATCACAGGAGTCTCATAAAATGCCTTTACTTGTTTGGATATGTCGAATAAAAAACCAACTTCATCTTCGATCTGCATTTTGATTTACCTTATTAACATTTAACAAATATTTTGGTGTTAAATTAAATTAATTGATTGAATGCAAGAACTACAGAACAAAATTTTGAATCAGTTGTCAGTTGTCACCACCAACAACGCCAACTATAAAACCATAAAGATCATTCAAAGGATAGTCAAAAAGAAAGAATAAATAAATAAAATACAATAATAGGAAGATGCCTAAACAATAAAATAGGCACCTAATTATCATAATATAACGTGAACGTCTTCTTCAAAATGTTTTATCTAATTTCTTATGATTTCACTTAATAACTTTAACGCACAATATTTTCTACCAATAAATGTATTTTTAGTTTCAGTACTGGCAGCCCCAGCCGCGTCTACGATTTGTTTCCGAAGAGGTCGTCGATGACTTTGCGATTATACAAAATTACAAAGAAAAAGTGTAGTCCGTTGTAGTACTGTTTTACTGTTTATCTACGTTTTATAGTATAAGCATATAAATATACAGAACATGGCTGGAGCGATGTTATTCGAGAGGTCACGCGTCTCGTCGTCGACCAGAGACGACGACGTCCGCATGACCGACAAAATGGTTAGCACTGGCGAGGTGCCCGAGGATGACGAGGAAAACATAAGAGCCAAGGAGCAAGGGATCCTGAACCTCGGCGAGAAGTACAAGAAGGAAGGCAAAGCCAAGGAGTTAGCGGAATTGATCAAAGCGACCAGGCCTTTCCTGAGCCTGATAAGCAAGGCGAAGGCGGCGAAGCTGGTGCGTTCTCTCGTCGATTTCTTCCTCGACTTGGAAGCGGGCATCGGCATCGAGGTCCAGTTGTGTAAAGAGTGTATAGAATGGGCCAAGGAGGAGCGACGCACATTCCTGCGGCAGTCGCTGGAGGCGAGACTGATCGCGCTATACTTCGACACTGGCATGTACACCGACGCCCTGGACCTGGCCACCGCACTACTCAAAGAGCTCAAAAAATTAGACGACAAAAACTTACTAGTGGAAGTGCTCCTCTTAGAGAGTAAAACCTATCATGCTCTCAGCAATCTACCGAAAGCCCGTGCCTCTCTCACGTCGGCCAGAACCACTGCGAATGCCATCTACTGCCCTCCCAAAATGCAGGCAGCCCTGGACCTGCAATCTGGTATACTCCACGCTGCAGATGAGCGCGACTTTAAAACTGCTTACTCATACTTTTATGAGGCATTTGAAGGCTATGACGGTGCAGATAGCCCTAAAGCCTTAACAGCCTTGAAGTACATGTTGCTGTCGAAGATAATGCTGAGCCAAGCTGAGGAAGTGGCGTCAGTGTGCAGCAGTAAAACTGCACTCAAATATGCAGGTAAAGAACTAGAAGCGATGAGGGCTGTCGCAACTGCTTCCCACAAGAGATCCCTGGCCGACTTCCAGGCTGCCCTTAAAACATACAAACCAGAATTGGAAGAAGATGCTGTCGTGAGAGCTCATCTCGGTGCTCTGTATGACAATATGTTGGAGCAAAACTTATGTCGCATCGTAGAACCTTATATGCGCGTCCAAGTCGACCATGTCGCCCGTAGTATCCGCCTGCCCGTAGTGCAGGTAGAGAAGAAACTGTCCCAAATGATTCTGGACAAGAAACTGAACGGTATCTTGGACCAGGGGGAGGGAGTACTGATTGTGTTCGACGAGTCCCCCCTGGAGAAAACCTACGAGACTGTCCTCGAGACCATCCATCACATGAGCAAGGTTGTTGATACTCTTTACCAGAAAGCGAAGAAACTCTCATAGACCTATGTGTAAATTTGTTGTAGCATTAAAAGTAATAATGTATATCAAAGTAACCATAAATTTTCAGTTTTAACAATTTGTAAATGGAACTATTTTTTGAATGCATTCAAAATTTCATTATTTGTACCACAATGTTGTAAGTGAAATAGATGTTGACAGAAAATGTTTGAAAATAATGTGAAAACGGTCTAGAAAGTGGGGAATTGCTGCAACCCGATGTCGAAGCTGTGACCGATGACACCGCCACTACAAGCTATATGCATTTTGAAATATTGAGACTAATCCTTAATTTCACTTAACATTTCCTTTTTTAACGTAAGCTAGTGAAAAATTATAATATTCTGTTTTATTGAGATAAATAAAAGGTGTTCTCCAAATGATTGTTTCCTTTGCCCCTTCGCCCACGAGATTATTTAGCAAGTCATGATGTTTTAACTTGGCACACACTGCAGCTGTGAATCACATGACATACCTACATAATGTATAAGTACTAATCCTACACATGTACCTACCTACCTATATTGTTAAAATTATTTTCACCACCGTGATGAAATTGGAGCGGCGATGATAGCCAAGTTGGTCAAACGTTCGCCTTGAGAATGAGATTGCAGGTTCAATAACGATTCTTGACGTCGTAAGAACATCTGTGAGCGTTTCTACAATCGTCTTTTACGTTTCAAACAAACAAACTTTCGTGCCAATGAACTCATGACGCCTTATTTAAAGTTATGTATAGGTATGTACTATGTATGTTATCGACAGATTTTATATATAGGCTCTGATGTTATTAAAGTTCTAAGCACGTATACTCTTGCATAAACATTAGCAGCAACCTTATTACCCATATATAGTAGTTTACATTGAATGCTCCATGTAAGGTCATGCTTGGGTTGAACTCATGTGATTACTTTGTAGTTTTTTGTTACACAACTATTAACTAATTTAGTTAAGTTCTAGAACTTTTATGACTAACTGAACCACAAGTGAGCTAACTGTAAGGCTGGCTACAAACTCTAGATTAAAACTAAATAAAAATAACACAATAGTTAAAAGTAATTTATTTATTAATAGAGTATTATTAACTTATCAAAATGTTATTAATTACACCTGTAAACTAATTCCTGTATTTAAAATTACATTTATGACATTGGTCCCACATTGGTAATTTCTATAGCACCTACAAATTAAATATAACAAGGTCCAGCGCACACTGGCGAATGGCATGACAGATTTTAATTGTAGCAATGAATAATAGATCTTGAACTACAGTTATAAAGAATATATTTGATTGCTTTGAAATAAGCTCATAGCACAGTGCATTTTATACTAATTTCAATTCAATGAAAATTAGACTTAAAAATATTCATTGCTTCATCAATCTTAAATCTTTCAATCTTTCTTAGTATATGCTGGACTGATCAGTGAGGTAGTATAGACGAAATGCAAATTTTCTCTAAAATTAATTTGATCTCTTATAACTCCCTACACAAGGGGGTTAAGAGCGCCACACAGCAATTCTGGAAAAGCAATTCATTTTTGTGTTTGTTCAGAATCCTTAGCATTTCCGTAATATAGTCACAAATTTTACGCCATTCGTGACCATATTGTATGAAAATTTTGCGGAATTGCTAAAACATTCTGCTAGAAAACCAGAAAAATGAATTGCTTTTACAGAATTGCTATGTGGCGCTCTTAGGTTCGTATTAATAAATGCACCTCATAGTTGAGATCGATTTGAGGACGCTGTTTTTGACAGATTTTCCATTCATTAAACGTCAAAACTGCATCGATCGATCTCAACTTTGAGATGCATTTATTAATACGTATCTAAGCCCCAAGGTGTATACTACACCACCAAGCCAACTAGACGCTCGAGTATAAATATCAAATGATAATAAGTCAATGATTCCGCGGTCCTTCCACCACGTAGTGGGAGCTACTGCCACAGGAGTGGCCAGGCATTGGCCAAGGCTCACTACGTTGTGGACGCACCGCGGAATCATTGACTTATTATCATTTGATATTTATACCCGAGTGTCTAGTTGGCTTGGAGTAGTTGTACAAGTCAAGCTATATTGTTCTTCCGGTTGAACTCCTCGGTGTCGTCGGGCACGTGCCAGCGCGGGTTCCAGAAGTTGGGCGGCGTCTTGGGCCGCGCCGGGTTGTTGTTGCCGCGGTGCTTGCTGCACTCGTCGATCCTCTGCGCGTACATCTCCGGATCGTCCTTGTACAACTCGCCGTAGAACTGTTAAATTATGAATGGTTAGGAATTTGATAGGGTCATTGACCTCATACTCCGTAGAGGGCTAGGCTAGTATAGATCCAGACAGTGGCGTAGCTAGCCTTAGACGGGTCCTGTATCAAAATTATTGGGGGGGGGGGGGGGGGGCAAATGAAGAGTACAGATATTTCACAAATAAGGAGTAACCGGCCCACCACCCTCCAACACACAAAACAGGCGCACTCAAGACGTCGATTTGTGGACACCGCTCGTAGAAGAAGGGGGGTAATGAGGTTTCCACACACGGTTTCCACACCACAAGGTTTCCACACACGGTTGAGGCCCCTGTAGCCCGGGGGCCCCGTATCATTTGATACGGCTGATACGGCGGTAGCTTGGGGGCTAACAGCGCCACATAGCAATTCAATTCTGCAAACGCAATTCATTTTTCTGATTTTCTAGCAGAATCCTTAGCAATTCTACTTCCGTGAGAAGGTCAGGAATGACGTAAAATGAGTGACTATTTTACAGAAATTGAGCGGAGAATTCTGCTAGTAAATCAGAAAAATTAATTGCTATGTGGCACTGTTAGCCCCCTTATAGAAAAATCCACGCCCACATATATTTAGCCAGTAATTACAGATCTGTCTGTGTGTGTCAAAATATGTTGGTGCTTTGTTCGGACCATAACCATTACATACAAACATAGCATAACCCGCGTCCGCGCCCCTCAGTTAACTCCAAATATAGTAATGTTTATACAGGCTGAAATCGAAATTGTGGGCAATATCTTAAAATCTGACTCAACACATGATTCAGAATATTTTGGGAAAACAAATAAAAAAATCTATTGATAAAAAAATATTGCACGGGTAAGCAAATAAGCAAACCATTTAACTGTTATACCTTACCTGGGTAATAAATTTTTATCAATTGATTTGTTGATTAATATTCCCTAAATATTCTGAATCATGTGTAGAATCACCGTTTAAAATATTCCCCACGATTTCGATTTCACCCAATAGAGTTAAATATATTTAAAATTTATTATTCAGTCGAAATGGTTATTCACAAATGAGTTATTAGTCCCGTTCTATCATGAGTACATATTAGGTGATTTATCAGTAGGTAAAAAAATTGACAAAAATATACTCACTTGTTTACACTCATCGCAACTCCAGCCCTGTAACAACCGTTTTTCAGCTTTTTTCCTGACTGCCGGCTCAATGTATACTATTTCGACTAACTCTGGTATTTTTCTGAAATTAAATTTATACAGATAATGATCCGCAGAGGTGGGCATATCCTAACTTACCTGAGGGCCTACTCTGTTTCAAACGAAAACGAAATTTCGGACGAAATACGCGTATTTCCTACTACGTTTCTCATTGATTCCGACATTTCTTACGAACGAAAATTGTTTGACGTTTAGATTCGACGACGACGAAGACGTCAAACAATTTTCGTTCGTGAGAAATGTCGGAATCAATGAGAAACGTAGTAGGAAATATGCGAATTTCGTCCGAAATTTCGTTTTCGTTTGAAACAGAGTAGGCCCTCTGAACACCAAGGCGATTCCCAGACCCTCTGATTGGTCGGTTGAATATGACTGACCAATCAGTTCAGAGGGTGGTTCAGAATTGCAAAACGCTTCAGTGGCAGTTCAATGGCTAAGCGACTCGGCGCCCAGAAGACGGTCGCATACGTCGAGACATTATCAAAATTAAATAAAAGAAACATATTCAAATATTGTTTATATCAAGAAACATAATAGATTTGATGCAAAATAACAGTGTGCACGCGATTTTAAAAACTGAGAATGTTCAAGGACTTATGTTGCTGACCGTACCATACAATGGCCAGAGGGCCTACTCTTTTACAAACGAAAACGAAATATTTTTTGACGTCTTCGTCGTCATCGATTCTAAACGACAAACAATTTTCGTTCGTAAGAAATGTGAAATGAGAAACGTAGTAGGAAATACGCGAAATTTCGTCCTAAATTTCATTTTCGTTTGTAAAAGAGTAGGCCCTCTGGGCCGATCCTAGAGACACCCAGACTGGGACAAATGACTAAATTGGCCCTAATTGAAATCGAACCTAGCGGTCGTCATACCTTTTAACATTATTCACAGCATTTGTCTTCGGTTCTCCTTGTAACAGTGATATGCTCGATTCCATGTCTTCATTGTGGGGTTTGTTCGTTACGTTTATATTCTCCGCCAAAGGTCGCTTGCTGGGACTGCAATAACAAATATTTATTTATGTTAGTGAGGTGACAAACAAGCGTACGGCCCGCCTGATGTTGAGCAGTTACCGTAGCCTATAGATGCTTGCAGTACCAAAGACATCGCTCGCACGTTGCCAACCTGAAGAGGAGGGGACCAGAGGGAGGGGAATGGGAGTGGTTGGGCTTCCGGCTTTCACAAACGTACGAAACGCAGCTGTAATAGCTACTTTACGCTGATCTTCTGGGAGAGGGTGGTACGACCCCGGTCGATCCAGCCCGTATATGAGCTGCAGTCAATTGGCTACAGCTTGGCTTTACCACCAATACAGATAAAGATTTTTACTGTAGAATATTTAACCTACAATTATTACATTCAGGGCCTGTTTTAGAAGCGTATCGTCATATTTATTTGGTGGATAAAAGTTATCCGACGATTCTGTAGTTCGTCATTTACCTGTTTTTTGTATCCATATTAATACCATTCATATTGTTCATGTTGTGCAATACCGATATGCTGGACTGAGTGTCGCAGTACGTAGTCTCGTTGCCGTGAGGTTCTCGTTTCATGGGAGATTTTTTAAGGAAATTCGGTAATCTGTAAATAATAATCAAGTTAACAAAATTCAAAAGTACAAACTAAGAAGTGTTTGTTGGAGGACTTATTCTATATCCATCAAACTGATTGCCGCATAATCCTAACCGGTCAGTACCTTCTTCATACATTAAGGGTGCGTTTCCACTCACGCGGAGCGGACCGTGAATTGACCAATCACAGTGCTCGAAATCTCCACTCCGCTCTTGGCCCATCACAGTTGGCCAATCACAGTCCGCCGCACCGCTCCGCCCAGCTCCGCATCAAAGGAAACGGACCCTAAGCGTTCGTTTTATTTCACATTCAATTCAGAAGCACGAACGCGGACCAATCAGATGAGAGAAAGTAAAACTCCCATGGGAGCAAAACTGAATTTTGCTCCCGCTAGCCTTAAAAGACAATTGACGTTTTTTTAATGGGTGTGATAGAAATAACTACTATCTCATTATTTCTTATGACTTCCTAAAGAGATAAAAACAGACTCTTGTCACACAAATTCGTGATATAATAGGTCTTATATGCACCTGTTAGGGTTCAATATGTTTATAGAATCTTCTGCACCGTGAGTGTCATTCATAGTCGTGGTCTCCGTACATCTATTTTCAATGTTCTGTGGATCCAGTTTGGACTCGTACGGAATATTGTTTTCCTTTTTAGGTTTCAAACTCAATGGTTTCTTGAATTTCATTGGACTGTCTTTTGTTGATTTAAATCTGTGTGAGTAAATTCTTAACATTACTGAGGGCCTACTCTGTTTCAAACGAAAACGAAATTTCGGACGAAATTCGCGTATTTCCTACTACGTTTCTCATTGATTCCGACATTTCTTACGAACGAAATTTGTTTGACGTCTTCGTCGTCGTCGAATCTAAATGTCAAACAATTTTCGTTCGTAAGAAATGTCGGAATCAATGAGAAACGTAGTAGGAAATACGCCAATTTCGTTCGAAATTTCGTTTTCGTTTGAAACAGAGTAGGGGGCCTGATTTGTTATCCAGGGTGAAATAATTGCTAAGTCTGGAGGTATAGTACTCTAAATATTGGTGATAGCAAGTTTTACAGAAAGGTAACATTTACATTGTATAGATACTATGATATTTAGAAGAAATGCAATGTAAAATGTAATGTAACGTCACGACTTTTATCCCCATTCTGGGGTAGTCAGAGGCTTGAGTGGCCATACCATCACATTGTGGAGGTATTAACCAACTCAAAGCCCACGTTTCACCAGATAGTCAGAACCCAACGTGACAGGTGGTGAACCGTGTCGCCGTGTATACAGGAACTGACTATTACCTAATCCCGAGGGATAGGTAGGTTTCCTCACGATGTTTTCCCTCACCGTCAGCGAACTGTAAATTATGCACATAGATGAAAATTCATCCATTGGTGCGTGCCCCACCGGGGATCGAACCTGGGACATTCTGATTGCTAGCCCAACCTGTTCACCCCTAGGCTACAGTCGCTACTATTTAGCAGAAATCAATCCTTATCCCCTCCTTTTCCATCCCCTTCCCTTTGTCTGTTCGCTTTTGATTGGTAACACAAAAATACAGATTGTTTTTCCACATTTTCTTCTCAAGCAGGTGATGTATGAACAATCTTTTTAATGACTTATTTCTGAATATAAAGGAATGTTTTCTTTCCGGTAAATTTGCCATTAGAAGTGTGTGCTTAAACGAAAAGCCGTTCGCTTTTTTAAGTAAGCGCCCAAGCACTCTTACATTTAAAGCGTGTTGCTTTTAAGCAATGACGGCAAGAACGAGAAAGAAATTCCAAAAATATACAAAAAGTAACCTTATTTGTATGACAATATAGCTCAAATCAGTATTTATTTAAATTGAACCTTATTTCTTTACCCATAAAAAGCATTGATAATAAATTATATTATATTAACAACCATATTTCCATGCACATAACTCACTATCAATGTTTCAGCGGATAAGTTTTTGGCTTTTTGCTTGAACTTATATTTAGTAATCATTTTGCTTTTGTTGTCGGATTATTGACGGACGAATTTTTGTTTAATTTATAAAAGCAGCAAAGCACTTTTTACAACGACTTTTAAAAACAAGCACAAGCGTAACAACGTGATTTTAATATAAAGCCGTTTATCACATCTTTATTTGCCATCATCAATGTTTAGGGTACTTTCCCTCCATACTATATTCTTTCATGTATTTCCTAGTTATTAGATTATTCTGACTTACACCATATTTGTTGGTCCACTTGTAGGAGACGGCAATATCGTGTCGTCACTGTCAACAGATTCTTTCTTTATTGTCAGCGGCTGAAAATAATGTAGAAAAGTGAGTGAAAGAGAAAAGTAAAGAGAAAAGTAAGCAAGCCAGGATTAAAAGTGGTAACCTTTAATCCTGGCTTGCTTATATGTTGAGGACCTACGTAAAAATGGATTCAAACTTATGCGCGAAGTGAAGTTATGCGCGAGTCGCTGCGGAGTAGCCAATATCAGTGCGCGGGCGACAGAGGAGGTGAGGGGGCTAGAGAAGGGGGGGGGGGGGTTACCTGCGCAAAGCCGCGTTCGCAGCATACTTCAGAGCCGCCATAAGCTTGAATCCATCTGTACAAACTACAAACTAAACTCTAACAGAATGCATCAGCTATCAGCATGGAGCGCAGTGGATAATCCTTCATTAACTCCTCCTATCCTTTCATTTGATTAAATTCGTGCGGGTTCCAAGACAAGTTAGCTTTTCCCCGGGACTCGTCGAGGGTTAAACCTTGGCGTCATCGTTGGACACCATTGTCGATCCTGTTCCTGGCTTACAGGAGTAACAGTTGTGGGAGTGTGTGGCAGGCCTAGTCCACATAAAAACGGCCAGGTTGCACTCCGGGAGTGCCGGCAGAAGTGAGAACTTGAACATTAACGTTGTTGTGCATTTTAAAATATTTTGGAATGGTTAGGGAAAAGATGTAAAAAAAAAACAACCTGGCATTTTTTTTTAAATAATCATATAAAATAATACAAATTAAAATATAAAATAATTAATAAAATATTAAATTCGAAAATATAGTAAACATAGGATTCGAACCTATAAAGCACTTACCCCGATCCATTCACTTAGGTGCTAATAAGACGTTTTAAGTTGAAAGCGAAATTATGAACTATATACTTTTTACCCATCCCAAGATAGGACACGTGACCTGTCGCTACGAATCTGTCGAATTTTTAGATCAGGACACGTGACCCTGTCGCGAGTTTAACATATTTTACCCATCTCAAGAAAAGTACACAACGCCGCTAAAGAAGTTTTCACTTCAGAAATAGAACAGAATGGGTTACCGACCTGCAGATTACTAGTGTCGGTCTTTCCAGTTCTATTCCCTCCCGAGAACTCCGGTGAACAAGTGAGGTCAACGACATTGTTCTGTTTCTGTTTGACGGCCTTGAGACGACTCTGTATCATCTTGCCGGTGCTGCCACTCCTGCCGGCGACCTTGCCGCTTCTCGTGTAGGTGGGGTATACCAGCTTCATGGCTTTGCGTTCTGGGGTATGCCTGTAAATAGAGAGTACTCTTGCATACCAATAATATTCTATTACTAGTGTAAGGTCTCAATGTAATAATGGATGTGGTGAAGTGTACACCCTTTTGCAAGACATGCAGTTTTCATCATGATGTTTATCTTCACCAATTAGGGGGCGTCCATAAATTACGTGAGGTGATTTTTTAGATTTTTCCCCACTTGGTGAGATTTCGTGAGATTTTGCTCGACCCCCTCCCTCCCCCAGGAATCTCACGTGAGATTTTTCAAAAGCTATATTCTAGAGGAGAAACATGTTTTATTTGATTTAACAGAAAAAAAGTTAAAGTTAAGTTTAGTTAAAAAAAAAAAAACCTAATTTAACCCAGTTTTCTTGCAATTTTACACTGTTTCTTGCGGTAAAAAAAAAAAGTGAGATTTGCCAGACCCCCACTCTCCCACACGTGAGATTTGCTGAGATTTTGCTCGACCCCCTCCCCCCCATAAATGCCTCACGTAATTTATGGACGCCCCCTTAGGTTCAAGTTAGGGCCTTAGTGCGGGTTAGAGCCTTAGGTAAATGGGTGTTTCTTTATTGGCCGGCTCGGCCCCGCACCGATACCGACATCAGTGGACGCATAATTCTATGAAATTGTTGTTACCGACATGACATGGCCGGGCCAGTGAGACAGCGTGCCATACAATTTCATAGAATTATGGGTCCATGGATGTCGGTATCGGTGCCGGGCGGGGCGGTGTCGGCGCTGGGCTGGCCGGCCAATGCAGAAAAGCTCATTCGTCCACTAGTGTCGCTGTTGTCCGTCTGGGGTGTGGATCACATAAAACAATATCCTACTCTGGGCTCACTAAAATGGATCTCACCAGTTCGGTGAGCATTTCTTCTTATCCCTATGATCTGAAGTCCTCAGGAGACTCTTCAACTTCTTAGTCTGGATTATGGGGCTGGTTCTCCCAGTTGGGGTGCCTTCTATCTCCGATACAGACTCCTCGTTGAACGATACATCCTCCAGTGACGAATTGAGTTCTTTCTTTGGACTAATAAACGGTGGTTTCGATTCCGGTTCAAGTTTAATTTCAGTTTGTTCGCTGAACAATATTTTGAACACTTCATTGAGTATGTTAAAGTTCTTTGTTTCATTTAACCTGGTTAATGTTGATGCTGAAAGTTATGAAAGGACTACAGGGATACTATTGTCACAAATTAAAATAAAACTGGGTGATAAGCCTAGGAGAAAGTGGAGTGGAGGAACGAAAGGGAGGCTATTTCTCAGCAGATGGCTGACTAAGGTTAAAAAAATTCTCTGGTCGGGAACTAGACCAGGGAAAAGTGATCAAACCTTCTGGTATCTGATCTAATCTGGTACGTATAGGGGCTACCACAAGTCCATGTGGTTGCATATAAGTACGTTTTTTATACTTGTCCTATTTGGTAAGCAAAGATGTCGTCCAGCGGGGCGATTGCGTAACTTTTTGTCAATGTTTCAATTGGTTTCGTATATAATTGACACAGGATGAACGAAACCAATTGAAACATTGACAGAAAGTTACGCAATCGCCCCGCTGGACGCCATCTTTGCTTACCAAATAGGACAAGTATAAAAAAACGTACTTTAGGTATGCTGTGGCCCGTATTCATAAACATTACTATGATGGCTCACAGTGTGTATGCACAGCCTAATGAGAAATGTCAAACTTTTTATAGCGTTGATTCCTTGTAAGTATAGTTTGGGAATATAGCAATTAATCGAGACTATGATTTTTCTTATACCATTAAATACTACATTTAAGAGTCTTACCAACGAGTTGTAAAATATTATCTTTCGCTTCTATTATTTTCATCAGTATTTCCGAACTACTGCAAGTTTTACTGTAATTGAAAAATAAATTAAATGTCATATTGTCGCATTGAGGGGAGGCCCATGCCCAGCAGTGGGACGTTAAAAGGGCTAATATTATTATTTATCAAATTAATACTTAAAAAAATTAAAAGTTACAATGTATATGCTTAACTTTACAAACCTTTCACATTTTTCTTTTTGTGTGATGAACAAAGTTTTATAATTTTCTGATTCAATATGTAATTGTTTAAAGTCATGTACAAGGTCTGAAAATAATTATAAATAAGTATGTACAATAAATAAAGAAATAGGGCACAGCCACTTGTATTACTTGGATATTAGCACAGGACCGGATATTGTGAAAGACCTTGGGGGAGGCCTATGTCCAACAGTGGACGTCTTTTGGCCGAAATTATGATGATGATGATGATTAGCACAATTTACTACTGCCAAAGATACTACATATATCTAAACTAATATAGAGGTAAGTAAGTAAACCAGTACTGGAAGACATTTTCAAAAACATACACTGGAAAAATAAAGGTGGAATATGGATAAATGGTAATAAAATGACACATTTAAGGTTTGCCGATGACATAGTTCTTTTTAGTGAATCTGCCACAGACTTAGAAAAAATTTTACAAAGTTTAAACTATGAAAGCATGAAAATCGGATTACACATGAATGCATCCAAAACAAAAATTATGACAAACAGCCACAAGAAAACAATCAAAATAGAAGAAAACCCTATAGAATACACAAACGAATATGTGTATCTAGGAAAATTAGTGTCTTTTAACGCAAATAGCAATGAAAACGAATTGGACAGAAGAATAAGTATAACATGGAAAAAGTACTGGGCACAAAAAGAAATTTTAAAAGGGAACTATAACATAAACATAAAAAAGACTATCATGGATTCCTGCATTCTCCCAAGCCTAACTTACGCTAGCCAGACATGGGTCTTCACGGAAAAAGTAAAAAACAAAATTTCATCTTGTCAACATGCTATGGAAAGAAGTATCTTGAAACTGAGAAAAATACAAAAAACGCGAAACACAGACATCCGCATGAGAACCAAATTGACCGACGCACTCCATTTTAGTTTAAAACAGAAATGGAACTGGGCAGGGCACTTGGCAAGATACGAAGATAAAAGATGGACTTACCAAACAACTAAATGGCCGGGACCAAAAGGCAAACGAAGCGTAGGAAGACAGAAGAAAAGATGGGCTGATGACATAGTGAACAAGGCAGGAGACAATTGGATGTACACAGCTAAAGACAGGGAAAGGTGGAGAGAGATGGAGGAGGCTTTTACCCTCAGGGGCCACATAACAAAGAAACAAGGAAATAGTCAAGCGTGATATATAATGAAATATAAGAATTGTTAAGTGGAATAAAAAGCTAATCAATCAATCAATAAAGTAAACCAGTGGAAGCATAAGCCCAATGGCTTGTCTTCCTAACTTTTACATTATCATGGGGTAAGTTACATTCCTTGAGCAAGTGTATTAAAAGTCCATATATCTTTTTGTTTTCTAAAACCTATAAATTCGTGCAGACAAAGTTGTGGGCAAAAACTAGTAAAAAATGAAGTAGGTCATGGTAGGCGTAATTGTCTTTGATCTCGAGGAGAACCACAGGATCAGAATATGGTTTTTATTATTATGTTCAGCACTTATTAAAAAAAAACTGGCCAAGTGCATGTCAGACTCGCACATAAAGGGTTCCATACCACCATAGAATAAAAACGTCAAAAATATCCAGTTTCTTGTATGGTGACCCCCTTTATTTTAAAATTTTAGTATTTGTTGTTGTAGCAGCAACAGGAATACACATTCTGTGAAAATTTCAACTCTACCTATTACGGTTGGTGAGGTACAGCCCGCTGACAGACGGACGAACAGACGGAAAGCGTAGGCTTGGTAATAGGGTCCCGTTGGCTGGCACCCTTTGGGTACGGAACGCTAAAAAAACATGCAGGTGTAGCCTAGTGGGGCAAAAGCTACTTGGTAATCAAAATTAGCTACATTATGCCTTTATATAATCAAGCAATAAATGGTAATCTCTTGTTCTTAAGGAAATAAACTAAGATTTACCTCTAAAGTTTACTATGCTTTGTTGTAGTGTAGTTTCAAGGGCGAGAACTTTACTGTTATTAGAAAGCATTGAAGAAACAGGACTGGAGACGTCAGGTGTACTCATCATTTCATGAATACGTGTATACTGTATCTATTCACTGTTCTGCACAAATAACGACAGAGGAGAAGAGAAATAAATTATATTTTTAGCGCTAAAATAGTAATGACAGAATTGACAAACAAAACACAAATTCACAACCAGGGCTGCCAGCAGAGCCACGTTATTTTATACACTCGGGTCCTTAAAATTGTACAAATTATAACGTTATTATACATACAAACAAAAAAGTCTGAGTCTGAGAAATTGTCTGTAACTATAACTAACTTGAAAGGCTTGAGATTAAGCTAGACCAGAATTTTTAATGAAAACAGTGACATGAAAAGGTGTGATATGTATGCTCTGTAATATAATTTGTGTATCTCATTAAAAACACGGCAATCTATTATACACCTAGGTTACACAATACAACCAAATTATACATTTTGTGTATCCAATTATAATCTGGCAGCCCTGGTTTGTAGTAGTCTGTGGTTTTTCATTAATATTTTTTTCATTCATTCATTCATTATGCCATTATTAAACTTGCCAAGTATATTACTGTAATTTAATTTTCGGTTTTTACCTGGTGAACTTATAAATAACTAAGTACAGTTAGGGATCAGGTATGTGTTTTACTTCCAAATTCTCAATGAAAAGTATTATCAATAAGGATTTTCGATGATCGCCTCTCGAACCTTGGTGTGCTTCGTATCTGGCATTCTGTTGTGTCATGACTTGACTTTGTTTTTCTTTTTTTATTTGTCAAATTTGGTAGAACAAATTTCAAAATATTTTTATTTACCTTGTTCTTTATCTATTTTACAGCTGAATTTCTTTCGTTAAATACCTAAAATTAAATTAATTTAGGTATGGAGGAGGAAGATGAACATACGTACGTTTTAGTTGTCATCGATGATGAGGAGAAAAGTACAAAAACAGTGGCTAAAACCCTAGTTGCAGAGGTCAACGATTTTATGAAATCAGAAGGCGTCCAGAATATTGAAACTAACGTAGAGGTGAAGGTGGAACCAGCAGACACAGACGAGGAATACGAGAGCGAATATATTGATGAGGAGTTACTTGATCAGGTGAGAATAATGTTCAGTAGGTACTTATGGTACAAAAGTAACAATACTCTCACAATACAAACAATAATAATAATAATAATTTAGCCCTTTTAACGTCCCACTGATGGGCACGGGCCTCCCCTCAATGCGAGGGGGATTTAGGCCATAATCCACCACGCTGGCCCAGTGCGGGTTGGTGGATTTCACACGTCTAAAGACATGCAGGTTTCCTCACGATGTTTTCCTTCACCGTAAGCAAGTGATAATTAGTGTCCGACCGAAACAGGATTTTCTGCCGAAACCGAAACCGAAACCGAATCTTCGGCATCTGTTTTAGGTTCGGCCGAAACCGAAACCGAAACCGAACCTTTTTCAGACAAGTTAAAAATCTTTTGTTTACTGAAATTTGGCTTATTTTTACCCGACTACGGAGGCGTTATGATTTTGACCGGTATGTATGTATGTATGTATGTATGTATGTATGTATGTATGTATGTGCGTCTGTTCCCACCTAACTTCCAAACTACTTGTCGTAATTTGACAAATGAGGTATCGTCAGAAGCGGTTTAATGGCGCGCTGGTTATAGGCTATGTGACGTTACATAAAATTGCATATGGCGCCCTCTAGAGGACATAATGTCATGAACTAAAAAAAAACTTTTTTTAATGAAACCGTGTGGGGTATCAAATGAAAGAGCTTGATGAGCACATTTCAAAAATATATATTTTGTTACCTATAACTCCAAAATAATTAAATAAAAAGTAAGTTTAAAAACTAAAACCCGACTACTCTAAAAAGTATGAAACAAGAAAATATTCTCATCTAGAGGATAGCCGTGGTCCGTGTTCATGTGCCATTTGGCCCATAAAGACCTACACGGACCACGGCTATCCTCTAGATGAGAATATTTTCTTGTTTCATACTTTTTAGAGCGCGTTTTTTCCGTAGTCGGGTTTTAGTTTTTAAACTTACTTTTTATACCCTTATATTGACAGTTAGAAATGTTAAAAAGTGTTAAATGAAATAAAAAACAATAATTAAAGTATGTGAAAATATAATTATTAATAATAATATTATTATTTTAATAATTCTGCTCTGAGTAAAATAAACACAAAATAACAATCATGTTAATGTTGTTCTTGGATCAAAAATTTGTCAATAATCAACATTTACATTATAAAATTACTTCAACCTCATTATTTGAGTATTTCAATTGCGTTTATAATCACAACAAGTTTAAGACTCAGTTTAACATTAATTGAGATCATTTTAAATTTTAATTGCAGTTGGTAATTTAGGGTTTTTTTTATAATTTAGGGTGGCAATCGTAATTGTAATATATTAAACCCCCGTTTTCATTTTCTACTTAAGTTATTAGGTATGTCACGTTCAGATCGATTCTCAAAAATATACGGGCTACAGCAAATTATTTTACCAATAAAAAAATATGTATCTGAATGACACACACAGCTAAATCATAGCTGGTAGTTGTTTGGGTAATTTAAAACCTCATCCAACAACAATAACCTCAAACAAATGTACCGTACGTAACATAGGTAATAAATAAATGATGAATGTGTGAATCAAATATAATATAACCTCTTTCTTTTACATACTTTATTCTCATCATTCATAAATCCGAGTGAATAACTCAACGGAAAGAACTTCAATGCTTAATAAAGGCCAATAAAGCGAGAAATAACACTAAACTCACAAAACAATCACGCCGGACCGGCCGGCGATCTGACAGCTGACGATGGCGGATTAAACGCGAGACACGAACTCTCCCGAAATCAACCGAGTGACGCGCGATAATTCACGAACGCAGAGTTTCGGCGCGGCCGAAAGGTTCGGTGGGTTTTCTGCCGAAACCGAAACTGGTGCCGAAACTAGATTTTTGAGCCGAAACTGGCCGAAACCGAAACCGAAACCGAATCTTCGGTCGGACACTAGTGATAATCATATTAAAGTTACAAACAATACTAACACTTAAATAAATAAATATCGCCAGACTTACTAACTGTATGGTCCCAAAATAAGTAATGCTTTTACTAAGGATACCCCACATTGGACTGGGGGCGATCCCAGTGACACCCAAACCAGGGCAAGCAGGGCAGTAAAAGCCTTTTCCGAAATTTAACTCTGGTGGGAATTGAACCCGAAACCGCCTGATGCAGTGAGCCAAGCAGCCAATGCTCAAGCCACTGTGCTAAGCAGTTGTCATCTATGTATACTTATAAGCATACAATTTTATGTAACGACACATAGCCTATAACCAGCGGACAATTAAGCCGCTTCTAACTATACCTCAGTTGTCAAATTACGACAAGAAGTTTGGAAGTTAGGCGGGAACGGATGAACATACATACATACTGGTCAAAATCATAACCCTCCGCCGTAGTCGGGTAAAAATAGTATAATATCGACGGTAAAAAGCAATCCTGCTGTAACCCGCAACATGCAAAATGTTCACCAGAGCCAAAACAATTTTGACATTTAAGAAAAAATATCATATCTCCTAAACTATAACACCTATAAATGTCATTTTTAGAACTAGAATTTATTTTTTTATTGTTTATTAAGTCGTACACCAAAAAGTTACTAGAAGTTAGTTTTTGTCTATGTTTGTGTGGGTTACAGCAACAACACTTTTTTTTTGTTACACAAAAATGGTGTAATTTTTTACTACCTAAACTTATCTTACCAAAAATTACAGTGTGACACCCTTGAAATAAAGGATGAAATAAACACCCCTGAGCACTATGTAAACCTAGATGCAGAAGAAACTAGCACCAAAGGTCTCTCTGGGTTACCTGATGAGAAAACTGCCATAGATCTATATGAAGGACATTCTATTGAGGATGTGAAGTACCAAATTCAAAGAGAAAGACTTGCTCATTCAAATAAAGGGCCCCAAAAGTACTTGAAGCGAGTACCGAGGTCATTTGTGGAGGAATTGAGACAAGAGTACGAAGAGTTGGAGAACGATGAGACTAAGCTCGTGAGCGCCGTGGAACAGATGATGAGGGATGCAAGACCACCCTCTCCTCCCAGAGATTACTTTATTGTCAATGGCATTATGTTTGAGTAAGTATCAACCTACTGAATACTGCAAGTGGTACAGGGGCCCGATTCACGTAACCAAAACCGTAACGACATTTCAGCGATATAGTCGTTGATAGCCTTTTCTTGTTACGAAAAGGCTATCAACGACTATATCGCTGAGATGTCGTTACGGTTTTGGTTACGTGAATCGGGCTACAGGACCGGTTGTTGTGGAAAACCTTGGGGGAGGCCTCTGTCCAACAGTGGATGTCTTTTGGCTGAAATCATGATGAAGTATAACATTTTGAAAGTTTAAAGCCAATGGTTACAGGTAGATTCCTAGCAGAGGCAAATTTAGGAAAAGGCCTTTTCGTAATTGCCCTGGTCTGGGTGTCACTGGGACCCCAGTTCATTGAATAGTAGCCTTAGTACAAGCTTTGTTTAGTTAGGCACCATTCAGTTGGTGTGTAAGTCATGCAATATTTATTTTATTTATTTATCACTATTTTTACTAGAGCTAAAGAATTAAGTTAGTGGACCCACTTTGAATATTGACTTCCCGATAAAGAAGTAGTTCTTATGAACTATATTTCATTATTATTGAGTTCATACCAATAATGCTTATCGTCAGTGGAAAGGACTATAAACCTCGTTTTCCAAAAGTACCATTTTGGCGTTTTAGCGTTTTTTCCTTTCCACTGACGTTATGATGATGTGGCCTAGTGTTTGGTAGCTATTAGATCAGTATCAGAAAATTTTGTTCATCATTTAATATTCTGCTAGTCCAAATTAAAGTCAATGTAGGTATCCGTGGTAGATTTCTTATTATCTTTAATTACAGATGTGTGGAATGTGGAAACCTTGCTGGAACACTGATTGCTGCAAAACGCCATTACAGTGAGAAGCACGGCCCCAGATATCTATTATGCTATGCATGCGGCGATGACTTTAGAAGGTAAGAATATTCAGACATTGATGTTACTGTTATTGTCACTTGGTTTGGGTCAAGCACAGGAAGAACTTTGGCTAGGCCTAAAATACCTCCTCAAACCCTATCGGTAAAGTGCTGGATACTTTACCTACTGACAAATTACCAGACTCCTGGGGTAACCCGAAACACATGTTTCTTCACGTTTGTTCTAATTTAATACCCACACTCTCGCACATTTATGGACATATAATGGTTAATATTCCACCAAAATTACACATTATTCCTTCCTTGTATTTAGTACAAGGAAACAAGTTTTGGAAATTAAAACAAAAATAACATCACTTTTCCACTTCCGGCCAAAAAGATAAATTACGCGAGTTGATTTGGTGATTTTTCGACCCCCACTCCCCCTTGGTGAGATGTCGTGAGATTTGGCCCGCCCCCTCCCCCTAATCTCTCGTGAGATTTTTCAAAAGCCATATTTTAGTGGAGGAACATGTTTTACTTAATGTAACCCCAGTTTTCTCGTGAATATTTCTTGTGAAAATAAAAATTACGTGATATTTGCCGAGACTCCCCTCTCCCCCTCGTGAGATTTGGCTCTACCCCCCTCCCGCCCCCTAAACGCCTCATGTAATTTATATCCCTCTAATTGGCATACCGGTCTCGGACCAAAAAACTCAGGCACTAAGGGCTACTGCAGACATGCTACTTTTTGCATCGGCGATCGGCGATTTTGCGACTGCATCGCGTTTTGGCAACTCTACGGTCGGACGCAGCGACTGCTCCGATGCTAAAAGCGACTAATTGCAAAAAGTAGCAAGTCTGCGGTGTCCCTAATTTGATACGTGTATGTCCAGTACAATAAACTTGTACAAGCACGAGAAGCGGTGTCGCGCGGAAGACGCGCCCGTGGTGCTGAAGGCGCGCGCCGCCGTGGTGGGCAGCAAGGGCCGCAGCCGCCCCTTCCTGTCGCACGCGCGGGACAAGCCCTTCCGCGTGCGCGAGCGACCGCCGCCGCGCACCGACATCAAGACACGCAAGTAACTCTCTCCTCCTTTCTTATCGTATGGTTAGTTACCGACAACCACAAGACTCGCAAGTAACTCCCCCTCCTTTCGTATCGTATGGTTAGTTACCGACAACCACAAGACACGCAAGTAACTCTCTCCTCCTTTCGTATCGTATGGTTAGTTACCGACAACCACAGGACACGCAAGTAACTCTCTCCTCCTTTCGTATCGTATGGTTAGTTACCGACAACCACAAGACACGCAAGTAACTCTCTCCTCCTTTCGTATCGTATGGTTAGTTACCGACAACCACAGGACACGCAAATAACTCTCTCCTCCTTTCGTATCGTATGGTTAGTTACCGACAACCACAAGACACGCAAGTAACTCTCTCCTCCTTTCGTATCGTATGGTTAGTTACCGACAACCACAAGACACGCAAGTAACTCTCTCCTCCTTTCTTATCGTATGGTTAGTTACCGACAGCCACAAGACACGCAAGTAACTCTCTCCACCTTTCGTATCGTATGGTTAGTTACCGACAGCCACAAGACACGCAAGTAACTCTCTCCTCCTTTCGTATCGTATGGTTAGTGGCCAACCAGGTGTCTGTTCACGCCGCCCGGAGGCCTCTGACAAGGCTGAATGACGAACAACGACCTAGTTTGGGTATAGGTATTTTGATGTGTAACCTACTCAACAACTTACTTAACGTATACCTATTGATTTTGAATTTAAAAAAAACTAAAAATTTATATTTTTTATAGTTTGTTATTGCATATTTTGACACTTTTCATGCGTATTTCAGGCATTTTTCATGCATATTTCAATCTTTTCATGTTGCATATAATCAGGTGTCTATTATTGGTCGTGATCGTGTTTGCTAGAGTCACCGTGTACCCGTGCAGCTTGTGCTCGGCGAAATTCGTGACGCGCTCCAACCACCGCGCGCACGAGAACATGCACCGCGGCGAGCGGCCCTACCGCTGCGCCGCCTGCCCGCGCGCCTACACCAACCACTCGGCGCTCACGGTCAGTATACACAGAACATGCACCGCGGTCAGTATACACAGAACATGCACCGCGGCGAGCGGCCCTACCGCTGCGCCGCCTGCCCGCGCGCCTACACCAACCACTCGGCGCTCACGGTCAGTATACACAGAACATGCACCGCGGTCAGTATACACAGAACATGCACCGCGGTCAGTATACACAGAACATGCACCGCGGTCAGTATACACAGAACATGCACCGCGGCGAGCGGCCCTACCGCTGCGCCGCCTGCCCGCGCGCCTACACCAACCACTCGGCGCTCACGGTCAGTATACACAGAACATGCACCGCGGTCAGTATACACAGAACATGCACCGCGGTCAGTATACACAGAACATGCACTGCGGCGAGCGGCCCTACCGCTGGTACCTAGCATATCTGCTAAAATAATACATCAATCGAGCAAAATAGGTGTATTCGTCACTAGACTTTCACAGAAGGCAGTAATGAGTTTTGAATTTGGAACACGAATATTAGTCCTAGTGAGCGGCGAGTCTGTCTATAAATGTTTCTACAAATCGTAACTTTTACTTATAGTACTGTTTTTTTTTTCAGCGACACATCAGGACGCATACAGACGAACAGTTCATATGCGATTACTGTAGTCGCCCATTCAAGTCCAAACAAATATTGAAATACCATCTATACACGCACGAACGTGAGTCGAATGCATTTTTATTAAATACACTAGACGTAGAATTTTACTTTACGTGGGCTTTGAGTTGGTTAATACCTCCACATTGTGGTGGTGTATGGCCACTCAAGCCTCTGACTACCCCCGAATGGGGATAAAAGTCGTGACGTTACATTACATTTTTTTTTTAGAATTTTACATAGATTTTAATCGGACGCCTTGTTCATCATTCAAGTTTTGACGACTTCTTGGCGTAGTGGTTTGAGCGTTGACCGCTCAGCTCACTGCATCGGGTGGTTGAGGGTTCGATTCCCGCCAGAGACAAATTTCGGCAACGGCCTTTTCGTATTTTGCCTTGGCCTGGGTGTTGGTATTTAGTACTTGGTGCTTAGTTTGGGAACATACAGCTGGTGTGTTTGTCTGGCGATATTTATTTATTTAATTGTTCGATAACTTCTTGAACGAACTACCTCCAAATACCGCTAAATACCGACAAATACCGCTAAATACTAACTAATCATTAACTTCTAGATTCTAAAAGAAGTCCTAATTGTAATTGTAATGTTGTTTGTATCAGCGGCCCGCAAGCACGGGTGTCCGGAGTGCGAGCGTCGGTTCGGTCATAAGTCTGCGCTGGCGCTGCACATCAACACCGTGCACAGGAACCTGCCGCCGCCGTGCGCCTGCGAGATATGTCCCAAAAGGTACATTCAATGCCTCAATGAGAATCAATATTAGGTCAACCAATCAACTCATAACCAACACTATAGTTAAAACTAAGCATTCTTATCAATATAGTTTTGAAATCATCGAAATCGGTCCATCCGTTGAGATTTTCTAACACATTTTATGTAATGTGCGGCATGTGCGTGTGACGTCACACGCACCGTCGGATTGAAGCCGCGCTGAACCCGCGCCGCGCGCGCTTGCCCGCGCTTCGCTGTGGCCGCGCCGCCGTTCATTACAAAGCGCGCGTGATCCCGATGACGTCACAACAACCGCGCGCGAACTTCGCTAGTAATTTGGTCACAGCTTCGTCAATATTTGTCATAGACCAAAAATTTTTGCACTGTATGTTATGGATTTCTTAGCTCTATAAATCTGCATTCTCAACTAAATTCGTTACGGAAACCCATTGTTAAAAGGAAGTTATGTTTTACTAGCTGCGCCCCGCGGCTTCGCCCGCGTGGAACTTGATGTGTAAGATAAGCCTATGTCTTATTCCAGAGCCTACACTATCTACGTTCCAAATTTCATTAAAATCGGTGTAGTAGTTATGGAGATACGTGGTAACAAACATTCACACATACTTTCGCATTTATAATATTAGTAGGATTAGTAGTATAGGATAGGATGTATGTTTAAAGCCTCGTATCCACGCCACGCTCAACAAGATCGGCAACGTTTCACAACAACGCGCGACGTTGCCAGCTGGCGCGCAACATCGACAACTGGTCATGCATGGTCAGACCACAAAAGTTTCTCGTTGCCGATCAAAATGTTGTGTAACATGTCGCGCTTGAAATGCTTTGAAAAAACATTGTAAAATGTCTAAAAATCTTTATACATTTGGCGGTTATTTTTCAGATTCCTTCATATGGCGTTACTCAAAGATCATATGAAAAAAGCGCACGGACTTCAGATAATTACCCGTGAGGTGAGACGCGCCTTCCTCCGTCCCTGTAGCTCGCTCTTATCGTACGAAACGCAGATGAAATAGCTACTTTACGCCGATCTTCTGTGAGAGGGTGGTATTACCCCGGTCGAGCCAGCCCATATATGAGCTACAGTCAATTGGCTATAGTTTAGCTCTACCACCACAAATCCTGCTGCAATACAGTTAGGGCTATATCTCACGAGGACACCAGCGGTAGCGCAACCAGTCGCTCCACCAACAAAATTTATACAGGGTTATTGGTAAAACACTAACAACCTTGCAGGGGCGTATTACTGACATCAAAAACAACAACTTTTGTTCTATGACTTTTTATAAAACAAAAAAAGTTACAAAAAATCACACTCTAAAATGTATGAAACAAGAAAATATGCTCATCTAGAGAATAGCCGTGGTACGTTTAGGTACTTTAGGGTAAAGTGGAATACAACCACATACCATGGCTTTCTTTTAGATGAGATAAAAAAACATACATTTTAGAAACTGATTTTTGGATATTTTTTTTTGTTTTGTAAAAAGTCATAGAACAAAAGTTGTAGTTTATGATGTCAGTAATACAGTCCTGCAAGGTTGTTAGTGTTTTACCAATAACCCTGTAGAGCTGTATGAAGGGTATCGCACCTGGTGTCCGCTTGGTAGCGCTACCAATTCGGTGTCGGCTATCGAATCGCCCGCTGGTGGAGCAACCATGGTTGCCTCGTGCGATATCGCGCTTAGTTTAGCTTATGTTGACAACAAAATCAGTGCTAATTTTTTATTGTTTTGCTTTGTAGATGTTCTACAAAATGTTGCCTGTAATGACGGACACGGAACTACAATCAATGCAGGTAGTTAAAGCTGAATGCTGATGATGTCGGAAGCATGGTGATTCCTCGTAGTCATCACTGTAGATAGATAATAGACTAACTAATAATAATATTATAAAGAGAAAAGATTTGTATGTTTGTAATGAGTAAACTCAAAAACTACTGGACCGATTTCAAAAATTTAATTACCTAACTGATTTACCAGTTTCAGTTATAGTGCATTTGTATGTATATAATGCATTTATTGTAAATAAAACATTGTTAATTATTTTTACGTGTTATTTATTTCTACGCGCACACCATTTGGTTGCATATTATTGAAGTACAACGTAAATTGGTGCGTCTATATGAGCCGAGCGGGGCGCCCAAGCAATCAGTTTTGGCGTCTAAGTACAAATAAATAACGTCGTACTGATTGCACCTGCGTGGGTGCTCGATACTTGTAGTTGCGGCCTATAAGTACATCTATGGATGGTTAGGTAGGTAATTTAATAATTTATATGAAAACTTGAAATAAATCCTGTCCGTTTCGATACCTGTTATTTGATGTTGATGTCTTAGTGCTATATCGCACGAGGACACCAGTGGTAGCGCAACCAGTCGCTCCACCATCAAAATGTATACAGCTGTATGGATGGTATCGTACCTGGTGTCCGCTTGGTAGCGCAACCAATTCGGTGTCGGCTATCGAATCACTGCTGGTGGCGCAACCATGGTTGCCTCGTGCGATATCGCACTTAGTGGACATGAGCACCAACTTCGTAGTAAGAGTTACACACAAAATAAAAATGCCATCATTATTTTTTCAATACGAAAATGTGTTTTATTACGCACTTATTATTTCAACCAAATATGTTTACTCATCTATAGCATAATGCGTACACAATCGTTAGAAGACATCACGAATTTTTTAATGCATCATTATATACTAGGAAAATACAAAAATATTAAGCGGTTTCTCGGTAAACTACTAGGGATACCTTAAATATATGCGAAATGTACACACATTGAAATGCACCATTTCATAATACGCTGTTCACACATCTTGGTCATCAGTTAACACTCCAAGACCTTTGTTTTTGAGCTTCTAAAACATGGTGTTCATACATCGATGGGAAAATGAGAACCAGCGCTGTGGCAACACTGCAGTGTTGCTAGATTAACATCTCGCGTTCCCCCCAAACTACCCCCAAAATTCTGGTTTTGAAGGAAAAACCCCATAGGATTTTTTTTATATTTTTTTCTAAAATGTACAATTAATGTGAGGTTATCGCGTGGCTAGTAGTCCCGTTAGCTGTCCTAGTTTGTACTACATAAAAAACTTCGGCAATTGCTTCAGTAATGCATAGGTTCATAGGATCTTATCATCAAAATGGATTTGGTTTCAAAGCTCTACTTAGGAGAACACTCTTGCAACCACTTATCCATAGATGTCGACTTGCTTACATATTCACACTTTTTTTCTTCACTAGTCGCCCCAAATTTACCCTACCTCCCATATATAAATACCCTCAAATTTTGGAGGATTCCCCCCAATCTGACATCACTGCGCCTTTGTTACCTTTATTCTATTAGCGAAATGCAATTTGGTACACGATCCTTCAGCAACTTTTCTTATTTTCCCGGTCGGTATATTTAACATTCAATTATCGAGAACATTAACGGTCATCCGCCCAAATGTCTCGCGTTCTTTTCTTTAAAAGTAAAAAGAGAGAGACAGACAGGCAAAGTTGAAACACAACCCTCTAGACACGAGAACTTAAAGCTAGCGTTTCTACAAATCGATATCTCAAAACGTATGGGATTGGCTTAAAGGGGTCAATTGTATCGATAACTTATGTCATTTCCATACAATTTAAAGTAACGCCACAAATAATATAGGGTTGTAACGGTTCATAGAAACGCTTGTAAGTTTTGCCTAGGGCTCGGATCAGTTGCATGATTTATCATAATCGAAATCTCATAAATCTATGCAACTAATCAGTTTCGATGAAAAATGTACCTAAAACATATACCTCAAAATAAAAATGGTGTAAATGTCATTTAATGCTACTTAAGTGGCACATTTTAAAAGCTCCAAAAACTGTACAGTAAGTGTATGGGTGCATCGTTTAGATCTAGAAAAGCATTTTTTTTCTCTAATCTCGACAGCAATCATCGACCAACAACCACAAAAACTAACATCAACTCTGTTCACTCCACGAATACTGATCATAGTTCTATCTTAACAATGGTCCAAAAATATCTAATAGCGTTCCTAAACGATCAAGTAGAAAAATACTTTAATTATGCCTCACAGAAATCTAGCGTCATACTTTCCCCTCACTATCAAGATATATTTTTTAATGTTTTTTTTTGTGTCACGTTAACTGCGATTAAGGATACGTCGTGGGTCTAAGAGTGTTAATCTAAACTACTGTGACAATCTCGATAAGTTTCGATTATCGTGTTGCAAAACCGTGCGTTTCCACTGTGCTAAAACATGTTGACAAAACATATTGTTGTGTCTTTTGTTTTTGCTGTCAACATGTTTTTGCGTAGTGGAAACGCACGGTAATGTACACGCCGAAAATATAACATCACTCAGTACCTACTTATTAGGGACGTAATCGATGTCGACCGATAAATATCGATTCTCATAAAGTTTATCCGTCGACTATCGATTCGTTATCACACAGCATCGATATAACCTAGATCTATTCTGCGGGTTTACAAGTTACAATATGAACATTCGGCATAACTTCATGTTTTTTTTTCTAATAATAAGTTCTCACAAACGTCAGTGTCTACACAGTTTTTCACAGCAAAAATATTACTATTAGGTACTAATGATTTAAGGATCGATTTGAAATGTACATATTTTGTATATTATTAATATTGAAAGAGTCAGTGAGTTCGGCGTCCAAACTTAATAGCTACCTACCTAGCAAAAAGGCAGCTTATAACAATTGTTTTCGCTTGAGATTTTATATTTTGTGCCGATGCCACACTTGTGAGCTAGAGATCAGAATAATATTGCTTAGTTACCCATGTTTTACGGAAGAATAAAACTTATGAAAGGTACAGTCCTTCGACCAAATTTATAGAGATTTTTAGCCAGATTACAATGGATTTACAAATCATTTCTAGGAACAAAAGTGATTTGTAATGCCAGTGTAAGTCCATCATACATTTGAGGGGTTTATTTTTTAGCTCTACAATGTGGGCAGCACTAGAATCACAGATTAAATACATATTTTCACAGATACTTTAAAACTTGTTTTTGCAGCATAACCGTGCGTTTCCACTGCGCAAAAACATGTTGACACAACATATTGTTGTCTCTATTTAATTAAAAGAAATTCGTATTCGTAAACAATATGTTGTGTCCTCAGATCAAATAAGGAATACAAGAACGTTTCGAACAACGAAGTGAGGCTGGTTTTATAAACATGTGTGCGACGCGCCGCGAACAAGGCCAGTCGTAGTTTCATTGTACGTCTATGTTTGTAAGTGTGTATCGTTGCGTTGTTCGCAAAGTTCTATCTCGTCTTTTTTATTTGATCTGAGGTTGTGTCAACGTGTTTTTGCGCAGTGTAAACGCACGGTAACATTGGTCGCTTTGTCCATTTGTCGTTTACACACGTATGGGGTTTCTTTATCTATCATACCGTTCAGCCTCTACACATTCCATTGAACATTGTGCATCAAACTCTTAACATTAACTATGATAACAGATAACACGAGTACATTAAACAGACAATATTGTGAATTTGTAATGCATTATCGTTTTTCCTTACATTATTTTTACACTGATCATTTTTTTTTTAGAAGAGACGCATTTGCAACCGTTAAAAAAATTAAAATAAAAACACTATGAAAAAGATTTTATTGCAATGTTGGTGTCACAGTTTCGTAAACGCTAAGTATTGGCAGAAATACGTCTTTTATGCGAACAAAATGATAGATGTCTTACATTATAACATAAATTGGAAAGCCCAACAGGCGGCAATCTAAGTTATTTATTGTGATAACAATATTCTTAAGTCCGTATCTGACGTAAGAAATATTAGCGTAACTGCTAGAAACGCTTGAACACTCGTTAACAAATAGCGAGATAAGTTTAGACTATAATATGGTACTATATTTCAGAATTAATAATTATTATTAACAAGTTAATAACCTTTTCTGAAAAATGTTTAATGACGTAGATAGTTACGTTAAAATGTGGAATTTATTCAACTTTAGTCCTGACCAATGATGTTTTTATATAATAGACGCGACATACACTAACTGTAGTGGTATAAAAAACTGCACAACAAGTCATATACGCCGGATCTGTTGTTAGAAAGAGATGAATATATAGGCATTGTATTTAGCCTTAGATAAAGAATGTACCTGTAGATTTGACAAGCGCGTACACCCGTTAGGGACAAAAGATGTATAATCCTGCTAAATTACGCTTAACTCTAATGTCTATGGAACGTGATCTGACGTATACTACTTCTTAATTTGGTTGGGTGATGCTTTGTTTGGCTCATACTGGACCAAAGACCTACCAAAAGGTTGAGCCCAACAAACTTAGGGTGATACGCAGAAAGTGACAAAAGATAGTACGTCTATCTCTTTCACTCTTAGGATATCGGGCGTAAGCATGTCTCGCTCAAGCAAGGTATTATTATTACCCTGTCATCTCTATTGATCCTTTCTCTATGTATTTAGCTACAGTGGCGCGCGCGCGTGCAGCCGCGACGCTGGATGGTGCGTGACTGAATGGATGTCGGGCATTTACCTTGCATTTATATTGCTCTATAAGCATGGTATGGCGCATCTAAAGGTTTAATACCTCTTCGTTCCTCACGTGGTGGTATGGTTTATTAGTTAGTCACTAAGGCTAAGGTAATTACGCTATTATCCTTAGTCAGATAGGTTATTACGTTATTAATTACTATAATTCATCAAAGTAGCGTTGAATTACGTTGAGTTTGTATAATATTAATGTATATTACTATGTACACACTAGTGGCAGTTATCAGCGCTCTCGATACTAGATTTAGTTTAAGCTCACTAAAATACTATAGTTGACAAATATATACATTATCCTTTACTTATACACGTTGAACATTTTAATAGCAGAAGTGGACTTATTACAAACTAGCTGTGCCCGCGACTCCGTCCGCGTCCAGTCGGTGAAGCCCTTAAATATAATTTTGTCTATCGTCTAATCTGTATTACGTCAGTCTGCATCAGTCTGAGTTCGTCTGTCCGTGGCTGTCTATCTGTACCAGTCTATACCAGTAAGGTGGTAGAGTCTGACCAGTAAGGTGGAGATCGGCATTCAAGTAGCTAATTTACCTTCGTTTCGTATGATGAGGGAGAGAGCCGGAAGCGCAACCCAGCCACCTCCCCGTCCCCTCCCACTAACCCCACTCCCCTTCAGGTTGGAAACGTGCTACCGATGCCTTTGGTTGCAAGCATCTATTGGGAACGGTAACTGCTTAACAACAGGTGGGCCGTACGCTTGCCTGGCGCCTTAGTTGTATAACAAAAGTTTGACTTTATTTGTCTGTGTGTATCAGTTTAGCTGTAAGTATCTGTCTGTCTGAATCGGTCTGTCTGTAATCTATCGGTAGGTGAGTATCTCTGTCTGTATCCGTCTATCCACTGAGCGGTTGGACTCCAGAGCTCAATGTTTAAGTTTGTACTTGATACCCATGTTCCTTATTTAAAATGAGTGAGTGCTCCAGACTCACGGCTTAGGTAAGAGTCACTTCGCAACATCGTGCTTAAAAAGTTAGAGTCCGGAGTTTATCGTCTAAGTCAAAGCGTTTATTTTGTTTAGGCCTAGGAGGGCACTTACAAGTAGTCATTTTACATGTTTTCCTTAAATTCTAGCGCCGGATCGGAAACGCGACCTCGCCTGAGAAGTTTCTACTTGATACCCACATTGCTAATTCAAAGTTAGCAGGTCCTCCAGATTTATGTTTTAAGCAGGCAGTTACCCAGCAGCATCATTCCTGAGGGGTTGGAATTCAGAGTTCAATGTCTATGTTTCTATTACTACTTAATTCAGAATCAGCAGGTCCTCTAGACTTACTTCTTAGGTAGGTAGCTTCCCTACGGCATTAGTACTGTGGAGATGAATTCCAGAGTTAACGTCTAAGATTCCGCGTGATACAAAACCCGCTTAATGTTTTTTATACGTAATTAGGCATAAAAAAACTAAATTTCTTGAAGCAAGGAAGGAATTAAATTTTGACATGTGGTGCAAGGCAGGTATTGTCTGATTTTAAGTATAGCGACATCTAGTTAAGAAAAACGAAGCTTAAGATTGTAGAACACAGCAATAAAATATTTATTATTATTATTAAAATTAAGATTATCTATTCCAAATAGTGTCGGATCACACACAACGTAGGGCTCCGTAGGGCTCCGCTCTAAATAGACGTATTTCAATAACTAAAACTTATTGTTGGCTAGAATTTCCGTGTGGTCATAAAAATTTACAATCTAATATTTTATAAAAAAATATCCTAGATGTTAAGTTGGACTATTAGTCATATCCATGCCAAATTTCATTGAAATCAATCCACTGGATTCGAAGTTATGCGTGTTCGAATATTTAGGTAGTTTTTGAATGTTTTGTGGCAACCCTAAACTTTACCGAAAAAATATTAATATGCTAGATGTTAAGTTAGACTATTAGTCATATCCATGCCAAATTTCATTGAAATTAATCCGGTGGATTCAAAGTTGTGCTCTTTCAAACATTTAGAATTTTTAAGTAGTTTTTTGAATTTTCTGTGGCAACCCTAAACATTTTCGAAAAAAAAAGTATCCTAGATGTTAAGTTAGACTATTAGTCATATCCATGCTAAATTTCATTGAAATCCATCCGGTGGATTCAAAGTTGTGCTCTTTCGAAAATCTGAGCAAACATACAAACATACAAACATACAAACATACAAACATACCCACAGACAAAAATTCTAAAAATGATAAAAATGAATTCTGCTGGTCAATCTAAGTCCCCCCCACTATTTTTTTTCCAAATATTTCGAATGTACAGACGCGACCAATTTTACATTCTTATTATATGTATAGATAGGTAGGTATATTATGTAAAATAGTATATTTTTATGGGCGTAGAATTGCGTATTAAAATACAGTTTGAAAGAAAATAAAGTATATTTTTGCAATTAAAGTTGCTTAGTGAGCTCTTAGTCCGATAGTACAACTCATAAAATATAGACATAAAATCCAATTTGGTACATCACTATTGAAGTCGGACGTTAAGTTAGTCAATTTAAAATCGATTTTGAGAAACGATTCTGTGCTTTTTAATGATCGATTGACATCATAGGTAACCATATCGAAGCTCATGCAATCTCTTACGTGTATACGATTATAAATGAAGTACTACATTAGATGAGAATACAATATATGTACGGGTACATGTGTGATCTTATTCGTTAGGTACATTTGAATAGAAACAATAAATGAATAATAAAACCGTCCGTCTACTTCCACATAATTCGTTCATATAAAAATGAGCTCAGAAATCTGCCCGACTACAAACTATGTATGTCAAACAAACGAAAAAATACAATAATTTGGAAAAACCCAATCATGTAGAAAACCAAAAGGTAAATACGAGGAATAGTCGAAATTATGTTACAATTACCAACTAAAGAATCGCTATATCAGGCGCAAAGTAAAATAAAATGATCAACTTCCTACGATTCGATCGTCTTTCGACTAGTTTCCTCACGAAAATAAAATAAAACAGCAAATTGTACAGCTGAAATTAGGAACATACAACTGACGTTATCTGAGCAACTCCTTGAAAGAAAATGTTCAAGAAATTCAAATATTTTCTATTACTAACATACTTATCACAGGTTAAAAGGGACAAGAGAAAGTATTAGTGTTCTCTCCATACAGTACATACGTAGCTACAAATGTAAAACTATGACAACTTACGATGTACTAACGCGCGCGCCCCGGACCGCGGCGCGGATCAAATCGTTTATTAAAAATTAATAATAAATTCTAAGCCCATAGCCCTTACGTGGGCGGTTGAGATCGATTACTTACATTTATAACAATATAACATTACGTTGACTGGCGGTGCCCAAGCGTTGAAGCCGGTTAACAAAAAGAGCACATTAGGCGACATCCACACTGTGTTCCGCTCGCCGCCGCGCGAATCGCTCGCTCGATCTTCGAATAAGAATTAGTGTGATAAAAATAATATAGTCATCGATGTTCGATTCACGCGACGAACACCTACATCCTCTAGAACCATCCGTTGACTTATAAAATTAGTCTTTTTAAAGTGTGTTAAGACCCAACGAACGAGCTATATGGCTAGATAAAAACTCTCTTTGCTTTGCCTTTTTATCACCGCGAACAGAGACCAACAAAAGAATGCTCTGCCTCTGAATGATAGAATGAGCACTCGTCCGTTTGGTCTTCACCACTTTTATAAGATCAACGCTCAGACGTCATTTTTGCCTTCGACTTCGCCGAAAGCTGTCCGTACAAGGCGAGCTTTACGGTGGAACTCGCCTGACGCATCATCACGACGGCTCTAGTACGCGGCGGGAGTCCATGGTCGGCCTATCGCGGCGCGGCTATAGCTGTGGGGAAACACTCTCGGTGCAAAACTGTTCGTGTGTAATTGACGCTTCGGTAAGTCCGTGCCGCGCGGCATCCATCGCTCGGCCACATCGGTACAAGAAAATGTTTGTCGATACGTCACCACCAATCGTAGATATCACAAGTTGTGATTCACGAGTATTCACAACACTGTCACTGCGGCGCGCGGCCCGTACCTCCGGCCCGCGCGCCTAGTCCCAACCGTTCTCCTTCACCATATGAGCCAGTTCGATTATGAACTTGCCCTCTTTGTATTTCTGGCTGGACTCGAACGCGTGCTCCTGTGGACGAGAACAGATTTATTGTATAAGGGATTTAATAGGGGACACGTTACACGTGCCCTTTGTGTATTGAAGTATGTTGTAATCATGTTGAAATGTAATTTAAATGTCAATGGTACGAGATGGATTAAGAACACAGAATCCATTGTTGATTAAGGGCATAAGACCACAATAGACCATAAGTTTATTTATTCAAGCTCTAGTTTTGACAGCTTACGAGTCTTTGAATACCAGCCCCTCTAGACAAGTGGCTGTCGTCTACCAAGTCCCGGGATCTAGTTATCGACTTGTAATGTCATTTCTATACAATTAAGCGTAGCGATTTGTAGAAACGCTTGTACACGAAGCCCCTTGCCTAGAGGGGCAGTAACGTCAGCCAACATTTAAATAAGCATGTTATTATAAAAACAACAGTGAGCATCGTGTTGGGAGATATTACGCGCAAAAAGTTGTTTTGTTTTGTTCATTTCCTCAATAACTATAGTTATCGTTATCGTTTGCGACGCGTTTCTGCGCCGCAAGATATCCTACATCGATAAAGCAATTACGTTCTGAATAAGGCTCCGGCTGAGTACAGACGTAGCAATTTTTATGTCATTACAGGCAATTTGTAACTTTCCTTATGACCTCTAATTAGCTTTCCTCATAGTAGCCCCAAGAAAAAGAATTAGGTCTATTGCCGTTACCCATATAAAAGCGTACCTTGACGACGACCTAATTTCCAAAAAAATATACAAAATCGTTGGAAAAAAAAATGGCTCATCATTCTATGCTTTACTCTTACATTATGCTTAGGTACTTCTTGTCTTTGAAAATTCTGATTTTTACGGTAAAAAACATTAAACTCGTTTTGAACGCGTGTGTAGGTATAGTTTAATTTTTCGAGGGAAATTTGACTAGACGCGTTTAAATCGTTCGGCGCTTCAATTGGTTAACGAGTGAGTGAACGTGAAGAACGTGAGTTTCGAGCGCGCCAAATGCCAATCGCAGCGCCGAACGCGTTTATTTTAAAAAGAGAGCGATTAAATCGCCACGTCTATACACTGCCTAAGGTTACATTTCGTTATCAGTCAGTGGCCAGGGTACAGGTCATTTCAGCATAATGGCCGATTGTGTTATTAGCATCGGAGTGCTCAAGCTATGTGACCTTAATGTGACAACTTTCGTCGATGTCACCAATTGATCGATAGCATTATTATGCGAGCCCGTGGCTATTAACCCATGTTTATAGAGACGTACCTACGTAGATTATGTAAAGACTAGCTTTTCTCCGCAACTTCGTCCGCGTAGAATTTAAATTAAAAAAAATCGGATCTCAGATCCCGGATCCCGTAGCCCGGATATCCCGGATCTCGTATCCCGGATCCCAAAAAATATAGCCTATGTTACTCAGGGATAATATAGCATTCTAATGGTGAAAGAATTTTTGAAATCGGTCCAATAGTTTTTGAGTTACTCATTACAAGGTGAGATGTCGTGAGATTTGGCTCGACCCCCTCCCTCCCCCTTTAATCTCAAGTGAGAATTTTCAAAAGCCATATTCTACTGGAGAAACATGTTTTACTTAATTTAACCCAGTTTTCTAGCAATTTTACATTGTATCTACCGATAAAAAAAATACGTGAGATTTGCCGAGACCCACCTTCTCCACTACGTGAGATTAGGTGAGATTTGTCTCGACCCCCTCCCACCTAAATGCCCCACGTAATTTATGGACGCCTCCTTATCCAATGTCATCCGATAATAGGATCGCATCGGAAGGTGTAGTGCGTGCTTTATTTTAAACAAAACTTGTCACGCATTATGTTACACCGAGTCGCTCTCTTTCTTAATGCATAGGAAAGAATGAGACAAAATCTATCTCGCGTGTTGTCTTGTCACGGTGGGCTGTGCTACCAGTGCTGATGTCCATGCCACTCACATATTTCCATCCGAGCATTGTCTTGCAGCATTCACAGTATATGTCCGCGACCGCGTGCAAGCCCGTCAGCAACACGCGCTCCTCCGCCGGCCCACAGCCCACGTTTACACTGCAATCACAACAAAATTACCGATAATGTGTAATACAAAACATACATGTAATACAAAACATACATGTAATACAAACGTGTAATACAAAACATACATGTAATACAAAGGTGTACTACAAAACATACATGTAATACAAAAGTGTAATACAAAACATACATGTAGTACAAAAGTGTAATACAAAACATACATGTAATACAAAAGTGTAATACAAAACATACATGTAATACAAAAGTGCCAATTAGCGTTCTTCGTCTTATCTTATAATTTGTGGCCCACCTGTTGTCAGAGTTGTTCAAGCCGCCCGAAGGCCTCTGACAATGCTGAACTACTGCTGCCTTGTCGACAACAACCGGTACCGACTTTTTACGTGCCCTCCGAAGCACAGAGACGCTCAGTGCAAATGCCATTGAAGGCTCACCCATGTCTGCCTGATCGTTGCCAAGCGATCGTTTACCGATCAGTGATTGCAGCTGGCTATGAGCGCCTCAATACTCAATACTATTAGCGTCATCACCTCAAAAGACTACAGGATACAATACTCAATACCTAAGATACAGGATACCAAAGGATTGATTGATCTCATCACCAAATGAGATAGCGAGCGCTTAGGACGCTTCAGTTTTAAGAGTGTGAGGCGAGGGCGTCTTAGGACATAGCCTCTTCGGAACATACCCTTTCACACTTTAAATAAATTGGTGATAGTAATACTACACGTCTGTAAACTTTAATAATGACATTATTTTACTGAATGTTTTAAAAGTACAAATGTTCTCGTACTCACTAGTTGACCATGGCATTTATCATGCACATTAAATGGCCATAACTCATTTTGTAATAAAGAAAAGACGCAGTGAAGTTGACACTATTGAATAATAGCATCAGTTGGCGAAACACGATTGCCTGTTAATAAGTTTAAAACTATAGTTAAAACTAAACTCTGTCAAAAGGCCTATTACAAAATCTCGGATTACTTGGAAGATAAATCAGCTTGGGACTGATCGCTCAAATTCACTTTGTTATTAACAGTGTCATGTTAAAGTGTAGCGTGTCTTGCCTTGCTTATTTCGGAAGGCAGCACACTGGAGCTATTTACCAAATTACATTGTATTAAAATACTTAAATGGCGATAAAAAAAAAACAATGTAAAAAAGACAAGCCCGCTGAGTTTCTTGCCGGATCTTCTCAGTCGAGGTCGCGTTTCCGATCCGGCAGTAGAATTTAAGGAAAAAATGTAAAATGACAATTTGTAAGTGCCCCCGTAGGCCTAAACAAAATAAACGCTTTGACTTTGACTTTGATTTGAGTTGGAAGGACGCGAGGGCATTTAGCAACGACGCTAACGGAGCCAACTGAATTATGAATAGTGATCTACGTTGCATGCACATGACTGCAGAATAGTTGCAGAGATACTTAAGGTGGTGGTAGTAATAAAGTTAATGACTGCAGCCTGAGAAAATATGGTATACTCCATGGACCAATTAATAAGGGGTCTAAGCAACTCGGCCGAGTGGTCGGCCTAGTACTAACATCGACATAAAACGAAGCGAGTAGTTCAGCTATTTACCGGTAGATAGATGCCACGCATCCCGGGAAAATGACCACGCGTTGTTTCATAGAGATATCTACTAAGAACGGCTCTTCTAATTAAAATCTCTATGGTATACTCACACTGAATTGAAGAGATACGCGCGCCCCTGGCTGCCTTGAAACGACTGAAAGAAAGAAACACAATTTAAGTAAGTATAAAACCTATTTCAAACAAAATAAGGAGGTGAGCTCTTAATTTACTTTATAACCTGACGCGAACGAAGTCGTAAGAGATGCTGTTTTGTACAACGATAATTTATAGTTAGCACAACAAAGCACAGACGTTTCTTTAATTAAATAGTTATGAAAGAGAAAAGCCTACGAGGAGCACAGAAAGTATTCTTAGTGGAATCTTAACAAAGAATTATTTATAACAAAGCAAGGTGGATTAAGACAGTCCTAAATTAAAATTAATTACGGGCCGTTAAACAAAGGTAATGGATTGTGCTTGAGGAATACATAAACAGGGGAATGAAATAAAAAGAAACAAATGTTGTTTTCCGTGTTCTTTCATTTGGGCTGATTGGTTCAGACCAGACTTTTTGTAATTATCTCTTCTAGACCAAAAACCCGCTAATCTCTATGACCCTGGCTAATTTAATTAAGGTCAGTATACATAAATGGATATCTTTCTGTATTTAGTGTTTTCTTTCTTTCGCTTTTGTGTGACTCCATGTGTCCCAAATTTAGGAAGGTATGTATGTAACAAATATAAAGAATCTCACTGCCCATTAAGCGACACGGTTTAGTAGGTCAAAGACCTTTAACAAAATGAAGATTAATTGGCGCGCACGCTGCTCAATTCTAAAATTTGCGAGTCACTCGCGCTCGTCTCGTTAATTTAATACTCATTGTGAAACAGACAGCTCTAGCTCTCATTTGCTTTGCTCGGACAGAGATCTATAAACTTGCCTAACCCTAACCTTTGTGGCAGCTTGAAGTAGAAGGGAACCAGTCTGAAGATGAAGGGATGTTGAGGTATAATTCCTACTTCTTTTTATAAAATTTTAAGAAAAATGTAAATTAAAATTATGCGAGATAAGAAGAATAAAGTAGAAGCAGAATATACAGAATGAAGATTAGAGACTTTTCAAACAGATTTTGAAATTGAGTGAGCAGGGTTTAATCCCGGCTCCACGTCATTCTCGCGAGTGCGCGTCGTAGAGGCCCTTGCACGAGCCGTGGCAAGCGGAGACTACACGAGTGCTACCCATCCACACTCTAATTGTATTCAGTTGCCCGCCACATCTCGCGCCTCGCGTCCTTTGACTACGGTCAAAAGACCGACACCGAGCGGAGCGCGCGTGAGGCGAGGCGAGTGACGACAAGAGTGTGGAGCCGGGGTAAGAAATAGGTGCAGGCAGGTAGATGAAAGAAGTAGGTGATATATGCTCACCTTGGATATAAGCTCGTCATGGCTGGCCAGGTGCGCGCGGCAGTGTATGCAGCTGTAGGTGCGGTGCGCCGGCGGCAGGTACGCCTGGAACGTCTTGACGGGGGCGCGCGTCGCCGCGGCGCCGGCGCCGCCGCCCTCGCCTGCCACCCCGCCACGGTTAGTCACCCCGTCACGCATGAGTGCCTGCTAGCTACCAACAGACGGCCCCGTCAGACGCGTGGCTGAAGGGGACGCCCTAAGTGCACTATGAGTTACCGCGGTGGAGATTTGGTATGTCGAAACTAGGGAGACCCTGAGGCTTGGAATTGATCAGAGTTGTGTATGATGGCGTGAAGGTTTCTGAGCAATGAGTGAGTAGTAGGTGAATCTGGTAGGTAGTTCGTAATTAACTTTATTAGTCACTGAATAATTAAAATACCTAGAATGTCTCATGATTCTCCGATTTCATGATCTAGTAAATTTGATTGCGGTTCGTCTTGACTCTATGAATTTTCAGCTGTTGAAATTGGGAAGCGCATTTAAGTAGGAAGAATGAAGAATGCAAAACAGATGATGAATATATATGAATTTGTGTTTTCAGACTGGAATTGAGGTAACTGTATTCAACGTTTTAACAAATCTCAATCGCGGTAACTAAGACATAGTGCACGTGGGGCGGTTCAGCAACAGCACTCATGGGACAGTTACAAAAAACACATAAATGTTATGTTCCAATAGCATTCTTTAGGTGACCTTTAAATTTGGTGTTCCGCGGCTAAGATGATTTAGCCCACAGTTCACCACGCAGGCTAATGCGTGCTTTCGCTTCCTTCGGCGCTACCATATTATGAGTTTCTCTCAGGTAGATCTCGTCATGATATTTTTCTTCACCGTCTAGCAAGTGACAATCATTGTTGAACATAAAAATGATATACTATATTTTTATATAGCATCTAATGATCGTATAGAGACGATCGTATCCAACAGTGATTAAAGTAGTTGTACCAATTAAACCAACTTTTTGGTGCCATTTTTATCATAATACCTGCTCTTGACCCTCGTCGGTGAATCCGACCATTGTTTTTTCCACTATATTTATAGAACTGGCGTAAGCGCGCGTTATGTCATCATTACGTGCATTATCTATCATCAGTCAGTCAGTCAGCCTGTCTAAAAATATACCCACTTATCTCGATTATCAACGAGAAATATGAACGCTTGTAAAGTGCAGTTTGTTTGGCGCATTTATTATCACAGGGTAGGTTATGATTATCATCAGTACTTATGATTATTTTCTCGAGTGGACAAGTTCAATTGCGATAAAAGGTATCTTAACTGTTAACCAACGGTCATGAAAACAAAACGTGACGCCCTCAGCTTCAACTTCTAGCAGCGTTTTCCGCTAGTATTATGACGCTATCCGCTGGAAGCGTGGAGCGTCACATTTTATTCTTGACGCTGTACTACTCCACCAAGCCAACTAGGAACCTGTCAAATGTGACGTCACCCGCATAACAAGGCGGTGATAGTGTCCGGGAGGTGTGGTATGCGGGCGGGAAGCCGCATTCCACCCAAGTTCCTAGTTGGCTTGGTGGAGTAGTAGAGTGAAGGGTAGGGACCCACCTGCCTGGCGCGAGCAGCAAGCGCTCGCCGCCCACATCAGCCGGGAAGACCGCTGGTCACCTGACGCGCGCGCCCGAGCACCGCGCCGCGCGTTCACGCCAAGCACCCGCCACCCTCTGGAGACAAACAACATGAACGTGGAACAAAGTGGAACATACATGTCAACTGAATTCATAATAAGAAAAATAAAATACCAAATAGGAATTAAGGAATAAATAAAGAAAGAATAATCCCAAAACATCCCAATAGATAAATAAGGACTGTGATCATCACGTCAGAGGTTTACCTCGCGGGCCGGGCCAAAAAGCGCCCGGACGGGAAAAAAAAGAATTCATAGAACAACACAACAATAACAACAACATAACACAACATAATAGTAACAATATAACAGCGAATCGTTTTAGGACTGCAATTCAGTCGCGATCAGCGGTGATGGTAACAGGGCAGGAGAGAAGTGTATGCTTACAACTCTAGAATGAGTAATTTGATCAGAATTGTTGACGAGAAAAACAATTCGATATCGAAACTTTCCGTACACATTTTCATTAGGCGTTGCTGGTAAGGAATTCGATATTTTGGTTGTTGATGGTGTCCAAACTTGTACTAAGCCTGCGTTCATTTGTAGATTATCAACTGATACTTACCTATTAAAGGAATGTAGGTGGAGGTATTATTACCAGTTCGATAAGGGCATTGGTAAACAGCGATCGATTATTGGAAGCACGTAAGCTGTCAGACACAGACCTTTCACTACGATAGCGCGTCACCAGCCTTCAAACCTTCCGAAGATTGTTAAGGAGAATGTTTGGGCATGACGTCACATGCCAGTCGCCCAGTACCTACCTACCTATAGGTATAGTTTTGAGAGGCAAAGTAAGCATTAATACCTATAGTTCGCGACAGGTCGAGATGCCATTCGGGTTATGAGCTTTTTGCAGAATAAAATCCGAATCAAAATTATCAGGACCCGCAACGCAACAGAATAATTTAATTTAATAATTTTGTGGGCGATTTTAATTGTTTATCGGGTCCTGTTAATTTTGATTCGGATTTTATTCTGCAAAAAGTTCATAACCCGAATGTCATCTCAACCTGTCGCGAACTATACGTAATGAAGAAGTGTTTGCACTAAGGCACTAATTGTTATCCCCAAAATAGATTGCATATTTGGATTTTTACAACAAGAGTGCTTTGTAACACTATTGTCAAGATTATAAGGTTCTATAAAATGTATTTACTATCCATTGGTGTATAATAATGTAGCAGATATGTTACCTCCTAACATTGCAATCACTGGACTTGTGCGTAGTGTACCATCACATGCAACGAAATGCTCACATCAGTTATCGCACTTGCAATTCCACAAATAACTGATGCGTATTATTTACCAGAAGATGAGCAGTATTAGCAATACCGACATACATGTTTTAAACATTATTTTCCGCGACTCCGTTGAGTTAGTGCGATATCGCACGAATCAACCATGGTTGCGACACCAGCGGGCGATTCGATAGCCGACACCGAATTGGTTGCGCTACCAACCGGCACCAGGTGCGATACCCTCCATACAGCTCTATACATTTTGTTGGTGGAGCGACTGGTTGCGCTACCACTGGTGTCCTCGTGCAATATAGCACTAAGACATACTATTTTGGACAGTTACATCCAGTTACATCTCCTTCATTCTTGGTAATGTCTTCGTTACTATGCATAGAATAAATCAGTTCAAACGATCTAATACTTGGTTGCTAAGAGAAAGTTCGCGGATTGCTGGGCACGTTGGTATACCGGTAAGGCGGTAATTACTAATAGACAGACAGACATCAGTAACGCATTGGTGATCGGCTAACAACCTGTAGATGCTGGCTGATAAACTCGACCGTGAACTCACGAGTAACTAGAATAAGTACGCCACTTTTGTAGGCGAGAATCATGTATACATGAACATTCCTACTAATAGGTATTATCAATGTGAAAGGTTGTGTTTGGGTGTTTGTTACTCAATCACGTAAAAACGGCTAAACAGATTTGCATGAAATTTGGCACACAAATAGTTTATTACCTGGATTAACACATAGGATACTTTTTTATACCGGAATAATGTTAGGTTCCTGTGGGGTTATCAAACTAACTACAGGACGTTCTAAAGTCAACGCGGGCGAAATACAGGGGGCGTACACGTGTGCCATTTGAACTGAACTGAGTGTCTCCGTGCTTCGGCAGGCACGTAAAATGTCGGTCCCGGTTGTTGTTTTCTAGGCAACAGTCGTTAAGTTTTGTCAGAATACTTCGGGCGGCTTGAAGTAGTCTGACATCAGGTTGGTCACTACCCATACCATAAGAACAACAATAACAATAAAAGTTGTGAGGCCAAAGAGGAGGAGGTGGGACTTGGGGGGAGTTGAGATGAGGAGGAGTTAGGAGGGTTGGATCTAGTGTTTATCTAGTCTATCTATTCAGTATTTCGTGTCAAATTTCTAGTTATAACTTCATGTAATCTGACCGCGTCACCAGGACTTTATAACCTTGAAACATTTAATTTCCTTTCATCTACAATGTACTGTGGGATCCAGTTTACAAGGAAACCTTGGCTTATATGCGGAGCCTTGATAGAATTGTGAAGCATGGTAGCGAAATGAAAATACAATTTGTTTATGACTTAGATGAAAATAGCAATAGCAATACCTACGATGGTTTCGCTGTATTTTTTGGGTTTTATTCTTAAATAAAAAAATTAACCATGGTTAGGTTTATAAGATCATTCGTGTGTCTACTTCAGTAATTTTTCAGGCAATATGATTAACAAAAAACCGGCCAAGTGCGCGTCGGACTCGCACATAGAGGGTTCCGTACCAACCACCGTATAATATTATTTAATTTTTAGTAGTTGATATTCATTCTGTGAAAAATTTAGTTTACACATATGCGACTAGATGGCGCTACTGTCGCTTAAAAGTTAATTAATTGGTAAAAAAATGTAGTTTTACAATATTTTTTGTCAACAATTTATGTAAATGCTGTTATAATGATCACTAATGATTAAAATATTAGTTTTCCCTTTATATATAGTTTAATTTATGAGTTATAAATAAAAACGTCAAAAATATCGAGTTTATTGTATGGGGACACCCTTTATTATTAAACTTTTTTTTATTTTTAGTATTTGTTGTTGTAGCGGCAACAGAACTACACATTATGTGAAAATTTCAAGTCTCTAGCTATTACGGTTCGTGAGATACAGCCCGCTGACAGACAGACGGACGGACAGACAGACAGACAGACAGACAGACGGACAGCATAGGCTTAGTAATAGGGTCCCGTTGGCACCCTTTGGGTACGGAACCCTAAAAAGCTACTAGGGCCCAGAGTCTTCTAACAATTAACCACTGTGAAACCACTGGTTTTATTACACGAAGTTAACTTCGTGTAATAAAACCAATCAATGGTAAAATGCTAGCGGTAAAATGCTAACTCGACGTTTAAAACGGTATACAAATATACCTACTGTGTTGATAAATCAAGCTACTTAGGGAGCGTCCATAAATTACGTGAGGTGATTTTTGAGATTTTTCGACCCCCCTCCCCCCTTGGTGAGATTTCGTGAGATTTTGCTTGACCCCCTCCCTCCCCCTCTAATCTCACGTGAGATTTTTCAAAAGCTATATTCTAGAGGAGAAACATGTTTTACTTAATTTAACCCAGTTTTCTTGCAATTTTACACTGTTTCTTGCGGTAAACAAAAATTACGTGAGATTTGCCGAGACCCCCCCTCTCCCCCAAGTGAGATTTGGTGAGATTTTGCTCGACCCGCTCCCCCCCTAAATGCCTCACGTAATTTATGGACGCCCCCTTACTTAAATATTAATAATTATGGCCCATATTACAATAAAAACATAGTAAAACAATTATATTTCCTCGTGAACGTGATATCAGACAAAGACGATCCATTATCTGTTAATTTTTCAGATTTTTGTTTTGCGTATAATTCCAATGCCGTGCAACTACGCCCAATCTTATAGAATGCTTAGTAAACTCAATTCATAGTATTGTTCGTTTATAAAAAAAAAAAACCGACTTCAAAAAAACCTGATGCACTAAAAAGCCTGAAATAATATTTCTATTACCACCTCTGCCTACCCCTTTGGGAAAACCAGATGTGATGGTGTGTTATCGAGTATTTGGAGTCGGTGCCAATCTATCTTCTTACTTTTATAGTAGGTATACTTGGCATACCAAGATTGGCACCGACTCCAAATACTCGATAACACACCATTACATTTGGTTTTCCCAAAGGGGTAGGCAGAGGTGGTAATAGAAATATTATTTCAGGCTTTTTAGTGCATCAGGCTTTTTTGAAGTCGGTTTTTTTTTTTTAATAAAAATAATTTTATTTCACGATTTTTAGTGGCGCCATACCAATGAACATTTTGGCATATTGAACCTTATGAAGTAAGCCCAACAAAAGGTAATTGCTGTAAATCGTTGAGGAGTTCCCTCGACTGTCTTTCAGCTCCATCATCAGATCGACTCCAGACCTTGATAAAATAGTAGTGCTTTAAAATAGTTAATGAAAAAAATTACAAACGCACTAGTCGCCCCTACGATTTTCGAAGGTTCCCCTCGATTTCTCTGGGATGCCATCATCAGATCCTGGTTTCCTTATCATGGTACCACCGCTGGAATATCTCCTTTCCAACAAAAAAAGATTCATTAAAATCGGTTCATAAACGACGAAGTTATCCGCGAACACACATAAAAAAAAAAAAATATATATATACGGTCGAATTGAGAAACCTCCTCCTTTTTTGAAGTCGGTTTAATTAGTCATGAAAACTGAAAATGGAAAAGTTTCAGTGCTAAGTGACTCACAAGAATGACCCATGACCGCTATTTTTGTTTATACGGGACTGAGGTGGCAAACAAGCGTACGGCCCACCTGATGTTAAGCAGTTACCGCAGCCTATAGATGCTTACACTACCAAAGGCATTGCTCGCGTTGCCGACCTGAAGGGGAGTGCGATAGAGAGTGGGAGTGTGGGGGTTGGGCATCCGGCTCTCTCACTCATCGAACAAAACGTAGCTGTAATAGCTACTTTACGCCGATCTTCTGTGAGAGGGTGATAGATTTACATTTAAAAATATTTAATTGAATTATGTTGTTGCATTAAATAAAAGTACTAAGTAGTATCTAACTAATGTAGGTCTAATTAAATTAATCATGGATTAAGTATTCTGATCTAGATTTAATAAATCTGGCCATATTATAAAAAAATAACAAGGAAACTAAATTAGGGGCCATCCATAAATTACGTCACACGAATTTCATGATTTTTAGACCCCTCCCCCCCCTTGTCACAGCTGGTCACATTTGCGAGACTCCCCCCCTCCCTATGTGACGTCACAATACCCACCCCCTTGTCACACATTGTCACATTTCGTCGACCCCCTCCCCCCCTTTACGTGTGACGTAATTAATGGATGGCCCCTTAGCTGAGTTACAATAGGAAATAGTGACTCTACAAAATAAGCGACGATTTTTTTACTTGAATGTAATGTAAAAACTTCTACACCAAACAGAACGAAAAAAAAATTGAACTTACCTTGAAATTAAAATTAATTCAATTACTTAGATTAGTTTTCAATTACTCAAAACATGTTTTACTCATTAATATTCAGTAGTTTTAAGGGGGAGCAGCTATTGGTCTAATGAATCCAGTGGTGGGCGTGGATACTAGCCGGTAATCCTATTTGGAATAAATCCAGTTGACCTATATTTATTTACGCAATAAAAATCATGGCTCATATCACAGGGTTGTTGATACTCACACATAATTTGAAGCATAATTTATTTCGTATCATCCCGTATGTCACTGTCTCAATATGTCTCACGCGCTCAAAACGTACAGTTTTCTAAAGGTCCTATTTTCAGAATTGTATTTATTAAAGTACAGGAACAGTTTTATGTAACACATATACAATACATAACATAAGTAGATAAGCACTTTAACTAGTCAAGCTTCCATAAATAAGATATTTAAAAATTAAAATTAGTTTGAAAATGTCAAAATGTCCCTTACCTATGTATTGCCATCTTAATCTATGAGCCACACAGACATATTTTTGGGTTTGACAAATCACTAAATTGTCAACAAATTCGCTATCCGCGTCTGTCTGTGTATCCGCTTTGTTCTTCTAAACTACGCAACTGATTTTGATGCGCCTTTTACTATCATTGAGGATTTGTATCACCGTTTTGTGTGCTGCACTTCTGAATGTTAGTCTACGGGTAGACATAAATAGTTACTTTGACCATGTTTGTTTAATTTAAGTACCTATTGAAAGACTCTCAAGATCAAGTGTCGAAGTAAGAGAGATCTTCAATGCTACAGGGTCAATACCGTTTCTAAGGGATTAACGACCTCACCGCCAGTCACGGTTCGATTGAAACTGTCCATTCTTCCAAGTGCCCATCGATTTGAAGCAATTTAGGAAAATGTTTTAGATGGGTAGGTAGGCAATAGGCAATGGCGGCGTCTTCATCAGGCGCATGCCTCGCGCGAGCACTCACTTTTGATGTCGGAACGCACAGACGTAATGTCATAATATGAGTGCTCGGGTGAGGCATGCGCGCCATATGGACACATCTATTCATGTTTATCTAAGTGTGACAGGAGACATGAAGCAGTAATTAACGGACTAGTACTATCAGTACATTCAGTACCTATTGTTAAAAAAACCTGGAGCACTAAAAAGCCTGAAATAATATTTCTATTACCACCACTGCCTACCCCTTCGGGAAAATCAGGCGTGATGATGTGTTATCGAGTATTTGGAGTCGGTGCCAATCTTGGTATGCCGAGTCTACCTACTATAAAAGTAAGAAGATAGATTGGCACCGACCCCAAATACTCGATAACACATCATCACGCCTGATTTTCCCGAAGGGGTAGGCAGTGGTGGTAATAGAAATATTATTTCAGGCTTTTTAGTGCTCCAGGTTTTTTTGAAGTCGGTTTTTATTTTTTTATAAAAATAATTTTATTTCATGATTTTTAGTGGCGCCATACAAACTTTATCACCCCAAATTACCCCTTTGGGGGGTGACTTTTCCAAGGTTCCAAAACAAAAGTTTCTTAATTTATTATATGGAGTATACATACTAAGTTTCAAGTCAATCGGACACAAATATATTTTTCTACCGTACTTCTACCCCTAGTTTCCCCCTTTGGGGGTTGATTTCCGAAATGATTTTTTATGGGACCAAAACAACTTAGTCACCTACCAAATAACAGTTTAAAAAGAAAAATTGGTTCATAAACGTTAGAGATAAACGGTAACTCTCCATACAAACTTCAACACCTCGATTTACCCCTTTGGGGGGGGATTTTTCTAAAATCCTGAAACATGAGTTTCATTATTTCTTATGCAAAATATACATATTAAGTTTTAAGTCAATCGGACAAAAAAATTTTTTTCAGACGACCTTCACCCCCCAAAATGTCCCCCTTAGGGGTTGATTCTAGGAATTATTTTTTTATGGGACCAATTTGGAGCTACGATCTACAGAACAGCAAAAGAATTTTTCAAATCGGTTCATAAATGCCGGAGAAATCGGTGAACATACATAAAAAAAAAAAAAAAAAAAAAAAAATACATACATATAACCGAACATAGAACCTCCTCCTTTTTTGAAGTCGGTTAAAAACAAAGATTGATTGAGACATAGTCCTAACACTAAAATAATACAGAAACCTAGAAACACTAGCAATGGTTCTCAAATAGTAGCAATTACAAACCTTATATTCTCCGTGAGAATCTCTAGGAACGCTACGAGAATATTTCAGCAAATGTGAGCTCACAGAGCGTGCAAACTCGAGTGCGTTGTACCTAACCGAATGGGCACCGATATCACCCATCTTGAGGATTCACGTCAAGATAAATGTATGTAAGATGAAGCTATTACAGAAAATAATACGCCCCACGCCCAAATGATAGATTGCGGGTCCGTCAGGACTAAAAGAACTTCGTATATATTACCACTGTCGTCTATGTTTGTGAAAAAGGTCCGAATCGATTAAAATGCGTATCTAAATAAATAATAATGTTGCCCTTAAAACGTCCCACTGCTGGGCACGGGCCTCCCCTCAATGCGAGAGGGATTCAGGCCATAATTCACCACATTGGCCCAGTGCGGATTGGAGGATTTCACATGTCTAAAGACATGCAGGTTTCCTCACGATGTTTTCCGTAAGCAAGTGATAATCATATTAAAGTTATGATTCACACATTGATTTCGAAAAATCCAGATGTGTGAGCCAGGGTTTGAACCCAGGACCTTAAGCCCACAAGACGCGTGCTTAACCAATCGGCTACCACTGCTTTTTTATCTAAAGATTTAACATTTTTGTATTAGGAGGCTAGTTACTAATCTGTAGTTGCTGTTTGATCACTCAAGCAGAAAACATTAAGTTTTTAGCGGTACAGAGAAGATCTTCCAACCAGGCGAGTTGTGCTTAGCGGGGTCGTCGGCCGCTACACCCCGATGGTTATTGTCGGGTCTCATATACTGATGTGCCTCGTGAATCTTGATACCGCGATTCAGGATCGTATTTTTGTATTGGAGCGTGAACTCAATGCCATCTGTTGGCAGGCTGGTGAAATCGCTACAAGTTTTTTGTGGGTCCATCAAATGCACCTGCTCTCTTACCATCATCAACACCTCTATTGCGATTCAGTTGGAGGCCTAAAATGAATCGCTACGCTAATATCTATCGCAGCGATTCATTATAGGTTTCCAACTGAGTCGTAACAAGAGGTGATGGTAAAGAGCTCCACTCGCTAAAGATTGTTCAACAAAAAGCAGTAGATCCGTTCCGGTCATATAATCATGTTCTGGTTATTGGCGGTTCAAGAAGAACATCAAATAAAAAAGGTTTTTATTCATAAAGGATTTATCAATTTACCACGGAGCATAAACACGACTTACGATAAGATCCAGTCACGACAACATGCGCAGACGCTGGTTTAGCTGACCACGACCGAACTTTAACAATATAAGTCAATATTTATGCATACGTCTTTAAAGTGTGTCAAGAGGTGATTGAATTGAAGATGCGGCGTGATCAGATCGTTGCGGTTGTAATAAATTATCCAAATTTTCCTTATATTTATCAACTTTGTTGAAACGAGGTATCAAAGGAGTCTTTGTTGCATATTTTTTGTCATCAATTATTAACCTTCGCGTTTATTGACTCATCAAATTTGAATTTATAAATAAATCGACGATATCTTTGCTATGTATAGTATTATTATAAGCAATATCTTTATTATCATTAACCAATATGAATTTATATTTCAAACTAGCTTTTGTCCGCGGCTTCGTCCGCGCAGAATTCAAAATCGAACTTCCATACGAAATTTCATCCCCTATTTAACGCCCTTAGGGGTGAAATTTGAAAAACCCTTTCTTATAGATACCTACACTTCACAAAGAACACACCCTCCAAATTTCATGTCTCTAGGCCCAGCGGTTTAGGCTGTGCGTTGATATATCAGTCAGTCAGGACTTTGAATTTTATATGTACATAGATAGACAGAAGATTCGAATCCCAATTCAAGTAATGATAAAACTTTGGTCCTGTTTTATCTATCGAGCCGGGATGAATGATAGAGTGACCACTGTTCTTTCATTGATAGTAGAAAGAGCACGCTTAGACATATCACACATTTTCCACATACAGAACATTTCTATGAATAACTGGGCCATTTTATCCTATATTAATCACTTCTCTGTATCCCTTTATCCATGCTTGAAGCTTTCATTAGCCACCGCTGACCTCATCAGTTATTTCCATGCCATTAAATACTGTTCGTTCACCTCTTTTGGAGTTATCTCATTTTGTTTTCATCACTTCAATTCTAGTTATCGTACGGGTCATATAATGAATATTCAAAGTATTATGAAAAGTTTGTTGTTGAGGTAAAGAGGGAATAATTAACTCATTTTATATGTGTTAGCTTATATTAATTATCGAATTGCGATTGCGATAATAGTTGTAATACGAATTTCGCTGCATGTAGTAGTGCGCTGAGCACAAGTCCAGTGATTGAATTGTTAGGTAGTACCATATCTGCTAAAATCATGCAGTTATGACCACCAACCACAGAGTAAAGACTAAAGAAAGAGGTGCCCTTATTATATATATGTATGAAAAAAAACGTGGTCATTGTTTTTTCATTTTCATTGTTCTATCTACCGGTAAATAGTTGAACTACTCGCTTCGTTTTATGTCGATGTTAGTACTAGGCCGACCACTCGGCCGAGTTGCTTAGGGCCAGTCCCCTTAGTAATTGGTCCATGCCACCAACATATTTCAGCTTCATTAAAAACGTTAGTATTTTAATATTAATACTATGATCTGTTATGCATTAACTATTGTGTGTGACTGGAGTTAATCCTTTTGCCTGTGGAACTAATTAAGCCGGTCCACATGAGTTATATCGGGGCGGACTGTTGTGAAATACCTTCTATGCTAAGGATAACCATTATTTATGAACAGTGTGGGACAGATCAAAATTACCACCGGATCATAACTCGAAAAAATCTTAGTCTGGACATGTGGCCGGTCTAGCAAGGCTTATATGCTGGGATATTTTTGGTTGTGTTAAATGTAGTTGTAAATTTGACACTTGGACACCATTGACAGTTCATCTTTATTGGCCTCTGGGTTAGCATGTTATGCGGCGCGGCGCGGCGTTAGAACTGTTAGAAGAAACTGCAGGATTGTCCCGCATATACCCGTATATTTGGTCCCCGTTCAATGCACGTGCGTCTAATGCGACTTAGGCTGTGTTTTCTGTTTGCACACAATGTTAGTACACAACAACTCGCAAACATTCAATTGCATCGGAATAGTAAATGATAGAATTGATCCAAATGTGATTGTTGTACGCGGAATAATGCGTTATTTCCATTTACGATGTTATTTCATCGTTTAATCACGTCTTTGCCAATCTGTTATTAATTTTGAATAGAAATCTATATCGTTCTATGACGAGGTAACTCTTATTTTCCATTTTAGGGTGCTGTACCACTAAAGGAAAAAGAAACGGAACCCTTATAGGATCACTTTGTTGTTTGTCTGTCAAGATTTGCACAGCCCAAACCGCTGGTGTCAGAAACATGAAAATTAAACAGAAGTACGTATTATAGCTGAGAAGAAGAGCATAAGAAGGATTTTGGAAAATTGCAGCCCTGACGAGGTAAAATAAGGGATGAAATTTTACAAATAAAATACGTATAATATAAGTTAAGTAACTTGGGCTTCTTAAATTCCTTTGTTTCAAATAATTGTGTATTGTTAACCAATTTTCTTTCTTGTTTTGCAACACGAGGTTATTGTTTCCCGCGGGAGGCGCGCGTTGCTGCAACAAGCGCACAATGCATATTGTTCGCCGTTGCGACACCTTGATGAATGTTAACTAAGTAATGAGTGTATGGTGATATATTGTCCCTTTGCGGGTTGTAAGTATAATATGTTGAAATTACTTATGGGTGGGTCTACCTAAACTGCAACGAGGATTTTTTCGAATACGAATACCTACAGTACAAAAACAACGCCTTTGTGAAATGTTACACATAATTTGCTAAGTTTTATATTTATATTTTATATTTTTAATTTTGTGTAACAATGCGTCTTTCTTCGTATAGTAGGCGACAGGTTCGGATGACATTCGGGTTATGAGATTTTCCGGAATAAAATACGAATCGAAATTAGCAGGACCCGATAAACAATTAAAATGCTAATTTTGATTCGGATTTTATTCTGCACAAAGCTCATAAACCTGTCGCAGACTATTAGATTGTTTTATGTGGCTTCGATATGTTCCTTCCTTAGCTTCATTATAAAATAACGTCCTTTTAGAAAGAGGGTAAATTAGGGCTTTCGAAAATAATGTCTTATTTTATTAACGTTTTTGACGAACGAATTTGACGGGCCCGTTGGCGTGGTTGGCGTGATGGCGCCTTTCACGCTGCAGGTCGTAGGTTCGACCCGGGACATGCATTTGTGTGCATGAACATGTCTGTATGTCCCGAGTCTGGGTGTATATGTATATTAAGTATGTAAAGTAGTATGTGTAATAACTAGCTATTCCCCGCGACTTCGTCCGCGTAAAATTTAAATTAAATAAATCGGATCTCTAATACCGGTTCCCGGACCCTGTATCTCGGATCCCGTTTCCCGTTTTTACCGGATCCCTTATCCTGTTTGCCGGATCCCGGATCCCGTATCCCGGATATCCCGGATCCCGTATTCCGTGTCCTGTATAAAAAGAAACATCCACACGAAAATCCACAGAAACATTCATCATCCTAACTTCAAAAATGACGAACTTTCATCCCTTATTTTTTAAATTCGTAATATCTTTTGAATGGAATGTCCGATTTAAATCATTTAAAAAGTAATCAACAGGTAATAAAATAGTCTCAAACACTAAATAATTTATTTGGGTAAGGATTAATACTAAGGTATGGATAACATGGTCTGATTCTGGTCGGCATTTCTATCAACTTTTAAAATGTAAAAAAGTAGTTATAGTAACGTAACTAAAATACTTGGACATATGTATCGCGAAGTTTTTTGTAGATATTGATATGTTCTTTAATATTGTAGAACATTTTTTTGTTCTGTCATCAATAGTTTCCGTAGCGCATGCGATGAAACATATTTTATGGCCAATTTTTTTACACCTTGGGTTACATTATTGAAGTTTTAGTAGGGATCCCTATTTTTTTCTAGTAATATTTATAGCCTATGTTACTCATGGATAATGTAGCATTCTAATGGTGAAAGAATTTTTGAAATCGGTCCATAAGTTTTTGAGTTTATTAATTACATACAAAAATACAAACATACAAAAATACAAATCTTTTCTCTTTATAATATTAGTGTAGAAGTGTAGATGTAGATATCAGTTATCTGGTTTCCATAGTACAAGCTCTGTTTAGTTTGGGATCAGGTAGCCGTGTGTAACATATGTCCCAGGATATTATTATGAAGTCTATTGTTAGTTTTTATAGCGTGTGCACATTTCAGTCATACTATATGATACAGGTCAGTGCTCGTGCCCCCTCGGGCCCGTGTTACAGCAACCGCTGTTAGCAGCGCAGTTATTGTATAACCGTTCTTATTAGAAACACACTTGGGAAATTAGTACCCATTAGCCAAGTGTTATGATGATAACGATTCGTTGGGGCGTTAACAGTTCTGAAATATGTTTAGACTTTAGATGGACTTTCTAATTTCAAATATTATACTTTTAATAACTTTATTTGTCTTTACCTATACATATATGTAAATAAAATTGAAGTGTCTGTTTTTAATATCAAAATAACAGCGTTTTACTAAATGTACACGTACATGTTATTCTTCGATGAGAACTGTCGCGACGTATAACCTTTATTGCGCTGTACTCAGTCGGGCAACTAATTAATTAAAACATAATTTAATTAGCAATGAGTTATTTTTGCCCTCACGATTACCTCTACACGTAATTGGAAAATACTTGGAACTTGTCACCACAGCGTGCAAGTTATTTACATCAACGATTTTAACATGATTGGGCCTGAATCCTGAATAGTTAATAGAATTATAATAGGTACTTACTATATTATATTTTTAGGTACTTACTCGTTACAGAGTTTCATAGCTGATTTAAACATAATAATAATAATTTAGCCCTTTTAACGTGCCACTGCTGGGCACGGGCCTCCCCTCAATGCGAGGGGCATTCAGGCCATAATCCCCCACGCTGGCCCAGTGCGGGTTGGTAGATTTCACATGTCTAAAGACATGCAGGTTTCCTCACGATGTTTTCCTTCACCGTAAGCAAGTGATAATCATATTAAAGTTATGATTCACACATAGATTTCGAAAAATCCATAGATGTGATCCAGGGTTTGAACCCAGGACCAGGACCAGGACGAAATTCGCGTATTTCCTACTACGTTTCTCATTGATTCCGACATTTCTTACGAAAGAAAATTGTTTGACGTCTTTGACGTCGTCGAATCTAAACGTCAAACAATTTTCGTTCGTAAAAAATGTCGTAATCAATGAGAAACGAAGTAGGAAATACGCGAATTTCGTCCGCAATTACGTTTCGTTTGTAAAAGAGTAGGCCCTCTGTAGGTAAGTGTAAGTAGGGTTCACGAAAGAAGAAACGTCAAATCTCGACTATCGAATCCGAACTTCGGATCCGAATCAATTTCGGATTAGGAAAACGTTACGAATCCGTCAGCTGAAGCATTTCGTTTTGTATTTTGGAGTCGGCGCCCAGTAGCACGTTGAAAGGGCTAATATTATAATTTATACTTATTTAAGGTTGGCAATCATCTATCAACTCGGCACCCGACCAGCACCGCCTCGTCGGTAGGCGTCCACTAACTGAATCGGAAATAAGTAGACTACGCGCTGACCACTGGTTGATCACGTGAGTTTTATGGTGTAAAAGCAGCGTCCGCCCGCGGACCACCTGTCGACAACGAGTGGACGCCGAGCGGCGAGGCGGTGCTGGTCGGGTGCGGAGTTGATAGATGAGACCGACCTTTAAAATCAACCTATACCCCAATAGATGTGTCCATATGGCGCGCATGCCTCACCCGAGCACTCATATTATGACATTACGTCTATGCGTACCGACGTCAAAACTGATTGCTCGCGCGAGGCATGCGCCTGATGAAGACGCCGCCATTTATTATAACATAGCTTTTGCCCGCGACTTCGTCCGCGCAGAATATAAATTAAAAAAAATCCGTTTCCGTTTTCTGGAACCCAAATCCCGTATCCCGTATCCGTATCCGTATCCTGTATCACGCATCCCACATCCCATATCCCGTATCCCGTATCCCGTATCCCGTATCCCGTATCCCGTATCCCGTATCCCGTATCCCGTATCCCGTATCCCGTATCCCGTATCCCGTATCCCGTATCCCGTATCCCGTATCCCGTATCCCGTATCCCGTATCCCGTATCCCGTATCCCGTATCCGTATCCCGTATCCCGTATCCCGTATCCCGCATCCCGTATCCCTGTATCCCGTATCCGTATCCGTATCCCTATCCCGTATACCGTATACCGTATCCCGTATCCCGTATCCCGTATCCCGTATCCCGTATCCCGTATCCCGTATCCCGAATCCCGTATCCCGTATCCCGAATCCCGTATCCCGTATCCCGTATCCCGTATCCCGTATCCCTTACCCCGTATCCCGTATCCCATATCCCGTATCCCGTATCCCAAGTCCCGTATCCCGTATCCCGTATCCCGTATCCGTATCCGTATCCGTATCCCGTATCCGTATCCCACATCCCGTATGCCGCATCCCGCATCCCATATCCCGTATCCCGTATCCCGTATCACGTATCCCATATACAAAATCCCGTATCCCATATCGCGTATCCCGTATCCCATACCCCGTATAATTTTCAAAGACGCTATTTATTTTATTTTTTTAAAAGACACTTAATCACCAATTTTCTTAATTCTAACTACAAAAATGACGAACTTCCATACAAACTTTCATCCCCTATTTTACCCCCTTAGGGGATGTATTTTCAAAAACCCAGAAATTAATATTGTTTATCTTTTAAAAGTCACCTAATCACCAATTTTTATAATTCCAACTTCAAAAAATTACGAAAGTCCATACAAACTTTCACCCCCTATTTTAACCCCTTAGGGTATAAATTTTCAAAAAAGATGAAATTATTATTTTTAATACGTAAAAAGAAACCTAAACACAAATTTTCATTATGCTAACCTCAGAAATGACGAACTTCCATACAAACTTTCGGCCCCTATTTTACCCCCTTAGGGGTTGAATTTTCAAAAACGCAGCAATTCAAGTTTTTTATTTTTAAAAAGGAACCTAAACACCAATTTTCATAACTCTAACTTCAAAAATGACGAACATCTATACAAACTTCGCAACTAACTTTCATCCCCTATTTTACCACCTTAGGGGTTGAATATTCAAAAACGGCGAAAACCATATTTTTTATTTTTAAAAAGACACCTCAACACAAATTTTCATAATTCTAACTTGAAAAATGACGAACTTGCATACAAACTTTCATCCCCTATTTAACCCCCTTAGGGGTTGAATTTTCCAAAATCGCTTCTTATTGCTTGTCTACGTCACAAAATATATCTACTATCCAAATTTCAAGTCTCTAACTTCAGTAGTTTCGGCTCGGCGTTGATGAGTCAGTCAGTCAGTCAGTCAGTCAGTCAGTCAGTCAGCATTTCCCTCTTTATATATTAGTATAGATATAGATATAGATTAGAAATAAGAGGCTCGTAGAAGCAGGGATCCAAAACATTTTATTTCAAAGTCAAAACAACTTTTATTTAGAGTGGTTACATTAAAATTGTTTTCACATAAAACAATGCTAAATACTTCGATAACCAAAATAAAAGTACTTTTTATACTATGTTTTATTTATAATAACATCGTATCACACATTGTAAACTGACAACAAAAAATTAATGAAAAAATAATTGATAGTGAATGACTCAATGACAAACACTAACAGAAATTTATTTACGTCAATTTCATAGACAACATAATCCGACAAAATTAGAAATACCCTGCTGTCATAACCTCTGAACGGATTAGGTAACATTTTGGATTTGTTAGGATTATAGTGGAACGAAACACATTCCCGGTATTGTTCACCCCTGCTTCTTTTAGGTTTTTAGCATTGACACTTAATTTTAAATTTGACTGAAATGATAATATTTAAATGAAAGACAATTTATTTTATAACATAAATAATTAAAATAATTACAGTTAGGTGTGACAAGCTGGTATATAAATAGATTATAATAAATTCGACGTCAATCAAAACTGTAACATTTTATTCGTACTTTTGTTACAAAGTGGACACTAAAAATAACCTTTTTTAACTTCTGTCTAATGCTATAACAAATGGAGTATAGCATCAAAATAAGTGTAGATACGTTTTTAATAAACTTTCTTAGGAATAAAGAAACAAGGCCTGTCTATAACATTAATTTTATAACTTTACCATTTTCTAGGTAAGTAAGCAGACGGCCTGCGTCTGACTCATGGAAATTATTTTTCGTTTGGATTGAGTTAGAACCTAGGGCTTCGACTTAAATGGCTGACGAGGCATGAAAACAAGTAGATTAAGTACCTCATTAGGTACTTAATCTACTTGTTTTCATGCCTGCATTGAAACGTTCCTGGAATATTACCTATTTAGTTATTTTACTCGGGTTTAGAAGACTTGCCAGTTATAAAAAGTTGCTCGTACCTGAAAAAAGCAGAAAATATTTATTAATAACAAAGACATTAACAACAAAAGGGAGGAGGGAAAATAGTATGTCCTACTAAACTGAGTCCATCGACACAGCACGGCTCAGTCGTTTGCGAAAAATAATGTTGAAAACACGTCGGTAATCCCAATACGGCTCATTTGATGGTGAATAATACGCATCAAAATGCCTTTATTTAAGTTAATTGTAGAATTGCGAGTGCGATAACATATGTATGAATTTCGCTGCATGTAGTGGTGCGCTCAGCACAAGCCTGGTGCAATGTTAAGAGGTACCATATCTACTAAAATAATCTATCAATGCAAGAGTTACAAAATCACAATAGAGTTGCCAATATCACTACATATTATAAAACATAGTCCGCCGCCGTGTTTGTCTGTTCGCGATAAACTCAAAAACTACTGCGCCGATTTTCATGCTGTTTTCACCGATGGACGTTCTCTATTCTGTGCCAATGGATAGAGTGGTTCTCGAGGAAGGTTTAAGTAAGTATAATATAAATAACCGACTACCACGCGGGCGAAGCCGCGGTCATCAGCCAGTGACTTATAAGTAGTAAAAAGCCCTATGTTATGGCATTTTTTTATGAGACTACGCCCACCATACTCCCACTCCTGTAAGCCAGGACCGAAGATGTTTGCTAACGATGGCGACATTAAAAAAATCCAGAGTACTGTACTAAAAAGAATTGTATTGGAATTAACTCTGGCAACACTGGTCGTGAGTCACAGACCGGCGTATTCCGATCACGCGGCCGTCGCGTTTGGCATAGCAATCAGTTTTTGTTTCACAGAAACCTGTCTAGACGGGCCGATAAAGGGTAACGAAAACTCAGACGACCGTGATTTGTTGCAGTTGAAAGATTTTGGACTTAAGACGATACAAGAAAAAAATGAATTTTAGTTTCGGGGTGTGGCTAGCGTCGCGTGAGCTGCCGAAGGATATATCCCTCTCGCTTAGCTAGGACAGAACAGCTATGGAGTAGACTATAGTATAGTAATTTTTGAAGGAACAATATTGTTTAATTCGTACAATTAAAATAATATGTCCCAGTGCACCTTTTAAAATAGATGAAATGGATGAAAATATTCAAATATATTTTTTTCGTTTTATATGGGATTTTTATGTCGAGTGTATTTGAAAAAAATAATTTAATTTCTATGTTGTTTTTATTGCTGAAGACAAAGTAAGTCAAAAGAAGACAAACGATACCTACAATATGCTGATAGATACGTATAACAATATTTCGATCGTATAATAGCCTATAACCAGCGGACGATCCAGACGCGTCCAACGATACCTCATTAGTCAAATTATTATGATAAAAATAGTTTGGACGTTATACGGGAGCAGATGAACATACATACATATCGGTCAAAATCATAACCCTCCGCCCACCGTAGTCTGGTAAAAATGTACATACTCTGTGTCAGTGACTGACTGCCGGATATGAGTATCTTTTTCATGTTTCGTAGGCAAAGGAATACTTTGGTACTTAACTTCGATGCCGATCATGAAGTCATCAGCGGTGTCATAATATTTTTTTTTACCATATTTAATTTATTTTTTAATTTAATTTTCAGTTTTTATAAATTTTATTGATTTAACCATGCATTTCGTTGAAGAATTCCCTCGTCTGTGTATGGTCTCCATCATCAGACCTGTAATGGCACTTATAAACGATATGGATGCAAAGTTCCCATCAATAGAAATGAATTAAGCCCAAACACCAGGTAATTGCTGTAAATCGTTGAGGAGTTCCCTTGACTGTCCTACGTCTTCATCATCAGACCCCTAATGACAGTCACAACCCATCTAGGTGTAAAGTTCTCACCAATACAAATTAATCAAGCCCAAACACAAGGTAGCTACTGTAAAACGTTGAGGAGTTCCCTTGACTGTCCTACGTCTTCATCATCAGACCCCTAATGACAGTCACAACCCATCCAGGTGTAAAGTTCTCATCAATACAAATTAATCAAGCCCAAACACCAGGTAATTGCTGTAAATCGTTGAGGAGTTCACTCGACTGTCTTTCGGCTCCATCATCAGATCGACTCCAGACCTTCATAAAATAGTAGTGCTTTAAAATAGTTTAAAATTACAAACGCACTAGTCGCCCCTACGATTTTCGAAGGTTCCCCTCGATTTCTCTGGGATGCCATCATCAGATCCTGGTTTCTTTATCATGGTACCACCGCTGGAATATCTCCTTTCCAACAAAAAAAGATTCATCAAAATCGGTTCATAAACGACGAAGTTATCCGCGAACACACATAAAAAAAAATATATATATATATATATACGGTCGAATTGAGAAACCTCCTCCTTTCTTGAAGTCGGTTTAAAAAGTAGCCTATGTTCTCCGCCAAGACCCAGTCTATCTCCATACCAAAATTCATCAACATTGGTTCAGCGGTTTAGCCGTGAAAAGGTAACAGACAGAGTTACTTTCGTTTATAATATAATAGATTGAATAGGACGGACAAACATTTTCCTATCCATATCTGTAATGTTATTTTTTACGATAATTTATTGATGTATGATATATTTATTACTTGCCCATCCATACCTACAACAAACGCAATAAAGCGACTCCATTGTTTTGACAAGCAATGTATTCCCACTGTCGGCCCAAGACCATGCTGCAAGTATATAACAGTAAGCGAAATAGGGAGTTTTTACAGAAATGACACGAATAACTATGAAATGACAAGAGATGACACAAAATGACAAGAGATGACACAAAATGACAAGAGATGAAAAGAAATTACACAAGACAAGGAAAAGCAAACGAAAATCACGCTGCAGTGCAGGTCGTAGGTTCGATTCCTGCCCAGGACATGCATTTGTGTGCATGAACATGTCCGCATGTCCCGAGTCTAGGTGTAATTAAGTGTATATTTAGTTTGTATTTACAAACAAAAAGTAGTATATGTAGTAATATCAGTTATCTGGTTTCCATAGTACAAGCTCTGCTAAGTTTGGGATCAGGTAGTCATGTGTAAAAGAATTTCCAAGGATATTTATTTATTTATCATAGGCGTCGGCGGACTGTAAATACTATACTGTACCTGTAATGTGGCACGACCATAATATTTTTTCGTAATATTTTTTAAAAAATCCTTCACAGGTCCGACGTCGAACAAGTCCGAGCGGACACTGACAATACAAAGTTAGAGAGAGACATGGTTAGTTCAAGTACTTAAAATGTGAGATGGCGATATTGTGCGCGCGCTCGGAAATAAACAACGTAAGCGCCAAACCACATTTACTTGAATTAAAAAAAAACTACTTCATGAATTAAAATATGGTTGAAGGGTAGTTTAGATATCATTATTTGCTATGTTTTAGAAATAATTTCGTGATCTAAATCGTAAAAACATCGTGGTAGCAAGGAAAATTGTAAATAATTAGAGCTCATTTCATAATTTTTTTTTATCGAGAAAATTTCATCAAATCGTGATTTGGATTTAAAGATACTCAAGATAATATAGTCAAAAATCATACATCTAAATATAAGATTCCTAGTCCACATACTTACTTAAAGAAAAAGTAGAATAGAAAATCAACCAAATTTCGAACCCTCCTCTTAATCAATATTACATTGTTATCCGAGGGGCAAAGTAACTTATTATTGATCACGAGACGGGGTTTGGCGCCCGAGCGTAGAGAGGGCGCTAATAGTTCGAGGGACCAATAATAAGTTACTTTAACCCGAGATAAACACTGTGCTTTTCATCACGTGTACAAGGAAAGAAAAAATAAAAGCTATTTATTGGCGGTAGAGGCAAGCGGGCTGGCTCGACCGGGGTAGTACCACCCTCCCACAGAAAATCGGCGTAAAGTAGCTATTACAGCTGCGTCTGCGTTGCTATTGCAAAGATGCAAGAAGGCGAGCGATGCCTTTGGTATGGCCTGCGGTAACTGCTTAACATCAGGCGGGCCGTCCGCTTGTTTGCCACAGAAAACGAATGTTTTTCAATTTACGTTAGTCGAATGTTGACCGATTAGCCTACCTAAGTGATTGTGACGAAACCACGATGTAATTATTTGTGTCATTAGTAAGTAATACAAATACCTATTGTGTCTACTAGACCCATGGACCAATTACAAAGGGGACTGGGTCTAAGCAACTCGGCCGAGTGGTCGGCCGAGTACTAACATCGACATAAAACGAAGCGAGTAGTTCAGCTATTTACCGGTAGATAGATGCCACGCATCCCGGGAAAATGACCACGCGATGTTTCATAGAGACATCTCCTTAGAACGTCTCTTCTGATTAAAATCTCTATGACTAGACCTCATCATCTGCCTTATAGTAAATTTTTTTATACTTGTCCTATTTGGTAAGCAAAGATGGCGTCCAGCGGGGCGATTGTGCAACTTTTTGTCAATGTTTCAATTGGTTTCGTTCATCATGTGTCAATTATATACGAAACCAATTGAAACATTGACAAAAAGTTGCACAATCGCCCCGTTGGACGCCATCTTTGCTTACCAAATAGGACTAGTATAAAAAAACGTACTATACCTTATCCCATTATGTGGGGTCGGCGCAGTATGTTTTATTCTTCCATTCATCGCGGTTTGCTGTCATACCACTCCTACCACACCCACATCCTCCACATCCGCTCCTACCTAATTCATATCACTCTTTGCACAATCCATCCATCTTTTCTTGGGTCTTCCTCTCGCTTTGAATCCTACTTATGACACAGTTTACTTAGGTAGAGAACTTAGGGAACTTAGGGGGCGTCCATAAATTATGTGAGGTGATTTTTGAAATTTTTCGACCCCCCCTCTCCCCTTGGTGAGATTTCGTGAGATTTTGCTGGACCCCCTCCCTCCCCCTCTAATCTCACGTGAAATTTTTCAAAAGCTATTTTCTAGAGGAGAAACATGTTTTACTTAATTTAACAGAAAAAAGTTAAAGTTAAGCTTAGTTAAAAAAAAACTTAATTTAACCCAGTTTTCTTGCAATTTTACACTGTTTCTTGCGGTAAACAAAAATTACGTGAGTTTTGCCGAGAGCCCCCCCCTCTCCCCCACGTGAGATTTGGTGAGATTTTTCTCGACCACCTCCCCCCATAAATGTCTCACGTAATTTATGGACGCCCCCTTAGGTAGAGAAGAGCTAACTTCATAATAATGCGTCCCCTTTTTTTAATTAATGTTAAATTTGCTGATTAAATTACTTACGCTGTTGTTTCTATGTAAATCTGTATCAGGAGGGCGTTGGGACGTGTGTAAATGTATATCAATATAACCACAGGTCGTGTTAACCTTTGTTTGCAATGCATAATTAAATTAAACCTACCACAGTTAATTATTTTAATTAATAACTGATTGTCTATTTACGGTCGTCGTTTATTAAAACTAAATATGTACTTGCCTCACTAACTTCATTAATTACTTAATTATAGGTAATTATTTTTATAATAGGCACTGGCAATAAAATTATTGTAAATAATATTTTACGGATGCGTCTATCTGAAAATGTTCTATTGTTGTGTTGAATTTCGGTTAAATAAAAGTTGGCTGTTAAAAGTTGCATTGTGACGTAAGACTACAGATTATCTAGATTTCATTGAGTCAGTCAGTGAAATGGGGAACCAAATCTATTGGACAAAAAAGTAAGTTTTTTAAGTAATATTTAAAGCTTATAAGAAACTTGACTCGTCTAAAGGTTAAACCATACCTATTGCTAGCATCGTGTAAGTAATCTAAGCTATAGTGAACAGATTTAAGATATAACTACGCGAATTAATCATTATTAAGTGAACGATGAGTTGCTCGAAATGAATTAATCCAATGGTTGGGCGGTATTATTTAATTATAAGGATCTATTGTGAAAAACAATTGTATTAATACATGATCGATACACGGTATAGGGAATAGCTGGAAATTGCATGTTATTGCATGATAGTAGGTAGGTAGGTATTGATATTTCTGTTAAACAGATGTGTGATGTGGAAAATAATAAATAAATGATGGATAGAGGTTTTCGATCACTCGATGGGTTTTAGAATACGTTCAAAACTCACAATAACCCCCTCTGTTTTGTCTGAGTCCACAAAAACGATTATCTTTTGACAGTCGTCGTAGTCACAGCATAGACAAGTCTCATTGTTGTCAACACACCGACCAATCATCTGGTTATGAATTGTGAATGGTCCGAACCACAGAGTAAAGACTATAGAAAGAGGTGCCCTTATTAGATATTTGTATGAAAAAAAAACGTGGTCATTGTTTTTTCATTTTCATTTTACTATTTACCGGTAAATAGTTGAACTGCTCGCTTCGTTTTATGTCGATGTTAGTACTAGGCCGACCACTCGGCCGACTTGCTTAGGCCCAGTCCCCTTAGTAATTGGTCCATGGTCCGAACCATCGTAAACAGGTATTGATCTTGAAAGCTAAATTAGCGTCAAGGTTCCTCCCGATCATCTCCGCCGAGCTAATTATAGAGCACTGAAAATAAACTAAGCGTTGGCGATTCTGCTCCACATTCAGCAAGACTAGATCTGTGATGGATTGTACTGTTTGCGGAATATTGTTGTTTACTTCATTCAGTGCAAGCGATTTAGGGCCACCGCAAACATGCTACTTCTTGCATCGGCGAACGGCGCGTCCGAACGCAGAGAGTCGCCAAATCGCGATACAGCATCGATACAGTCGCAAAATCGCCGATCGCCGCCGATGCAAAAAGTAGCATGTCTGTGGTGTCCCTTATTGCACAAAACTTTATAAAATAGCAAAGTTTGTTTGTAAAACCAGTGGGACGATTTTTTTCATCGGAATTCTGTGTTTACCTGCTTGTTGATTTATGTGAAAGGAAAACACTGAAATAAATTCCGCTTGCCGTAATAAATACGGAAATAATAAAAAAAAATTCCGGATATTCTCGATTCGACAGAAAACTTTCTTGATAACGAACACCGATATTATTTGCTCTCAGAAAAATGAACCGTTCAATAAACATGATTACATTCTACAGCTAAAATGTTGTCGTCAAAGATATAAGCAAGAATGAGGGAGACATAAAGAGAGAATGAGAGAAAAAAGTAGGTAAACTGAGTCCATGGACACAGTACAAATCAGTCGTTCACGGAAAGTAATGTCGGTATTGCCAATACGTTTCATATTTTGGTGATAAATACGCATCAAAATGCCAAATGATTGTCGAATTGCTAGTGCGATGACAGATGTGTGAATTTCGCTGCATGTAGTAGTGCGCTGAGCACAAGTCCAGTGATTGCAATGTTAGGAGGTACCGCATCTACTAAAATAATACATCAATGGCAGTCGTAAATGTTTTCGATGTAACAGAAATAGTGCGAGCGTGAATAATGGCGTATCGGGCCTACTCCGAAATTCGAAACTAAACGTTCGGCTCACAAATGGTACGTTTTCCTAATCCGATAGTGTTCCGGATACTTTCTGAGTATGGTCCACGAAAGAAGAAACGGATTCGGATCCGGATACGAAACACTTTCGGAATAGGAAAACGTACGATTCGGCAGCCGAAGCATTTCGTTTCGTATTTCGGATTAGGCGCCCACGCCGGACTCACTCGGTTCACGGCGCAATTGAGTGAAATAAACACGTTGAACAACAACTGATAAAGACAATAGCCCTTGCACTTATGCAACGCGATAACGTTGGCTGCGCACTAACCGTGACGCGGTCAAATATGATCACTATACCTTTATTAATACGATTCATAATCAGCTGGAGTTCACTGTAAACAGTTTCCCAGAGAGCACGCTACCGCACAGCTGAGTATGCAATTTACATAATCTGACTGAAGCGAAACCGGCTCGTCGAGGTTTAACAATCGATTGTCAATCGAACACAGAAGTTATAAAGTCTATTTCGGATTGTGCAGCACAAGAATATGTTTCCTTTGATTTTCGCGTGCAAATAACAGTCGACATATAGAAACAACTTCCGCGGTAATAAGCGAGTTTCTACTTGATTATAAGATATAAGGTACCTACTGGGATGACTGTGGCAAGGCATTTTTGCAACGGTACGGCATTAGGACGCGAGACTTGGGTTTAGTCACACGTATACAGGGTTATTGGTAAAACACTAACAACCTTGCAGGGGCGTATTATTGACATTAAAAACAACAACTTTTGTTCTATGACTTTTTACAAAATAAAAATAAAAATACAAGAAATCACACTATGAAATGTATGAAACAAGAAAATATGCTCATCTAGAGAATAGCCGTGGTCCGTTTAGGTACTTAAGGGTAAAGTGGAATAGAACCACGTGCCATGGCTTTCCCTTAGAGGAGAAAAAAAAATGTCATACATTTTAAAAAGTGATTTTTTGTTAATTTATTTTTGTTTTGTAAAAAGTCATAGTACTAAAGTTGTTGTTTTGATGTCAGTAATACGCCCCTGCAAGGTTGTTAGTGTTTTACCAATTTCAAACCCCATTGTTTGACAACCAATTGGCGCAGTGGTTCGAACGTTGTCCGCTCGGCTCCCTGCATCCGGTGGTTGCAGTTCGATTTCCGCCAGAGGCAAATTTCGGAATCGGCCTATTCGTAATTAGCCCTGGTTTGGTAGTTATAGTACAAGTATTGCTTGTAAGTGAACTTAACTATATTTGAATGTTTTTATTGTTATAAGTATTGTACGCTTGTGACGTCTTCGTATGTTTACGTTCGATAGATACGTCAATATATATTGGAAAGTAACGATAACAGCTACGTTTATCTTGAATATATTTTTAACCCCGTATCAGTATTTACAATTTCTTCATTCTTCTCATCATATATGGCGTAAGCAATGCGTAAGACTCATAATAATATTAGCCAAGTTCATCATCAGGCCAATTCAGCCCTATACTGTCCATTGTTGCACTGGTAGCACGGCCGGCCGTGACAAGACAAAACGCTAGTTAAATCGATTTTCTCACTTTCTCTCCTATGCTTTAAATAAGAGACGGAGCCACTCGGTGCTATAATGCGTGTCAAAACTCTTGTGTAACCGCGTGTGCTAGCCCTGCTCGACGTAATGCTCTTGTCGTGTATGTCACTGAGCTGGTCTTCAGCTCTTTGTTAGCCTTCTGTATTGTACTATATGTCACCTTGGCTATTTGACTTTGGCTTTGAAATTCATATTTTGTCATCAATAGAGTTGCAATAAGAAGTGATGGCAAGGGGACAGGAAGCAAAACAAAGTCAGTCATAATGAGGATAGATGAGGAATAAATTAATTGAGATACAATCATGGCAAGAATTGATACAATTGAAAGAAACAATCCCGCAGATGAAGACTAATGCTAAATCGATTGAAGCGTTTTAACGAGTAATCGATTCTTCATATCGATTCGATGCGGAAATAAAACATTGATCGTTATAATGTATGTACGAATGTCAATGAACGTAGGGCAGTGGTTGGTGCCAAAAATGTAAATAAACCGACGCATGTTGAAGAGAATGTTTGACGCCAATACTGTGACCTAATGTTTGGCGTGGAAACGGCGGTACAATTAGATGTAATGTACATTACATCAAATTGTACCGCCGTTTACATTTATGATAACATTACAGAAGGAAATGCGTAGCTGGACGATTATAAATGTCAAATACGACAATCTATTAGGTAAACAGTTTTCAAGACAAACAAAGAAATGGGGGTCCGTCTCCTAAAAAGACACATTTTAGTACTAGAATTATAGACACCAGTTATGATAGTAAAGCAACAAAACAGAAAAAGGAAAATACGGAAACCCGATTTACGATTTACAAACCGGAATAAGAAAGAACACTTAAAAACACAGTTCACCAAAGAGCACATTCATATACAAAAATTTAAAATGAAACAAATAGCAATAGAGAATTAAGAGCAACTGCAGTATTTCAAGCCTTTCCAATAATGTGAACCAATAGATTAATTTGACGTATAAAGAATAGCAAAATTAATTTAGCAGTAATATATAGAAGCTGTTGAGAAAACTGTTGGCTCCGTTATTTTAAGTGGCATTACAATAAACAGATCTCAGTGGGATAGAAACGAAAATAAATATGCAATTAATGTTTGCAGAAAATCATTGAGCATTTTCGATTACTTTAGAAGTTGAGAGTTGAAATAAGACAAAAGAATCAAGTTTAATCAGAGTGAACTTGAAGGCAAACTAAAAAAAACTCAACTCAAAAGTCTGCAAAGAAAACTAGATTTTAGAGGTATAATCCAAAAGATAATACACTCATCAAAAAAGTCTAAGCAACAAGGGTATTATTAGTTTTTATTTTGTGTGTTTTAGCCGATGGAGAGCCATCGCTAATGCCTTGGGAGATCCAACAGATTATTAAAAAGTTGCTAGGAATGGTTTTTTAAATTTAATTTTTATTTATGCTTTAGATTTTTTTTTAAATACAGGTAGTTGTTTTTTTTCAGTTTCAGCAATATTTTAGTTTTTCATAATAAAGTTTTTTTTCACTAGCATTAAATTATGCTTGATGTATGACATCTAAAACAAAAACTATTGAATTTAAAATAAACACTAGTAATACCCTTGTGGCTTTGTCTTTTTTGATGAATGTATTTTCAAGACTAAATAAAACCCTAATTTCCATTAGAAATAATCCCAGCTTCATTCCAGCTGACTTCAATGTATCATCTGTATTCCATCATTCCGTTGTGTCTGTCAGTTCGCAATCATTTGTCCTGATTGCCTTCCCAGTATAGATAGAGCTATCTACGTGTTCCAGCCTATTGAAATGATTGACAGGCTGATCGTAGCTGCGGCTATTGAATATTAATTTAAATTATGTATGCTCAAAGACATACACATACATACAGATGCCTGTATCCCACGAAGGTAGACAGAGATTAATGATTGCCACATGCTACAATTTTGGCACACCTCTTTTGCTTAATCCACATTCATACATCTTCTCATGCACTGCCGGCGGTTGAAGGTGCTGCGGACTTGACCTTTCTGGAAAAGACCATTAAACTGGCCGTGAAAAGTTCTCCTTGGGCACCCTCTTCCGACGTATCCACTTATCGCTCCATATATCTCTTTCGATAGACGACTGTCACTCATCCTCTCTGCATAGCCAAACAATTTTAGCTTACTCTTCTTAATCTATCTAATAAAGTTTATAACAAAGTTTATAAGTTTATAGTATAAAGCTTTGTTTGTTAACATTGAAAATTCGTGTTACTCCAGCCACTTGCTGTGCCGCTTTGCAACCCAGAGCTTATTGAAGTCATCTCTCACTCAATTTGCTCCTAATCGACCGTGAACGGGCACACAAGGTTAACTTTTTGCTGTCGAGTTCAACATGAACACAATCAAAAGTGTTGCTATTAGATTATGTGGCTCACAAATTGCCTTTTAAAGACGTGAAGACGTTATTTCTTAACATCTTGAAATATCTTTTATCTAAAATTACAAAGAGGCTAGATATCAGAATATAAAGTTGTTTCAAAATTTTGTTTTAAATGTTAAGTCTGAAAATATGCTTAACCTTTTGCTGAAATATCTTCATGTATAAAATATGCCTTTGGTACCAACGTTAGTTTTGGTGCAGCATTCCTATTTGCAAGAATTTTTCATCTAAAATGTTGATTTTGTTTGGGAACCGTGCTTTGTTTCGAAAGTTTTATTTTTATTAATGTATTCCTGTAGCTCAATAAAGTACTAAAAGTCGGTCCCGGTTGTTGTTATCTAGACAGCAGTCGTTAAGCCACGTTAGAGGTCTTTGGGCGGCTTGAACAACTCTGACACTAGGTTGGCCACTAACCATACTATAAGAAGAAGAATAATAAAGTACTTATGAATAGTATTTATGGGATCAGGCTCCTAGCGTCTCATGGCGCCCTGGTTCATAGATTTATAGCGAACCAGTTTGGAACATTGGTTTTGCGTACCACTGAGAACATAACTTCATCGTCTCTTACACTTCACTACACTATAAAACTCAATTCTAATTCATCATTATCCAGTTTGCTATTTTCATAAATATCAGCTAGGAATATTAAATAACAGCACGTCGTCGGTTCCATCGGGAACGTCGTTACCCGTCTAAATGTCTGTCGAATTTTGCAAATTCGATACGGACCTAATTCAGTTTCAGCACAATTGGTAGACATCTAGAAACTGATCCAAGATATTATTATACAATTCGTAGTAAATATTCAGCGATATACTAATAAGTTCCAATCCAATTATATTAAAGCTTAGCAAATGGGTGCGTCTAGAAGACGCGAGCGGCGCGTTCGAGCGATGATTTTAATGAAATTATGTTAAGGTTAGGGCACAGTCGATATGAATATGCTTAGGTAACTTCAATGCAGAACTTGTAAGCAGTAAAATACACTCTAAAAATATATAAAATGTGTAGATAAATATTTAAGACAATGCGAAGTATCATTACCCCAATTTAATTCCGTCCTCGACCCGCCAATAGATATTTTCCAATACGGAACAGCTACGGCGCGATAACCCATTTCAATTAATCCTTTTATTTACTATCACACCTACCTACATTCGAATAGATAACGTAATGAATGCTACCACGTTGCCCTGTCGTGCCGCTGATAAGATTGTGAAAGCCTTTCATTTTATGAACTAAAATATTGACAATGATATCAAGTATGAGTATTCCGTGATAATGGCCAATTATATGTTGACGCATGTTTATTATAGTTAGGTACAAAATACTAACATTAGACCATGGAGAAAACCTCCGTATCCCAAGTCACAAATAAATAATAACCCAAGGTTAAATTTTCTCGTTTGCTGACCGTATATATTTTATAGTGTACCCACCAAATTTATAGAGGTTTAAATCCGGTTTACAATGGTTTTACAAAGCATTTCTAGGAACAAAAGTGGTTTGTAATGCCAGTGTAAGGCCATCATAATTTTCTTTAAATTTTTGCCGGCATTTTAGTAGAATTGAATGTTTTGGATAGTCCGCTATGGGCATTGGGTATTGCTCAATTTGCCGCATAAGATCAACGTAGAGTATAAAGTATGCGTTTCACTAACGAGAAAAGTCATACTTGTACCAGAAAGTTGTTGTAAAATTGACGAGAAACACATTTAGAATCACAATTGTAAGCCCGCAGGTCCTACTTAGTTATATGGAGAGCTTATTAAGGAAACTTATAATGCGTGTGGTCTTGTAAACGATTGGCAGTTATTATTAGAACCTACAGGGAGGTAACTTCGACCACCAAAGGTCTGTGGGTTGACTCGAGTGCGTGAGTTTCAATACCGTTGACTTTACTATTAACGTGTTCGTGAAAGTTGGGAAAGTAATTATCGATGTTAACGGGTTCGTCTGATTCGGGTTGGGTCCAAAAATCGGTTTGAAATGGGTGTAAATTGGGAATACAAACATTTATTTGAAGACACTATTTACTAGAGACTTCACTGAAAAAAAATTTACGACAACAAAATGGTTTTTGTAATTCCTAGTTGTGTTTTCAATATTTGTTACTAAACGTTTTGTCTTTACAGCAAATGTTTTATGTAATGTCTCACATTTATAAAACATTTGCTGTAAATACAAAACGTTTAGTAAAACATACTAAAAAGACTACTAGGAACTACAAAAACCATTTTGTTGTCGATTTTTTTTTCTCAGTGTTGTAGTCCGTCTCTTTCAGCACGCATTATGCCGACACTTCTGAATGGATTATAACAAAATTTGGCAATATAACAAAACAATAATAAACAAACAAAATAGTGATAGCTTATATTTCAGATCAACATACAGGATACTTTTTCATTTTTTTCCCAAGAAATTGAAGTGTTTCTTCAAGATAGTAAATAAAACCAAAGTCCATCTAACTAAACACGAATCTAAAAACGGTATTAGAATTGACCACTGCAGCTGTCAACGTAATACCTAATTGCTTATTCTACGAACGGTTCCGTTGTTTGAAGCAATTATAGACTGTGTTCTTCTAGATATAAAAGCGAAAGCGGTCTGTGTTGTTAGGCAGATGTTAACATCAGCTGAGCGGATGACCACTGACGTCACGAGACCGTGAACTCGGCAAGTGTTGAGACATGACAGATGTTCCGAATTAGTGACAATAAGATATTGTTTAGATTTTCTAAGAAGTAGTGAGTGAGGTCGAAGATCAACGGCGGGAGAGTTGGCAGGTGGATGTTTATGAGGCTTCGTTAAATAGAGATAAGGCAACATATTACTGCTCAATAAACAGTTTCAAACAGTGCACTGTAAACAGTTTCAAACAGTTAAAACGATTACCTAATAGTTACCTATTGAAATTGAATAAGTCATTAATTCTGATGTCAGTGACGAAAACAATGTTTTTTATGTGACTATGGTGGCAAACAAGCGTACGGCTCGCCTGATGTTAAGCAGTTACCGTAGCCTATGGATGCTTGCAATGTCAGAGCCATACTCTTTATTTCTATTTACTATGAGTTTGCTAGAAATAATATAATTGCAACTATTATGAAGATACAGAGAGAGAGAGAGAGAGGTATAGGTAAGTAAGGAAGCTAGAGGCTCGAATGGACTGTAGATCCGTTAGACCAGTCCTTGAGTAGGTCCCGTCAATCTCCCTCGTCCATGATTCCTTAGCGAAATAACAATTGAATTATCTATGTTCAGTAACCGGATACAGGATTTCGTTAGGGGCAATTTTGATTGACAGATGCCAGGCATAAGCCATTCTAATCTTAGTAATCAGTCAGATTAGGTATAAGACAGTTCTTCTAATTAATTAGATTATAACTAATCATCATACTGATAAAAAGTAAGCTCCGACCTTATGAAAGACACCATTGATGTAATATTTAGCAGATATGATATCTTCTTACATCGTAATCACTACACGGACTACGCGTAGCACAAACTATTTTGGAAAATCACATATTTCCCTCTTTTTGGTATAATGTCTTTGGAAGACACATTCTTTATCATCAGAATGACATTATTATGTTTATTTAATCAAATAATTTAATAACAAAGCACCTACCTATGCGTTCATAAACGTCTAAAACACGTTTTAAATAGGTATGGGAAAGTAAACAGACGTCACCGAATAACTGATTGAAGTCAATGACATTTAATAAAAACAATCTAGCGTTGTTGACGAGTATTTTTGTCCAACTCCGCTATTTATTCTCAAACACTCAAATTAGTTATAAATCCCGACCTATCAAGGTCACCTCCATCGTAATCTACGAAGCGCCACATTTAAAATTAATATTAGTTGACCTTGGACGGGCGTCGAATCAAATTTTCTGTATTAAATTATTTTAGATGCTTTAATTTGTTAGCGATGCGACCGCTAATTGGGTACTTTGTTCTACTTTCAAAGAACATTAGAACAACATTAGTGAGTCATTGACAAAAAGCGCTGAGCTGTTCAATGAAAGTGATGTAAAGCGCTTTCATCGCTGCATTTCATCGCGTCATTTTATCGGCATGTGATTGGTTGACGCGAATAAAATAACAAGTGCTAACGAACTCTGAGACGAATATAATCTATGCTCAACTGCAGAAACTTTGACGTTTGAAATTGGAACGTCTGCTCTAGGTCCTCTAGACCCGTTGACCGTCACATTGATTAATGGAGACTGGAGGGAAAGGAATGTAATATGCAAACATCACTTTGTATTACTGTTTGTGAATTTGTTTGGCACCGAGAATTGCCATCTGACTGCGATGAGTAATATTTTCTGCTTCCATTCCATGATTAATCTCAGTGCTGAGAGAAAGTTCTCATCAGCATGCGTCGTATGACAAAAAAAAACCAAAAAGAACGTCGAATATCTTAAGCACGCACTACACCTTCCGATTCGATCCTATACAATTTGAATGTGTGAGGGAGGCGTCCTCACGAGTGACTTACAGAATCATCCGATAATTAGAATCGGATCGGATAGAGGTGTAGAACCTATTATGCACCTAGCTGTGTGCATTCGACATGCAATCGGATAGTATTTCGATTGAAAGCGATCTTATAGCCACTGAGGAGTCTGAAACTACGACAGTTGCTTTGCTTAGAAGATTTCAAGCACTGTACCTGCACCTTAAAGCTTATAAAACTTCTTGGAAGAATGGTGTTTGTCTCAGAGTGATCCCACGTTGTAGGTATTTTGCAATACTAATCACGTTTTTATAAGATTTGTAAGCTAGTGCCATTGAATTGATAGTGGTTTCTTATGACGCTAAGTGCTCGGGTTTAACGATCCGTGGCTATAGAAAAACTTATTCAATATTTTTATTTGTATTTGGTATTGATCTCTAATTTTAGTGTTCTTTTTATAAAATACCTGAGTACGTGATTTTAAAACTTTTGCAAGAATATTTTGGCTGACAACCTTGCTACTTCTTGCTTGCTTGCATTGCATTCAGTTTTCATTTTATATCTTGATTATTCTCTCTTGTAACTTGTCATAAAATACGCGTGGAATTTAACAATTTTTTTTTGTTAATGTTTGCTAAAATAAAAGTAGCCTAAATTACTCCTTATAATATCGGCTGCTTATCTGCCAGTGAAAGTCAAAGTCGTTCCAGCCGTTTCGGAGATTATCCGAAACAAACAGACTGACGGACAGACAAAAATTGTTTGTACACTATGTAGGTACTGTATTATTTACATGCATTTAGTAAACATAAAAAGCTGTTCTTTTGACATTACAAACAGGCACTTCAATTTTATTTGTCTAGAAAAAAATTAGAAATCAAATCGTGCTTTAAAAATCTCACCTGCAACTCCGTATCGAAACTTTTATAACCACTAAATCCCAGACTACGTATGAACCAAAGAAAATTCTCCAATAAAACATATATTTTTGTCACAAAGAGTTAATTTCACACTGATATCCTACGATTGCGTGGAAACCCAATCAACCGAAAATACCCAGTACATTGCTCCCACTTGATCATTGATGGGGTGAATGAATTCGAACAAGCGCAGCAATCGATGGATGATACGCATCGGTCGTCGTGTCAGTTCGGCCGACATTACCTATGATAATACAAGTTCAGTGCCACAAACTCTCTGGCCAAAACTTGAACTAAGATTTTAAATAGAACAATGTCACATTCTGACCCATTCTGGTAAAACCTCAGATCAAATAAAAAGACAAGATAGAACGTTGCGGACAACGAAGTGAAGCTGTTTATGTTGCCGCTACAACAACAAATACTAAAAATAAAAATAAAGGGACAAGAAACTTAATATTTTTGACGTTTTTATTCTACGGTGGTACGGAACCCCTTATGTGCGAGTCCGACACGCACTTGGACGGCTTTTTTGACTTCAAAAAACTGTTTGTTATCTTTCTACGACCTTATACTCTTTTTCTATACAAAAAGTTGGCAACCCTACACAAAGTAGTTTATTATAATAATAATTAGATAAGTAGGTACACAATGTAATTGTGTATATTAACATAATAAGTGTAACCTCTTTCGCTATGACCTTATAGCTTATAATATAATTATTATTGATAAACGAGTATTGCACTTTTGCGGAAAATTATAAACAAATGGGTACTCGCTATATTATCATTATTCAACTGTAGGTACCTATCTACAATAAACAAGTTGATAAATAATGCAATAAGTAATTAAACTCATTACTAATTGTTTTTTTTCTGTGCTATTTAGCGATGCCATTATGCCATTGTTTTAATTTATATTATTTACTTAATTATATAAGTATAAACTATGCTTATAACGACTTAAACATATTGTTTTTTTCGTAAGTACTGTACTTATGAAGTATGTTTTTAGAGGCTGTTGCGTCAGTTTTATAATTTTGCAACATTGCTTATTATATTCAATGCACAAAGTTCTACAAACAGAAGCTCACATGTAAGTAAATAGAATCATCCCACGCGCGTTTATTACATAACTTGTGTCACACATCCAAGATCATATAATGAACGCAATCTTTATATTGTTCGACATTACTTCAATCAAAGGCGAAGATACTGATCGATCCAGTTTGATCCGGTGCAGACCGGTTCGAGGCAGATATGTCAACCTTATCCGAGGATTAGTACCTACGGTTAGTGCCCCCTAAATGTTCCAGTGAGCGCCAAATACGGTTGGCTAATCAGTCGATGATTCACCAGGGATTATTATTGAACTGGGTTACCTTTCCAATTCGGCAAACATTCGCTATCATCTTTTATTTTCCAATTAATGGTAACATTTTAAGAAATCATAATTTTGAACGAATAACAATTATAGCGATACTGATTGCTCTTTTGCAAAGTGATCAAAACGTGCCTGCCCGATAGAAAATCGAAGAAGAAAAAGTCAACTATGCTATTTCTATAACAAACAATTACATAATTATAATTTTTATCGTATCGAAATAATATTAACATATTCAAGGACAAACAACGATAAAAGTTCTTCTTGACCTTTCTACTATGTCTATAGCAAACACTATAATTTAGAGATTGTTAATTTAACAAATGTCCTGTATTTATTGCTCTAAATTATAATATTAATGTATAAAGTATAACTTATAATACATAAATATGTATTTAATATCTTTATTACCCACACCTACCAACAAGAAGTACTTATACTACACTTATATTAAAACATAGATAGACATTTATCGAAACCAAACAAATATTTTTCTGCAGAAATTCCTTTATACAAAGAGAGGTAGCAGACGTCAGAGAGACTGCATCAGGACGTGAATTGAAATAAAAATAAATTGGTCTGCAACGAACAACGACCGAGTGAGTTTCGAGACACGAAGTACTTGCGAAGCAACACCTCCATCGGGACAACATCTCGTAACTTTAGTTAATAGAAAAGGTCCAACAAATATAAAGACTGGTAGCGTTAGCAAACAAGCATTATTCTTAGAGCAGATGATATTATAAGAGGATTACATCTGGTAATAATAGGAAAGATATTTCGAACGTAAGAACTGAAATTAAACGACAAAAGGAAACAGCTTCAGCAAAACCTTGAAACGGAAAAAAAGCAATTTAGAATTAGGTAAGTAATACGTCGCAGGATTGAGAAGGCAATAAAATAAAATACATTAAAAGTAAGAGATGAATGGCAGGTAAAAAAGGGCGAGCAAAAACGAGACAAAGGCTTTGTGTGTGTTGAAACACGCTCCAAGGACCGACTGAGCACACACAACACGAGTCGGCCGCTGTCTAGACAGGATACAATAGGCTAGATATTTAAAATCACCTAGTCCCAGCCAGACCGTTCCATTTTATTGCTAAAAGTTAGGGAGTCAATCCAGAAACTTTGAAAGGAAGTACGGAGTATTACAGAAATGTTAAAACTCCAGACGGTGGTTCAGTTCAGACATAGAATCGTCCTGACGGTGGTGGCAATAACGACAGCAGACGGGAGAGAAGTGGAGAGAGCGGGTAGTTTCCAGTTTAATGCACGCATGTCTAGACGGGAGGATGCAGCAAAATCTACTGTTGCTGTATTATGTAAGTACACAGCACCCTCTCGGTGTAAAGTCTCTATAAATAGATTCGAGAATTTCAATTTCGCTTTTGAAAAATGCATCTGAAATATTCATCGCTCTTCGTCTGGGCTATTTACAAGAATCGTAATTTTCCTTCGAATTTTTATATCCTCCACAGATTCTAAGAAGCACTAGACAAGAAAACAACGTAAATAAATTGTGTAGTTTATGCAAATGCAATGTTTAAGTTCAGAATGGTGTGATATCATACTGCATTTCATAGAAGTTTAAATGGGACAGGATAAAGTTCCGAATACAAAACAAGCAGAACTTATTATAATGCTGTTTATAATACAAAATAGAAATAGGTGTACATGGATCAAAATAAGAACATTGAAGTCGCTTCCATTGTAACGGGCGTTAACGCGCCTCGTTTTATTTCAGATCTGAGTCGCAATAGCATAGAGAGCGAACACGTAGAACGTATCCGACAAAGGGTTTCGGAATTTTCAAGTCGCCGTCCGTCGTGTAAATATTTTCCTTAAACTCGTTGGATGTACGCCAATACACCGGGGCAAGTATTCCTTAAATTCACTTCTTAAGTCGCCAATTATATCCCTTCTCAAGATTGCAACGGTACGCGAGTACCCGTTATGATAATGAACAATGAAAAAGCAGTCGGTCGCAGATTTCACTGGAATAACTTGAATTTCGACTGTAATTTGGTAATGTGCGATCAATGTCATGTCAAGTATAACTGTAAACACTGATGATAACAGTAACTGGTCGTACTTGTTCTAGAGCGGGAAACGGCCTTCCTTTTTCTTTATCATTTCAGATAATATTTGGAGAAGGACTCTTAAGACGATACAAGAAAAAAATGAATTTTAGTTTCGGGGTGTGGCTAGCGTCGCGTGAGCTGCCGAAGGATATATCCCTCTCGCTTAGCTAGGACAGAACAGCTATGGAGTAGACTATAGTATAGTTAAATTTGAAGGAACAATATGGTTTAATTCGTACAATTAAAATAATATGTCCCAGTGCACCTTTTAAAATAGATGAAATGGATGAAAATATTCAAATATATTTTTTTCGTTTTATATGGGATTTTTATGTCGAGTGTATTTGAAAAAAATAATTTAATTTCTATGTTGTTTTTATTGCTGAAGACAAAGTAAGTCAAAAGAAGACAAACGATACCTACAATATGCTGATAGATACGTATAACAATATTTCGATCGTATAATAGCCTATAACCAGCGGACGATCCAGACGCGTCCAACGATATCTCATTAGTCAAATTATTATGATAAAAATAGTTTGGACGTTATACGGGAGCAGATGAACATACATACATATCGGTCAAAATCATAACCCTCCGCCCACCGTAGTCGGGTAAAAATGTACATACTCTGTGTCAGTGACTGACTGCCGGATATGAGTATCTTTTTCATGTTTCGTAGGCAAAGGAATACTTTGGTACTTAACTTCGATGCCGATCATGAAGTCATCAGCGGTGTCATAATATTTTTTTTTACAATATTTAATTTATTTTTTAATTAAATTTTCAGTTTTTATTAATTTTATTGATTTAACCATGCATTTATTTTTTGTTTATCTTTTTATATTTATTTTTTTATCTATCAAAATCACCCTTAGACTGGTTACCGCCACAGGTGACAAGAGGGCTGGGTCTTTCCTTGCTCAAAAAATTCGCTTGACAACAGGAACAGCTTGAATACAGGGAGGACATGCAGCCAGTATCCCACGCGGACGGTATTTGTTTAATTAGGGGTAGGTTTTTATTTTATTGTATTTTATTTTAATTTATGTTATATTATATTGTATTTTAATGATAAAACATGAAAAATATTTTTTTTTTTTTTTTTATTTAATTTTACTTTTATTTATTGTGACATTATAATAATTTTAATAATCAATATTGGACTATGTCTGAAACAAATACATTGAATTGAATAATTTAAATACAAAAATTATCACATTAATTCGTTAAATCACGGTTTACACCCGCTAGAACGAAAAAGATCCTAACATGGTAGGTAGGACCTGAGGGTTGGCCAGTTAATTACTTAAAATACACTATATTTATTTCAAGAAAACATTCATAAGATCTGAAGGCGTCGGACTCGCACATAAAGGGTTCCGTACCACCGTAGAATAAAAACATCAAAAATATCAAATTTGAGACTTGATATTTATTTTTAAATGTTATTATATTTTTAGTATTTGTTCTGCACCGGCAACAGAAATACACATTCAGTGAAAATTTCTACTCTCTACCTGTTACGGTTCGTGAGATACAGCCCGCGCTAACAGACGGACAGACAGACAGACGGACAGCGTAGGCCTAGTAATAGGGTCCCGTTAGCACCCTTTGGAACCCTAAAAAGTAGCCTATGTTCTCCGCCAAGACCCAGTCTATCTCCATACCAAAATTCATCAACATTGGTTCAGCGGTTTAGCCGTGAAAAGGTAACAGACAGAGTTACTTTCGTTTATAATATAATAGATTGAATAGGACGGACAAACATTTTCCTATCCATATCTGTAATGTTATTTTTTACGATAATTTATTGATGTATGATATATTTATTACTTGCCCATCCATACCTACAACAAACGCAATAAAGCGACTCCATTGTTTTGACAAGCAATGTATTCCCACTGTCGGCCCAAGACCATGCTGCAAGTATATAACAGTAAGCGAAATAGGGAGTTTTTACAGAAATGACACGAATAACTATGAAATGACAAGAGATGACACAAAATGACAAGAGATGACACAAAATGACAAGAGATGAAAATAAATTACACAAGACAAGGAAAAGCAAACGAAAATCACGCTGCAGTGCAGGTCGTAGGTTCGATTCCTGCCCAGGACATGCATTTGTGTGCATGAACATGTCCGCATGTCCCGAGTCTAGGTGTAATTAAGTGTATATTTAGTTTGTATTTACAAACAAAAAGTAGTATATGTAGTAATATCAGTTATCTGGTTTCCATAGTACAAGCTCTGCTTAGTTTGGGATCAGGTAGTCATGTGTAAAAGAATTTCCAAGGATATTTATTTATTTATCATAGGCGTCGGCGTACTGTAAATACTGTACTGTACCTGTAATGTGGCACGACCGTAATATTTTTTCGTAATATTTTTTAAAAAATCCTTCACACGTCCGACGTCGAACAAGTCCGAGCGGACACTGACAATACAAAGTTAGAGAGAGACATGGTTAGTTCAAGTACTAAAAATGTGAGATGGCGATATTGTGCGCGCGCTCGGAAATAAACAACGTAAGCGCCAAACCACATTTTCTTGAATAAAAAAAAAACTTCTTCATGAATTAAAATATGGTTGAAGGGTAGTTTAGATATCATTATTTGCTATGTTATAGAAATAATTTCGTGATCTAAATCGTAAAAACATCGTGGTAGCAAGGAAAATTGTAAATAATTAGAGCTCATTTCATAATTTTTTTTTATCGAGAAAATTTCATCAAATCGTGATTTGGATTTAAAGATACTCAAGATAATATAGTCAAAAATCATACATCTAAATATAAGATTCCTAGTCCACATACTTACTTAAAGAAAAAGTAGAATAGAAAATCAACCAAATTTCGAAGCCTCGTCTTAAGTAGTGACAATGCATCCGCGTACCAAAATACACATTTTGCACCAGGTTATTGAATAATAAGTACTCCGACGGTCTTGCCATCGGAAAAAAATAATCCTAAATCACTATTAGTAGAATTGACCTTGTGTCGCGATCAACTCGTCTGCCAATTGTCTATAATATAATCCTCTCACGGATATATTATGTAGTACGCCTTACTCAGCGTTGAATTGTTTTTGTGACATAACTCCTTCATGTTTCGTAGCAACAGCGACGAAATCTTTGTCACAATGTCCAAATATATTTTCAAGGTTATCCGGCTTAAAGAGGTGAGGGGGTCACTACGGTTGGACGAACACAAAGGATTTTACACGTTTTTATTGCAGTTTCGTGATTTCGTAAGACATTTGATTTGACTATGGACTGAAATAAAAAAATTGTGGTCTACCAATTGTTTTAGCTTCATTATTATTATGTAAGCGATGATTCCATATTAAGTAAGGTTTGGAGTGGCAATTTTGAAAGATGTGGCACTGCACAGGACCCGAAGGAATTTCATGTCTCACTTTTTTGTAGTACCTTACAAATCCCAAATCTGAACATTTATAGTTACCAAAATGCAATGCAATGCTGTCAATATTCACTATTGCAGAGCGTTTCGTCGTCTGCGGCTCAACCAAAGATAACATTAAAGATTAGGTTGTCGTGTAGTGTATTTTACGAGCCTACCACTGCATCGTATTCATGTAACCTGGCTTGGACTGGCGTGAACCAAAAACGTCATGATAGATGCCTTTCGCGTTAATGGCTCCAGTAATTCTATTTTAATCCAATTTAGAGTGAATTAATTAAGTAATTGGTACTTCAATTGGTTAATAGAAAACTTCATGCAATTAGTTTCAAATTTATCACCTAATAAATAAAGTCATATAATAAATTAATAAAGAACAAATAGAAGCCCAAACAGAAGTCGTAAATTTACCTTCTAATTGCTGATGACATCCAAGAAAATATAGCAGACAAAAAAGGTGTAGTTATTATTCATTTGGAAGGTGAATTACCTGCAGCAATTTCATTAAGACATTGCAAGAATCCATTCTAGTTAATTACTCCAGATTTAAGGTGTTATATGGCGACTGGTGTAGGTAGGCGCGCTTTGGAATATTGCCAATATCTTGCTGACATTAAAGCATGAACTTTCGCCGCCGTGAATCACGTATTTTTATTAACCAATAATTTGTGATGAGACTTCCATTTTTTCCTATTGTATGTTACCATTATTCGTTTTGTAACTCAAACTCACTATTGAAATGTATTTCGTCTTTATGTTCTGAGCTCCCTTTAGGTGAGCTAAGTAACACAGCAGTAATGTTCGCCAATTTTATCCACTTATACAACCCAACTACTTGAGTCTCCGTTATTTTAACAATTACTTGTGAACCGTTGACTTTTGTTTGAGGATGTAAGCGGATGGTAATTATATGTCGTGTGTGTGCATATTTTAAGAGAATTGAAGCTTTTAGAATTCAGTATTTTGCACTTACATTAAAATAAAAAGGAGTCCTTATGGCAAACAACACGAGTTCTTCACCTCAGAATCAAACTAAGCAGCTATATAAACATCGGAATACGTGTTTATAAAGATTAGAAAAATATTCGACTTTCACTCGATTATTTTTATCTCAGGCGCGGCACATAAAGGAATAATGACCGTTCATGAGGTCAACACACTATAGTCTGATTTTTAATTAGACGAAGTAAACTGACAGGTGATAATGTCACTTTTCGATATAAATAGAACAAATAAGGTTCAAATTCATATAACAGTGACTTTTATAGCTGTCAGTTTGCTTCGTCTAATTAATAATCAGACTATAGAGTAAGATAAAACAAAACGACGTGTTTAAAACTATAGATTTGGAAATTAGTGAAGCGTGAATTGCTTTAAGCCTGGTGTAACATGAATAAGTTGGTCAACAAAGAACTATTTAACAATGGTTTACGAAATTCATTGAAATGTTAAATACTAAACAAAGTAAAGCTGGACTAAAAGGACCAAATACTGTATTCATTATGCATCGGAATGAAGTTCTACCTGCAAAGGTACAAGTTTTAGAACTTTAAAGGGCGAGTGATAAAATTAGAGAATTTTACGATGTCTGTCGGCAATTCAAGAGAAACAACCTACTAAAGTGTAACAAAACATATTGTTTGGAAAGGTAAAACTGAATTTACGTAGCACTTACATTGTATTGTTTGTATGAGTGCAAGTTTATGACTTGAAAAATTACTTTACAATAATCAGGAGAAATACAAAGTAGGGCCGGTTTTATATAACCCACAAAGTAAAAGGGTCTTTATGGAATAACTGAAGGAAAAATGTAATAGTTTGAGAAAATACTTGCAGAGAATACTTCCTGAAGCGACTGCGTCAGTCATCTTGGATATACCAATATATTATACTATAGAGTGATTTTGAGAGGACCAACTTTAAAATCTGTGCTTTTAAGCAAACAAAGTTTGTGTGCAAAATGATCAGCGACAATGTTTACACAATTAGTAATCATAACTGTGTACCCCAGCTGTACAGTTCAGTTGACCGCAAAAACTGAATCATCGTGTCACTGGGCCTGGCAATGGTTATGTATGTGAGATACGTACGGTGCAGTCAATGTACCGTTAGCCGCGAGACGACTTACCAGGCCAGCAGACGACTATAAGAGATACCGCTAGGCGCCTTCTACAACGATCGGCCAAATTATAACTGTATCTATTCGCAACAGAAGCGTGGAAATGAGACAAAGTTTGTCTCTAGACGCGTGCCGGCATCTCATTAGTGGTGAAATCGTGCGGTGACAATCTTAATGACCGTGCACCGCCTTTCGAATCCTCGTCCTCACATTTCGAAATAATCACTGTAGCTTATTACGTTCCTTTGTGTTAACACTCGCAATATACACAGTGCTGCATGCATTTGCACTGAAACCTCGATAAGTATCAGATCGATGAGTTTACTGATATAATAAAGTCCCTACGATCAAGATTAATGCATGAGATATGGTAGATTATAGTTTTCATTTCAAATACTCTTTCCTGTCACGTGTTATTTATTTTGTTACGCAGAGAAAAATAAAGCAAAAAGAATTACCTTCTGGCACACTCGCGAGTGCGTAATTTTAGATGCAGAAAAAAATCTTCGATACCAAACGTTGACGCTCAGAGCTCGCCACACAACAACACTTCACATGAAAATATTGCGCAGATGAGGAAAAAAATCTTTAAAATAACTTGCACTAAATTTAGCCAAACGTATGCGATAACACGATAGCTCTAAACAAAGTAGAGTCAAGACGCGACGCACGTCCGCCGCGCACGACTGCCACACGCGAACAGAACAGATTGTTGGTGGAGTTGAGTTCACCACTCGGCTTGTCAACAAACAAAGAGGGCTCGGTCGCGAGCCGCTTTGCGCAGGCGCGACGACGCCACACGCATACAATACAAAGCGTGTGAATGAACACGTAAACATTGTAGATTAGTAGATTTCGCTGTAGGTAATAGATTTCGCTGAAAATTAAAGGCGTCACATCGCACACACATCGATGCTAATGGAAACGGTACTGATAGGTGCACATTTACGTTTAGTTCTTCAACCGAAATGTTGCTTCGTATCGGGCGTGGGTTGCACTGAGTTCTATTTAACTGCGTAAAAGCCGCGTAGTTGCTGATTCTACGTCACATCATCACGAACACGCTCACTCCACCGCAGTCGCATCAAAACAATAACAGTCGTTATCGCGTCGTTATCAGCGGCTGTGAGGCGAAATATCGCGAGTCTAGACCTTTCGACAGCTGATTTAGCTCGCGACCGACTTTTAGGGAGATACGCAGATGGTAAAAGGTCACGTATTCATTAGCTTTGTAATGTTAACACACGATACGTAATAGATAGCAGTGAACCTGAAGGAAATGAATTTTCGTGCGCAATTCAAACAGAGCCCAGAAATGACCTACTGAAATAAATAAAAAAGGAACTGTGCTTCCGGGTCTCATTCATCGTACGAAACGCAGTTGTAATAGCTACTTTACGCCGATCTTCTGTGAAGGGTGGCACAACCCCGGTCGAACCAGCCTGGATCTACCACTAATGTTAGCAATAACTCTTTGCAAATACTTAAATGCACCAATTTTTTCTTTACCTGGATGACCTTTTCAGTCACGTTTGTGGCTACTTCTTCTGTGCTGGAGATCTATACCATACTCGGAGAAAAATAAAGCTAGTTATAGATCAACAAGTCTTAAATCAAAGTAATTTTAGTCTGTGACGCAGAAGGGAATATAATTAGAGAGATAGGTTATATACCCTGGGTACACCTACAAACTCGTTGAAAAGGGCGTTTCAAATTGACATGCTGTCAACAACACATGTAATCAAGTGTGAAGAAATATTTGATTTGGCGAATTCGGACCCAAGCGAATGAGATTTAATCATACAACGAGTTTTCAAGGGGGCGAGTGGACGATCCCAAACAGTTTTCCAATCAAAACCGATGAAAGCCTTTGGGAATTTGACGAAGGTATTAACTCGTGTAGGCTGGGTATTTATATAATCCTAGTACATAATAATAACGTTAGAAATAGATGTTCTCAGATACCTTCTTATCACATGAGTCGGAAGATTTTACCGGTAGATCTTGGCGCTTAGATAAATCAGAATTGAAGCAGAACATTATTCTTAAATTAGGCTTATAGCGCAACAGGTTATTCAATTTGCTCAACATTTCATGTTGAGACGTTCCGAGACGTACATGACTTTGATATACATCAAGTATATAAATAAGCACTCCTCATAAGGACAGCTCATCGACAGATAACAAAGGTTGTTCAGTATAAGTACTTACTTATTTAAAGAAAACATCACGATGCGTACGATCTCCGCGACCTTAACCGCGGCCATCGCCCCGCGATTCAGGAATCGATTCAATTTGCAATTGTAAATCGATTTTAAAATTAAAATTCAGCTACCGATTGGTATATGACTGTCTGTAGGTATGTTGGTTATGAATTATTAAACTTTTTTACGCTCAAAATAGGTACAGTAAAAAATCCTAATTACATTGAATAATGATCTCGTGTGAGAATTTGATGAGGCAAATGACCGGGCAGCATATCGTCTAGGTGCGATTGATTGAGACTGTTTATGTAGATTTTATATACCTAACCTGATTTGACTAACGTTTCGTGATTTATCATCATTATTTCAGCCAAGACGTCCACTGTTGGACATAGCCCTCCCCCAAGGTTTTCCACTACGACCGGTCCTTTGCCACTTACATCCAGCGTTTTCCCGCGATCTTCACGAGGTCGTCGGTCCACCTTGTGGGGGCCTACCTACGCTGCGTCTTCCGGTATCTGGATATTAAAGAAAATATTGCATGTACTATAGTATTTTTACGTGTTCAAGTTAGTTTACGAAATAATCTCAGGACATTTCGCATTGAAAAAGCTAATTTTGGAATTGACATCGGACTCCCACGAAATTCACCAAGTTCGAACGTGTTTATACGACTTTAGGTATGGGAGGTTCGTAAAAAGGGACAATCCACCCCCACGTTTCACTGAACCCTAAGGTTTTCGTGGAAATTGAATTATATAGCGACTCGTGAGTGACGTGGTCGTTGGCTATTCTGGGTATTCCGTGTAAGCCCATTAAATTGGAGTACCTATACGTTACAATGCTCATGCGTGGTGAAGGAAAGGATATATGAAATCATCTATCTTCAAAACGTTAACCTGAGAGATAACGCTTGGATTACACATTAGATTTTAAGGACTGAGATGACTATCAAAGCAGCATGGGTGGGTCAAAGGTCATTAAAAACAGATACGCACAGACCAATAAATATGAAGCAAGTAAGGTTCTATCATCAATTTGTAAGACATCGGAGGATCAGCGAACAGCAAAAGCCTTGCATGAGCTGTAGCGTTAACATAAAAAATATGATATCCCGGATTTGCTCTTACGTATTTATATCTCTAAGTGCCTTTCTGTGTTGAGGCATATTTTGCGAGATGTTATCATCGTCGGAGATGACATGTACTAAATAAGACGAACTAAGGGGTACGTAGACCCTTTCAGTGTACTTTTGGTATTATTAATAGACTCCATAAGGTACAACTAATATTTGTGGTCATCTAGGCAGCGATCCTGAAGCCTTGTCAGAGGCCTTTTTTTTTGGGACTGCGGTGGCAAAAAAGCGTACGTCCCGATGTTAAGCAGCTACCGTAGCCTATAGATGCTTACAATACCAAAGGCATTGCTCGCACATTGCCGACCTGAAGGGGAGAGGGATGAAGGGAGGGGGAGGGGGTTGGGCTTTCGGCTCTCTCATTCATCGTACGAAACGCAGCTGTAATAGCTGCTTTACGCCTATCTTCTGTGAGAGGGTGGTACCACCCTGGTCGAGCCAGCCCGTATATGAGCTGCAGTCAATTGGCTACAGCTTGACTCTACCACCTTAACACCACCACCACCTTACCATCGGCCTTCGGGCGATTTGAACAACTCACACACCAGGCTAGCGACTAACCCATGGACCAGTTACTAAGGGGACTGGCCCTAAGCAAGTCGGCCGAGTGGTCGGCCTAGTACTAACATCGACATAAAACGAAGCGAGTAGTTCAACTATTTACCGGTAATAGTAAAATGAAAATGAAAAAACAATGACCACGTTTTATTTCATACAAATATCTAATAAGGGCACCTCTTTCTTTAGTCTTTACTCTGTGGACTAACCATACCATAACAAGAGAAGAAGATAAGATAAGAATAAATAGGGTGTGTTTAGTACTTACTTTCTGGTACTCAATAAAAAAATCAGTTCATGCTACATAATTACAAAAGCCGAATCATCATTCACTTGAAAATCTAACAACAGTAAGACGTAGAATCTTGATAGCAATCAACAGAGATTCAAAACACGAATAGGAAGGCAACAATCAGTTAATCAGAGTACCTTGACCCGGTTGATATCTGCCGGCTAGATCTGGTGTGGTCCTTGGCCCGAGTGGCGTGCACGCGGCTATTGCGTTGGGTGTAATCTGATCGATTTGTGAAGCCACTACGATGGAAAATAGACCGAGTGATATATGACGATTATTTTGATAATGATTGTAGATAGGTAAATCCATGCAACCTTCCAAACAAACTTTCATCCCCGGTTTTACCCCCTTAGGGGTTGAATTTTCAAAAACGCTGAAATTACTATTTTTTATTTTTCAAAAGACACCTAATTACAAATTTTCATAATTCTAACTTTAAGAATGACGAACCTCCATACAAACTTTCATCCCCTATTTAACTATCTTAGGGGTTGAAATTTATAGGTATGATTAGCCTATGTCTTCTTCCAGTTTACACTACGTTTCAAATTTCATTAAAATTGGTGCAGTAGTTATGGAGATACGTGGTAACAATCATTCACACACACACACACACACCCACACACTCACACACCCACACACCCACACACCCACACAAACCCCATATATAATACTACGTAATCCGGGTACAAAAATAATATATTTAGAGGCATTTACTCTTAAAATAAAAAACAAGCCGCTGAACATTCAAAACCTATAAGAGTAACAGCAAAAAGTGTTTTCAATGAAGAATTAGCATAACACTAAAGTGACTTTAAATAACCCAACTACGGCCGATTTCTACATATTTGCTCGCATATTGGAAAACAGAAAAAAACAACACTAGAGTTTTAGAATTGAGCTAGTGTTTTCGCGAAAATGTTCCACAAAAACTGGCGGAACAGTCACTTGAACGAATCCATGGGCGAAAAACTAGGGCGAGTCGAGTGCAGAACTGCAATCCGCGTTCATATCATATCGGTCACCAGCTGTAGCTATGGTTACGAACACTTGACCCCATTCCGTGGGTATTCATCCACATTTAGCGGTTAATTTTGCATTGAGATTGTTCTTTGTTTCTCTACCTGCGGTTTTGTAGACGCGGTTTTGACAGAAATTATGGTGATGATCCTTAATTTGGTGATGAGTAATTGGATTAACGGGTATGAGGTTCTCTTCTGGTAATTGAGTCACTGTATAACATGGCGTTTTGTTTGCTTGAATTCTATTTTAGGCTGTACCTAAAGTTTTCGTTACAATTCCGGTCGTTTCAAGGGTTTTTTCCCCAAGGGCATTATAAATTTCCATGATTTTGGTAGATTGGCTTTCTGATACAGAACGAAGAACCCTTCGAGGATATCTTCACACGTTATCGTATCGACATCTAGAAAGCATGCTGTCACTATCATTCTTATTTACCAAACCTGTCAAATGAGAGGAACGGAACACTCTTACGTTAACGCTACGTAAAAATATTATGGGTGGACTGTTACAATTCCAAGAAAAACACGTGAAATATTGGTGTGAACCTTTCCAATTTCTTCAAGATTGTTAAACACCCATGGGACCAACCAACTGATATTGGTAGTCTCAATTCTAAATATATTACACCTTCATTACAAGCTGATTGCTCAATTGCGTTATTATTTGACCTTTAACTGGATCGTTTCTTGCATAACGAAAGCCTTTTTTATTACCCGACTACGGCGGAGGGTTATGATTTTGACCGGTATGTATGTACGTATGTATGTATGTGTGTATGTATGTATGTATGTATGTATGTATGTATGTATGTATGTATGTATGTATGTGCGTCTGTTCCCACCTAACTTCCAAACTACTTGTCGTAATTTGACAAATGAGGTATCGTTAGAAGCGGCTTAATGGCGCGCTGGTTATAGGCTATGTGACGTCACATAAAATTGCATATGGCGCCCTCTAGAGGACATAATGTCATGAACTAAAAAAATAACATTTTTTAATAAAACCGTGTGGGGTATCAAATGAAAGAGCTCAATGAGCACATTTCAAAAATATGTATATTGTTACCTATAACTCCAAAATAATTAAATAAAAAGTAAGTTTAAAAACTAAAACCCGACTACTGAAAAATCGCGCTCTAAAAAGTATGAAACAAGAAAATATTCTCATCTAGAGGATAGCCGTGGTCCGTGTTCATATGCCATTTGGCCCTAAAGGACCTACACGGACCACGGCTATCCTCTAGATGAGAATATTTTCTTGTTTCATACTTTTTAGAGCGCGATTTTTCAGTAGTCGGGTTTTAGTTTTTAAACTTACTTTTTGTAACAGATTAATGTTTTTATGACAATCATAATGAGAACACGTTCGTATTATATAAAATGATTTAATAAATGCATACTTGGTTCCGGAGATTTAGGAAGATTAAAGACTTCTAAACTTGTTTTTCTGACCGAGTTAATGTCCAATACGAAGGAACCCTAGGGGTCTATACGAGGGAAGTAAAATATAAATTATAGGATCCTAAATAACTTCGGACTTGGGAAAAACAAAATGTCGCAGACATGTCTGCAAAATGTGGAGCTGCTAAATAAATTATTCATAACGTTTCTATTTCAGTTTCAGACCCAATATCGATACACAACCTTATTTTTTCATATTACCTACATGCTCTCATGCCATGATAATAAGGTCCAATCAATAGCAGAAATCACGCTGACTTTGAATCAGGATTTGTTCACGGTAGATTAATTATAATTACTTACAATATTAATTAAAGTTCAATGGAGTACGCGTGGTTTCTTCCACTTGTTATTCTAATCTAACATTCATGCTTCGGAACAAGCAGGCAAAAATCTATATTTTAACAACCCGGGGTCTAGTTGCGCTACTATGCAACATTGTGAATGCAATTCACTTTCTGATTTTCTAGCAGAATCCGCTAAATATATATATAACGTCACGACTTTTATCCCCATTCGGGGGTAGTCAGAGGCTTGAGTGGCCAATCACCACCACATTGTGGAGGTATTAACCAACTCAAAGCCCACGTTTCACCAGATAGTCAGAACCCAACGTGGCAGGTGGTGAACCTTGTCGCCGTGTATACAGGAACTGACTATTACCTAATCCCAAGGGATAGGTAGGTTTCCTCACGATGTTTTCCCTCACCGTCAACGAACTGTAAATTATGCACACAGATGAAAATTCATCCATTGGTGCATGCCCCACCGGGGATCGAACCTGGGACCTTCCGATTGCTAGCCCAACCTGTTCACCCCTAGGCTACAGTCGCTCTATTTCCGTGAAATAGGCACCAATGGCGTAAAATGTGTGACTATTTACAGAAATTTCGCGGAATTTCTAAGGAATCTGCTAGAAAATCAGAAAAATTAAGGCTGGAACCATTGCAACTGACAGCTCGAGGTTGACCGCTTTTTGCTCAAACAATGTCGTAGGACCGCGAGTTGAATTTTTTGAATTTAGAATTTTCGATACGCCACGACACATCAAAAAGACGACATGATAAATCAAAAACAGAAGTGACTCATATACTAAACTCGTATCTTGCCTACTTTTATTTAGTCGTATAAGGGTAACTTCGTAAAGGAAAATTTTCACTAAATCTTAAGTACAATTTAAGTACTACATTTTTATTAATAGGTAGGTGGGTAGGTTATTTTTTCTTTGTAATCTTTTTTATTGTTATTTCGTTGATATTGTAAATAAAAGCTCACTAACTGTTAATTTTTAATTGTTCTGAATATTAATTTTGCCCAACACTGGGTAATAGGTAGTACTACTTAAAAAAAGACTAGTACATAATTTTAATGTTTAATATTATAGGACAAAATAAGTAAAAATTAAAACAACTTAAAATTCTAAATAACTGAAAACAAGAAAAATTGTTGACAACATCGGGTAATAACTGAAATAAAAATAGTACTAATCCTTATTAGTTACTAGCTGTGCCTGCGACCTAGTACGCGCACATTTTTGGAAAAGGTTACCCCTTATTTGACTGATGGATTGATGGAGGATGACGGGCGGATGGAGTGGCAATGCAACGCATGCCGGGCATGCATGCAACCCTCATAGGATCACTGTTTTGCTCGTCAGTCTATCTGTCCGTCTGTCAAAACGTGCACAGCCTAAACCGCTTGAGTTAGAAACATGAAATTTTAACTTTTTATAGCGTAGAAGAAGACCACAGGAAGGATTTTTGAGAATTCAACAATTAAGGGGAGAAAGTATCTATGGATAGTCCCAGTTTTTCTGAAGCTAGAGACGTGAATATTTGTATTTGTAGGCTGAGTAGCCGAAATACTAATTTTCATGTAAGGTCAAGATTTTCAAGCCAGAGCCATGGGTCTGGAGCAACTCTATGATAATAATAATATATGGTATAATTAAAAATAAAATACTGGCTCCACAAAACGCCTCGTTTTGTGAGTTTTTTGGGTTCCGTACCTCAGAAGGAAAAAACGGAACCCTTATAGAATCACTTTTTGTCCGTCTGTCTATCTGTCCGTCCGTCAAAACGTGCACAGCTCAAACCGCTGGTGATACAAACATGAAATTTGGACAGTAAGTACCTTTCATAGCGTAAAAGAAGAGCAAAGGAAGGATTTTGGAAAATTCTTACCCTAAGGGGGTAAAATAAGGGGTGGTAGTTTGTATGGAATTACCTCATTTCTGAAGTTAGAAACATGAAAATTTCTATTTAGGCTACTAATACAAATCCAAATTAGTAATTTCAGCGCTTTTGAAAATTCTACCCCCAAGAGGGTAAAATAAGGGGTGGAAGTTTATATGGGGGTTCAAATTTTTCTAAAGCTAGGCACAATAAAATTTGTATTTAGGCTTCTTATTAACTAAGAATAGTAATTTCAGCGTTTTTGATCATTTCACCTCTAACGGTGTAAAATAGGGGGTGCAAGTTTGTATAGGCGTCCCAATTTTTCTGAAGCTAGAGACATGAAAATTTGTATTTGGGCTACTCATTACAAATTAAAACCGGACAAGTGCAAGTAGGACTCGTGCTCTGAGGGTTCCGTACAAATTTTATTATGTTTGTGTGCATCATATCTTTGGCGTGCAAATACAGGGCAATGAAGCAAGATGTGCTCCACTGTCTCGCTGGGGTTCTTTGAGCTTCCACTTTGCTAGTTTTCGGAACAGTACATAATAATTACAACACCTAAGTGTGTATTGTTCCGAAAACAGGGAAAATCATGAAGACTCGAATCTCGGGATAACAACTGCACTGCAAGCGACTGTGGTGAACAGGTTGGGCTAACAATCAAAAGGTCCCAGGCTCGATCCCCGTTGGGGCATGCACTAATGGATGAATTTTCATCTATGTGCATAATTTACAGTTCGCTGACGGCGAGAGAAAACATCGTGAGGAAACCTACCTATCCCTCGGGATTAGGTAATAGTCAGTTCCTGTATACACGGTGACAAGATTCACCACCTGTCACGTTGGGTTCTGACTATACAGGTGAATTTTTCAAGTGTGCGTGGATGGCCAAATCCGAAACTATGAGTGATATCAAAAAGTACTCAAAAGAATCTCGGGGCTGATTTTGATGAAAATTGTAATTACTTCTCAAAATTCGTTTCTTATCAGCGACACTATTGAATGCTGTAATAATACAGTATGTGGTTTTTTATTCTTAATCAACTAGTTCGATTCCTGGCTACGACTATTGTTTTTTCAAAAATCCAATGATGCAGTTTTAGTTTTCATCAAAATCAGCCCCGAGATTTTTTTGAGTACTTTTCGATATCACTTATAGTTTCGGATTTGGCCATCCACGCTCACTTGAAAAATTCACCCTGTATAGTCAGAACCCAACGTGACAGGTGGTGAATCTTGTCGCCGTGTATACAGGAACTGACTATTACCTAATCCCGAGGGATAGGTAGGTTCCCTCACGATGTTTTCTCTCGCCGTCAGCGAACTGTAAATTATGCACACACACATGCGAATTTTGAGAAGTTGTAATTACTTCTCAAAATTCGTTTCTATTCAGTGACACTATCGAATGGTGTAATAATACAGTATTTGGTTTTTTATTCTAAATCAACTAGTTTGATTCCTGGCTACGAATATTGTTTTTACGGTAAACTTAAGGAAAGAGCTAATTTTAAACAAAATAGTATTTTATTTCTCTTAACCTAAACTGATTAATTGTTCAAAAATGATTGAAAATTTGTAATTAGAACATAATGTTGTGAAGATGACTGCGCTGCGAAGGTAAATAAATAAAAATATTGAGCATAATTTCGAACAAGGTAAAGGTAATGTACGTATGACTTATTACAGTCAACTTGAAAATATGCAGCAGTTTATTAAAAAACACAGTTTTTTTAAGTTTGCCGTATGTCATTACTTCCCAGAATTCGTTCCTTATCAGCGACACTATCGAATGGTGTAATAATACAGTAAGTAGTTTTTTTCAACTAGTTCGATTCCTGGCTACGAATTTAGTTTTTTTCAAAAATCCAATGATGCAGTTTTAGTTTTCACCAAAATCGGCCCCGAGACTTCTTTGAGTACCTTTCGATATTCCTTATAGTTTCGGATTTGGCCATCCACGCACACTTGAAAATTTCACCTGTATAAACGTGGGCTTTGAGTTGGTTAATACCTCTACAATGGGGTGGTGTATATCCACTCAAGCCTCTGACTACCCCCGAATGGGGATAAAAGTGGTGACGTTACATTTCTAAAAAAATATTTAACCTGTGATGATGACACTAAATAAATTTAGCACTGCAAATTTAGCGAATTATTAAATTTGGACCCATCCCTAAAAAGCTGTGATGTTTATTTGATGTATGGTTTAGTAATGTAGAGCATTGAACTCCGGTCTCCCAACTTAATCCTGATGCTCAATAAAACTAAACATATAGTAAACATTGCCGACCTGAAGGGAAGGGGTAGGGGAGAAGGGGGGGGGTTTGGGCTTACGGCTCTCTCACTCATCGTACGAAACGCAGCTGTAATAGCTGCTTTACGCCGATCTTCTATGAGAGGGTGGTACTACCCCATCAAACGGTGGTTAGTCCAACTTAAAAATAAGCAAACAAAAATAATTTCGTATTACTAATATTAAGTAGTATGAATAACATCAACTGAAACACGCTTAACATCAGGCGGGCCGTACGCATGTTTTTTTGTCTTGGCTTTTCTTGTCGCATATAGCCAGTGTCAAGTACCTACCTATAATAATATAGATTATCAATGTTGCACTTCGCCACTTCCCGCAAAAAAAAAACAAGTTTGTCTAGCAACTCAGTGGTATAAAAAGATATCATAGGCAAGACAAAAAATATGAAAAAATGAAATGTAACGTCACGACTTTTATCCCCATTCGGGGGTAGTCAGAGGCGTGAGTGGCCATACACCACCACATTGTGGAGGGATTAACCAACTCAAAGCCCACGTTTCACCAGATAGTCAGAACCCAACGTGACAGGTGGTGAACCTTGTCGCCGTGTATACAGGAACTGACTATTACCTAATCCCGATGGATAGGTAGGTTTCCTCACGGTGTTTTCCCTCACCGTCAGCGAACTGTAAATTATGCACATAGATGAAAATTCATCCATTGGTGCATGCCCCACCGGGGATCGAACCTGGGACCTTCTGATTGTTAGCCCAACCTGTTGTTGTTGTTAGGCAAGACAATAAGATTAGAAAGTAGGTAAGCGGTTTTTAGAGGACGATTATGCTTTTTAATCATATACCTATTCATCATTCTATATTATTCATAATCTATGATGACAACAAAACGCGTCACTGACATAAATATTAATTTAAAAATATTTGTAATCATATAATATCCTAAAAATTATGTTCAATATTATATTTAAACTATTTAAAACGTGATTTAATTCATAAAATGCTAAGAAGACGTAAATTTTTACGAATTTCACGCAAAAATTTGCGCGCACGTCCAGCTTTGGAGGCCGCCATCGCGGATCTGCGACGAACATTTTGCAGTCCAAGTCATGATGACCCATGACGTTTGTAGCATATTTAAGGTTATTATTGATTATTTTTTAAATAAAATGACTAATATTAAATCTTGGATCCACGGATTCTTAGACAAGTCTTGACAATTTTTCTGGTATAGGTTCCACGTAAATCTGTTCAGTTGCTATGGAGAACATTTACGATTAAGGTTGACAATTTCATATTTTGAAATCGATTTCTACAAAATTTGGTAACATTTAAAGTAAATCGGCTAAGCCATTTTATTCCCGATCATATGAGGTTTAATGTTGTATACTTTATATTGCACATAAGCCAGCTGCTTCATCAAACCATTTACTTAGACCCACCCAGTTGAACATTTGTATCACCTTAATTGCATTGGCAATTTTGCATAGTGGCGATATTAGACTCCCTGGTCTAGGAACCCTTGCGTTAAAGGTTTAACAAGTTGAGTAAAGGCAGTCGGCAGTCTAGACGGCTAGTTATCTGATTTCGCCACGATTCGGAAAAATTGAGAGAAATTTTAGATTTTGAAAATTTTGATGTAGAATCAAAATATGACTAAAAATAATTGACAAGTATATTTTTTTCTTAATTGCACCAATAAATATCGGAGATATAGCTCTCTAAATTTTAAATTTGTGACGGTAATGATATTTCGTCTTATGGTAATGACATTCGTGTGAGGTTTACTTACTAAAATGACAGCTTTTTATATCAGACGTAAAATTAATTTGTTCTGTTCATCATGAATTATGTTGTTTTTATAATTCTGGTTCAAATTAATTAAATTTTATTTACTAAAGAATAAAATAAACGAGATCACTTATAAAAAATAGATTTAGCTAAAATATAGATTTACATTTAGAGCCGATTTAGATATCCGTGTAAATATAATTATAAAATTTAACTGGGTTTAATAATAAAAAAAATATAGAAATACTCTAAGAAATTATGAAAAAATCTTTTATGAAATTAACTCTAAGATTTTATGGAAATTAATGAAATAATATTGTTATACACTGAAAATAAAAACAAAATATCGTTTCAGAATATATGCACTAAACATATAGGTAGTATAGTAGTATAGTATATTCTTATTGTTAAGTTTTTTGCTTGCAGACTTTTACTAGTACTTTGTATTATTTCAAACCGATATTATTAACACAAAATATGCAGTCTTAGTTTAATTTGAGGTATACGTATTCTAAAAAAATAATATAGGTAACCAGGAAACAACTTTTTAAATAATATTATAGATATTGCAGCAGACATAAGTAATACTTATTTTAAAAAAATCTGTTTTATAACATTATCATTATATTTTCAAACTATCCTCAGCATCCCCTTTCTTTTCTATATCTTTTGTTACATTTGTCTCTCTTGCCCTCATTTTTCCTAAAACAATCTATTTTATTTTTTTGTGGATCCAACTTTTTTATTTGTACCTTTATTTTCATACCCTTCACTATACTTAGTTTCAACTTTCTTGTTTTTTTTCTTTTCCAAAAACAGTCCTAGTATGTCTCGTGGATCCAACTTTTTTCTTTGAATCTATATTGCCATCGTATTTAATATTTTTTGTTTTATTCTTCCCATTTTTCTCTCTTGAAATTTCTCAAAATACTGTAGATGTCGTGCTTGAGCCAATTTCTCTTTGCAGGTCAAAAATGTTCAATCTTCGGTATAATCATAGGTACCTAAACTCTGAGTCTATAGTTTTTTATAAGGGTGTTTATAAAATGATTATATAATATCTAAATATTCATTTTGTTTAAATATAAAACAAGAAAAGTAAAAATACATTTTAGGGTCACCACCGTCAGTTAAGCGTCATTACCGTCACTATAAAAACTGATGGTAAATTACGGTAATGACACTTACGGTAATGACGTTTTGTGTTATTTTGCTTATCAATGCTGTTAATATTTAATATTCAAGGAATAAATATTATAATGGTAAAAGTAGACCTAAAAACCAATGACATAGAGGTGGAATTAAAAATTAAATCGATTTGCTTACCCAAAATCTTGCGATCACGGCGAAGACCACTTTTTCGTGACAAACGTGATTTTCGAGAAGAATATCCGAAATATTTTTTTTTACTAAAGCTTCTAGCCTCCCGTTTCAACATCTCTGGGTCGATTGACCAATTTGGAAGCGTGCGGGGTGAGGGGTATGAGAGTAGCATGTACACTTAAAGAGATATTTACATTACCACCTCAGCTTACGGTGATGACCTTTTTTTGATGACAAAGTTAATTTTATTTTTAAAAAGTTAACTAACCGTTTCGTATGTGTAAAAATGAAATTAGTTTCTCCTAATAATTGGCATAACACAAGGGACTAATTACAGTTACATCAGACGACGACTTGTTTGAAATTTAATACGATATTCTTCGGGACATGTGTGAAAGACACTGATGGTAGTGACATTTAGGCATAAAAATTGTAAATATTTTTTTTGTTCCTACACTTACGCTTTTGAATTTTAGGGCACAACTAGATAAATGTATTACAATCCGACAACAGTTATTGGATCTCCGAAAATATCGATACTTTTTTTTATTCGCTACCGGACATGTGTTTGGTGCGAAATCAGAGTAATAGCCAGACGCTTTTATACGAGAAACCAGTGGGCAGTCACTAGTATAGGATAAATCGTTCATATTTAATGACACGGGGTGCTTTTATCTATAGCGTGAAGGGAAATTGACGGCTGACGCCATTCCAGCTGACAGACGATCGAAGCACAGATAAGCACCATTACGGACCGTTGACTGACATAGCATTAAGATAATGGAAAATTGACTTTGGGAATGTTTATTCAATCAATAACTTATGGTTTGGATATTATGAAATGACTGGGTTTCGGGTGTGTGGGTGCTTCGACGGTGGTCCAAAAGCTTTAGGTAGGGTGTCGTTATTTTGACTTTTTATTGTTATTTCAGAGCCAGTGAGCTTAGGACTGCGAGAAGTTTCAGATACGACTTTTAATACTAACTTGACAGTAGTGTTAAATTACATTTCTGAAGGTGTTACATATTTAGTCTCTCTCTTCTTCTTTAGCCTGAAAAATTCTGATAAAAATGGTCTTACCCTTAGTTTACCGATAGTCCCACTAGTTGGGTCTCGGGGGGCAGATGGCAATCGGTCCGTGTAAATATCGGCGATCAGCCAAATCAGAGTAGACTGAAAGCCGACCCCTCATAATGGGATAAGGCTAGGAAGAAGAAGAGACATATTTAGTAAGGTGTTAAATTACAGTAGTGTTAAATAAATTACATATTTGAGGCACATGACTAGTCATTCTCCTGTACAACATGTTAGATTACTCTTTATTAATTGATGGAATCAGGCGTAACTTTGCGGAAATGCATTGTTAAACAATTATAGAGAGGGACCCACCACTCACCCTCGGAATTGTACCCTAACAATTAGCAATTCTCCGCAGACAAAGCGAATCCTAAATAAATTCGACACGTGTTTCGCCTCTAAACGAGGCATCCTCAGGAAAGCTGGACTGCGACTGAGCCAGCCTCCTGAGCCAGTCTCAGTCGCAGTCCAGCTTTCCTGAGGATGCCTCGTTTAGAGGCGAAACACGTGTCGAATTTATTTAGGATTCGCTTTGTCTGCGGAGAATTGCTAATTGTTAGGGTCCATGACTCATGACCGACATACTCTCGACTGACAGGGAGTTAGGTCTTGTTGGCTTCTTCTATTTTCATTTGGTTTATAATATTGGAGGTTGACAATTCCGAGGGTGAGTGGTGGGTCCCTCTCTATAATTGTTTTACTCTTTATTATGTACACATGGAATAAAACGCAGTGTACAATGGACAGTGTTATAGCAATCGTTGAGCTTTACAGCTCTTCCAGTCAGCTTTAGAACCATTTAGCTTCTACATGGTCGGTTTTCAAAAATGGGCATTTTACCAAAATTACCACTTGTCTAATATGACCATTTTCTCAAAATGACCTCTTTCTTGAAATGACCACTTCCTCAAAATGACTAGGTTCTTTCCCAAAATGACTGCCCACTTACCCCCCAAAATGAACATTTCCCAAAAATGACGACTTTCCCAAAATAACCAACAGAGTCACTATTCCAACCCGACACAATACATTTTGCGTACTTAAATAACATTTCTGTTCTGACAAATTTTCAGATTCCTATTCACAACACCGCATATTTTCGAGAAAGTGTTTATTAATTGGTAAGTAACAAATACATGGCAACGTGCGTGTGTGGTGTGTGTGACTAACAAAAATAAAACTTCCACGAAACATACGGTTCTTGGTGAATAACAAAATATCTTTAATATTTAATACGTGAGTTTATGTCCGTTACGTGTTTACAGTAAAACGGATATTTCAATCGAACGCTTTCAGTGTGAAACATACTTGGCATGCGTACACATTCAAGTTTTCCTGAAATCATACAGTGCACGACGCACTTGGCTATTACAACAAAATAAGTAAAAGAAAAAAAAAAGTATCGTCACGACTTCTATCCCCATTCGGGGGTAGTCAGAGGCTTGAGTGGCCATACACCACCACATTGTGGAGGTATTAAGCCAACTAAAAGCCCACGTTTCACCAGATAGTCAGAAACCAACGTGACAGGTGGTGAACCTTGTCGCCGTGTATACAGGAACTGACTATTACCTGATCCCAAAGGGTATAAGATAGGTTATAAGATAGGTTTCCTCACGATGTTTTCCCTCACCGTCAGCGAACTGTAAATTATGCACATAGATGAAAATTCATCCATTGGTGCATGCCCCACCGGGGATCGAACCTGGGACCTTCTGATTGCAAGCCCAACCTGTTCACCCCTAGGCTACAGTCGCTATTAAATAAGTACTTACACTTAATAATAAATTAATGTACATTATATTTATTATTAAGTGTAAGTACTTATTTTGTTGTAATAGCTAAGTGCGTCGTGCACTGTACGTTTTATTTACATTTGGGTAGCCAAGGATGTATGTAAGATAGGGTATGAGGAGGCTTTGGCTGAAAATCAGCGCTGGAGGAGACCTCGTTCCCCTCCAGCACATGCTGAGCCAAATGCCTTTCAGCACGGCTCACACTGTAGGGAATATAGCTTTCTTATACTTTATGTCCATCTATTTTACTTCTTTTATACGTGCTGTTCTTTTCCTATAATGTGTGTACTGCTGTGCTGAATAAATATTTCATTATTATTTAAATCGGTTGACAACTTTTTAAGCGCAGATTTTCAAAGTGATTCAGACTGAGTAACTACGGTTTTTTTATTCTCATGTTTATTTAAATTTTTCAGCATGATTGGCACATGTCTTTCAAGCGTTTAGGTATGTTTGGTTTATATTTCATTACATCCTGTAAAAATTGTCCCTAAAATAGATTACTTACACTTTGTTAATTAATACCATAAAGTACCTACACAATTGTTGTTCCAAAAACACCTCAAAATCAGTATTAATTACAACACTTGTCGGTTAATTCAAAGCAATTTGGAACGTTAAAGTTAAATTTATAGCGTTGTTTTTCAAAAGTTCGATTTCCAAAGTTATTTGCTTAATTCAATTATTTCAATGTTTTGAACTGTTATTTCGACATTACAAATTGTTTTCGAATAATTGCTTTGATGAGAATTATAAAGCTAATTTGCAAGAACTGAACATTTTAGACGCAACCCGAGTTTCCCAAAACAATGTATCTAAACATAATTCTTAATCAACCAATATTCTAAACATTAATTTAACGCACCTTTAACAACAGTAGCGAAGCTCCCAGCTTGCAATCCGTCAGTGACACAGAACTACGAATAGAACCATAATATAAACTTTTTGGATGAGCAAATTACGCGGCGCGACCACCGGCGACCAGCGCGCTCAGGTGACGTGTGCACAACTGAGTGTGCATTGTGCAGACTGCAACCGAAGGACCTCGTCGGACATTACTAGACGTTATGGAGGAGGCGACCAGACGCATAAATTTAACCTTCGTGGTGCATCGTCCCTGGTGAAAAGTTATGTAAAACGTCTGGCTGTCGTAAAGTTGGTCCGTGAGAAATTGCAATAAAATACTAAAATAGTTTGAAAGTAAAAACAAAATTGCAATTGCTGAAGCTTTAAGTTTTATTTAGGTAAGTTGGCGTCTTGTGTTTAAGTAATGATGTGCACAGCATAGACGTAGAAAATGTATCGATAATTATATCTACTACGATATTTTTATATTAAAACATAGACATGTCCTGTCTTCTTTAAAACAAGAATGAATTAATAATATATTTTCCTTTTTAACTCCCATCAAGTTGTAATGTTTTGATCATGTTACAAACTGGTGTTTTATACGTTCAACATTACATTATACCATGTTTGTATGAACTTACGACACGAAGACGCATATTGATGATTAATAATACTTTACTAAGATAATCTTATGATATACCTAACATGCTAGTCAAATAGTCAAATGCACCGTGCGTACCAATAATCTGCGATAGCAAAACTAATAAAAAATATTGCCGCATCCACGTAATGGCTTGAACTAACACCAAGAACAGGGGGGTTACTTTGAAAAACGAAACGAAAGCTTCGGCTGACGGATCGTCCGAAGTACGGATTCGATGATCGTGATTTGACGTTTCTTCTTTCGTGGATCCTACTCTGAAAGTTATTTGACATTTACGATTTCAGCGTTTGACATGAGTTTGATCGTAAATCGAATCCGTACTTCGGATCCGTAACACTTTCGGAGTAGGAAATCGCCCGATCCGTCAGCCGAAGCTTTCGTTTCGTTTTTCAAAGTAACCACCCAGACTTGTGGTGCGTAGTATAAAATTTCACAACCACAGAAAATGGAACAGGATTTAACGATTATCAAGAACACGCCACTTAACATAGCTTTGCTACAAATACCGCATCCAAAATCCCGATTCGTACATCGACGGGGCGTGCAGACGGGTTGCACTGTATTCGATCGGCGGCGCGGCGCAAGACAAAGCGATGTCAACGGCCCGTCGCGCCGTCGTCGGCGACCGGCAAGCGATGACCGCGCGGCGGAAACGGACGCCGCGCCGCCGCGGTCAGGTAGCTGTAGGTACTACCACGTGGAGCCGAGGAAACTGGTAGGATGCCTTCACAAGTCGAAATATATCTCCTTACGTCAAGGGTTGATCGAATGTAGTCCGATCGAACAGGGTCTCTCTTAACAATTGTCCATTGCGAAACTACTTGTTTCTTATCGTCGTGAATTCTTCATGGTAAATTCGTTGACGGTCAGAGGACTGCTAATAGATAGCCGATAACATGTCGATCGCCAAGAATTTACGATTTATAATGATGAATTGACGAAGATGATACTGGTCTCTAAACCAGTGGTTAGCCAAGTATGGAGGAACCCAAGGGCCTGGAGAAATGGCCTTACTTGCGGTCACCATAAATGTCACTATAGATGGTAATATTACTGAGAGCGATATCAGGGAAGATTCAACTCTTTAAAGATGGTCGAGTCATTTTATTTGACGCTGCTGAATGGTGGAAAATTTCGGCGTGTTAAGCGCTCTTGCCGCTGAACATTGAATGGATGTAACCTAATTCTCAGTACATAATAATAATAAACCTCGGATAGCACTAAGAGGAATTCTACCACCGAATATACAGACACAGTTCAAAGAAAGTAATCCGAAATGCAAGATAATAATGGGAAGTGGGACTTAAATGTTGCAGCATTTGGTCGTTAATCCCATAACAGGTAGATAGTGAAATCTCGAAGGATTTACAATGTGCAAAGCAGCATTCCCACTCGCGAGTGGTAACACATTTGTAGTGCATATTTGTTCGCGTAACCACATCTCAGCACTGCTGAGGATTTGGGAGTTTCAAAGGAAATTCACTATATCATGCAAGGTACTCATTACGTATATTTCCATAGTATAGCAGTGCAAACAGTTGAGTAATTGTATATGTTTAAACTGTGGTATATGTTGGTCCAAAATATGTTACACACTAAAGGCAACTGACATAGTTCAAAGAATTGTAATTCTCGCAGAACCGATGGCCGTTGGGGCTGAAGGTTCTGGAATGGTAAACGCCAGTCGGAAGACGTGGTGCTGGAGGGCCCCCCACAATGTAGACTGACGACATCGTAGTGTTGTGGGAAGCCGGTGGAAGCGAGTGGCGGAGGACCGTGATGTGTGGAAGTCATTGGGGGAGGCCTATGTCCAGCAGTGGACGTCATTCCACTGATAGATAATCCTTGATCTGTTTACCACTAGCATTGCTAGTCTTAAAAAGACCATAGGAAATGTTTTCTTTAAAGTATGATGTACTGTTTCTGTATCCTTGCTTGTTTATTACGTTTATTATATTTGTTATGTTTCTTCCATTTCACTTATTGTTTTACTGGCGTTTGCTGTTTTCTCTCGATTCTAACAGTAAATATTTTGTTATGCTATATCTGTCTACCGCCACCTGTTAACTTCATTCTACCTATTCTTCTGCTATGTGTAAAAGGATCATAATCCTAAAACTTCTTAAATCCTTACTTCCTATTGTTCTCTTTATTGTATTGTATATGCCTAACTGCAAGCTTTCCATAAATTATAAAATTAAATAAAATGGCTGCGTTCCTACCAAATTTACGTTATCCTTACCGCGAATTCATGCCATCATTGCCAAGATACCTGGAACAAACAAAATGTAATCAGAACTCCTGAATAAATGGTTGACGGGTTATTTAATATATTGACGCGGATGTTTTACACGCATAACAAAACGTTTGATATAGGTACTTAGCCCATATTTTCGTTCGAATAATTTCTCTAATATCGTTGATATTCGTCTGGTATACAAGCGAACGATAGATAGAAAAGGTAATAGATATCTATCTATTCCTCCACCTTCGATTGCACACCTCGCAAGAATCCCTAGAGACTCCGCGCGAGGAACATGCACTAATGGAATAGCTACAATGTGCCGACTGTGGAATATTCCGAAACGAATGTCTGCGAACTGAATATCAATTTGTGCGATACTAACAGCACCTGAATTTGTCTGTTAGGTAATGCTGCCTGTCATCAAGATTGGAGGAAGTACTTAAAGCATGAATATCGAGCACACGGGCGTAGTTTTCGCTATAGTTTTCACATGGGGGGGGGGGTCCAACAGTGCAGATATAAAAAAAAATATATAGCCAGTATTACTCGAGATGATGTAAGGATTCTTAGGATACCACAAACATCCAAATCTGTTCAGGCATTTAAAAGTTATGGTGTAATAAAGATCTCACATCCCCAACCCTGGCTCACATCTATGGATTTTTCGAAATCTATGTATGAATCATAAATTTAATATGATTATCACTGGCTTACGGTGAAGGAAAACATCGTGAGGAAACCTGCATGTCTTAGACATGTGAAATGCACCAACCCGCACTGGGCCAGCAGCGTGGTGGATTATGGCCTGAATCCCCCTCGCATTGACGGGAGGCCCGTGCCCAGCAGTGGGACGTTAAAATGGCTAATAATATAATACATATATATAAAGATCTCACATACAACCATATACCCTGAAAACACATAGGTACACTACTTTTTTGGACAGTCGTGTAATAAAATGAGATGCACACATAAAATCTGAAAATTCCAGAATTGCCGCCCGTGATTTGAATTTGTACGCTTTATCGATAAAGCACGTCGCTTCTAAAGGTAGAGCTACTGATTCCTGCGAAACACGCTGTTGCCAAGTGAAGTCAAAAGTGGAAGGTCTATAATCTAGACAATCTTGTATCACACCACACCACTCACCTAACCTTGGTACCTTGGTAGATACAGTAAAATATCGACGTATGTTTGTTCGCAGCACGCGCGTATGAAGCATTGCCCTGACACCGATATAGAATAACGAAACATAACCGAGACCGATATGCAGCGGTTAGGGTTGACGCTGCGAGGAAAAATATATTGAAAATGGAATTGTTTGCACGTTAACACAAAGAAAAAGTGTAAAATTACAATTTGTAAGTGTAAAACTATGAGACTACTGATAGCAACTGATAGCTTAGCCTACAAGCATAAAGCACAGCTAGGGCTCATTTTCATAAATTTTGAAAAATGTATTTTTAAGAAAAAGTAAATGGATGTAAAAGGCCCTCTTTCATGTGATCTTATGATGGATAATGGATTGAAGCCAAAAATTATGATCAAAGAAGAGAACTGACAAAAAAATAATTTCAGTTGGTGCGTCAAGATTCCTCGCAGCCTCGCTCTAGCAATCATGACATTATTTCAATGCGTTCCGACGTCAAAACTTAGTGCTCAGGCGCGACATGCGCCTGATGTAGATGCAGATTGGATTTATTTTACTGATATTAGCAACTTGCAAAAAAAATATTATCTCCGTACCAGCCCTGATCGTTACACTCCGTTCGGACAATACAAGTGTAACATAACACTTGATCAAATAAAAACCGTGCACAATGGACGTTTTAATGTTCTCAGTGTACACACGGCGCATGCGGCTAATATCAATTGCTTCCACAATAGAACACACTCCACCATTTATTATTAAATCATCACTTGTTCCGGAGGTCTGACATAGATTTTTGGTTACAGTTTCATGTTGACAAAATGATAAAAAGCTACAAACCTCTTTATTACACATCCCCAAAGTGCCTCTAGAGTTAGACGCATGCCTCTAACAGCTTTAGGCTTGGGGCTGAGGCACAGAATGATGCGCATTAAGCATTCGACATCTCCAATAAAGCGTAAAAGTCTATTTGCGGCTAATAGCATTTTCAATTTGAAAAAAAATCAATTTCTTTTTTATTGCCGTTGTTACCTAATTGTACGATACAATTCTTAAGATGGAAGGTTAAATGTGTGAGTGGGAATAGAGGGAGATGTATGAATAAAAGATGGATGGGAATTGGTAAGGAAAGGGCTGCGCCTAAATGTGGCGATCCCCTAATAACATCATAGTATCAAAAACATAGTTAGGTTAAAGTGAATCGAATGCAACTCCGTACCAAGAAAGGACACTTCAATTCTTTGTTCGTTTACTCCATTAATAGTATAAATAAATACACATGGCCACGCACCAAGCGATAATAAAACATTCGTACAATCGTAAAGATAATAAATCACTTCAGACGGATGCATAGTGTAGAGTGCATCATTCGACGCAACTATCATTTTGACGCTAGCGAGCAAACATCGGAAAATCAGTGACCTTGTCAAGGGGGGCATTTAGCAAACGATGTTTTGTGTGTACATCTGCGTAGCAGTTATATTAACTCTAGGTATAACCGTCTTACAAAGGATAAAAGATTTAAGGATATTAATTTAGACAATCTTGTCGAGAACAGAACATAGATGGCTATCTATACTAATGTTATAAATGCGAAAATAACTCTGTCTGTCTGTTTCGTTTTCACGACTAAACCAATTTTGGTATAAAGATAGACAGGGCATCGGAGAAGGACATAGGCTTTTTGTTGAGAAAGGAAAACTTGAAGGGGTTGAAATAGGGGTACGAAAGTTTGTATCGGAGACCAATCATTTCTCGAAGTACAAATTCTACGCCGACGAAGTCGCAGGCACATGCTAGTTTTAAATATTTCCGATGCGCGATGACACAGAAAAGATATATTTAAATAATGTACGCATGCATCCACCGTGTGATTTGCATAAACCTATCAATACAATACAATTTCCTCTCGAAACGTAGATCCATGCATTACATAGATATGCTATCGTGCCAAAACGCATATCTCTAATGGCTGACACATCATTTCCGATGTAAGTGTAAATACACAAATAGCTGTGGAACTTACGCCATCTTTTCTGATTTCTATTGGCTTATGAAAAAGAAAATAACTATAGATGTTGAAAAATAATTTGAATGCAGACAGTCAATTAGATGCAAAAGAAATATTGTGTTTGAATAACTTAACATAAAAATGCGAACATAAAACAGAATCAAGTAGCCAAAAATAGACAGCTCCAATAAAATTAAGTGTAAGTAATAAAGAAATAAACTCAAAGAAGGCTTTGATGTAAAATTAAATTACCTAGCGTGTGATGATAAATTTTACGAAGTGGAAATAATTTTGTGATTAATATAACGTATATTAAAGAGGGTGATTCGAGCTTTCGATTCATTAACCGTAACGACCTTTATTTAATTGAAGACAGCAGAAATAGATGAGTTGTAAAGACGAAGACAGAAAAACTAGTTGAGTGTTGTAATTACTACTATCGATAGGACAATCACGGTAGTGATGCCACACTATCGATAGTATCACTATAATTGACCCTGAAAATCAGTTAGGATATCGATATGGCTATCGCAAGTCATCAATGCTATTACCACATTTGATGCTATCGATATCGATGCTGGGGAACTGCCTGGTGGAGCTGGGATGGTTGGAGTAATCGGCCCACCACCCTCCAACACTCAAAACAGGCGCACTTAAGACGTCGATTTGTGGACACTGCCCATAGAAGAAGAAGATGCTATCGATAGTATCGATAGTATTTCTATCGATATTCCCGCTATCGATAGTGGCCTATCGAGCGGTATTACTAGATCGCAGTCAAAATCACATCAACTCATCCATCCCGATCAACATAGATAAACTGTTACGTAACATCGCAAGTTTGAACTCTAGAATCTAGATACAGACAAGTAATATCTCGATAAAAACAAAGAAGCTTTTGTTCAGAGTGTTGGCTAATCAAATGATTCACTCGATCATAATATAAATACTGCGGAGGCGAGGACCTCTCGCCCTTGAGACTCATCTCGGGCTGCGGTCCAAGGGATCGGAGGAGGCGTGGGAATTGATGGATGGTGATGATCTCTGTCGAAATATATTAATAATTTTGATTTAAGGGAATGTGTCTTTGGGAATATTTAAGTGATACGCATTCGTCAATGACTTTATTTAGTGATATGACTTGATCTATTGAATTCGGTTCGGTTCCATTGATATATGAAGTGGCTTTCCAACTGGCGAAATACCTACTAAACTAGGTGAGTTATCTTTTTAAGGAAGAAGAAATGAATATTATTACATAAATGAGAGGGTAGAGCTCAAGCGAAATTCACACATCTCATTCGCAATTCGTCAGTCAATTTAAAGGCATTTTTATGCGTGTTATTCACCAGATGAGCCAAATTGGCAAGACATACATGCTTCAACATTATTATCTGCGAACGACTGAATCGTACTGTGTCCATCAGCTTCGTTTAGTAGGACATACCATTTTGTACAGTCGCATCTCTCCCTCTTTTTTGGTCTCTAAACGTCAATAAAATAAATAAAATGGAAATTACATAAACATTACCATCCCTATCACACGCAAGTATATACACCTATGTACCTTTTAATATATCTGGCATATGTATCTCCTTGTGATTTGGTTACAGTAAGGATTCGCCAACCAAAGCCTCGGAGTTTCGGAGTCACTCGAGTGTGCCTCGAGAATGTGGGATAATCTGATTTGTGTATCGACTTGCGTATGTAATAAATGTAGTTATTTAAGGTTGCCACGTAATTTGAATGATTCGCAAAAAAGAGACTCCTACGCCAAATAGGAAAGGATTCAAGTGATCACACTTTTCTTGGTTTTATAATGACCAAACTAACTCTATCCATCTTCATTTATTCAGAAGGAATTGACATCAACAAACTCTCCGCGTCTGTAAGTCGGTTGTATCGTAAAACCGTCATATTCCGAAGGTTTCAACGCTAACCCGAAATAAAACTGTAATAATCTACCCTCAGGGCCGAACTGGGGATTTATCCGAACTGTAATAAATTGAAACAATAGTTCTTTTGTGGTCATTGTGGTCATCCACCGGAGGAAGAGTTGTTAAGTTTCTTTTCAGCTAAGGAGGCGTCCATAAATTACGTGAGGCGTTTAAGGGGGGGAGTCGATTCTCCCCCAATCTCACGTGGGGGAGATGGGGGGGGATCTCGGCAAATATCCCGTAATTTTAGCTGTAAGTGTAAGTTGATTGTACAAGGTGGGTAAAAAGCCAGGAGGAGGAAGAGACGTTTGTTTATTCTTGAACTGTAACTTGGCATTAAACGCTGTGAGAAAGATTAAGAAGGTTTAGACCAACCATCGACGTAGAGATCAATAGATGATTATCAGCAAAATAATAAGCAATAAGAAATAGCTTCTGAGGGCAAAGTTGGCTCGATTGGTCTAGCCAACTTTATATCCATTGCTCGTTTACCACGACCAATTTCAAATTGTGATTCCTAAAACCTAAAAGCGTGGACCGTCGAATCTGCGACCCTTTCTAAGTAGCAAAACCAATATATTCAAATCAAATATTTCTCAATTTCAAAGCACTAGAAAGCGTTCAGTGGCTTACAGTAACGTAGAAAACAGTCATATTTCTGTCAACCTGGCTCCGTACTTTCACATTTAGCCTTCCATTCAAGATAAGCATCATAGCAGACAGATCCATGCACTGAACACTAAGCGGTCGGATATAATACGAATGCAAGAGGATTTCTAAATAACGACCTGAGATTGATAGTACAGCGGGACGCTGCTATTTGTAATATTAGCGGTTTGACTGAGAAAATATAAAATAAATCAGGAATTCTAGATTTAGTAGGGTTCTTTGGCGGGCCCGTTAGCGTGGTTGGCGCGGAGGCGCCATTCACGCTGCAGGTCGTAGGTTCGATTCCTACCCGGGACATGCATTTGTGTGCATGAACATGTCTGTATCTCCCGAGTCTGGGTGTATATGTGTATTAAGTATGTATTTACAAATAAAAAAGTAGTATATGTAGTAATATCAGTTATCTGGTTTCCATAGTACAAGCTCTGCTTAGTTTGGGATCAGGTAGCCGTGTGTAAAAAAAAACCCAGGATATTATTATTACTCTATGACTACTGAATAATACTCATTGGTTAAATTAGCCTACTAAGTAATTATCTCACGATTGGGCAAAGGCCTCCTCTTTTTGCCTCCACAACAGGTTTCTATCCTGGGCTTGTAGTGTTCACATTTCCCTGCAGGTGCCTTCCAATCTTCGCAACATCTTCGCCAAATTAATTGGTCCTTAGAATTGACCTCATTGAAACAATTATTTACATACTGTGTTAATAGTCGATTCCAATTTGCAGTTTTGGACATTCGATCACAGTCATTCTTACCTTCGTAGAAGAGCAAAAAATACTGTCGCATGAACACGGTCTTCGTAGAACCGACTTATTATCTGCTTTATTATATTCGTTACAAATTTCGCTGACATCATCGTTCAATTATTGCGATTGAATAAGAGCACAACGGGGGTTCGATCGCAGCCGGCGCGGCGGCACACCCACCCACGCAACTTCAATTATCTCTTATTAGATGCATTAATACCGTGATAGATGCACTTGTGCGAAAGGTTGTTGAACCCAACTAAATATATGACAGTCGCTAAGCAGTGCACTTTGATATTCAAAGGAAATGTTGTTGGATTACGCGTGGAGATCTAACATTAATGAACAACAAAGTGTGGAGTAAACATTTAGATCCAATATAAAGGATCCAATTCCTTTGGTTTATAGAGCAGAAGATAGCGTTTTGATAGATGTATGAAGAATTGATGACAATATTGACACATCTTTCTAGCATATTATAAACAGAAAGGGACAACGAGAGATCTAAGATTTGCTTCTCAAATTTCTATACCTTATGTATTCAAGCCCGCACCAATTCCAAGCAAAGCTAATGCCGAAATGCACTGCACTAAACAAAGACTAAACCGGTTCCCTCATAACACAATGCCAGAAATAGTGTAAAACGAGACGATTTGTCGCGTCTGAGATAACAAGCAGTGGCGAGACACGCCACTGGCAGACTGCAAGCTGACTGCAGACAACAAAGGAGAAACCGGGATGCGGAAATATGCCACGATGGGGATAGATATATCACATTATTTATGAAGACAAAAGATCGGAGGCAAAGAAGAAACTGCAGCCGAAGAAGAAGGGCATGGGTGTAGTGACAAATCTTTTGGAAGATGCTAAGATGAATACATACGTCTAGGATAGATGCGATTAGGGCGATGACGTTGATTTAATTGAATGATCGACGTCGAAATGTTTCCAAGTTGAGGACAATTTAACACCCTTCTTATCTTTTATACATTCTGTCTTAAAGTTGAATCAAAACATCAAAAGGGAACAGAAATACTGAGATCTATTCATCCTTCAAATATTTTTTCTTGGATTTCATTAACTATACGACTACGTTCTCTAAACTAGCTTTGTATGACGCAACCAACAAATCGACCGCAACAAAACAAACACTAAAAGCTCAGCTGCACATTATGCTAGTCTTAAGAAATTGCACGGTCATTTTGTAAACTATCTTGCGACATAGTAAGTAGGTGCTCCAGACGATTTGCCGTTGAAATAACAAGCTGAATTATAAGGCGAGACACGCCACACCGCTGCAGAGTGCAGCCAGCCCGATGCAGACATTGCAGACAACAAAGGAATACCACGAGAGTCGGGCGATGTTATTAGTTAATGTGATATGAAGGGAACAGGGTAGACGTAGACGGACATATCATCTCGCTATGTGAGCTAATTTGATGAAACCTCAAAGATTGCCCCTAAGCTATGTTAAAGAAGAATTGAACAGACTAAAATATTTAGTCAGCAAAATTATCGCAAGCACTCGACTGTGTTAACTGTGCCCCTTAGGTAAAGTTTATTTAAGAAAAGTACGACAAAAGTGAAAATAGTAATTAAAGAATCATTAAGTGCGCCTAGATGCCTCGCATGCCTCGCCCGAGCACTCATGTTATGACATTATGTAATGCGTTTTGACGTCAAAACCAACTGCTCGAGCGTGGCATGCGCCTGATGAATTAAAGTTATTGTTTTGTAACCTATTTGTCATATAAGTTGGGTATTACCGTCATTAGGATCCCGTATTTTTCTTCTTAGTAGTTTGAATAATTCCATACCTGTAATTAAAACAAGCAGATTATTAAATAGAATGACATAAATAGGTACCGCTACGGTAATTTGATATCTCAGAGGGACCTGTCGGGTATTTTACTGATAGCAACCGTGACATCTAGTATTAAAACATTTATATTCAAGACTAAACCCCCCATCTTCAAATACTGCTAAATACAGTTTTAAAATGTCGGTATCTCATTAAAATGTATGTTAGTCATGTTAATCTTAAGGACACAAGAGTGTAATAGAAGTTCACGGTAAATCATTCCATATTCATGCCGCGTAAATAAAAGCGTGGTGTTCCATGACAGCAGAATTAGATTTATTCATTAATCCGATTTGAAGGTTGTTAATTTCCATAGCCTTGCATAAGTAAAACTACTTATATTTATGTCGTCTTGGTAAATTGCTAGTCGGATTGTGATATAATTTCGCATAATATTATAGTTATGTATAATAACATACATATACCTATTCAAAAGGTAGCTTCGTCCAATGAATTAATCGTCTTGCAAGTAGGGACACCGCAGACATGCTACTTTATGCATCGGCGATCGGCTATTTAGTCGCTTTTAGCATCGGAGCAGTCGCTGCGTCCGATCGCAGAGAGTCGCTAGAACGGGATGCAGTCGCAAAATCGCCGATCGCCGATGCAAAAAGTAGCATGTCTGCGGTGGCCCTAAGTTATGTGTAGGTATAAATGTGAATAGAAACAAATCAAGAGGACAACCAAAGAGAACGTGATGAGTGAAGAGTGATATGGTAGAAGATGGAATGAGCTGTGATGAATGGAGAATGATGATGATGAATGCTTTAATAAACAATAGAATCAATCGCGTACAAATCTATTCATACACGCCAACGTGTACTGTAATTTCTCAACGGTAACCCAGTTAATCAGTGTTTAAGAAACATTCTATTAGCCGCCCCATACATTACTCTGTCCCATTAATGTCATAACGGCGACCCGAGTATTAGGGCCACCGCAGACTTGCTACTTTTAGCATCGACGATCGGCGACTTAGTCGCTTTTCAGAAGCTCGATGCAACGACTGAACGCTACACCCCGCACACTTGCGGATGCCGGTCGCAGCGATTTTTCATGTTGACTACAGGCATCAGCATCGGAGCAGTCGCTGCGTCCGAGCGCAGGAAGTCACAAAATCGCGATGCTGCATCGATGCAGTCGCAAAATCGCGCGACTTGGATACTGCGATCGAACGCAGAGAGTCGCCAAAACGCGATGCAGCATCGATGCAGTCGCAAAATCGCCGATCACCGATGCTAAAAGTAGCAAGTCTGCGGAGGTTCTTAATACTTTATTAATTGTTCCAATACCTTAAATCTAAAGATAGTCGGAAGCTTCAGCAACAAACATTTGCCAGTTCAGGTTATCAAAACTATACCTATTAGATGTGTCCATATGGCGCGCATGCCTCACCCGAGCACTCATATTATGACATTACGTCTATGCGTTCCGACGTCAAAAGTGAGTGCTCGCGCGAGGCATGCGCCTGATGAAGACGCCGCCATTAAGATTTGCTAGTCCTTAGAAAGCGACATAAACTAGAATTAGGGTCGCTATAATCGGATACTGTGAACAAGACTAATTTATAGGTAAATATCGCCAGACTTACACACCAACTGTATGGTCCCAAACTAAGCAACGCTTGAACTATGGCTATAGTTCTTGCAATTCACGAAGACCGGCCCTTGGTTGTATTCGACATGTGACGAATACAACCAAGACAATTGTACACAATTGTGACGTGTGCGTGCGTGGCGGAGCCGTGAACGCACACATTAAGACTGTACAGGCACCTAACGAGGCATGTTTGGAGGCTATCTCCTCTTAGACGGGTGGAGTAAAAATTTTGAAAAAAAATTCACCGTCTTTATTAAACCCTCATCTTTAAAAATTCAAAGGAATAAAGTGCTACATGCTCTTTTACTATGTGAAAAAAAAATATCACAGTGAAGCTGTTTTCTTCTTAAAATTTCTATCTCCTAAACGGCTTGGAATTTTTTTTTTTTTCACCAAAAGATGGAGAAAAATAAAACCTAAAGAAAATATGTTCGATTTTTCACGTCACAATTAATGATTTTCGATATTTTCGCAACAAAAGTGGCCGGGGTTTGTGCGCTCTCGACCAATCCAGACGGCCAAAACGCTCGGCCGGGAAGCGGGGTCTTAATAAGTATACAGATACGTATTTACACAACCAAGGGCCGGTCGCCTTCGTGAATTGCAAGAACTATAGCTTACAATGGACTGGGGGCGATCCGAGTTACACCCAGACCAGGGAAATTACGAAAAGCCCGTTTCCGAAATTTGCTTCTGGCGGGAATAGAACCTGCAACCACGCGATGTAGAGAGCCGAGCGGCCAACGCTCAGACAACTGCGCCATGCGAGCCTCAAATGCCTATGTATAACCATCTATTCTGTGGTACATAGTAAGTAAGTATGAAGTTATAAAAGCTTGCTGATAATTAGCAATGTTTATTTCAAAGCAACTTTCCTAAACCGCATGCAATGATTATTTGGATATCCATAAATATCGAACAAAGGGAACATTGGTTATGGCGTGTGTGTGATTCATAATAAGTCCAGGAATATTGAATTATGTAATGTTATGTACATATGTAGTAGGTATTTATTATGTATGCTGTGTTACCAGTGGTAATATTGTAAAATCCGGGACACGTACTTTTATATGTTACTAAGGTGGCAAACAAGCGTACGTCCCGCGTAATGTTAAGTAGTTACCGTAGCCTATAGATGCTTGCAATACCAAAGGCATCGCTTGCACGTTGCCGACTCGAAGGAGAGTCAGAGGGATGGGACGGGGGGCATCCGGCCTCATTTATCGAAACGCAGCTGTACCTAGTAGCTACATTACCGCCGATCTCCTGTGAGAGGGTGGTACTACCCCGGTCGAGCCAGCCCATATGCTGCTGTCGATTGGCTTCATCTTTGCTCTACAACCGATAAATTTCATATTGGAGGTACTATGTCGTAATAGATAAGTTTTGTATCGATACTACCAGAGTGGTCAAAATATCGGTGATTCAGAAAACTTCTCGGTGGCTATCACAGCTGCCTTTTCGGAATACTTTTCAATAAAAATAAGGGTTATAATCGTAACCCTTAGCAACCAGACGGGGTGAACGTCCGCACCGTCCTTCGTCTCAGACGTTACCTACAAACCGCATCTGTATTACACGGGAGATTACATTAACGTACATTTGCACAGCTCTTGTATTTCATTAAACAGACAGTGGAACAATTTTAATATATTAAAACTTCAGTTAAGAAATTGTGATGAGTTTCCATTGTGAAGGATTTAATATTACTGTTACTTAATAAATGAGGTGAGTACATTGATGTAGTATATTAGCAGATATGGTACTTCTTAACATTGCAATCACCAGACCACTACATGCAGCTACTTATATTGTAAACTCCATGAGGTTTGTTCAGTCATGGTTCAGTCTTGTCGACCACAGACGGCATAGTATATACCAACTTTTTGTTTGTTTTTCTATAGTTTTGGGTACGAGCCCTTTTAGTTTTAATTTAATTATATTTTTAACGGTTTGCGTCCGTGAAATCACCAAACGGACCCAATGGAAGACCAGCGCTGGTTCTTGCTGACCGGCACATGCTGAATTGGGTCCGTTTGCGGCTAGCATAGTCGATAATTGTTTTTCTTTCTTTTTATATTTATTATTGTTTTGTCTTGCTAGTCGTAATAAAGTTTTTCTTTCTTTCTTTCTTTCAGCGCAATTCACAGGCATTTTGATTCGTATTACCGACCTATTCACCGACGACGATGACCTATAGTGAATTGGAAGACCCTGCCTTATGAACATGAGAGCTGCTGATGTGTGTTGTAAATAATAAACGGTAGATGGTTTATTGGTGTTTAATTGATATGGAGAAGTTAGAAATATTACACTGAGCACAAATTTATTTTTAGTAGCTACTTCTCACACGAGATTTGACCAACTGCTTGGACAACGTCCAGAGTACTTCGAATAGAATATAAAACTGGAAATTCAAATATTCAAATACAGTGGTACTTATAAAACACAATGTCCCAGTGATAAGACAGTGTATCGGCGGGCAGCTACTAAACATTCTACTTTCTGAAAAGAGGTGGCATATCGCCATAAGCCGTATTGGAAATCATCATCGTTATCATCATTTCAGTCAAAAGCCGTTCACCGTTGGACCTTCCCCAAGGTTTTCCACAACGACCGGTCCTGTGCAAGTGGCCGGCATGTTTTCAACGTTATTTTCCGCAAGTGACTGGACTCAGTTTATTAGGACAAACTATTTTCGACAGGTCACGTGTCTCCCTCATCATGGTTATTTCTTTGTTCCCATTAAAGTCTTATCCCTATTTCAACTTACGGCACCCATTAGGCGCAGATTTATGCCGCGAATATTCAACCCCGGAGTCAGTGATTCAGCGGTGAAAGATGCCGCGTTACAACCGTGTTTTAACATTTTTATTGCCACGAAAATAACCCAGTGCTATAAATTACTACTAAATACTTCCTTGACGATGCACTTGAACATAAACTTGAGTGTAAACAAACTCCATTAAAAGGATTAAAGAAAAAAATCTTGGAACGGTAAACGCGACGTAACTTCTCGGGTACAGATTAATTTATGGATGTTTTACAATTTGCATCAAGTAACAATGTAATTTACTTCCTAATATAATAAATGCTCTTTAGTAAATAGGTAGACGGTAGCCGTAATCAATATGCAATGTTTTCCGTCGTGCTGACTTTGATTAACATACCTAATTAAATCATAAACATCTGCGTTTATGCATTCAAGATTATAATAGTATTATTGAAGCCGAAGGTACCAATAATCATAATAATACTTTACATTGTGACACAATGGCGTAGCTTGCCTTAGGGGCCCTGTATCAAAATTTGTTAGGGGGCCCAATTGTAGGGTTAATATTTATACAAATGAAGCGTAAATAATTTTCACACACGTTCGGGGCCTCTGTAGCCCGGGGGCCCGGTATCATAGATACGGCTGATACGGCGGTAGCTACGCCCCTGGACTTCCACCATACTATGACCTGCATTGTGGACGAACATGGTAGGCCTGAGCTCATCAGGCAGTCCGCCTGGCTAATACACATAGGTAATTAGGGATGCCATAAATGAGCGTAGATAAGCTATATAAATAAAGATTTCTTTAAATCTTCTAATTCTTGCTGCTCGCCACGTTTTATCTTGCTAATGTCAGGCCTCAGTCACTCTGTGGTTTCGGTCGAACTAGCTCCGATCGGTTCGCGTACAAAGTCTGTACGCAATTCAATATGGCCGCCGCGCTCCTGGCGTGAACACGCGCTATAACGTTTCGCGCGCTTTTGGTTGGTCGCTCGCGTTGGAATTATTTTAAAATTAAAAATGACGAGCAAGACGAACTGTGGCTTATATGGCTGTCTAAATAGTTATAGAAACTGCAAATTGACTTTTTTTTCTTTGCCAGCTGATTGTGAAAGGTAATTGAAGCTAATTGAAGTTTTATTTTGTTATTTAGATATAAAAAGAAGCTCATAGTTCAGTGCAGTAGACGTTATTTACAAGAGGTAGGATCGAATAGTGGAATTGAAGCGAAAATATGTAATTTGGAACAGAATGAAATGACAGTTTTTTACGGTTATACCACGTTATACCTACTAGCATCGATTACGGAATACCTACCTACCTTAATTCCTTTCATAGTTGACGAGATCCATCGTGTTGCCAGTTTTTCTACTTACCTATATTCGTATTAGACACTTACCTAAGTCGATATAAGTAGATACTAGTTGCCGTAGCGTTTTATGAGCACTCGGCCACCGGCGGAAAAAGCGAGTGAGAGAACTATAAATTCAAGGTTAACGGTCATAACTCAATGAGCGACTTGCACTTGCTGTTGCTTGATATTCTACTATGCATCCATGCTATGCTATTGCGTATTGTTCCCATGCTATTGCGTGCTGTTATATGCGCTAATTAATTTACTAAAACATATTAATTTCACCACTCCATGTCCATGCTTCCCTTCAGACTACATTTTTAAATTATTTGTTAGATTTCGCATTTATGCTGCCATTAAATTTAATAACCGCTATTTTAAAGACAAAAAATATCGAAGGCATTACATTAAAGTGCAACAACTGTAATTTTTTAAAATGTATAGTTTTAATTAACATTTAAATACAAAAATGTTGTTACTATTTTATTTTTATTAATTGTGACAACCCTACCGATTGAAGGTTAAGTAGCGTGCAGCAGCGTGCGGCAGCGGGACGGCGAATTACATACGCTAACGCGTTGCGTCAAGGCACAATTTAGATTGCGCGCGGTCGGGCGCGGCAAGTTTAGGTAATAATAATAATTTAAAATGTCGGCTTTCTTCAAGATCAAAGGAGTGCAACTTCTGTACTCCTTATCTATTCTGTGCTAATGTTTAGTTAAAATGATACATTATACTCCTTTTTTGGGCAGTCGTGTAATGCAGTTGGCCTAAGAAGTACTTATAACGGTGAAGCATTTGTGATTTGGTGGTGTTTTCTTGGTTTTATTGTTGAATTGACATGGAAACGTTGCCGTCGCGTCGCGTGACGCGTGTCGGGCCGTGTCGCCGCGTCGTCGGGAACCAAGTATTTAAGTAGGTACTATTTACTCAAGATTATGATATTCTTTCTTTATCGGGGGTCACCAACCGTCGCGCTACGTCAGTCGTGTCCTCGACGCGGCGGCGACGCGCCGCCGGGCGCTACTCATGTTTTCTTGCCTCGCGCCACGCTATTGGCTCGAGCGCGGGGCACGCGGCGCGGCGGGCGCGGGGCGGTGGCGTGACGGGGCGGCCGCGCGCACTGGCATGCAGTCGCGATTATTACAGTACAGAACACGTCGCGCCGTCGCGCGTCGCGTCACGCCGTATTAATTGAACAAAATGGACGTGTTACGATTGATCGAGTGCGTAAGACAACATGTTTACCTTTACGATATAAATGATAAAATGTACAAGAACGTCGGTTTGAAAGCTTGGGCGTGGGAGTCCGTTGCGGAAGAATTGAATGAAACTAGTAAGTTTTTTAAAATTAATAATCTTGATGACCAATACAAAACACTAGTTGCACTGATTTTATTGTACGTATTGATTGTTTTCAATGTAATTACTTATCTAATCCTAAATCCTTTTCAGCTGAGGCCGTCAGACTCAAATGGAAGACGATAAGAGACGGGTACATGAAATACAAAAAACAACTAAAGCTTGCTGAATCTACCGGATCCTTTACCAAAGTCCCTGACTACGTATGGTCTCATCATCTAAAGTTCCTAGATACCCATCAGATGTCACGAAAAAAGTCCGAAGCTTTTTCAAAAGCAGCAAAGAAGACCTACACTACTGTCGATTCACACTCATCAGCATCGCCTTTGGAGGTTTTAATGCCTTCGTTACAAACAATCCCTACTTCATCTTCAACGGGTTTCTTACTCGTCGAGCCACTCCAGCAGGGGGTAAATCCACAAATTACTGTGAAACGTCGCAACGAAAACGAAACTGAGGCAACGAATAAAAAAATGAAAATGCTGAACCATGATGCCACAGACTATTTGTTTTTAAGCTACGCACAAACATTTAAAAAGTTTTCGCTGCGGCAACAGGCTGTGATGAAAATGGAATTAGCTAAGATGTTTTCGAGGGCGGAATTGGCGGAACTGGACAATTCGAATTTCGAATCGGTAAATTCGAATTCATTTTATGTGCAACCTGTGGGCACGGATAGCATGGGTAATGCAGAATCGCCCACGACATCAATCCCGAGCTCATCGTGCTCGAACAATGAACAGACGATAGTCCAAGAGAATTTTACGAACAACACTATTAAAGAGGAACAAGTAGAGAATACTCTTCCGGAGAATTTCCATGAACACATCGTACCTTAAAATTCCGTAATTTTTTGTAAAGAGGCTGAGTATTATTTTGTTGAATATTAAATTGATGATTGTAAAATTGTAAAGTTGTCTTTATATAAAGGTGATATTCTCCAGAATACTACTAGTAAGTACTTAATGAGCATCAGGTTTTGTGCCAGTATTATTCACAAGGTAGTATTGATTCTTTAGGAATAGTTTTGTGACAACCACTCGCTTATCTACGCGCAAAGAAAGAAGTAGAAGGCAGTGGGTAGTGGGCACGCAAAGAGCGGTGCCGAGAACGCGGCGGCGGCGGCGGGTCGGCGCCGGCGCGCGGCGCGGCATGGCACTGATGCCAGCTGGTTGTCCTTCAGTGAACATTGTTTGTTCGTCATTCGAACGAATGAAAGAAGCGCTTTAGAGCGAGCAGTCACAGAGAACATTTTATGCGAGCAGTCGAACAGAGCGCGGGGCGAAACACGTCGCGTGTCGCGCCGCACTTCAACATGGATGTGAATCTATTAATTGAGTGTGTCAAAAAACATGTTTACCTTTACGATCTATCTGATAGATATTATTCGAACATTGGTTTAAAAACTCGGGCGTGGGAGTCCATCGCTGGAGATATGGATGAAACTAGTAAGTTTATTTATTATCACTTACTTGTTTTAAATAAGTAGGTAAGTTTCTTATGAATAAACGGCGTTTGAAACGTGATTCACTCAATTGACGCCGGTATGAAAGCGCACCACGCTTGCAAGTCGTGGACCGTGTAAACGGGTATTACACTACCGATATTTAGGGCTTGATATTAAGTGTAACTATCCTAACCTCTTATTAAACCTCCCTGATTTAGAGAAAGGGACCCTAATTGCGCGCACACTCGCGCTTACTGCTTACAGCCGTAAGTGCGAGTGAGCGCGCAATGCCCTTGTATTGGGTCCTAATATAGTCTGTTCAATAACCTACTTTACATATAGGTATAGCTAAACTTATACTCACTTAGACAGTAGACTTACGAACAGCACATAATGCATAACAAAATGTTGTCCGAGTCAGCGTATCCTCAGGTATCTAGTATTACATACTTACTAGCCTTTACTTCCAGGTGACGCTGTCAGACTTAAATGGAAGACTGTAAAAGACGGTTATATGAAGTACAGGAAACAATTAGTAAAAGCTTCAGCTTCAGAATCGATTAAAGTCGCCGAATACCGATGGAGTCGCCAACTGAAGTTTCTAGACGCCCACCAAGTGACACGAACACCCGATACGGTTCCACGAACGGTATTGAACAAACCAGAACCTTCAACACTAAAAGAATTTCTATTGTCTAATATAAAAGCAACCCCTTCGTCTAAAACGAATTTGTTACTTCTCAAACCACTCCAACACCCTGAATTAAATCCAAAAAAAGAGAATAGTGAAGAAGAGATGGTTAATGAAATGGAAATGACGAAATATGATGCTATAGACTATTTATTTTTAAGCTACGCACAAACATTTAAAAAGTTCCCGCTAAGGCAACAAGCTGCGATGACAATGGAATTAGCTAATATGTTTTCCAAGGCGGAATTGGAGATTTCGGATATCGAATCGAAGAATCCATTTTCTTTTGTGCAAGTGCAATCTGTGATGAGCTTAGAAGGCATAGACTACGTAGGATCGCAGGCGCAGTGGAGTCCCAGTTCGTCATATTCAAATAGTGAACAAACAATTACGTAAGATAACGATTTTGATGAGCACATTGTTCCATAACTATATTAATTGTTATTGAATCCAAGTAAGGATCTAAAAGTTATTGACTTGAAACTTGAGAATAATGTGATAATTGTTAATAAGACTGATTTCTTCACGGAATATTAAATTAATGTTAGCCAACTAATGTTTATTATTGCGCTTGGATATCCTTTAACACAACAAAAGTATTTTTTTCGTTCACTGTAGGTACTATCCATGGACCAGTTACTAAGGGGACTGGCCCTAAGCAAGTTGGCCGAGTGGTCGGCCTAGTACTAACATAAAACGAAGCGAGTAGTTCAACTATTTACCGGTAAATAGTAAAATGAAAATGATAAAACAATGACCACGTTTTGTTTCATACAAATATCTAATAAGGGCACCTCTTTCTTTAGTCTTTACTCCGTGGTACTATCACATTTTTACACCGTACCATTCCTGTTTAATAACTGGGTCAGTTTTAATAGGGCTGTCTCACTGGCATCCAATTCAATGCAGTCTCTGAATTCATTCATTTTGTTTTCTATACGTCGTTGTCTATGGCTGATGAATGAGTCATTCGCTGTTTTAGTTAAGAAATGTACTAAAAAATATCAAAAGCTGGTATCATATTAATTTTTGTTTGGCTTTCATTTACTAAGAGAATACGGACTGCAGATTTCCTAGAACACCATACACCATCAGAAGGTAAGCTGTTTTTTTTTGTGGAATATCAAAATACAGAAAACGCAGATCATTGCAGCACAATCAAAGTCAACCAAGTTTCTATCATTCAATTATGCGAACAAAGGATCCAAAAAATTCTGCGACACAATTATTGAACAATAGTTTTACTGCGCAACTTATAACTTATAACTTATAACTTATGCAACGGTGACAGGCATGACAAATCTTTTGTAGACATACTACGTAAATATACTATCTTTGTTCGCAACTAATTTTAAATGACTGATTGCCGCCTGTATCGCATCTGCACTACGCTACCTTTTTTATCAATGGAATGGAGTACTTTGGGAATAAGCCCTTCCATGCCTCAAAACTATATTGATACGTCAGAACACAGGATTCTAAAATTAAATCATAATAAAAAGAACGCAATAATGTTTGTGGACCAACACAAAGAACGCAATGACCTATATTTAGTGGGAGGCGCGCCTCAGTGGTTGACCTCCTGCCTCGCACCTGCATTCGGATGCTGACGAAAGTATTCAGATAACTTTCTTCGATCTATGCTCTCCTAGTATTTCATGGTTCAGATTTCGGCTGACTTCATTGGAACAGTTTTCGACATGGATGAGGTTTTTAATTTTGTCAAAGCTAGTCCTTACCTTTCACGATAACTGATATTATTTATTTACTTCGGAACGCTTGCTTGTATAAATACCTGAAGCTTTTTTCATAGGAACTGCTTATTACCCAATTATTTTTGATGTATCCTACATAGCCTGGACAAAGTGGGAACTCAATTTATTTTTATTGCACTTTTCGCTATTAAAGTATACTTCCGTGGATTGGTGTTCGTCATATTCGCAGTAAGTCTCTATTTTACTCAATCATAAAATGTTATGTCGCATTTTCTTGAACGCGGGTGTAAACAAACTTCGGGACGGAGTAACTTTATCTGTCTCTCGTACATTTGTGTCCTCGTAATAAACGGACAAATCAATGTATGAGAAAACATTCACTTTTATCGTCTAGACTCTAGACTGATTTGTGGATAAGGGAATAATTTCGTTTCATTCGAAGTATCCATACTGAACTAATAAATTAGATTCGTCTCTGTTTCTTTGATATAAATCAGTAAGTGAATTTTTGGATCAGTAAGAAAGTAATTTTTTGGATTAGTAAGTAAAAAATTTTGGATTCGATTTGGTTATATTGAATAATACTATTATGACCTCTGTTATTTTACTTACTGGTATTAAACTGTTCCAATCGATCTGCAGATGGAATTAAATCTACGACCCACTATTTATCTATTCCACTGCTTTTAATTGGATTACGTACACAAATCCAGACCGAAATCCACAACAAATATAGAAAGCGTTTACCTAACTCATGTTTATCGAACGGTCAGCACTAACGCTGGCTAGTGAGCATCGTTTATAATTCAAAGCGGTTTATTTTGGTACCTATCGGTACAGAAGCAGTGGCCTGTGACCCAGTTAACTGGCACATGACCTCGGGTGACCTCCGGCCTGGGTCGCCACCACCCGCATCCCTCTCGCTACTGCCAGACCTATCAGCTTCACGGTGAAATCTCCACTCGCCCGTGTTATCCTGGTACTTTAGTCTGACATATCCTTGGAGTTACGAGCTTATGCGAAGAAATATGGATGAATTTTAATTTTATGTGTTGTTCACCTTGAGCTTTTCATGCCCTAATTTGAGCTTGACATGGTTGGGGATGGTTGGTTTAAGATTTGTTTACTAAGTTTATTTCAAAGAAACTATCAAAGAGGTTTTATTCAAAAATGCTTATAATTTTGTCATTATTTTGCAAACCTTCTTCTAGCAAAGTCGATGTTGCTGCGCTGCAAAAAAGGCGCCATCAAAGTTGTATGAGATTTCATAATTGTCGTGCTTTAGCGGCCAGCAAAAACTTTGGTGGCCGCATAAATCCATCACAGTCCTGTGTTTAAACTAAGAATAATCTGATTGGCTGGTTCAAAACGAGTTGGTCGTGCCGTACCAACGAATCAGTCAATCAGTTGGTTGGCCGCGCTATAAAGGCCTCGACCTTCGGTCTCAGACTTTATTTCAGCTTGTCCATCAAGGGTTGTAATCCTGACGGCGCCGGGGAGGCCTGGAGCTGCGCTACGCCGCGTTTTCGGCCATCAACACCGCGGTCAGCAATACACTCATTACAGACCGTTGCAGTAATGAACTATTACGTGCATCTGTGAAGTTGTTATCTTTAGATATCATAGAACCAAATACCTTTCTTGCTTCGATCGAAGTCACCTTCCGATTTTACAGAATAACAGAGGACAAAACTGCAAATGTCCCGAAGTTACAACCAAACAGAATTAGAACACAGACTACAGAGCTCCATTACAAATCTCGACACATTTAATTTGAACAAGTGTTTCTCCAGTTAGTTTTAATAGTCGAGTGAGCGTAGCACAGTATGAAATTTGACCCGAAAATCGGACACCCCTTTTTTATACTCTTAATCGAAAGTATACGCTATTTTGAATGCTAGAGTAGAACTCCTAGAAGTCAATTCAGTTTAGAACTCGAGTAATAATTTTTTAAAGAAAATGCTGAATTTTCAGAAAAACGCTAAAATAAAAGAGATGCTTAACATATTTATAAATTTATTTATAAGGCAAAGTGGCATTATATACAGAGCATTTAATAAGCTAAATAAAATATATTTAGCGATACCAGCAAAATTAATACGCTTATTTTTGTGATTTTCACCTTTTATTTTTTTTCTCTTAAGCTATTAGCGAGTAGCACTTTATATTCACCTAAAACATTCTTCCTAACTGTATTATTAGTTGTAAAAAAAATCATATGTAAATCTATCAGGACTTCGAAGATATGAGGTTTCTATGGTTTTCAGTCATTTCTATGGTATTCAAGTTCACCAAAATAAGTTAAAATTCAATAACTCCGAAGTCCTGCGTGTTACGCATCTGATATTTTACAGGCAGGTTAACATAACACTAATGAATACTGTGTGTGAAAATAAAGTGCTAATACCTAAAGAAACTTGCGCAAAAAAATAATTTCAAAATTACTGAAAAAATGACATAATTTTCTTCATAGTTCACATAGAAATAAATTATATGATTCCAAAAATAACATTTAGTTGGTTCTATAACATGCTATATTTGAAACATAAAAACTTTGCTTACATAGAAAGTTATAACATTTCTTAAGGTTTTTTCTAAAAACCATAGAAAAAGTCATAACTCCGGTTCTAAAATGAATTGGGGTTTGGGAGTTCTACTCTAGCATTCAAAACAGCCTATACTTTCGATTAAGAATATAAAAAGGGGGTGTCCGATTTTCGGGTCAAATTTCATACTGTGCGTAGGTATGATTGCACAATGGGTGGCCGCAATTGATGGTGACAGTAAAATGACGGTAAACCTCGACATATTAGGAGCTAGGGATGTACACCTTTGCAATTTAATGTTAGATGCATGTAGGCAGCTGCGTATTTTATTTATTTAGCTTTGGGATTATTTACTTATTAAATTTTTATTGAAAAATTTATTATTGAATGGTGTTTCCATCTTGTTTTTAAGAACGAAAACATAACGGCTAATACAATAAGTAAGTAGTTACTTTAAAACAGTTTTAACAATATGACGAGAATTCACGACTTGAGAAGAGACTTGTGATCGATCAAATCTAAAGTATCATCATCATCATTGCTCTGTTGGAACGGGAGCGATGCAAAAATATCGATATGCGCCTGAATATCGATATTTATCGGAAATCTCGAGTTGGAATATAATAGAAAGAAGTCGGGACAGCCGAGCCCGTGGAGCATCGACCGGGTTCCTGCGATCACCAGATTGCGTCGGCTCCGAGGTGAGCGTAATAGTTAAATTGCTGTAATAAACCCTAAGACCTATTTGAAAGACCTAAGAAGTAGGTACGCACTACGCAGTTGTAAATTGGTTATTAGATGGAAATCTAGCAAATATGTTAGACCTTTTATATTGCAAAGTCAAAGCGTTTATTTTGTTTAGGCCTACGGGGGCACTTACAAATTGTAATTTTATTTGATTTTTTCCTTAAATTCTACCGCCGGATCGGAAACGTGACCTCGACTGAGTAGATCAGACAAGAAACTCAGCGGGCTTATTTTTTATTTTATTTTTATCTGCCCGAAACTCAGCGGGCTTGTCTTTTTTTTACTGCCATAATTGTATTGTAAGGCGCTGTCAAAAAAACTTGCGGATAACTTTAACATTTTCAAAAAAAAAAAAAACTTTACGTTCTAAACAGAATCGAACTAATATAACTCGTACTGAGTGCGGCCCTGGAACGATCATTTGTGTTTTCTCGTTGTTCTTGTGTTTTGTTTCAAATCTACCTACATTTTATTGTTATTTTTATATTCTTTTTTTCTTTACTCGACAGAACATTGTTATCTAAGTTTCTCATTAAGTGAAATTCTGTATTTCTTTTGAGAAAATAATGTTTCTTTAACCCGAAATAAAAGAAAATAAAGGGATTTAAGAAAGTAAAGATATTGAAATAAGTGGAGATTGGCTCTTATTCCTGTCAAAAGAGTGGCAACACGAACACTTCTTTATCTGTGAGGAAGCCAACACTATCACAGATTAGAGAAGTAGACACTACTACCGTATAAGTTATAGGCCGGCTTGACGGTTTCAATGCAGCGTTCCATCAGGGTGACCTTGCTTGTTGCCATCCATGTAGACAGCAGATGTAATCCAAATTAAACACAAGTCCGCGGATGGAAACAAAGTTCCCACCAAGGTCACCTGTTGGAACGCTGGATTGAAACCGTCTAGAAAGCCTATAACTAAAGTAAAAGGAATTACCTACACATAGGAAGTGCAATTCAGGAATGAGAAAAACTATTAAATTTCACGAGATTATTTTGCAATTCCTGTATTTGCAATTCCTTTTTCAAGTGCAGAAAAATAAAGCGTGAGTACGTGTGTTGAACACAATAAATCTGGTCTGGTCCGTTGGATCGAGGCCACCGCAGGAGCGTCGACCCGACTGCACCGGTTTATTTCAGTACCAAGCCGGAGTACCACGTAACATTTAAATTGGAGTAATAAGACCCACCCTTTATATGCTAATTCTCTTTGTGTAGCAGATGGACGGTCTCTGACTGCAAGCAATTCAGCTCGGTTAAAAACGGCTGATTAACTCCGATTTAAATTGAGTTTGATGCATTGGCTTGCTGGAAATCTTGACCAATAATGTTTATTTTCGCCGAATTAGGAGCAATTGTATTGTAGGTATTTAACTTATTGTCATTCGACGACTAAGCTAATATAACCGGCTATTGTTACTTGGTTGCATCTAGCCTGCAATTTCATTCAGAATTAATATTTAATGTACCGCCTTGCAGAGAGGAAGTTGACTAACCTCAATAGATGTTAATTCTTCCCGACAATGCTATTGCATCCTGCCTTGCTGTGATCGTATCTAATCAATCGTTTATAAGTTATCGCACAGTCGCGCGATTTCAATCTGAATGAAGCCTACGTGGAAATGTAAATGGAGTCGCTCTTGTAATTAAACTCAGACGTTGCAACCACCAAATAGAGAATGCAACGCAATGCTAAACGATTCCGTATAATGTTGACGGATTAAAAGGCTGTTAATGAATGAATAGCTACTATAAATGTTGGTAACAAAGACATTACCAAGAAAGAGGAGACACGTGACTGTCCAATAGTTTGTCCTACTAAACAGAGTCCATGGACACAGTACGACTCAGTAGCTCGCGGAAAATTATGTTGACAGCATGTCGTTAGTGATTGCGATGTTAGAAGATACCACATTTTATCTGCTAAAATTATCGATTGTACGAATATAAATAAAGTTGACTTCGATACCAATGATGGCACTCAACAGAACAAAGTAACTAGAGTAACCATAATTAAAGAATACTCGAGTGCCATAGTTTTCCCACGACAAGACCAAATCAAATTCCCACTTACCTGCTATGTCCTTAATACAGCACAATAACAGCTTAGCCGAGCCAACAGTTATTTCTTAGACACGATGACTAACCTGCCATATACGTTGTAGGACAAAGAACCGTACGCAGCAATTTGTTTGTGATTCATACGATACGGTTAAGAATACTGAAGACCTTCAGATAGTTATAATACATTGGGTGTGGGGTGATGCTACAGCAATAGAAACTGATACCGACATCAGTGGAATTACCAAGTTTCGTTAGTGTTATTTGCAACTTGCAAGGTAGTAGTTTTCAATTATCGCGGCGCCCATAAAGTCCAACAATTCAATTACAATCAAACTTTAAATTCCATTTCCCAACCGAATTCCGCAGACGGGCACTCCACTGGGAATTAACAAAATAAGTCGTTATTCAATTCGCATGTCTCGTAAAAACAGAAATAAAACTATTCGCCGTGTAGACGATACACTCGGGACTTAAAACTACAGCCGGCACGAATTTAATGACGTTAGAACATCACGTTTTTCTTTTAAAGTACCCATATCAAGTATCTACGACAGCTTAAGCTCGTAGTTCGCATTTAGGTCGAAGTATCTCGGTCATTGGTAGGCCATATATGCCATAGGCCTCCTCCAATGACTTAAGCCGTGTCAGAGGCCTGAGGGCGGCTTGAAAAGCTCTGATACCAGGCTGGCCACTAACCATACGATAAGAAGAATGACTTCCGCACATCACCGCCCTCTGCATCCAAATTGAGGGGAACCATTGTACACTATCTTCCGGATCGTAGTCTCTATTCTAAAACCTATCTGCCCGAACGACCATCGGTCCTGAAAGCATGTTCTGCCCAATGCCATTTCAGTTTTTCAATTTATAGAGCTATCTCGTCTAATTCGTCTCTCCACCAGTAAGTAAATGACAGTAATTATGCAATTGAGAAGTCCCGTCTCAAAGACGTGGGTGCTCTAACGATGGTCTGCACTCTGCACATATCTTGCTCAGCGCTCATTAGCAGAGACATAAAACGTATTATGACCGTGGTAATTCTAACTACACGTAGCCCCCCGTTCACACAGAAACTGTTTCCTGGACCATTTTAGCGTATCCGGATTTTATTTCGATGGTGGCGTAAGTTGTGAGGTTCACACACGGGATAAGGTCCGCTAAAAAGTTTTCAGGGGCCGCTGCTGTGTGACAGGAAGGCCGAAGGAGTAAGTCTTAAGTATGTTTTCATAAGTAATGATAGAGATAAATACGTGATACTAGGAATAATGATGATGATGTTGTCTAGAACTCTAGATAGACTATACGGTGTAGATCTAATAATCTATATAGGTAACTATACGTTTTAGTTGGCTCGTTTATCGTTTGATACTTCCGTAGAGTGAGTGAATCTCCAAAAGGTTACGCTAGGGTGTGGCGATATCCTCCAAATATCCGTCTGCATACAGACTTCTGTCGTTAATACCGATGGATATTGCTCGTTATTTGCTCATACGATGGTGTTATGGCGGATTTCAACGTTGATGGCCTGTTTACTGTGCTAATGTACGGGAAGATATTGATCGTAGAATTTGATGTAAGTCAAATTGAATACGAATGTCGTTAGGAGAAACGAAGTGTTTTGAATCAAACTTATCTACAGCCTATAACTACAAGGGGTTGAAGGGGGATCAATGCCGATAATAAATTTATTTCAAGATGACGAGCTTCTTTTAAGATAACTTTAGAATCTGGTGAAAACTGCACAGATAAGTAATAAGTTTAGGAATGACGATTCATAAAGACACAATATAGTACTAAGCTGTAATACGTAGTCTAAAGTGTAGATTCAGTGGTAAAAACAACATCAAAGTCAACATGTTTTTATTAATATAGGCTTATGGAAGCACTCATGCAAATTCAACATACATATTACCACTAAGTAGTAATTCCAATGAGAAGAGCCTGCAAGAAACTCAACGGTTACTCTTTTTAATACAAAAAGAGAAATAGTATCCCATTTATTAATGCCTACAGGAACATATATTTTTACGACATGTCGACACGAAACTGGCGTGAGATTAGATAGTCTCTAAATGTGTAGCTATCATCTGATATCTGACAGGATTATCTAATGCTGTTCATAAATACGAATGAGACACGAAGCCTGTAACTCAAATAGTATGAGTTTATTCAACTAAACAATCTAGGGAAGAATTTATTGAAAGGTATAGGAGGTATTTAGGAAGAGGTAGGAGGTTTTAGGAGGCAGGGGACGCTCACTAACGCGATGGACACACACCACTCAAGAACTAACAAGGGTCTGCTTGCATATGGCTAAAGATAGAGAGATCTGAAGACAGATGATGGCACAGGCTACACACCAAAATCTTGATCCTCAGTCATGAGGATACGATATTGAAAAAGATGGAGGTACTTATTAAAAAGAAACTTAAACATAACCTATCGATGTAACAGATAAATACGATGCTATGGTCTTCGATGTCAATCCTATTTTCGTAAACAACGATGAGGTAAAGTGATAATTGGAGTTTAACAATGAAAATCTTCTGCAGAAAGAAATTAATGTGTGTATTCTTGATACCAATATATACCTACTTGGTAGTTTCATTAGTTTTGGCAAACAAAACAAAATATCAACAACCGGGAATTCAGTACACAAAATGTTGGAAAGTTTGAAGTTGACGTGGGTTTAACCCTTCCTAATTGGTAAGTAGTGTTTGTTACTTATCTGTTGTAACCATTCTGTAAATACAAGCAAATAAATAGAAACCAACAGGACATGACACGTCTCCAAAAATCTTTACCCATATTTTTTACAAGCAGTTTAGGAATAGACTATAGATGGTAGAGCTGTAGGGCTGGCTCGAACGTGGTATTACCACCCTCGCACAGAAGATCGACGGAAAGTAGGTATTACTGCTGCATTTCGTACGATTCCCTTCCCCTTCCTCTGTCTCACTCCCCTTGATTCAACAACGTGCGAGCGATGCCTATGGTACAGCCTAACATCAGGCGGATCGTACGCCTGTTTGTCACCTAGCCCCTTGGCACACGGAGTCGTAACGTAAGCGTATCGTAATACGCGCCTAGAACGAGAGCAATACGAGCACGTACATTTTCAAACAAGTCCGAAAAATCGGTGTTGCAGCGAATCGTATAAGATTACGCTTCGTCTGCGGACTTGTTTGAAAATGTACGTGTTCGTATTGCTCTCGTTGTACGCGCGTATTACGATACTCTTACGTTACGACGCCGTGTGCGAAGGGCCTTAGACACATAAAAAAGACTCCATCAATTTCGTATCGACATACTTATGTTGATAGTGCTTACTTTCTTATGATACAGTTAATTACTTAAAATTATCTAATTTATCAGAGCGTAAATGAAAATGTTTGCTAACTCGTGTTCTAGTACCTATACATACACGTGTACACAAGCTACGAGCTAAATGAAACATAAAATGATAAGCGCACGTGTAAATGTTTGTTTGTGTTTGTAAACACTGTGTATGTTACTTTATGTAATGAAAGTTAAATACGCGGTACCTACTGCGTAGTTGTTTGTACTGAACAAATTAGTTTTTCTATTAATACATATATCTAAATGTATGTTTACACAATTCAGCCTTAAATCATGACCATCTGAGATGAGATTGATGATGACACTGATGATCATGAGATTTGGATGCAATAGTTTCGGCAATTTTCCAACTTTCCACCAACCCATTACAGTGCGCAGTACAAGAGAGGCAAATGTAGCGAAAGGTCTCGTAAGGAATTTCGTGCGCTGATTTTGTTTCTTGTTTTGGAAGTATTTTCCGCTTTTTAAAGCATTGTCTCCCCTGAGGAGGCCAAGCATGATAACGCATAAAGACTATCTCGGTAATTTTTTTCATACCGAATCACTAGTTTCTTTGAATTTTTAGCAGAGAATGGGACAATATTGTTATTTCATACCTTTCGTCTCTTCACAGCCGTCCATACAGATATAAAACTTGCTTCATAATGATAGTGGAGTTTTGATCGCAAAATGCATCAAAATTACCAAAAATGTTTATATCTTTTATTATGACATTCTTTTTAAAACCAGATTTGATTGTGTCTAGTGACTAATAGACCTAGATAAATGAGCTCAGACAGCACCTAAAACCACTTAATCGGTTCTCAGGATCTTATTTACTATGTACATAATACGCAATCCTATATCACCCCGTCAAAGAAACCCGACGAAGCGCTTACAAAGCACTCGCCAGAAAGAATGGCGTCTAGAAAGTAACTCTAGCTGATTAACCGTATAATCTACGACCACCTAGTGCCTGTTTTAATGCGGCTCGAGTTTCCAATTACCTGGTAAATTAATGAAAAACCTACTTACCATCAGAGAGGGTAATGAAGATTTTTGATGAGTTTGGGATTTTGGCAGGCAGTCAATGTATTTGAATGTGGTTAAGTTATGAAGAAATATGATCCTTATCCTACTATCCTACTAATTTTATAAATGCAAAAGTAAGTGTGAGTGAATGTTTGTTACCGCGTATCTCCATAACTACTAAACCTATTTTAATGAAATAGGCTAATCCAATTTCCTACCTATTTGCTGAGTTCTTAGTTTAAGCATTCTTTAAAGTCGCTCAGCCCTTGTAATATGAACCGAATCATTTTCATATGCAGATGAAGAACGACCAAATAAAGTATTTTCCAAAATATGTCGATGAAAAGGGGACCTTCGTCAGTTCTGGCCCGTGGCCTATTTCCGTCGTCCCATGTTGAATTATAACGTTTTGCCAGATACACGAGTTATTCGGTAAGGAAACGTAGGATTAAATAATACAAGAAATAGATCCGTGTTCTGAAGTAGATGTAGCAGCACAACTACAGTAGATCGCGTGGGTTCTCTTCATCCTTGTTGTAGGTCCTAACCACTCAAAGGGGCTACTAAACTAACATATGATATTATGAGTATTCGACTAGTAGATTTAATAAGTGCTGATGCATTACGTACAGATCTCCCGGAGCCTAGAGCACTGCCCAAAGTAGCAATGCTTAATAGGTAAGTATATCATGCCTATCTACAGAATCTACCATAGTTGCCCCGTCTCACGTTCCAGAATCATATCCACGTTATTTTTCACGACAAACATTCGCACCTTTTTCACAATCTTCACAAATGCAAATAAAGCAGCGACGATCTTGATCCATCAGTGTACCGGTGCGCTATTAATTCCGGGCGTGAGACCGATATATACGGCTGTCAAAATCCGTATAAAGATCTGGATACATGAAGGAGTTTCGAAAAATACTGACTGAAAGACTAAGTAAGTAGTTTTCTTTTGAGAGCCCCTGTTCAGAAAGAAATCGGTATTGTGTAATCCTTATTTTAATATAATATCATCATTAGGTATACTAGTCCTAGATTTCCAGTATCCGATGGTAAGGTTACTGGAAATGGAAACTGTTAAAATTGTATCAATACATTTAACTACTTCAATAAACAATGATGAAAATGCATCAATATTCTACCTAGAGCTAACTAACAGTCGGCAGATTACATATTTTTTCATAACCATATTTTGGTCAAAGTGAGCTTCAATCCAATCCAAAACTTATTCAGCTATAGCTATAGTTTCAGTAAAACACGTTATAGTTTCAGTAAAATTAGCCGCTGGTGTGATCTCGCTTATGGCATTTCGTTTCTATATTGCGACATCGAAGCGAGAACATGAAACGGTCCATTTAATCAGGTTAAAGATTTCGTCACGTTTTGGGCTTTAGGATGTTTGGACTGCTTAAAATAATAAATTGTGCGTCACATTTCCTGTAAAATATTGGTTTAGATAAGCATCAAGGGAAATTGCGTGTGGGGGCACCATTTAAGACGATACAAGGAAAAAATGAATTTTAGTTTCGGGGTGTGGCTAGCGTCGCGTGAGCTGCCGAAGGATATATCCCTCTCGCTTAGCTAGGACAGAACAGCTATGGAGTAGACTATAGTATAGTTATTTTTTGAAGGAACAATATTGTTTAATTCGTACAATTAAAATAATATGTCCCAGTGCACCTTTTAAAATAGATGAAATGGATGAAAATATTCAAATATATTTTTTTCGTTTTATATGGGATTTTTATGTCGAGTGTATTTGAAAAAAAATAATTTAATTTCTATGTTGTTTTTATTGCTGAAGACAAAGTAAGTCAAAAGAAGACAAACGATACCTACAATATGCTGATAGATACGTATAACAATATTTCGATCGTATAACCAGCCTATAACCAGCGGACGATCCAGACGCGTCCAACGATATCTCATTAGTCAAATTATTATGATATAAAAATAGTTTGGACGTTATACGGGAGCAGATGAACATACATACATATCGGTCAAAATCATAACCCTCCGCCCACCGTAGTCGGGTAAAAATGTACATACTCTGTGTCAGTGACTGACTGCCGGATATGAGTATCTTTTTCATGTTTCGTAGGCAAAGGAATACTTTGGTACTTAACTTCGATGCCGATCATGAAGTCATCAGCGGTGTCATAATATTTTTTTTTACCATATTTAATTTATTTTTTAATTTAATTTTCAGTTTTTATTAATTTTATTGATTTAACCATGCATATATTTTTTGTTTATCTTTTTATCTTTATTTTTTTATCTATCAAAATCACCCTTAGACTGGTTACCGCCACAGGTGACAAGAGGGCTGGCTCTTTCCTTGCTCAAAAAATTCGCTTGACAACAGGAACAGCTTGAATACAGGGAGGACATGCAGCCAGTATCCCACGCGGACGGTATTTGTTTAATTAGGGGTAGGTTTTTATTTTATTGTATTTTATTTTAATTTATGTTATATTATATTGTATTTTAATGATAAAACATGAAAAATAAAAATAAATATATATATTTTTTAAATTTAATTTTACTTTTATTTATTGTTTTATATTTATTGTGAAATTATAATAATTTTAATAATCAATATTGGACTATGTCTGAAACAAATACATTGAATTGAATTATTTAAATACAAAAATTATCACATTAACTCGTTAAATCACGGTTTACACCCGCTAGAACGAAAAAGATCCTAACATGGTAGGTAGGACCTGAGGGTTGGCCAGTTAATTACTTAAAATACACTATATTTATTTCAAGAAAACATACATAAGGTCTGAAGGCGTCGGACTCGCACATAAAGGGTTCCGTACCACCGTAGAATAAACACATCAAAAATATCAAGTTTGAGACTTGATATTTATTTTTAAATGTTATTATATTTTTAGTATTTGTTCTGCACCGGCAACAGAAATACACATTCAGTGAAAATTTCAACTCTCTACCTGTTACGGTTCGTGAGATACAGCCCGCGCTGACAGACGGACAGACAGACAGACGGACAGCGTAGGCCTAGTAATAGGGTCCCGTTAGCACCCTTTGGAACCCTAAAAAGTAGCCTATGTTCTCCGCCAAGACCCAGTCTATCTCCATACCAAAATTCATCAACATTGGTTCAGCGGTTAAGCCGTGAAAAGGTAACAGACAGAGTTACTTTCGTTTATAATATAATAGATTGAATAGGACGGACAAACATTTTCCTATCCATATCTGTAATGTTATTTTTTACGATAATTTATTGATGTATGATATATTTATTACTTGCCCATCCATACCTACAACAAACGCAATAAAGCGACTCCATTGTTTTGACAAGCAATGTATTCCCACTGTCGGCCCAAGACCATGCTGCAAGTATATAACAGTAAGCGAAATAGGGAGTTTTTACAGAAATGACACGAATAACTATGAAATGACAAGAGATGACACAAAATGACAAGAGATGAAAAGAAATTACACAAGACAAGGAAAAGCAAACGAAAATCACGCTGCAGTGCAGGTCATAGGTTCGATTCCTGCCCAGGACATGCAGTTGTGTGCATGAACATGTCCGCATGTCCCGAGTCTAGGTGTAATTAAGTGGATATTTCGTTTGTATTTACAAACAAAAAGTAGTATATGTAGTAATATCAGTTATCTGGTTTCCATAGTACAAGCTCTGCTTAGTTTGGGATCAGGTAGTCATGTGTAAAAGAATTTCCAAGGATATTTATTTATTTATCATAGGCGTCGGCGGACTGTAAATACTGTACTGTACCTGTAATGTGGCACGACCGTAATATTTTTTCGTAATATTTTTTAAAAAATCCTTCACAGGTCCGACGTCGAACAAGTCCGAGCGGACACTGACAATACAAAGTTAGAGAGAGACATGGTTAGTTCAAGTACTTAAAATGTGAGATGGCGATATTGTGCGCGCGCTCGGAAATAAACAACGTAAGCGCCAAACCACATTTTCTTGAATTAAAAAAAAACTACTTCATGAATTAAAATATGGTTGAAGGGTAGTTTAGATATCATTATTTGCTATGTTTTAGAAATAATTTCGTGATCTAAATCGTAAAAACATCGTGGTAGCAAGGAAAATTGTAAATAATTAGAGCTCATTTCATAATTTTTTTTTATCGAGAAAATTTCGTCAAATCGTGATTTGGATTTAAAGATACTCAAGATAATATAGTCAAAAATCATACATCTAAATATAAGATTCCTAGTCCACATACTTACTTAAAGAAAAAGTCGAATAGAAAATCAACCAAATTTCGAACCCTCATCTTAAAACTGTTTTTATGGAAAATAGACTACAAAGTATCTATCTGTGATATCCGGGTAAACTTATTCTGGCTTTTTTGTTTGTTTTGTTTATTTTTAAATGTTCTAATTATAACACTCACTCATTATATTCAGTGCTGGGTTAGTCAGAGACATATATTACAAGCAGTTGAACACATTATCAGGAAAATTTGCAGATTTATTGAAAACAAGAACCGCGAAACAAGGAAACGTCACAAGCGGTGAGATATCTATTCCAGTGTACATGTTCAGAAAGATAGAACTCCCGACTCTATACTGATACTTTAACAATGGTCTATAAATTATCTTCGATCCGTAGGAATGATCTATTACAACCGTATTTACAAACACTAGCGTAGATTTACGGGTACGTGGCACATGCAAGTGTTACAGGTAAGGTAACGTCGTTCTGAAAGCTCGCACGCAAATATAGAGCAAGTTGGGTTATTTGCGCATCTACTGATAAACACCGGTTCACTAGCCCAGTATGTACTCCATTATTAGGGTTATCAGGCACGTAAATAGCGGGACCAAACTAAAGGCAAAAGTAGAAGCTAAGCATTTTGACTTCTGCTAGGCTATTCTATAACGACAAACCCACTTCGCACGCGTGAATTTGCAGGTGATATGACAAATATTGTATTGAAATTTGACATTTCACTAGAAAATTCACGCGTGCGAAGTGAGTATGACATTACAGAATAGCCTAGCTGGTCTAAATTAATGTTAACCATAATAGTTCCATTAGTTGCGTCTCGGGAGGAAGCCAAATATTAATGAATGAGTAAAATAGAAATTGGAAGAAAACTAGAATGAAGAAGTGGGTGAGTAAAGAAGGCTATAAGAATTTCTAGAGGAATGATGATGTAACTTTGTATTATTTAACAAGACCTGTTACATTTGCGGAAGCATACGCTAGCAAGTATTACAAGTTTCTAGAACCAGAGGTCTATACTATAAATCACTCAGATAGGTATGCTAACCCATTCAGTGAGTCTAGGGTCACATTTAAAGTGGATTCCGTTACAACATTAACTTTAGTAATAGCTACAGTCTATTCGGCAAGTGCAGGGTTACCGCAAAGGAAACTAGATGCTGTTATACTATCGCCGTTAGTAAATATCAGTGATCTGCCAGCCCTGCATGTAAGTAGGTCATCTAATCTGTGAGCTTCCTCTTGCAACACAGTTCAAGCCTCGTTGCGTAGTTGGTTTACAGTAGTCGTAAAATTTGTGTGATTTAATAGCGGCGAGTGGGCGTGCTGTGGGTTTTGTTTGGGAGATTGCGCTTACTTGGTTCAGGTTGTGGCGAGGTGATAATTTATTTGTTTGAACCGTTATTTTTGATATATCTACAACTACATTTATTTTAATGGTACTTTCGTTTTGTTGCTGGGGTAGGATATTTCTGATATGTGTGACTAGGCTACAAATTCGATCACGTGATAAAGTTCTTCATTGCAAACACCTTTAAAGCCAATATAAATAAAATGTATGCACGAGAAAGTACTATCAAATCAGCATACCACTCACTTGAGTGCTATCCTGATTTGACAAAGGAATCAACATATATTATTGCAGTTCCCTGCTTGCTGGCAATCCCTGGTAAATGATACCTGTTAATCCTGGATTATGGTGGGTCATAATATTGTTTACTAGTTTGTTATACTTTCTTATTTTCATCATTACACGGGGAGCTACGGAAGAAGTGGGTATTACAATAACATTTTCACAAGAAAAATATTCAGGATTATCTTACCTACAGTCTAAAAGAAAATGAAAAAGCATTAATAAATTCTTCGTTTTAAGCAGTCTGGAATAAATGTCTGGAAGCATGCAAATCTAGTCAAATAAATGGTTTTAAAATCCACGCCCTCAGGATGGAACTACAGACGCATTTACAACTGCGACCAAGTCAATAAAGCGTTCATAGTGAAATTCTAATTGGCCGATATGAAGTTGCCCCAGTATCGGTTATTGTTCAATTTATTGGCGAATTGAAACCAATTGGCATATAACAGCACTGATTAAGTACGTCTTATGTTGGACATACGCAATGTGCACTATTCCAAAGAGCTATCTGGTTTTATTTAGCCTAAATAATGCTATAAGGCCTACAAATTCTTGGTATTCCAATCATCTTTCTTGAGAATACATCGGTAATTGCTCTCTGTTTCATTGACCACATAACGATATTTGGAAGACAATGCCCCATCTGGAAGAACTTCGACAGTCCGTCGCCAGGTGTGTTACCTATCATACATTTCAATACGAATTAGTTGGCTACGGTGGCTGGCGACGTCGCCATGGCTACCCGGTGTGTAATGGCCCTTACACTATTATTGGATGTTTATTGGCAAAACAAGTGAAAACGGATAGCAGATAGTGAGCGATGTAATCGAGATTCTACATATTCGAATAAAAAAAAAATAAAAAAAATTACGTCACGACTTTTATCCCCATTCGAGGGTAGTCAGAGGCTTGAGTGGCCATACACCACCACATTGTGTAAGTATTAAGTCAACTCAAAGCCCACGTTTCACCAGATAGTCAGAACCCAACGTGACAGGTCTACCTGTTCAATTTTGTTCAATGCCAAACATGACACTGGCAATATCTCCCATCCACTAAAGTCCCTTAGTATGGAGTTGCGCAACGTCTTGCTACACCATAGACCGGTGTACTCATTCACCTGGTGTTTTTATTAGCCCATTGTTCCTAATTAATGTTTTGTCTTTATCGCTTGTAGTAAGTCGTGAGTGGCAAATATTTTGACGGCGAATGAGTAACGGAGCGGTTGAATGCAGGTGTGGACTGTAGGTACCCCAAGCGAGAAATTTCTTGTCAGCTAAGCTTCGCGTACTTTTATAGTCCACGTATTGTCGGCTTGACTTGAAAGTACTGAATATGAACCTGCTAGGAGTACTAAGTACTGAACTTGCTATATACGCTGTTGAATTTGCCATACACAATAACGAATATGGTGTCTATGATGTAGGTATGTAACCTTTTTTTTCTTCCCTAATGGCTAACGGCTGCGTATACATCAGGCGCATGCCGCGCTCTAGCACTCAGTTTTGACGTCAGAGCGTATATATATATAATGTCATAATATGAGTGCTCGGGCGAGACATGCGAGGCATCTAGACGCACCCATTGAAGAAGCTCACGCTGGTTGATATGATAAAAACATAGCCATAGCTAGCTTAGGCCATAATATGACTACACTTACTACCAACACTGAGAAAAAAATGTACGACAATAAAATGGTTTTTGTAGTCCCTAGTAGTATTTTTAGTATGTTTTACTAAACGTTTTTCTCAGTGATATTGCTGAAAAGGTAGTGGTCCTGTTGTATTACCTCTTTGTCACAAGAAATGTGCTCACATCCGTATCTTAGGAGGATAGACTAAGGTTAGTCATGCTACGATCTTAGAGCTTGACATGAATTTCCTTCGATTGATATTACTATGGACTTCACTGGTACTTTAGTAGATGTACAGCCTTACGTTTTCGACTTTGTTATACATTATGCAATGAGATTGTAAGCTTGTATGTGCGTAATGACACATTCAGAAGTGTTTGACATTTTTGGCCGTCGACTAATTCGATGGCTCACCTACATAATATATGTGCATACGTATTTAATTTGCTGGCAACATGAGTTGGTTCGCTGAAAATACGGAAGTGATTTACACAATCGTATTTTCGGTTTGTAATAGATGGTTAATTATGTAAAATTATTTCATGTGCACTATTTAAATGTATTAAGGAAGGGTTAGTATCACTTATCTATAATTTTTATTTATTTAGAACTATCCTAAAAATATGATGCACTTTTTTATAGAACCTTTACTATAAGTTCTTTGTCATAAGATACGAACTCCCTATTACGGTCTACATCCAGATATAGTCGCAAAAAAAAAACAAAGGCCCATTTCTATAAAAAAATAAAACAATAGACTTGCATTAGCCATCGCCGTAAGGCTAGTGACACATGCGCGATTAACCGCATCCCCGAGCCGGCGGCGTCGCATCCACGTCTATTCAGATGCAAATATCAGGCAACAAGCGACGAAACAAATAGAATCAAAGTATTAATATCAGACGAAATTAATATTTTCTACTTACCAGTATTAACCTTGGAGTTTTGAGGTTTGCAGTTTTTGTAAAAAGAATTTTGTATTCTACAAATGCCCTTTTAATTTTCAGCATTTCGACTCACAGTTGGTGTTTTATGGTGGGCACCCGCAGGTACCACAACCACGAGGTGTTGATTGTTCACAAATTTCCTTCCTTTCAAATATCCTGCAGCCATGCAGGAAATATTCCAAGTAGCCTTAAGAACTGGTCTTTACTCCTTACATCACGTTAGGAAGGAATCTATTTGCAAACTATTTGATCTCTAACCACAATTTATATACCTACCAATTCAGCAGCTAATCTCTCTTTTAATGAATCCTTCATATCCTAACTACTAAACATAAATAAACCGAGGTGGAGCCAGATAACTCCAACTATGAACATTCCCAAAGAGCCCGGAAGGATTATCTAAAGCTTACAGTCTGTGCTTGCATCATAATGCACTAAGGCTCTGGTGCGGTGCGGAATAAATTATGAAACTTACAAGTCTGGACAACTTTCCCTAGAGCTGGGTTAGAGAAGGGATTAGGTGTACTAGACCAAGATCCAGGAGCTGTAAGACATAACTTATTTTCAGAAAGATGAAATCCTAGGCTCTCAGTAGTGTCTCATGTGCTTTGAATACCTACGTACTTGTGGGGTTTGCCCTGGGGTGCTTTGGCTGGTACCAAGTTCTGGGATCTGGAGCTTTAAAGCGTCTGATAAAAGTTCTGGCCCATGGAAAGTGTCTGACTGTTGGTAGTACTTCGGAGTAATATTCTACAAAATATATATAATAATCAACCATCTGAATTTAAGTTAAGTAACTCTTATTTTTAGTTACCCTTCTCACTTGGTACCATCCAAGGCGCCCCAGGGCAAACCCCACAAGTACGCAGGTATTCAAAGCACATGAGACACTACTGAGAGCCTAAGGTTTCATTTTTCTGAAAATAAGTTATGTCTTAGCTCCTGGATCTTGGTCTACGTTTAGAAATGGTGATTATTAGAATTGATGACGTGTGGTTAGCGATGTTGGGCACTTTTGTGCTGAATATTTGAAAGCCAACCGTTTGGTCATGTCACAAATTACCAAACCCATACCATACTTGAGTTGTGACTATACCGATCACACGCTGAAATGCCACGTAAGTACACTGTCCCGAAAAGTCTGCTTCATCCAGTGTAATCGTTTAGCGGTTGTCCTTAGTTTCTATAGCCAAACCGCTAAATTTATAGACTATTTTTTTTTTTTTTTTTTTCCAACAGTGAACAGTTTTAAAAATAGACTTGACGGACATTTAAAATATGAATAAATACAAGTGCAGTGATATACACGCATCAGCTCAAAGCTGCTAGTGTATCAATAAATAATAAATAATAATAATAATAATATTTAGCCAATTTACAATGGTTTTACAAAGCAATTCTGGGAACAAAAGTGATTTGTAATGCCAGTGTAAGACCATCATAATAACTTTCTATAAATTTGGGGTTAAGAATATTTGGTCAATGTATGGGTGTAAGTGTTCCCCTGCCTTGAAACTTTTCTATGGCCTAAGAAGTAGTTTAGTCGTATGCCTGATGCTCTGAAAGTAAACTACTTACAGAGTAAAGTTGATGATCAGCAGATAATAACGGTACCCTCCGAGGTAATCGCATTAAACTCATTAGAGTTAACTGTCTTAACGCGGTAGAAACGGTTGACAAACACGAGCAGTGGTGCCAACACGACAATTAGGTAAATTGGCTAACAACTGGACTTTTTGCTGTTAATGTTAGCTGTTTTAGAGAGTGGGGTGGTGAGCTTGTGAGTCGTGGAATAAAACTTTATCTATGATAAAGAATATTCAAATTAAAGACATAATCAAGAAAGAGGAAGACACGTGACTGCCCAAAATATTTTGTCATATTAAACGGAGTCCATGCACACAGTTCGACTCAGTAGCTCGCGTAATAGTAGCTGGCGAATCAAGCCTTCTCAGGGTGCGTTTCCACCGACGCGGAGCTGGGCGGAGTGGAGCGGAGCGGCGGACTGTGATTGGCTAAAAGCGGAGTAGCGATTGCGAGCACTGCGATTGGCCAATTCACGGTCCGCTCGGTCCAGCTCCGCGTCAGTGGAAACGCACCCTTATGTATTTAATAAGTTCGCTGTCAAACTGCGAGTTCGATAACAGGTGTCTCAATAAATTTCGCTGCACGTAGTGGTGCGCTGAGCACAAGTTTAATGACTGCGATGTTAGAAGGTAACATACCTTTATGCTAAAATAATACATCAATGATTAAAAGCCTGTTTTACAAAACTCGAAATATTGCCGTTTCAAATATAGTTACATTAACTACATACATTAGTTATGGAATCTTGCAAACAGTTTTCTTCTCAACGCAAAAACATAATTATCAAATTGTTATTATCATTGTGGGAACATACCTACAATAATAAATCTAACGGCGCTTATAATAAGTCGGTTAATGAATACAGGTAACGTTATGCATTCACCTAGATGTGAATGTAATGTGGGAATCTCCCCATTTCCCTCTATTAGAACCATTATCTGATGAGATAGACTTTAATATCTCACAACATATAATTAGATATTCATTGCGGGGATTTTTAAAACAATGCTATTACACTACATAACTTTGACTTTGATACAATTTTTTAAGTAACTACTTAATACCTACCGTTATTTTTCTCATAATTTAATATCACACACACACATACGTCACGACTATTATCCCCATTCGGGGGTAGTCAGAGGCTTGAGTGGCCATTCACCACCGCATTGTGGAGGTATTAACCAACTCAAAGCCCACGTTTCACCAGATAGACAGAACCCAACGTGACAGGTGGTGAACCTTGTCGCCGTGTATACAGGAACTGACTATTACCTAATCCCGAGGGATAGGTAGGTTTCCTCACGATGTTTTCGATGAATTTAATATCATTATGAGTATATAGAAATGGATATAAGAATTTTTACTGAACATAACTGAAAATAGGGTAATAAGTATGTAAGGGCCACCGCAGACATGCTACTTTTAGTATCGGCGATCGGCGATTTTGATGCTGCGTCTCGTTCGAACTCGCTCGAAGAAACGCGACGCAGCATCGATACAGTCGAAAAATTGCCGGTCGCCGATGCTAAAAGCAGCAAGTCTGCGGTTGCCCTAAAATAATGTTTGCTAATAAGTACAGAGAACGCAACTTAAATTTGAGAGCTGCTTAATTTTGACGCGCCATACAAAAAAATACAGATAACGACGACGTCTCAAACTGCTAAGTGTGGATTAATCATTTGAGTAGCCTTTGAGTATTCGGCCGTAACGCTACACTCAAATTTAGGGGTATTAAAGGTTGCTGAAATATGCTAGTCGACTGACATATCATATCAAACAGCTAAAATAAAAATAAATAAATAATAAATAAGCCTTTTATTATTTCTCATTTTGTCCATGCGATAATTACAATTATTTTTAATTACATGCAGCACTAAAACTTTATAAGAATAATATTAATCATATTAATTATTAATAATTTTTTTTTATTTAACAATCGATTTCTCTTTCCTTTGTACTGTTTTTTCCAGTTAAGTATATTTGTTATATAAAAAAAATCGATTTCAATCATTAGAATGAGAACCCTCTGCAGGGTAAAGGCCTCCTCCATTTTGTTCCATTGGTCTCTATTTCTGGCCGTTATATGCCAATTTTCTCCTGCTGCATCTTTGATGTCATCGACCCATCTTCTCGATGGTGTTCCTCTTTTCCTTTTCCCAATTGGTCCTTTCTTACGATGAAACAGCTACGGAAGACTTAAGTTATGTCTTTTGAGTAGGTATGCCTCGTTACATCACATTTTTTCTGTGCCGAGCTCAAACACACGCCTCGATTGACTTTCCCCCGTCGCATCGCATCTTTGCACCACAGTGACGTCATTCCCGCCCTACATTACATTGCAGGTCGAAAGAGATTCAGCCCTCGTATTTAGGTTACCGCGGTAAGGCTCAAATATCTGCCTAAAATTATCCGTAACGAACGAACTTTGTAAGTGTTAAAATCTGTGACACCGTTTCGGGATTATTTTGAGGTAAAAAACAACTTTAATTAATAACTTCACGTTTAACAATGGACTGATTACCTGATTAAATACATCAAAGGCAAGTTACGGAAAAAACATTTTCGACATTTATTAGATATATGTATGAAAAAAAACGTGGTCATTGTTTTTTCATTTTCATTGTTCTATCTACCGGTAAATAGTTGAACTACTCGCTTCGTTTTATGTCGATGTTAGTACTAGGCCGACTACCCGGCCTAGTTGCTTAGGGCCAGTCCCCTTAGTAATTGGTCCATGGAGCGGCCTCATGTCAAAATCAATAAGTGCACTTCTGCTCACCTCTTTTGGTAATACAAGCGTGAACTTATTTTATTTTTATGTTACTAAGGTGGTAAACAAGCGTAGCCCACCTGATGTTAACCAGTTACCGTAGCTTATACATACTGTCTCAAAAGTACGAAATAATACTTCAGGTACATATAGGTCAGTTGATATGTAGTTCGATATGTTCAAGCAAACTATACCTACCTCTTCTAGTTTCTGAGCTATTGGAGTACAAAATTGTTACCAAAACTTTTGTCTTGCGACCCTTAAAAAATCAGCTGGTTGTGTAAATAAGCACACTTCAACGTGATTAAGGAGTGATAGATAGGTCATATGTTTTGTACCTACTAACATAAATACTGAAATATGGCAAATCAAACACATTTATGGTACCTATGTTTTATATCATAACGTTGAGTAGGTAACTAGTACGTACCTAACATAATACATCGAGTTTAGTAAAACTTAGACACCAAAATGATTGTTTTCCTTGATCTTGCATGAAAAAATATCCTCTTACTTCAAATTACTAACTCGTAGTTTTCTATTCAATTACCAAAAGGCTAATAACAAAACAATATGCCACCATTAAAAAAATTACTTAGTTAATTAAAAGTAAAAAAGCTAAACAACATTTTATTTTCTCCATTCAATAATTTTCACTATTTTTAAAATAATATCTTTGAGTAGGTAGGTAGGAACAGATTTCTTAGTCACATCTAAAAAGCCTCTGATCTTTATTCTATGATAATTCCATTGTCATGGCGGTAAATATGTATACATGGTGGCCATTTTTGGGGAGGATCTAATTAGATTATCGACCAATGACAAATATCTTGAAAATGGCGGAAAATCCGCGATTGGTCGAGCTCAATATGAAGCGGTTTCCTTTGACAAAATGCAGTTTAAATGCATGTGGTTCTGCATGCAATTTTTGTTTTATTTTAGTTCAAGCCCTAAATTTCAGGGTATAAATCTTTACTTATTGTGTAAATTCATCATCGTGCATGCGTTGCATCATCATGCAATGTGATTGAAAAAAGTAATTTAACTTCTTCTTAGTGGAAAAACATAATAAATAGCGCGCATTGTAAATTTCATAATTAATCAATTGCGTGGTTTTGGACCTGTTTCAGAATCGTTACGTAATCTTTATTTTCCGAATAAATTTATTATTTTGACAGAACCGTAATGGATCATCGTCATTTTGGTTTTTTTATTATTATTTTACGGAACCCTTCTAAACTTCTAATAATAATTGTAAGTTCGTAGTAAGTCTTTCAGTTACGTAACATCTGTCACGTTATCTCGTTGCTTGTTAAAATGCCGGGTCGCGATCGTGGTAATAGTGGAGTGTATTCTAATAGTGTTTTTTTATGAAATGATGATGTGTGTTGGTGCTGCTGACGGGAAGGTGCGACAAGCTCGGGATCTGTACCGGCGGCGTTTTATCCATGGCCGGCCGCCCGCTGATCGACGCCAGTTGCCATCCTATACGGCTATACCTGATTTCGAAACCTATGCCTTCGATCTCAAAGCACTGGTAGCTTTCACTCGTCGTGCACTTGAGTAGGACGACATAATACCTACTCACGCCGGTACGGAATTAGGAAACCAGATAAGTACCATCATTTTCGCGACAATCCGCGAACTAGCACACGACGAAGTGCTACAGTATTTAATGTAGGTAGGTACATCACAATTTCGTGTGACGGACACTGAAAGACGATGGCCAACATCCTTACCACTTCCAACGTGTACAAGAACTTACACCCGCTGACTATCAGCTTAGAATTCGCTTTTGCAGGTGGTACATGACTAGCGTTCAGTGAGACCCTGAATTGTCAGCGAGGGTGTTGTGTTCGGACGAAGCGTCGATTACTGCAGTAGGTACGCCTTTGCCTATCCCTACGGGGAATACAGTCTTGATAATGGTATTTAGTAGGTAATCTGTATGTAGGTAGGTACTGTTAATCTGTTGATAGACCTGAATACCTACTCACCGAATTTTAAACACCGACCGTGTTATCACAAAAAAGTTAAACTCGTTTTGAACGCGTGTCTAGTCAAGTTTTCCTTGTTAATTTTGACATAACTCGTCTTCATTTCGCGTTTATTTATTTTTTAAATAACACGGTAAAACTTTCTATCGATTTTTTTATGAGTAGGCCTAAATGAAACATAATAATATCTTGCCGTCGGCACCGCACCGTACGCGGTCGCCGCGCTGCGCAAGCGACACAAGTAGCCGCGCTTTGTGTTTGTGTGCACGACGACCGGGGGCGGGGCCTAATACAAAGGGAGGCCGCAACGAAAGATAACATAGGAGTCGTTGACCTAAAGTAAATAGCCGGAGTTAATTCGTGTAGAAGGGCTGTCCTAAAAAAAATCTGAAAAGTAATTTTTAAGATTTGTATGCAAAATAAGATGTATGAATTCGGACTTAACACTTTACCGGGTAGTTCGTTGCTTAATACCCATGCATACCCCGAAGTATTATTTCGTACTTTTGATACAGATAGTAGATGCTTGCAATACCAAAGGCATCGCTCGTACGTTACCGACTTGAAGGGGAGTGGGAAAAAGGGAGGAGAAGGGCTTCGCGCGCTCTCACTCATCGTACGAAACGCAGCTGTAAGCGCTTCTTTACGCCGATCTTCTGTGAGAGGGTGGTACTACCCTGGTCGAGCCAGCCCGTATATAAGCTGCAGTCAATTGGCCACAGCTTGGCTCTACTAATCTCTAATTTTTTTTTTTAACGAAGACAGGAAGAGATAACATACATATAAGTTTTTAAGAAAATATTGTCTTTCCCCCAAACTAAAAGCCTTCATCTAACGAAGTAAGTTCAACGACTTTATGATGCCTTAGTACTTTATGTAAGGGCCGCCACATACATACGGAATTCCGTTTTTCGGAATATCGAATCACGATTCCGAACGCAGTAAATCCATCCAAAATATATGGACGTATCACATACGTACGGAATTTTTCCGTTCGTTTTTTTCCGTTTCGGAATTTCGAATGGTAGCCTGTGCGTCCGGAATTATTCCGAACGGAAATAAAAGCATGTGTGTGATAAGCTTACGGAATCCCGATTCGATATTCCGAAACGGTATTCCGTATGTAAGTGGCGGCCCTAAGTAGTAAACTAGGATGAGCAGCAATAAAGATGGTTATCTCAATCTATGATAAGAGAGTACCATGTAAACAAGGGTATAAAGGTACTTACGTTTATGTTTTATCTAGAACACAGTGGGCGTTATTATGGTTTCTTCAGCATAACTTCCACTATTATAATCACAGAGTAAAGAATAAAGAAAGAGGTGCCCTTATTAGATATATGTACGAAAAAAAACGTGGTCATTGTTTTTTCATTTTCATTGTTCTATCTACCGGTAAATAGTTGAACTACTCGCTTCGGTTTATGTCGATGTTAGTACTAGGCCGACCACTCGGCCGAGTTGCTTAGGGCCAGTCCTCTTAGTAATTGGTCCATGATTATAATAATGAATATGGTAAAGTTTGTAGTTGAAGTTAAAGCACAATAGACAGTCCTAGTATTATGGAATACTGGTTACTAAAATGTTTAGATCAATGTTGCCGATGGCTATTTTTAGGATTACAGTAAACAAGAGGGAAACGCGTTGGTCTACTAGTCAGTACAGTGTGCAATTGGAAGGCCTTATAACCGTACAAAACGGTAATTACCGTAATTTTGGCAACGCTGCTTTAGTTGAGTCCCACTTAGCTTATTTTAACAGTGGATTTATTTCATGGCGCGACAATTTTAAACAGCTCTCAAAAATGTGAGTTTCGTTTGAGTATCGGCGAACCTCCCGTACAAGTTAGCTAGTGTAAATACCTTCCTAAAAAAATGATAAGTCTATAACCACAGTTCTAATAGAAATGAAATCAGTCGTCTTCGACTGGTCCGTAATTAAATATTGACTAACGAGTTACGTCAAACAACGTGAAAAGTGAAAAGCTCCGCCCACGGTCAACGTACTCGAATCCACTTAATGTTTCAGTACAGGTCTGGCTAATGGTCTGTACTGAACCGCAATCCGACTAGGAATTATTTATTGAAAATCTAATGCCGCCATTCGGTGTAAGTCCATTATTGTTTTAGGGAAAGGTTTTATGAGCATTTGTTGGAGTTAAATAAGTAGTACCTACCACTACCTATCTTACTAGTCATATAAAGCGTTAAGGTACTTTTTGAAAATTTATAGAAAAAAAATGGATGTATCGAATCATAATAAATTGTTAAAACAATAATAGTAGACAAATTTTCTTGCGATGGGGCAGAAGTACCAACAGATAGGTACGAATAAAGTGAGAGACCTCACAGACTAACTGTAACTAACACCCACACAGCCCACCCCCCCCCCCCCTCCAACTCCCTCCATCCCACTCCCCTTCAGGTCGGCAATATGCGAGCAATACGTTTGGTATTGTAAGCATATAGGCTAAGGTAACTGCTTAACATCAGGCGGGCCGTAAGCTTTTTTGCCACCGCAGTCCTATAAAAAAAAAACTTTAGGCACCATCACATTTAAAAGAAGTTGTTGAAATGCACGGAGTTATAAACTTTTAAAACTCGCAATTCCTTTAAATTCCACCAGAGCAGTTCTCGTGTGGAAATTTAAAAGAATTTACAAAGGAGATATAAACGTCTATATTTAGAAAGAAAAACGCGACCGAAGCAGCAATCTCGCAGTAAACTTTAGTGGATCTAATTATCCTTCATTAACTAATTAGGGAAAGGTTCGTGCAGCTAACAGACTCCATTAGGAATTCTTTTGTTTTGCTAGAATTGGACCTAAATTTATGTATGAGACTTAATCCAGACAGCGAAATCGCAAATAAAGATTTCAAACATGCCGTTATGGTTGAAAGGTAACGAATTTTGTGAGCAGTGGATGCTTTAGTTTCATCTCTATAGTCGATACAATCTTTGACCACACAGGCCCGTCCACAATGGTTTATAAAAATATATATATATATATATAAAAAAAAATATAACGTCACGACTTTTATCCCCCATTCGGGGGTAGTCAGAGGCTTGAGTGGCCATACACCACCACATTGCGGAGGTATTAACCAACTCAAAGTCCACGTTTCACTAGATAGTCAGAACCCAACGTGACAGGTGGTGAACCTTGTCGCCGTGTATACAGGAACTGACTATTACCTAATCCCGAGGGATAGGTAGGTTTCCTCACGATGATTTCCCTTACCGTAAGCGAACTGTAAATTATGCACATAGATGAAAATTCATCCATTGGTGCATGCCCAACCGGGGATCGAACCTGGGACCTTCTGATTGCTAGCCCAACGTGTTCGCCCCTAGGCTACAATCGCTACAATGATTTATTTGTGCAGTTATTCGAAACCCTTACCGCAACTTTAGAGCGTAACACAAACAATGCCATCAAACGCAAAGAAATAGTTCCATTATAGAGAAAGTTGAACACCGCTTTCACAGGTGAGGACAATGGTTTAATGCTAGTAATCTGAGATGCGGTGCGTGCTTTCAAAGGCAGAGTTAACCGCGGTTGGAGCGTTGAGCGTTAACTGCGGTCGCCAGCATTCGTCGAGGTACCTACGCAAACTGGCTATTGTTGAACTTTTTATTTGTTAGCGGGAATAAAACAGGATGTAAAATTGATTTTAGGGAATTAAAATGACTGTAGATGGTAGTCTACTCGTGGCCTGATCAGGTCCTAGGTTCCCGGGTGATGAAAAGTATTACTCAAGTGGATTTTCTGTGACAGCAGCTAAGCAACATTAATCTCCTGCGTTTCTGGCTTATCAAATCTTATTATTCCGACCAAATAAGGGGCCATCCATAAATTACGTCACACGTAAAGGGGGGGAGGTGGTCGACGAAATGTGACATTGTGTGACAAGGGGGTGGGAGGGGTCCTAAGTTTAGTGACGTCACATTTAAAAATCTAATAGGTATATCTAAGTATTAATTTAAAACCGAAATTTGAATTGTTAACGAAAAATTGTGAAAATTTCTGAAAATTGATAAAAATATTTGACGTCACACAGGGAGGGGGGGAGTCTCGCAAATGTGACCAGCTGTGACAAGGGGGGGAAGGTCTAAAAATCATGAAATTCGTGTGACGTAATTTATGGATGGCCCCTAATGGATCGTCGCTGCATACCAGTAGTTATCTGATGTTGATTCAATCTGCATTAAGGCTTTTCGTTGTTACCATAGAAGCGTTCGTGCCAAGTGAAATTGTTGGACAAGTACCAAGGATTAACGGTATTGTTCTATTCTTTAGTTTTAGGTAACTGTAGCGGAAACTCGTTATGTAACCGATTGACGTATTAGCGTGACAATTATTTAAGGGACTGCCCAAAAAAAAGTCTACAAAAAACTTCTCATTAGGAACTAGGGCATCGTGCCCAACACTAAAGCTGAGCGTGCACGGGTGATTTTTGTCACCGTGATTGTTTCATCACTCGCATCAAGTCCATGGATATGTACGCACGTTACGACCTGACAACCAGCGCATGAGAGTGACCAAACAGTCACGGTGACAAAAGTCAACTATGTGCGCTAAGGCTAACTATACTTGCATATTATGCAATGCATAATTATTACGTTATTACCGAAGCCAACGCCAGTGACCAACTGTTACAGTAGTTAGTAGGGCTTCCATAACTAACGAGATACACCTGGCCGCGATGACGACATACGGTGAAGCCATTACCATTACGGTGGCGCATTTCCTTGTCTCCGGTTATATGAGATTAGTGGTCGTCCTACTTGTGCTAGTAACCTAGATTCGATGGGACTATTCGCAATGGGCTCTGCTGAGTATCTTTGTGGTCCCGTTTGTAAATGGGTCCATAATAAGATTTTGCTCAAAAATGTTAATAATGTTGTCATTATTTTGCAAACCTTCTTCGAGCAAAGTCGATGTTGCTGCGCTGCAAAAAAGGCACAATCAAAGTCCTACGACTGTGATGGATTTAGCCGCCAGCAAAGTTTTTGCTGGTGGCTATATCACGACAATTATGAAAAAAAATGTGCGCACCAGCGCGGCGGCAGGCACAGCGAAGAGCTCCTCACTCTGCGCCGCGCCCCGGCCAAACCAAAAACAGTCGTGTTTTTAAATTAAGATGAGATGACATCTTGATCATGTCATGTTATGTAAAGTAATTTTTGAGTAAAGCACTATACAAGCCTTGGTCCGCAATGAATGTACTGCTAGCCACGCTATGATGGCCTCAAGCTAAGCTTAGCTACGCTCTCGGCCTTCAAGCTTGGCCATCATTGCAACCCTTACTGGCCGCGCTATAAAAGCTATTTATTTCAGCTTGTCCATCAAGGGCTGCAATGCTGACCGTGCTGTGAAGGCCTCGAGATGCGCTGCGCAGCGCTCTCGGCCATCAACACCGTAGCCAGCAATACACTCATTACAGACCGTGGCAGTAATGTACTATAAAAGGTGCCTAAGACCAAAATTATAAAGTCAATTGGCTAGTCTTGGCTCTGAGCGTGAGTTGCCAAACGATAACATTGACTGAATTATGCAGACATCACTATGAAGAAAACAGTGTCAAAGTCAAGGCGTTTATTTGGTTTAGGGCACTTACAAATTGTTATTTTACATTATTTTTTTCCTTAAATTCTACCGCCAGATCGGAAACGCGACTTCGGCTGAGAAGATCCGGCAAGAAACTCAGCGGGCTTGTGCCTAGTCAATCACATAAGTTAGACCTCAAAGACATTACCAAGAAAGAGGGAAACATGGGACTGTCTAAAATAGTCGTACTAAACGAAGTCCATGGACACAGTAGGTACCAACGATTCAGTCCCTCGCTGCAAATAATGTTGAAAACATGTCGGTATTACCGATACTGCTCATTTTAATAATGCCTTCTTGTCTATTTAATAAGCTGTCGAATTGCGAGTGCGATAACAGGGAGCTTACCACAAGCTCTTATTGCGATTCAATTATAGGAACGTTTTAACGACGTTTTAATGACGTTTCTTATTGTCATGACAATAAGGTACGTCATTGCACAAAATGTCGCTGAAAGGTTAATACGTTCCTGTAATTGAATCGCAATAAGAGCTTGTGGTAAGCCCCCAGATGTGTGAATTGCGCTGCATGTAGGCGTGCGCTGAGCGCAAGTCTGGTGATTGTAATGTTAGGAGGTAACATATCTGCTAAAAGAGTACATCAATGTTAGACCCTAATAATACAAAAAACTTACCTACCTTCTACGAAAATTAAAACCTAAGCTCGTCTACACACCAACCAGTTTGAAATACGACACAAAATAGACAATCCAAACAAATGCCATTTGAAAAGCAATCCCACCAGTGTGTTAAGGTCATAATAATTTCAATATTATTTAAAGCGCTTGACTATTCATGGTTTTTGTGCGCTTAGCCACTCGCTGGCGCCGTGCCAAGCCTTCCCTAAATGCTTGGGTACCAGTAGATACCATCTCTATAACGGAAGGTTAGCTACCTTTGTAATCAACATTACCGTTTCGTTGAAAAATTGGTAAATGGTAATTCACATAGGTACAAAAACGGTTAAATTTTGGTTAGCAGTTTTGTTACCATATTATGTACCTGCCAGATTGTCGTTCGAAAATGTATGCCAAGTAGGTCATCCATAAATTACGTCACATGAATTCCATGATTTTTAGGCCCCTACCCCCCTTATCACAGCTGGTCACATTTGCGAGACTCCCCCCCTCCCTGTGTGACGTCACATATTTTTACAATTTTAAGAATTTTTCAAATTTTTTCGTTAAAAATTCAAATTTCGGTTTTAATAGTTAGATAGGTATATTAGATTTTTAAATGTGACGTCACAAATCCCTCCCACCCCCTTTTCACACAATGTCACATTTCGACGACCCCCTCTCCCCTTTACGTGTGACGTAATTTATGGATGGCCCCTAGGCAGAACTTGGAAGTTTTTGGGATGGATAGGTACCTACGAAATATAGCAGTGTTAGGTATCCTTCAAAACACTGTCGCCTTGGAGTTAACGGGGGATATAAGGTATTATGGCTTGGTTCATCGTATTACAAAAGGTTAAAAGAAAGTGAGTCGCAAGAGGAGGGGCGGGCATGTCGGCATAATGCAATGCACGGCGCGCGCCGCGCGGTCCGACCAGTTGCTCGCGCCGCCCCGCGCTCCCCGCGCGAACAGCTGACAGATCCAATAACAAAGAAATAATACCAACCTACATAAACACTACACAAACTACCTATACTTACCATTATTATTGTTTTACATACGCGAGCGTATTGATTGAAACTCTACGAGTACGTGGACACTACCTAATCACACGATTGTATTTTTTTGTAGAAATTATCGATGTACAAAGTTACCTTGAATGGATAGGTAGGCACCTTGACATTTGGACATTATTTCCACAGGGGGTATTTATGTATGATATAGGTGATAGATCTGGTAGACGCTAGGTCTGGGTACATGACGACGATCCCAATTATTGAGTAAAACTCTGCTGTTGACCATGAATACCGTCGTCCGCCCTGTGAAAGGTGAATTCGTACGACCTAACAAAGGGCAACTGGTACTTGCCTTTCTGTTCATCCAATACACGAAGGCCCTCGAGTTGTGGCGCTCCGGTGAACAAGAGTCTCTTTACAAAACTATAATGTCAATTTATTATGATGGTTTATCACGGAATCATCGTGAACGCGACGGTCACTTGGTGTCGCAGTTTTTCACTGTTCGGTTGCTATGGAGCTGTGGATTAACACGACACTAGAATCCGGGGAGTCCTTTATAATGTTATATCCGTCGTTATAAGTACTGTGTGGTCAATGTTTACATTGTTTTACGGTTTATTTGTTATTTACATCACTTTTAGTGGCCTGCGAACGTGATAATCGTTGCACTGCCTGCGCACTTCATTTGATGCGCTTCTGCGTCAACAAAACAGTCTCGAAACTCGATGTGTCGGCTGAAGTCGGCGCTACGTGATCGGCGTGAGGTTTCCCCTCTCCTTCGCTAGCCTAGAACTCGCTGCAGTTTTGTCCCACTCTTGCATTTGACGTTTCGTATATTGGGTTGCAGTGTTTTAATTAAAAATAATACTTTAGATGATAAAACTACCAATTATAACAGTATTTTAGTGTTGATACAAGGTTCTTGTTGGAATCTTATTTGAATTTCAGCCTAGTACCACACCACAGACATGAAAACATATTGAAAGTGCCTGCTAGTTTAAAGAACCAGTGTCAAGAATATACTATATTGCTATGTAAAAACTGTCAGGCGCTTAATGACAAAATATAAATACCATAAGGGGGCGTCCATAAATTACGTGAGGCATTTATGGGGGGGGGGGGGAGGGAGTCGAGCAAAATCTCACCAAATCTCACATGGGGGAGAGGGGGGGTCTCAGTAAATCTCACGTAATTTTTTTTTACCGCAAGAAACAGTGTAAAATTGCAAGAAAACTAAGTTAAATTAAGTTTTTTTTTTACACTAAACCTAAGTTTTTTTTTTAAATTAAGTAAAACATGTTTCTCCTCTAGAATAAAGCTTTTCAAAAATCTCACGTGAGATTAGAGGGGGAGGGAGGGGGGTCGAAAAATCTCAAAAATCACCTCACGTAATTTATGGACGCCCCCTAATTTCTTATTTTATTAATGCACGTGAAGTATGGATAATCTTCATCAATATTTAAAGAAAGCGATTAGGACATATTCGGTTTTTTCTTCCATTTAATTTATTGAATGCCTAATTCACATCATTTCATTGATAGACACACGGAAAGACACTAAAGCGATATCAAAACTACTCAATCTTCTAGCATTTATTTGCCAAAGTTACCAAATTGGTAGAATTCGATTATTATCAGAAGTCTATGAACATGTCAAATCCTTAGACTTGAATTTTCAAAACCTTAGGAATTATTGGAATCTCGGGTATTTTTGTCTGGTGGAAATCATAGCGAGGGAAAAATAAGGCCCATAGTTTAAGTTCAGCTGGGCAATGGATCATACCCAGATAGCCTCTGGTAAATTCTAATTAAATGGCGTAATATGATGTAGCTTGTTAAATATAGATATCTACACACAAAGTTAAGAGCGCACTTAGTTTATTACAGTATCACAAATTACATAATCAGTTATCATTACAGGCAATCTCATTATGTGTTTTTCTGCCAGAATTTAGCGGCGTTGCGCGGAGTCTTGCCTTTGCCCGAGTTCTTCTTGGGAACGGAGTGTGTCTCTGTACCACCGCCCGTCGCAGACTCATCGTTTTCTGCTTGCGTTTTTAAAGTTTTCTTTATATACACTATCTGTAACATTAAACATTTTTTCACTCATATAAGTATTCAATTTATAGTTTGTGGCAAAACATTTAAGGACACTTGGTTGCAATCTATACTGATATTATAAATGCGAGAGTTAACTCGTGTCTATTACGTTTTCACAACTAAACCGCTAAACAAATTTTGATGAATTTTCGTATAGAGATAGACACGACCCTGGCGAAGGACATAGGCTACTTTTTGATGCGAAAATATAACTTGAAAGGGGTGAAATAGGGGATGAAAGTTTGTATGGGGGACCAATCATTATAAAGATTTTTCTTACTCAATCACGCAAAAACGGGTAACCGGATTTTATGGGCACACAGCACACAGATAGTTTATTACCTAGATTAACACATAGGATACATTTTATCTCGAAAAAATTATAGGGTTCTGTGGGATTATCAAAAACGAACTACAGGACATTCTAAAGTCAATGCGGACAAAGTCGCAGGCAGAACCTAGTTTTTTTTTTATAAGACTGAGGTGGGAAACAAGCGTACAGCCTGCCTGTTAACCAGTTACTGGTTAACAGGCAGGCCATACGCTTGTTTGTTGTTGTTTGTTTGTAGCCTATCGATGCTTGCAGTACCAATGGCATTTTTCGCACTTTGCCGGCCTGAAGAACGGTAAGGAGGGAGGTTAAGTGGCCCCCCTTACCCTCCCTCCTTTCCACTGTCTTCCTTCCCTATTGCTATCGTAACACTCACCTCTTGTTCAATAGCATGTTGATGCCTTATAGCTCTCTGTTTGTGGTGATTGGCTCTCATGATGTGTTTGTCCACAGAGTTGAGGACAGCTTCGCAGGCGTTGCACCAGTCAGCCAGCACGTCTGCGATGGACGCGGCGTCCTCGAGGCGCGCGTCGCGGCCCAACGCTACGTCCACCTCGACCCGCTTGCACTCCTGGTCCAGTTTACCATGGATAATGTCTGGAATAAATTGAATATAAAATAAATTTAAAGCTTTTTATTTTATTTAATGTCTGTTAAGTGTATTAAATCAGAGCTTTGTATAAAAACTATTTGAGATAGACAAAATTAAATGTTATGTTGTTTCTATGCTCTTTCTAGTTGTTTTTTTTTTTGTATTTTTTCTAACCTAACCTACCCTACCTTTATCATTAAAATTTTGGTTGTCTAGAACCAATCTTGTCTGATTGACGTTTGAGAATACTAGTCAAGCATGGAAATATTATTTTTCTAGTCGAAAATACTTCACAATCCACTGTTGACCATCTAGAAAACCCTCTTTGAGGTAGATTTCTTGTTGTGAAGAACCTGAATAATAAAGTGGACCTTATACCTGCATAAATAGCTTCGATAATGAGATCCTCCAAATCCCTTACATTCTTGATGTCCAGTTCTTTGAGCAGTACACTGTAAGGTATACACTTCTCTTGTGTAGCCAGTGAAGCTATGGTTAAGTGTTGGAGCTTCTTGCACTGCGCCGGTGTCAACTCTAGATAATCAGACTTATTCTCTAGGTATTCCTTGTATGTGCCATATGCAAACAGGTTTAATGTCTTAAGATGAGTGGCATATGGTCCGGTTTCCAACTGTAAAATGGTAAATAATTAAATACTATTTCAATTTGCACATACCTACTTATTTATATTATTTTTCTGCTAATGGGACTGACCCATACCTGGAAGACTTCCCCTTTTTTTTTATTCTGTCTAAGGCAATTAGACAGAAACATAGTGATTACATGGCTTTTGGGACAAAAAATTATGAAATAGGCAATTTTCTTTGCCACATAAATTGCTGTTAGTTGACATTACATATTTTAATACACAGTCAACATTTTACCGATTACATATTCATTAGGTACCTACTTAATTTGTATTCTTAGAAAACAAAGAACAAATATTTTTTTTATTGGACTGCGGTGGCATAAAAGCTTATGGACCACGTGATGTTAAGCAGTTACCGTAGCCTATAGATGCTTACAATACCAAAGGCATTGCTCGCATATTGCCGACCTGAAAGGGAGTGGGATGGAGGGAGGGGGAGGGGGGGTGGGCATACGGCTCTCTCACTCATCGTACGAAACGCAGCTGTAATAGCTGCTTTACGCCGATCTTCTGTGAGAGGGTGGTACTACCCCGGTCGAGCCAGCCCGTTTATGAGCGTAGATGGAATTTATTAACCTCTTTTATGTTCGGCATTTCAAGAAGTTCTCCAAACACATGGACGCCTGGTGCTTCCAGCACTTGCTTTATTAGTTCAGCACAAGCGGAGCCTTTGGCGCCTTTAGCTAACAACACGAACTGCTCCAAAGGGTGGTTGGTGGAAAACGATAACAACGACGAAGGTTCTTCTCGGTCCATTGACATCGGATTCATGGTGAGTGATAATAAATGATACTGCCTGACTAAGAACTATAATAATATCCTACGTAGTGTCTTATTTAACCGGTTTTACCGTTTACTTTATTGCAATTTCAATAAGTTAATTCACAAATTTCACGATGATCACGATTCGACGATTTTATTTTGACATATTTGACACAATTATGTCAATTTTGAGTTTGACGTTTGTTTGGTTTACTTTTTGCGTTTAGTTGCACTTTACGTATGGGAAAAAAGTGGTTAGGTTAGGTTAGGTTACGCATACCGATGCATATGCATACTTATGTTTGGATGAATTGTAATATTCCTTACCGTGTGGTACATTATATCCAATTATATATTTTGAAATGGCCTATGTATAACTGTACAAAATAATAACCAAACGTATTAGAATCATAGACAAGGGGAATTTCTGAAATTAAGTTTTTCTTTTTTTTTGCCGTCCTAGAGAAAAGTAACATAACATACATTTTCTTGGTCTTATTTTGTCCTATTTGAGCATGAATAAAGCTGGGGTAAATAATTAAAATTGTATGATTGAAGTTTTTATTTCCATTTTTATCTATAGTACAGAGTTACGTGAAATTAAAAAGTTTAATTGGCCATAAACAAAAAAATGGCGTCCAGTTTTTTGTGTGTGCGATAAAATTATTGTTTTCATGAAATCAACACAATTAATGAACTTTTGTTAATTTCTTAACATTTCCCAGTATTAGATCAACATCATGAAGTGTTATAATGTGTTCAGTGAACTAAGTGTCTTCTCGTTTTACGCAAATAAAGTGCGTGTCAGTGCTGCTTGTAGCGTCGTTGTTCTATGCCGCCTTTTAGATTGAGTTCATTAGACTAATTTACGGGGGTTTCTGCATGTAGATTGATCATCTTGTGCGTATAATAGCTCTATAAAGTATGGATTTACATAGATATCTCGTTTTTGTCGGCATCGTGATCAATGGGTGCGTTGTGCATATGTAGTTGTGTAAGCGTACATGTATGTTCGCTATGATAAAACTGTCATGAGTACTCTTGTTTACTATCAAATAGTGAATTTGTGTTAGTGGGTTCATTTTTTAATGTAGGGAATAATATTCCGTGAAAATGTGTATGCCAACTCCTAACAATGTGTCGGGCTTTGGTTACTCATGGGGGTTCTCGAGTTCGGCGGACCTTACGAAGGGCGAGGTGGAGACTCCGAGCAGTTTGAGCTATACCTTGGGAAATTCGGTACGTTGTTTATCCTATTATCATATGGAAAGTTGAACTAATTAGACCCAGAATGTCACATAATTATTGTTCTCCATGCACATGTGTGCATAGTAATAAGCTTTCACACAGATAGTTGATTCCTATTGCATCTTGATGTAATTAACTTTGTTTAGAAAGGTTATGGAATTTAGTTCTAATTAGACAACGTAAAGATATAAAGATATAGGACTACTCTCATAGTTAGGAATCATAATTTGATTGAAAAACACAATTGAAAAGAACTGATTGATTGAACTGACTGATTGATTGATTTACCTGTTAATAATCTTATTACTGGTTATTTTGGCTGTCATATTATATTTACCGCCTCTAGTGCTTGTAAGTGCAGTCCGTCCACCTGTGGCCCATAATCTGAAAGTGTTATCAGTAAATAGCAATACTTGCCCAGTATTACAATTATAAAAATTTGATCAAAGTCAATTTTTTTATGAATCATTAATAAAAATCAATATACGTTCGCTCCAGATGTAAAATATAAAATAAGGAGCCCTTGTCTATTTTAACTTGTTATTACATCAAACAGATTTTTTTTAAAACCATTAGAATCTGAGAACATGGAAACAATAGATGATCAATTAAGTTTTATAAACACCTTGACATAATCAACAGTCCTTATATTCTTCGGTCACTGCGTTAAATGTTCTAGAATAATAAACAGACAATTTACAACCACTTGGCACAGTGGTTGGAGCATAGGCCGCTCAGTATACTGTATTGAGTAATTGCGGGTTCGATTCCCACCAGAGGCAAATTTCAGAAACTGCCTTTTTGTAATCTGTCGATCTGCTTGTCATGGCTACCACCACCATAGTACAAGTGTTGCTTAGTTTAGGACCGTATAGTTGTTCTGTAACTAGCGATATTAAAAAAACAACAGATTTGTCTATAACTGTATTCACACATATTTTTTTTATTACTTTCCAGGTGTCTCCAGAGACAACACTGACTGTTATGTCTCACAAAACACCGCAAGTGCAAGAGAAAGTTGGCACGGTCACAGTAGCGGTGTCCAACTCTGGTGCACAGTTAACGAGAGTAGTGACAGCTGGCACGCCGGTGACAACGAGACGAATGTTCGTTGTCAACGATGCAACAGCACACACCATCAATAGAGTGTCACAGCAGAACCAAACAGCTACTATACATAGTGAGTGTATGATGACATAGTATTTAGCTTGTGTTTGTGTCTCCGACCTATGTAAAGTGACTTTTAAATGTACATACAATCTTTCTATACAAATAAAGTAGGTAAGATTTGTGCCCATACTTATACTATACATACCATATTAAGATTTAATAAAATCCATTACTCAGTAGTATACCTAATATCCAACAAAAATATTTTGTGTTGTTTTTTTTTAACAAGTTTTGTTAAGCTATTTATTTATAGATTTTGCATTACACTTTCCTCTCCATTGACATCATATAATTATTTACAACATACACAGACTAATAATTACAAGGTGACACACAGTTACAATGTCACAAAAACACAGTCAATTATAACCTTTATCGCTTGCGAACAGGATTCTTTTTCCATCGCAACACAAACTATAAACAATACCACACAAGCATAACCTTTCAATGTGTGATAATTTATAGTACTGTGGACTTTGTATGTATTGTTAATTTAAATAAATGTTGTGGATGGAGTGTTGCGTCCTTAAGGACGACAACCACTGCAGTGCATGCTACGCACGCTATGTACTACACGCACGCACGTAGCTACGTCGTTGTGTGCTGTACTAGTACTGTACCTAACATATGTGTTTGTGTACTGTGCCATCCTTGAGAATTCGCGAAACTAATTCAGTACATAGTCAAAGTTTTTTATTTATTTACGTAAGCTAGAGGACGCACTTATTCATCAATATTTTAGCGTTAGTACCGGTTCGTAATGTACTTTCATTGAGAAGAGCCGGAAAGAAACTCAACTTATTTTTTTTTGTTTATTTAAATACCTAATTTTGTTTTTTTATTCACTATGTGTTAATGCCTGCCTGCTCACACAGCGTTGCTGTTTGAAAATGTATAAGTACAATTATTCTTTTGAAAAGAGTAACCATTGAGTTTCTTGCCGGCTCTTCTCAATGGAAGCAACATTACGAACCGGTGGTAATGCTAAAATATTGTTTATCTTGACTATTTATAAACGCTTTATTGAGCTTACATGAATAGAAAACTTTTGATTTGATTTGATTTGATTTGAATGGTTACTCTTCAATAGACAAAGAAAATTTTTATGATTTTGAAACAGCAACTTTATGTGAGTAGGCAGGCATTATCAGCTTCAACTAGCTTTTAACAACTCCATTGGATACTTAAATCTTAAACCCGAGATAGAAATCTCATTCTAATATCATTGCAGTACAAAATAAAATCTCAATAGCACTCTTCAGATAGGTTTATTATACCGGCCAGAGTAACCAAACTAGAAAATAACACATCTTTTTATTTCAGCAACAAACCTGGCATCTAAGCCCTTCATGACGCCAATCGGTCCTATCCAGTTGACCGCCGAAGAATGCAACGAGATCCTCATGAAACGCGCCCTGCAAGCACAGGGCATAGCCACACCGGTCATCGACGCTTCCCAACTGAACCACACCATCCTGAATGGAGGGCTGAAGAGTTTAGCAGAGGCTACGGTACAGCAGACGCAAGCCGACAACATGCAGAACAGCACAGTGCATCAGCACCATTTGCTGCACACGAAACAGGAGCCTGGCACCACTAATAACTCGCCTAAAGTAAGTGTTTTGAATTATTAAGGCCCGGCCACGACACCGAAGCCACCATAACGACCTTGTCGCTACCAGCGACGAAAGCGCGCGTGGGTACTAAAATGTTGCATCACGCGACGAGCTGTCGCTCTCGGCGGCAACGCGCACGATGCAGCATTTTAATTCGGGCGCTTCTGTCGCTGATAGCGACAAGGTCGTGGCCGGGCCGTTATGGTGGCTTCGGTGTCGTCCATAAATTATGTAAGGCGATTTTGGTGATTTTTCGAGCCCCCCTTGGTGATATGTCGTGAGATTTGGCTCGACCCCCCCCCCCCCCCTCCCCCTCAACGCCTCTTGTAATTTATGGACGCTCCCTTTGCCCACCGCACCGCACCAGCTCACGCCCACGGACTTAATGATCAGTAAACTGATATCGGCGGATGCGCGATTGTTCGCTCGAATTGCCGTTAGTCAAGTTGTATGGAGGTATGGTCCGTGGCTGTCTGAGATTTATATTCTCATTTTGTAATTTCATTGGTGGTAGAGCCAAGCTGTAGCCAATTGACTGCAGCTCATAATGCCCTCGCATGACCGGGGTGGTACCACCCTCTCACAGAAGATCGGCGTAAAGTAGCCATTACAGCTGAACGTTTCGTACGATGAGTGAGAGAGCTGGAAGCCCAACTTCGGAAGTCTTTCTGTAGATATCATGAAAGAGAAAGTACAATGAAACATCTAATGAAAACTATCTACCTCTACTACCAACCGGAAGAAAACAAATTACTTTCCGAATGCAAGTGTGTTCCGTCCCACTCACATGACGGATTTCATTAATAAGAATGACAGAGACAGCATTATTTTTCGATGATGATACGATTAAGTTTAGAAGATTGCGCTCTATAGTAATTTGTAACGAATGTATGAGAATAAGAATAAGTTTATTCATCAAAACAAAAACTTACTACTAGTATTAGGAGTAGGTGGTAGTTAAAAACAGGTAAAACAGAAATTTGGAAGGCAAAAATAAAACGATGGTAGGTAAGAAATGTATTAAATACCATTGTCGTATTGTAACCAAGTGTTAGACGGTGTATTCGCAGACCGAGCTGATGACGACCAACACGGTGATGACGTCAGCGCCCCCTCCCCCGGTCAAGGAGAGGCCCTACTCGTGCGACGAGTGCGGGAAGTCGTTCCTGCTGAAACATCATCTCACCACGCATGCGAGGGTGCATACGGGTAAGTTGCCTAACCTGCGTTAGTAGCACAGCCAACCGTGACAAGACAAAACGCGAGATAAATCGATTTCGTCTCATTCTCTCCTATGCAGTAAGAAAGAGAGAGCGACTCGATGTGACAATGCGTGACAAAAGCCTTGTCTTCGCGCGTGTGCTTATTGGACTAATTACCTTTAAGTGCGATGTCGCACGATGCAACCATGGTTTCGCCACCAGCGGGTGATTCGATAGCCGACACCGAATTAGTTGCGCTACCAAGCGGACACCAGGTGCGATATCCTCCATACAGCTCTATACATTTTGTTGGTGGAGCGACTGGTTGCGCTACCACTGGTGTCCTCGTGCGATATAGCACTAAGTTCTATGTAGGTGTTTGTAACATTTACCTACACTTTATGGGTAGACTAATAAATCAACGAAATTAAAGGGCAAGTATAAGAAACTACCTTTTCCCCGTGACTTCATCCGCTTAGAATTTAAATTTAAAAAAATCGGATCTCTGATCCCGGATCCCGTTTGCTGGATCCCGTAGCCCGGATATACCGGATCCCAAAAATATAGCCTATGTTACTCAGGTATAATGTAGCATTCTAATGGTGAAATATTTTTTGAAATCGGTCCAGTAGTTTTTGAGTTTACTCATTACAAACATACAAATCTTTTCTCTTTATAATATTAGTAGAGTAGAAGTAGATAAGGCAATCTGATTTTTAATACTTGATCATGACTTCATCTCATCCATGACATAGTACCCCTTACAAATGTACCTCCAAAATAGAAAGTTATGATGAACTTACACTGGCATTACAAATCACTTTTGTTCCTAAAAATGCTTGGTAAAACCATTGTAAAATGACAAAAAATCTTTGACAATTTGACGGTTAATCTTTACAAAAAAAAAAATCTAACCTACGTTGTCCCACTGCTGGGCTAAGGTCTCCCCACAACTATCCACTTTTCTCTGTCATTGGCCATTTCTGGCCAGTTGTTGCGAAATGCATCAAGGTCTTCGCGGTAATGTTTCCTGGGCCTGCCTCGGCAGCGGCCATAGCGTGACGACTCTTGTCCATATCTCCTCTCTCCGGGTTCATTCTATAAATCCCATCCCAATCCCATTTCAGTGTGGCACAGTGTTTTTTTTACCCCAAAAAAGTGACGTCGTTATTTTATGCATGAAATCTACTGAGATTTGCATTTTGAATGCTAGAGTAGAACACCCGTATTTCAATTCCACTTAGTTTATCCAATAACGATTTTTAAAGTTTGCTTGATTTTGGGCTCGAAAATGGAAAAAAAAAAAAAAAAAAAAATAACCGTTCACAAATGCTGGTTTATTCTCTTTAAGGCTTATGAAGCAACCTTGGGCGCATATTAAACCGTTTTTATTTTGGTATAAAGTCGGATATTAAAGATACTATCTTGATTTTTCGTGTATTTAGTTATGATTTTTTTTTACTTTTCTACGCCGAAGTAGAAGGTCTTTCTAGGGCATAAAGATACCTTTAGCTAAGCCCAATTACCCATAAAAATACGACTTTCAAACTACTCGTAGGGTTTGAGAAATACATTTTTTTTTTATTCTTAGGTCAATCTGACGGATTGCAATAATATTTTTTTACGTTTTATTATTATCTACCGAATCTTTTTAGCACAGAAAGATACCTTTAGCTAAGCCCAATAACTTATAAAAATACGACCTTCAAATAACGCGTAGATTAAGAGAAATAGTTTTTTTTTTTGTTATGAGGTTGACCTAGGAACATAAAAAAATCTTTTTCAATACCTACGCGTAGTTTGAAAGTCGTATTTTTATGGGTAATTGGGCTTAGCTAAAGGTATCTTTCTGTCCTAGAAAGACCTTCTACTTCGGCCTAGAAAAGTAAAAAAAAAAACATATCTAAAAAGACGAAAAATCACGATAGTATCGTTAATATACGACTTTATACCAAAATAAAAACGGTTTAATATGCGCCCAAGGTTGCTTCATAAGCCTTGATCAGAATAAACCAGCATTTGTGCATGGTTAAAATGGTAAAAATCGTTATTGGATAAACTAAGTGGATTGAAATCCGGGTGTTCTACTCTAGCATTCAAAATGCAAAGCTCAGTAGATTTCATGCATAAAATAACGACGGCACTTTTTTGGGGTAAAGAAAACACTGTGTGGCAGTCAAACAAATAAAAACAAAATTAAACATATTAAAATAGCTACTTTGATTTGGCGTGCATTATTGAAATAGGTTTCCCCATTGGGATCGTTTTGTGATAATCATTGCTAGTTCTTTAAAAAAACATTCAAATTGTGTAACGAATGCTTGGTATTTACAATTTGCAAGAAGAATGCGCTCAGCTAAGACAGATTACAGTACTTTATTTTGGGACAGGGAATAAGTGGCCGTATTTATTTATACGCTGCACCGAACGTCGAGCGCAATGACCGAATTATTTTCATGGCTTTAACTTACGCACGAGTTCAGAAGCCGCAACAATTATTATATAGAGGGTGGTATTGTTATAAATGGTTTGTAACGCTATGCCCATCTGTGAAATTAAATTACTACTAAATTCTACCTAGTAACTGCCTTTGCCAACATGTTCAATCATACCGTGATTAAGGATCGTAAAGGCTTCGTTAACATAGATATAAATACCTGTATCGTTTAATCAGAACTATATGTCCCTATTCTGTAAGTGTGCGTCCTGAGCGACGGCGAATCCGCGTCGTACGAGACAAATACTCTGCAAGTTTGAAGGTTTCTGCAATGCGCATGCGCGATGCGCCGTCATTCAGGACGAGGCCTAAAGGTAGGAGTTGGTTGCGGGCGGCAGTTGCGGCGACGGCAGTTGTCGCCGTCAGTTTCATACAAAATTGTCTCGTTGACATGTGCCGCGACGTCACGACAGCACTCAATTCTATGGGATTGACGTCTGCCGTCTGCCGCCCGCAACCAACTCCTACCGTAACTCAAAATAGCGGAAGTCTCCTGGTATTTATCAAACACAAAGAAGTTGATTACATTATCAATCGATCAAGATTAATATATTTTTTCTAGCGATATCTATAGGCTGTTTAATTGATAATGATACGCGTGATACTTATGATATTAATGATAGTGTGATCATCGTCATTGAGTCACGGAATAGTCCCGCAGGTAGGGACACGGTATCGAATTGAAAGTATCGATACTGCACTTAAGAGTAGTATCGAAAAAAAGTATCGCACTCATAAAGTATGGATACTTTTCTTAGGGCCTAAAGAATGAATAGTAGAACAATGACGAACGAGCGGAATGAGTGAGTGAACGGACAATTTCAAACGCAATCTTATGTTTTAAGAAGGTTCGGCATGATGGAAGTAGAAGAATAAATAGTAGAACAACGACGAACGAGTGGAATGAGTGAGTGAAGGAAAGATTTTGAACGCAATCTTATGTTTTTAGAAGGTGCGACATGATGGAACTATGAATGAATAGTATAACAATGACCAACGAGCGGAATGAGTGAGTATAGGAAAGATTTCGAACGCAATCCAAATTTTTTAGAAGGTCCGACATGATTATTCGATACCGCAAAGTATCGATACTTTTTCCGTGTCCGTACCCGCAGAGCCGCAGTGCACGTACCGACGCGGCCCGCTCTGTTTCAGGTGAGCGGCCGCACGAGTGCGTGCACTGCGGCAAGGCATTCGCGCACAAGCACTGCCTCAACACGCACCTTCTCTTGCACACCAACGACCGCCCGTTCCAGTGCCAAGAGTGCAAGAAATCCTTCACCCTCAAACACCACTTGCTGTCCCACTCGCGGGTAACGATACCCCATTATTTCCGTCTCTTGTCCTTCTAGGTGAAAGGCCTCACGTTTGCGCGCATTGCGGCAAGGCGTTCGCGCGCAAGCATTGTCTGAACACGCATCTGCTGCTGCATTCCGCGGACCGTCCGTACAGGTGTCACGAGTGTAAGATGGCGTTTACGCTTAAACATCATCTTGTTACGCATTCGAGGGTGAGTTTTTTTTTTTTACTGAAAGTGGGTTTTGTATGTATCGATATCCATACATCAGTCGGAATACGTACGATTCCACCAATGGCTTCCAAAAATCACGCACCTCAGCCACTCGCATACAACGGCTTCCCGCGAAAATATGCAAAGTCGTCATATAACTTACGGCATTCATCAGGACTTAAATGCGCCATTTATTAAACACATTCTGTCAACTTGTTTAACTGATATCGTAAGGCTACCCAGTAAGGGGGCATAAATTACGTGAGTTGGTTTGGTGATTTTCCGACTGAGATCGGTGAGATGTCGTGAATTTTTCGACCCCCTCCTCTCTCACGTGAGATTTTTTAAAGCCTTATTTTAGTGGAGAAACATGTTTTACTTAATTCAACCCCAGTTTTCTCTCAATTTTGTACTATTTTTTGCCGAAAAAAACTAACGTTATTTTGTTGTCGAGACTCCCCATCTCCCCCACATGAGATTTGATGAGATTCTCTACCCCCACCCCCCTCTAAACGCCTCACGATTTATGGACGCCCCTAGCGCTCTGGACAATTGTTCGGTTGATTCTGTCGGTCAGAATAGCAAAACGAATGTGGCAGTTCAATGGCTATGCGACTCGGCGCCGTGTTTTATTCGATCAAATCAGGGTTCGATCAGCCAGTCTCAATAAATTTGGTAATGGTCGTTGAAAGCCGAAGACATAGCAAGTGTTATGTGCAGGTGCACAGCCGCGACCGTCCGTTCGTGTGCGAGGAGTGCGGGCGCGGGTTCCCGCTGAAGCGGCACCTGGTCACGCACCGCAAGTACCACGCCGGCGAGCGGCCCTACGTCTGCAGCGACTGCGGCGAGAGCTTCGCGCAGAAGGTAACCACGCACCGAGAATACTCTACCTTTACATGGAGATTTGGTTGAATAGTGTCATTCTTTGACTATTTCATTTTCTATTACCAATCGCAGATGAATAAAAAATATTACTTTGCCTGGTCCTTTAGTCGCCTGATTTCTGGATGACTGCTAAATAGCGCTTGAGAAACGCGCACGGCACCTGTCCCTCAAGGTAGGAGTTCGTAGCATGCGGCAGACAACAGACGTCAGTCGGTCGCATACAAATTGTGGCGAAGACATGTGCCGCGACGGCAGACGGCATTATGTCTGCTGTCTGCCGCTTGCTACGTACTACCTTAAGTGCGTTTGTCCACCGCCGTCGTCACCGGCACGTCACCGAAAACGATATGACTGCGCCGAAGTAGCGATACATACATTAAATATGGCCGCATATCCACTGCACACCCGTTACCCGAGCGCCGTCATACCGGCTGCCGGAATTTCGAGGAGTTCGGCGCGACAGCTATCGACAATTTTGTCTCATCATCATCATCTCAGCCGAAAGACGTCCACTGCTGGACATAGGCCTCCCCCAAGGTTCGCCACAATGACCGGTCTTGCGCTGCCTGCATCCAGCTAATTCCCGCGACCTTCACCAGGTCATCGGTCCACCTTGTGGGAAGCCTACCCACGCTACGCTGTCCGGTGCGCGATTTCAATTTTGTCTATTTTTGAATTATAGACGTGTTGTTTATTTATTACTTGTTTGTGATTTGGTCCCAGGTTCGATCCCCGGTGGGGCATGCACCAATGGATGAATTTTCATCTATGTGCATAATTTACAGTTCGCTGACGGTGAGGGAAAACATCGTGAGGAAACCTACCTACCCCTCGGGATTAGGTAATAGTCAGTTCCTGTATACACGGCGACACGGTTCACCACCTGTCACGTTGGGTTCTGACTATCTAGTGAAACGTGGGCTTTGAGTTGGTTAATACCTCCACAATGTGGTGGTGTATGGCCACTCAAGCCTCTGACTACCCCCGAACGGGGATAAAAGTCGTGACGTTACATTTGTGATTTGTTGGTTGATGAAGGTGTAATGTCGTGTGCAGGAGCACCTGGTGATGCACAGCCGCTTCCACGGGTCGCTGTCCCCGTACGTGTGCGGCGACTGCGGCGTGTCGTTCGCGCGCAAGTTCCAGCTGGTGAACCACGGGCGCGTGCACGGCCGCGTGCCGCACGCCTGCCCGGTCTGCGGCAAGGAGTTCCTGCAGAAGCGCACGCTCGTCGCGCACATGAAGTCAGTATACACCATAGAGTAAAGACTAAAGACTAAAGATAGAGGTGCCCTTATTAGATTTCCCTATGAAACAACGCGTGGAAATTTTGCGCGGGGTGGCGCGGGTTAAAAACGGAGGCAATTTACAAGCTCCGCCCCCCCGATCTACCGGTAAATAGCAGAACTACTGGGTTCGTTTTATTTCGATGTTAGTACGTAGTTTAACTTTTTCACACTAGATGTCACTAAGTGTAGGTTCATATAAAAAACGTACCGAGGGTCGCCATCTAGTGTCGAATAGAATTATATTTGGGATGCGAACGTTGGCAAGACGTCTGCACAGGACGAACGCCAACAGCACACTCACTTAAGCCACGCCTACTGTGATGACGTCACCGGCCGAGCTGTGCGATGTAATAGCAACGCGGCCTGGTAGCTTAGACCCAGTCCTTTATATGGTTCCTCTATGGTATACACTAACGCTGAGGGCGCCTTCAAATTTGCCGCAAAGTGCCGTGCAGCGCTGCGGCCGTGCTGCTTTGTAAATCTATATAAGTAAAAAGCGCGCGTTTGCAGCGCTTCCACCGCGCATCAGCTCATCGATCGACTAGTGACGGAATCATACAAAATAACGGCAACATTTTCTTAAGTTTCCTTCTTCTTGTTTGTCCAAATTCTTTTAGTGTTAATAGTAACGCGAAACTAACCGCCAAATTTATAGAGATGTTAGCTAGTTTACAATGGTTTTATAAACCAGTGCAAGTCGATCCTAAGTTTCTATTAATTTGGGGGTTATCGTACAACACTATGATACTCGAACCTAGCGCGCCTAACGCGCAGTCGCACTGCAGCCGCGCGGTACTTTGCGGCAAATTTACACGTGACATATACAGGCGACATATACCTGGCGAAACAGTGCACATCCCAAGATGTATTAAACTTATAGATGGGACTTACCGCGCTTATTTTGGCAACATGACTGCAAGGTAACTACCCGATATCCACTTAGTCACGCGGCATCTAGCGTCGTGGCTGCACGGCTGCACGTGCGCGCACGTCAATGATTATGCAGCTTTGGGCTATACACCATGTCAAAGAAACATCTTAGAATATGGGTGTAAGTTTTTCTTTGAGGAAAATTACAATAATTATCTACGTCCATGCAATTTAGCGTTTCTTCATGTGGCGTGCGATTTATTCCTGTATTCATTCACATATTGTTTACAGAATCCACACAGGCGAAGGCGTAGTCGCGTGCTTAGAATGCGGCGAAGCCTTCAAATGCAAAACAGAGCTGCAACAGCATTGCAAAATAACCCGACACTGCTGTAGCACGACGACGCAGCAACAACAACAGCAGCAGCAGCAACAACAACAGCAACAACAGCAGCAGCAACAACAGCAGCAGCAGCAACAGCAAGCGCAGCAACAGGCGCAGCAGCAAGCACAACAACAGGCGCAACAGCAAGCGCAACAACAAGCCCAACAACAAGCGCAACAACAACAGCAACAGACTGTTATAAAGCAGGATGATTTCAAACCGCAAATCGTCCAGGTTCGTGTTTTTAATATATCTTGGCTTCACACACGCAAACCATTTCGTGGTGGTCCACATATTGAATACCGAAATATAATGTGTTTAGTGTTTTTTGAAGTAATTACTTACTGCTGAGTATTCAAATGCAATTAAAATTTAAAACCAGCTTAACTTTGGCGCTCAGTAAAAAAATAAAAAAAATAACGTCGACTATGTCTGAAATAGCTACAAACGTTCCCTTATATGGGAATAATATAAGGAACGGTTGAGTATCGTGAGTGTTGCGCGTAATGCGAACACGAACGATCTATAAACGCGTTCGCAGATATGTCAGAATATTGGTTTACGTGCCATTTTCTTAAGAATTGTTTCAATGAGGTTATGACTACATACTTAAAAAGTGCTTAATGCAGTATCTATATTATTTGGTCGCGTGCTATTGGTTCACCATTACTGTTACATATATTTTTATTTACCACCAGGTCATTGGTGCAGACGGTCAAATAGTGTCGGAAAAGACGACAGCGGGGTACGCGTGTACGGAATGTGGATCGTGTTTCAACACAAAGGTTGGTACTTATTCGGCCACGAAATATATCATATGGAGTTTAAAATGCAGTCAATTTGCTAACAATTTAGGTATCCGTACCTCAAAACCAAAAAGTAACTCTTATAGAATCACTTTAGGGGGTAGGGGTAAACATATAGGGTGAAAGTTTGGAGGGGAGTTTCATTTTTTCTGAAGCTAGACATGAATATTTAGGCTACTCATAATGAATAAAAAATAAAATAAAAAAAAGGCATTAAAAAAATGAAATGAAATGTAACGTCACGACTTTTATCCCCATTCGGGGGTAGTCAGGGGCTTGAGTGGCCATACACCACCACATTGTGTAGGTATTAACCAACTCAAAGCCCACGTTTCACCAGATAGTCAGAACCCAACGTGACAGGTGGTGAACCTTGTCGCCGTGTATACAGGAACTGACTATTACCTAATCCCGAGGTATAGGCAGGTTTCCTCACGATGTTTTCCCTCACCGTCAGCGAACTGTAAATTCACCCATTGGTGCATGCCCCATCGGGGATCGAACCTTAAAAACTCCGAATAAAAACCCTGTAACATAGAGACGGACGGACTAAAGCACGCACGCACAGACGGACATGAGGAAATCATAAGGCCGCGCTCACTTTGGATGTGTTTGCATCCGAATTTTACTCGTGCTTATACGTACGAACAACACGAATGATCCCGACCTTCCAAGTACTACGGGAGTGCGCACACTGGGTGCGGTTACTTACACGTACAACCAACTCTCACCCAGTGTGGGCACTCCCGTAATACTTGGAAGGTCGGGATCATGGACCAATTACTAAGGGGACTGGCCCTAAGCAACTCGGCCGAGTGGTCGGCCTAGTACTTACATCGACATAAAACGAAGCGAGTAGTTCAACTATTTACCGGTAGATAGAACAATGAAAATGAAAAAACAATGACCTCGTTTTTTTTCATACATATATCTAATAAGGGCACCTCTGTCTTTAGTCTTTACTCTGTGGTCGGGATCATTCTGCGTGTTCGTACTTGTACGCACGAGTAAAATTCGGATGAAAATGCATCCAAAGTGAGCGCGGCCTAAGGGTTTCTTAGTTTTACTAGGGAATCGTAAAAAGGAGTTGTGTAAAGGTATCGGTTGTGTACAGGAGGCGTTGTCACTGCACGTGCGGCTGCACGCGGGCGACCGCACGTGCGTGACGGACCTGTGCGCGCTCACCGCCGCGCTGCAGCCCGGCTTCGTCTCCGCGCACCACGGCTCGCACAGTCAGTACATATATATATATTTTTTTTTTATAGGACTGCGGTGGCAAAAAAGCGTACGGCCCGCCTGATGTTAAGCAGTTACCGTAGCCTATAGATGCTTACAATACCAAAGGCATTGCTCGCACTTTGCCGACCTGAAGGGGATTGAGATGGAGGGAGGGGGAGGGGGGGTGGGCTTACGGCTCTCTCACTCATCGAACGAAACGCAGCTGTAATAGCCACTTTACGCCGACATGGCATGGCACTTTAGTACATGGACATACACATACACTACATAACACGAACTTTATACTTTGACGGGCCCGTTGGCGTGGTTGGCGTGATGGCGCCTTTCACGCTGCAGGTCGTAGGTTCGATTCCTACCCGGGACATGCATTTGTGTGCATGAACATGTCTGTATGTCCCGAGTGAGTGTATATGTATATTAAGTATGTATTTACGAATAAAAAAGTAGTATATGTAGTAATATCAGTCATCTGGTTTCCATAGTACAAGCTCTGCTTAGTTTGGGATCAGGTAGCCGTGTGTAAAAAATGTCCCAGGATATTATTATTATTAGTACTAATTCTAAATTTGGCTAAACTAAACATGTCAATGAGTAGGCGGCAGTATTTTTATTTCCATCTCAATTAATTTATTAACAAATATATCACAACTATTTATTATTTTTAACATGATTAAATCTTAATTAAGATAGATATTAGTATTTTATCAAAGTATGCTCGATTTCATACAAAATTCGACTTTGAAAATGTTGCGCGATGTCGTTATTTATGAAGCTGTTATAGGACGATGTTTTAGGTTTATGTACTTTTTGTTAGACTACTTTAGACGTTAATTTACGCGTTCACCTTAAGTGTTAAAATTACAGAATAATGCTTTTTGCAATTCAAATGAGGGGACAAACGCAATCTAATATTGGTCAAATTAAAACCTTAAAAGTACTCTTAACTTTATGTGTACATGGTTATTGAATGATATATTTCTTTTCCAGACCAACCCATCCAAATAATATCATCGAATCCCAATAATGTAGTTCACACGCAAGTTATAGCAACGGTGAGTTCAATTACAAATATATTTATCAAATAATAGTTTTGTGGTATAATCTTATAATCTGACCTATTATTCACAGAATCATCACGTGTCTGCGCCTAGGCCGAAAATACATTTTTGCGGCGATTGTGGTAAAGGTTTCGCGGCGAAACACGGACTCTTAGCGCATCAAAGGAGGTAATATTGCACAGTATTTACTTTCAAAACTTATATAGGCTAATTTCCTCATGTTATATTTATAATAAATATTTTTATCTTTCACTCATAAGTACCAAATATTTTTTGATATCATGTAAATATTTTTTAAATTAAATAAGGATTAAAGTTTGCTAAAATTGACGGATTATTAGTGGTGCGTTCCATTCACTGTTAATTTCGTTATTTTCGATCACAAATCTCGTTCCACTCGCATCAACTTGTACTGAAAGTGATCATTATTATCGTTTTTAACAGTTTTTGTGGACGAAAATAGCAAAAATTACGGTGAATGGAACGCAGCATAGGTCATTCACTAGAACATTTTGCGAAAATATCATTGTCCGTTTTTGGCAGATTATTTTACTGTTAGTAATCATAAGACGTCGGCGTATGTTTTATGAAGGTCTCGTATTTTACGTTTTTTAGTACGCGGTAGTATATTGGACATTCTTGCATAAGTATTTTTTTTTAAATGCCCGACGCAGAAATAAATAACCGCGTTTTATACGCGATAGTTCGTTAGGGCCTTTAGCCATTGTAGAGTACCCATTAGATAGTACGTAGTGTTAATTCCATGTGGTATTGTCCGTCAGGCATCCGGACGGTAGCTGTACGCTCAGAACGCACGTGTGCAACCAGTGCGGGAAGGCGTTCTTCCAGAAGAACCATCTGATGCTGCATCAGAGGCAACACATGGACCTGCCCTCGAGAAATGTGAGTACATCATTATATTTTATTTTTGCAGTAGACTTACAGATCCCTCGGGATTAGGTAATAGTCAGTTCCTGTATACACGGCGACGAGGTTCACCACCTGTCACGTGGGGTTCCAACTATCTGGTGAAACGTGGGCTTTGAGTTGGCTTAATACCTCCACAATGTGGTGATGTATGGCCACCCAAACCTCATGAGGGTAGTCATACCCCCGAATGAGGATAAAAAGTCGTGTCGTATATATATATTTTTTTTATATAGATAATAACGACAAAATGTATACGAAAATTGCTACTAACAAGTCTCCACTTTTTTATGGTATTTTCATTATGGTACAAAGAACAATTTCGTACAATGAATGACACGTACAAAAATTTGCCTTAGGGCCATAACACACCGGGTAGCCATGGCGACGTCGCCAGCTGCAGCCAACTAATTCGTATTGAAATGTATGACAGGTAACACACCTGGCGACGGACTGGCGACGTCGCCATCAATACAAATTGTTTGGATACGTAGCCGGCGACGTCGCCATGGTTACCCGGTGTGTTAAGGCCCTTATTGTAATGTGGTAACATTTTTTTGGGCAACAGCAAAGAGATAAAAACAGCAGTTGTCAACTTAAGCTTGCAGAACATTGCATTCATGTATTACTAGCTGCGCCCCGCGGCTTCGCCCGCGTGGAAATTGATCTGTAAGCCTATGTCTTATTCCAGAGCCTACAATATCTATGTTTCAAATTTCATTAAAATCGGTTTAGTAGTTATGGAGATACGTGGTAACACACACACACACACACACTTTCGCATCTAAAATATTAGTAGAATAGAGTTTGTGACCAAATTATTCAAAAATATGATTGAAGTGGTAATATCTGACCTATGAATGTCACTTCCAGAGTACAGTGCAACCAGTGACGCAACAGTCGCAGCAACAGGCCGCGCAGCAGGCGGCGCAGCAAGTCGCGCAACAAGTCGTCCAGCAAGTGCAACAGCAGGTTCAACAACAGGTGCAACAACAACAGCAACAGCAACAACAACAGGTGCAACACCAGAACAGTATGGAGTTGGATCAGCAGGAGCATCAACAACCTACTCATATACAAGTGGTGAGTATGTTTTTAGTGTATTTGATATTATTTTTCAGTTTTCTTTCAGATAAGGCAAGTAAATAGTTTCATATTTTGAATTTGAATTTATTGTATTGGATTAATAAACATGAATATTTTGACGACCGCTTGGCGCAGTGGTTTGAGCTTAGGCCGCTCGGCTTAATACATCGGGTGGTTGCGGGTTCGATTCCCGCATGAGGAAAATTTCGGAAACGGCGTTTTCGTAATTTGTCTTTGTCTGGGCGTCACTGGGATCGCCCCCAGTCCATTGTACGGTAGCCATAGTACGAGCGTTGCTTAGTTTGGGACCATACAGTTGATGTATCAGACACCCGACCGCAATCATCCGATGCCGAGCGACTTAGCTTAACCTTTCACGTCCCGCTGACCCACACGTAAGCCAACCGAAATGCTCCTCTGCATCCCGCCGATCCATTCGTAGGTCGGCATACCGCATTTAATTTTTTAAAGTCAAACGTTTCCGGGATTTACTGCTTTCGCACAGACCTAAGGCTGGGACGTGAAAGTTAGACTACTGCGTCAAGCGGTCCTCAAACCCAGCTATAAGTGGTATCTATACCTTCCAATCCTTATAATAATAATAAAAAAATATAATAATTTAGCCCTTTTAACGTCCCACTGCTGGGCACGGGCCTCCCCTCAATGCGAGGGGGATTCAGGCCTCTGGATTTTGACCTCTGGATTTTTCGAAATCTATGTGTGAATCATAACTTTAATATGATTATCACTTGCTTACGGTGAAGGAAAACATCGTGAGGAAACCTGCATGTCTTTAGACATGTGAAATCCACCAACCCGCACTGGGCTAGCGTGGTGGATTATGGCCAATCCTTATAATCTGATGATTATGTACGCCAGTTGTCACGACTGTCCTACACATTATCCAATTTCATCCTATAATTTAGGATCGGATCGGAAGGTTTAGTACGTGCTCTAAGCAGCCATCTAATAACTTGGCGCTGGTTTTCAGTGGCAATCTCAAGTGACCTGAGGAACGTAAACTTTTTTTTAAAATTAAAAATGGGCTTGCTCGTGACCTCAATCTTGCCGTAGCGGCAAAGATGAGGTCGACGGTGGAGCGAGCGCACCCAGAAGATGCCTGTTAAATAATAACCCGTCTCATATATGGTTATGTTCGTTATGGTGTAGGTGACGAACCGGTCGGGGCAGGTGATCGGCAACCAGATAGTGGTGGGCGCGGTGGGCATGGGCGTGGGCGTGGGGCGGCGGCTGGTGGCGCCGCAGCTGCAGCTGCTGCGCGACGCCAAGCACCTGCACCAGCTGCACGCCGCCGGCAAGCACGCGCCCCGACACCACACCACCAGGTAATACACACCAACATACTTTCACGGGCCCGTTGGCGTGGTTGGCTAAGTTTCGGCCGTCCACGCTGCAGGTCGTAGGTTCGATCCTACCCGGGACATGCATTTGTGTGCATGAACATGTCTGTATGTCTGGAGTATGGGTGTATATGTATATTAAGTATGTATTTACAAATAAAAAAGTAGTATATGTAGTAATATCAGTTATCTGGTTTCCATAGTACAAGCTCTGCTTAGTTTGGGATCAGGTAGCCATGTGTAAAAGAATGTCCCAGGATATTTGTTTATTAACCATCCACGGCGGTACCCAAAAGAAACTAGTGACTAATTTAAATTACTAGAATGATTAAGCAGTAGCATTTCTATGACGGCTCGTACACGACGCTACTCAAATGTAACTGGTTAGTAATTAGTAGCACGCGACTCGACATGCTCTGTCTCTCAGTCCGTCCTTCCATCCATCTGTCTATATGTCACAAGGTTTATTCCGAGATATTTTTTTATAATAGTCACAGCCTGCCCCTAACTCGTCGAGGGTCAAACCTTGGCGTCATTGTTGGACTATTGTCGATCCTGGCTTACAGGAGTAACAATGGCGAGAGTGTGTGGCGGGCCTAGTCCCATTTTTTTAGCCTGCCCTTTGGAAATATGTGTTTATGTTGTGGTTGATTTTAAACATGTTTATGTAAGTATTGACTACAGCGGCGAGGCGAAGGAAGTGGGTAGCCTGGTGCTATCCGCGGGGCGCGGCTCCGGGCTCATCAAGTACGAGATCTCGCTGCCGCCACCCGCCTCCGTGGTGCAGGTGCAGCAGCTCGACTGAGTCAAGCGAGAACCGGACGAGCCTATGCTCGTTTGGCTCAAAAAGTGAACTATTGGACTTGTGAACTATAGGACTTGTGAATTAAAAGTGGTGTTCAGTGTTGAGTGTGCAAGTGTGGAATTTGGAAACAAGGGAATGTTCTGGTATGTATTTGTTAGTAGAGGCTTCATCCAAATGTCTTTCAGTCGAAAGATATCCAAAGATGTTCATCTCGACAGAGACCGACAATAAAACGAATTCTCGGCCGAGACAGAGACGTCAATTTTAGCCGAGAACGGCCGAGACCGAGATTTTGGTCGGGCCCTACTGTGTACACAAGCCCCGTGCCGCAGCGCCCGAGGCATCAGTTATGACATTATGCGTTTAGATGACAACTGACTACTCGGTCGCGCCGCTTGCCTCTTGTAAACGCAGCAATTGACTTTCATCTTCACCTCCACGACTCCTAATATCCGCAAACATTTCATGTTCAGACTATTAAACGCTGGTAGGCCGTGATTCAAGACACAATAGAAAATCAATTATTTGTCGCATGAATCTGCCTTCCGGTATACAAAGAATTCTGTAAAACAATAGAAAAAATTTGGTTTAACTTGATCGCCTTCAATGTTTGGCCAACTGGTTGGCTTAGTTACTTTTTACCACCAATTTCTAATTAGTGGCGAGATAAAAGTTTATAAACGCACAATTAACTTTAAAAGATTGTATTGGTATAGTACGTTTTTTTATACTTGTCCTATTTGGCAAGCAAAGACGGCGTCCAGCGTGGCGATTGCGTAACTTTTTTGTCAATGTTTCAATTGGTTTCGTTCATCCTGTGTCAATTATATACGAAACCAATTGAAACATTGACAAAAAGTTACGCAATCGCCCCGCTGGACGCCATCTTTGCTTACCAAATAGGACAAGTATAAAAAACGTACTATAGAAGTATTGGTGTTCATTGTGAAGTCTTTGGCATGAATAAATATTGGACTGGATTGAAGGAATCACTGCCATTTTTATACAGTTTGAGGGTTTTAGTGGGTCATGAAAAGCAAGAAGTGTGGTGGTTCTATCTGTGTTTTTAAGTCTGTATTAGTCTTGACTTGAGCCTCGTTTTAAGTCACTAAGGGTTTTCCAAAGGGAAACTCCTCTTTTCCACTTCGTTCATATTATGATTTTTGGATTGAAAATTGTGACATTAGTCCTAAAGTGTATCATGCTTGCATACTCAACATCAATAAAAACTTACATTGTAATATAAACAGTGCGAGTGACGTCGCGTGTGTAAATGTGTATAGTGTGAATTGATTCGTGGGTTCCGTTGGTACAATAATTTCAGTTGGATTACAACTCGGTGCAGGTCATACGTTCGGTTTTGTTGGATACGAAAGTAAAGAAAACCGTAAAATGTGTGATTTTCCGTTTCAATTATTTTCGTATTCAAAAAAATCCGAATAATTAAAAAATATTCGGTACACTAAATTCTAAGCATAAATTATATCGAAAGGATAATGCCAATAGATTGGAAAGCTTTATTTAATGTATACACGTTCTGCCTTACGATACAGCCTTATTTTCGTTTTATTGATCTGTAGGGTGTAGGGGAACTACTTAATTTCGATGGCAATAATAACGAGAGGTAACTGCAAACATTAGGTGGGATAGAACGGCCGGATGACGAATAAGGGTGTCCAAGTTTATTGATTGATGTAGCAGCTTTCGATAATTAATCATCGATCGATAGTTCATTGATGATTGATCTGGAGAACCCACTGGTCCTCGATCCAAAATCAATCGACCATCGATCGACGATTGATCGACGACCAGAGGGTTCTCCATTTTTTATAAGGTATACGGCGCGCGGTTGGGAAATCGCCACGCGTGAGCCATTCTGTCATCGATCGATAGTCGTTCGACGACGACTTGATAAAAGTCGATATGATCTCAATATCGATCGATACGTTGATCGGATGAGGTGGTGAGGTGCAAGCAAGTAAGGATACACTAGACTAGACACGACACTCGGTGTATATATCGCCGCCAACTGATTTAATACGCCATTCAATTGGGCGGCTAGGCGGTTCTTAAGCGCCGGCACTCAATTGGACGCCTAGGCCATTCGTTGAATAGACACATATAGCTAAACGTCCAACGAGTTGGCTGGTTGAAAGCTAGCCTTTTGGAGAAAGCTATACCCCCGTCATTTCCTTCGTGTTAGGTTACTGGTGACCATGAACGCAGAAATAGTCCTATTTTTCCTAGCGGGGCTCCGTCGACTTTGTCATAGACGTCATGGTCACCCTAACAATATTCACAAATGTCATTCACCCAGGCGGCTAAGCAACGTTCAGCCCCTTTATTAAACGTTGCATTCAACAACTTGCCTAAGCGTCCTTTAGCCATTCTATTGAGTGCCGGCGTTTAATGAACGGGCTAGCCGCCCAATTGAATAGCGTATTAAACCAGTTGGCGGCGACATATACATCGAGTGTCTACGTGTGTCCACCACCGCGACACCTTGTTACAGTTGTGGCAGTGTCGATACACTGAGTGTCTAGTGTCTAGTGTGGTTGTGTATCCTTAGCATTAGGACCGCACAGCGGAGTCATGCGTCCGTGAGTGAAAACCAAAACAAACAAGAACTTGCTTGGCGTTCAGTCGGCCTTACCCTACGTTCTGTCCCGCCCACTGTGTGCAGCTACCCTAAATTCGATTCATTCGTGTATTTATAATTAATGTTCTAAAATTTAGAACATTGCGAGTGTAAAAAGACAGGTATAAGTATCATGTTCGTCTGTGTAAAGTAGATTAGGAGTAAGGGAACTTGTAGACTAGCGTAGAATAATCTCTTGTACATATCAAAACACGTTTATACGGCACTGAACGGCGGTTTTTTTGTAATAAACAAAATGTACAATCTCTATTTAGGGTTACAGCATTTAAGTTTTGTTTAGGGTCGCTTCACATAACTGTTATAGACATTATAGACGCTTTTACATGTTCATTGTTTATTCAATGTCTTCCGAATCAATCTTGAAATCGTGATTGAACATTTATGTGAACTGACCTTTATTATTAAGGCGAAACGTCGAATAAGCTTCCTTTAAGTACATTATATAAATATTGAATTTTAGGCCCGCCACATACATACCGAATTTCCGTACGGAATTCCTTTTCGAAATATCGAATCGGGGTTTCCGAACGCGATACGTCCATACATTTGGATGGATTTATTACGTTCGGAAGTTCGGAATTCCGTATATATGTGGCGGGCCTTAGTTTTCATTTTTTTTTGTAAAGTAATGGCAGGTTTTGTATGAGTGCAATGTGCAATCAAAATTTATGATTAATTGTATGATTAGATCTGAGTATTTTTTATTTTATCTTGCAATAATAACACTTGTAATGTTGTCAACAAAATAGACTGTATTGAGGGCTATTTAGAGTTCTATTTGAAATGTCTCTTACTTGCAAGGTATTTGTAAATACTAATGAGAATTAAATTCTTAAAGCATATGAATCAATTTATTGAGAAATAATTTACAGGTATATATTTTTTACAAAATTTATTCAATTTATTTTTTATTTGCAACGACTATAGCTGCTTTATTGTAATATGCATATTGAAAGTGGACATCAAGTCTTCCATATAAAGAATATAACTCTAAATAACACTCATTGTAACAAAAATGCAGTACAGTAAAGTGTATAATGTTTCTATGGTCTTTGGTATCTAAGGCCCGTATTAATAAATCGATCTCAAGATTGACATCTAACTTGAGATGCTGTTTTTGACAGATGTTCCATACATTAAACGTCAAAACTGCATCTTAAGATCGATCTCAACTTTGAGATGCATTTTTTAATTCGGGCCTAAATTGTGTATCTAGTCTGTGATAGGGAATGTCTACGTCTGTCTGTAACTTGTCCTGTGCAAAGTAATAACAATTGGAAAGCAATAATTCTTGCAAGCAGTCAATACACTAAAGCAAGGCTCTAAGTCGTTTAGCCATTGCCATTGTGCTGCTATAGTGACCGACCCTCTGACTGGTCGGCCATTGGTCGGTCAGAGTCAACCGACCAATCAGAGGGTCGACAGCTCAATGGCTAAGGGACACCGCAGACATGCTACTTTCTGCATCGGCGATTGGCGATTTTGCGACTGCATCGAGTTTTGGCAACTCTGCGTTCGATCGCAGTATCAAAATCGCGCGATTTAGTGACTGGTCGCTGCATTTTTCTAAAAAGCGACTAATCGTCGATCACCGATGCTAAAAGTAGCGTGTTTGTGGTGGTCCTTAGTGGAGATGTAAAAATTAATGAAATTTTGGGAATAGTTGAGCCACTGGAGTTCTTGCTTCACTGTGGTTTTTTTTACATCAATACAATAAATAAAAAAAGTGTATGTGAGAGTGGATACAAAATTATTCTAATTTCTAGTGCAGTGACGTAGCTGTCGCTAGACGGACCAATGCGAGCATGCGATATGGGCCGATTGGCATTATTTTATAAAATAAATTTATATTTTGATGATTCCATTGTGCATACATGTTTAACCAGAAAGAGACAAAAATATCGTAATAATCAGTCAATATGTGCAAAACTAGTGTTCTTATCCCTTGTTGTTTCTGAAAAGGGTAGCAGGAACATTAGCCCTGAAATTTATAGAAAGTTACGATGGATTTACACAGGCATTACAAATCACTTAACTTTTAGAAATGTTTTGTAAAGCCATTGTAAATTGGTAAAAATCTCTATAAATTTTTGGTAGACGTTTGTGCTCATTATAATTTCAGTCTTCTTACTTCTTTGGTTTTATAACAAGCTCATGTTCACGTCACGGCTCGTATTGATAAATGCATCTCAAAGTTGAGATCGATCTTAGGATGCTGTTTTTGACAGATGTTCGATACATTCAACGTCAAAACTGCATCTTAAGATCGATCTCAACTTCGAGATGCATTTAGTAATACGAGCCTAAGCCGATATTATTACAGACAGAACGTTGCGCGAGTGTTTTTATGAAAGTTTCATATAGGGTAAAACCCCCAATTATTGGCACCTTGCACCAATTATTGTCCATACATATTTCTATGGGATTTCTTAGTTCAGCGGATAGAATAACTAGGTAAGTGTGAAAAACTGTGAAATTTATCACTTTTAACAAAAAAAACACTATTTCCATGTTTAGTTTTCTTATTTTTTAGAGATATCTTCGAAAGTGCCAATAATTGGGGGGGGTGCCAATATTGGGTGCCGTTACCCTACACAGTATTATTGTATAGAAAAATATTGTAGCTGCCTATCTACAAACAGATTGAATGTTCTACATTTTCAGTGTATATTTACTTGGTTTATATTATTTTAATACTTGACAAGTTGTTTGCCATTTACTTGTGTGTAAATATTATAGTGGATATCTATAATTTTTTATATTAAAATGAAAATATACATACTGTAATCATAGACTTGTATTATTTTTAATTGGACCGCAAAATCATGAGATGCTATTAAGATGGTATACATTTTAACATCCACTAAAAGGCCTTATCCCGTGTAGAACAGGGGGCTTACCACAAGCTCCTATTGCGATTCAATTACAGGAACGTATTAACGTTTCAGCGACTTTTTGTGCAATGACGTACCTTATTGTCATGACAATAAGAAACGTCATTAAAACGTCGTTAAAACGTTCCTATAATTGAATCGCAATAAGAGCTTGTGGTAAGCCCCCTGAGCTATGCAAAGAAACGCATTTCGCATTGTCATCTAACTTTTCATCTAGGTATTTCGTCCAAGGAATATGACTTCGTTAACTCTAAATCGGACGTCAGATAAGATCAATTTATTTTTATATATCGCGTGTGGACTGAGGATTGAGTAGGTATTATATAGTTCCCTGTCCTGATACGCAATAGAAAAGTGCTGGCCTGGTATGTTGGTACCTACACTACAGATTTATTTCCACAATTTTTAAAGTACATAGCTGAAAATGTATCTTTTGTCGAGATTACCCAATCGGTACTAAACAGACCAAAAAACTCTGATGTAAATAAATCGCGAATGCAGTTATATTCCTTCAAAGCTCCGGACCCCAAAAAGGTATTTTGGCATACACAAAAACATTCCCAGAGGGGCCCGTACCTATTGAAGAAAAGGATTTTTGTTTGTAGGTGAATTTTTCAGTTCAAACACCCTTCAACGAACACGCCCCTAGAGTCCTATATTCTCGGCTCTGTATTGACTTGTTCAAATTGTTTCGTCCTTTTTCTACGTTTTGGGGATTGCTACTGGTTTTATGAAGGACTGTGATAGGGTGTGATGCTTGGCAGGACAGATTTGGTACGCAGCAAGGCTTTTCTAGTTTTTTTTTTTTTTTTCAGAAAATATAGTGAATATATATTATTTATTTTTTTCAGAAAATATAGTGTAGCGAATAGATGACTAAATTATGGTTATTCAAAATACTTTTTCACTCGGTCAAAAATTTAAGACCATTAAGTTGCAGATAGTCCCGCTAGTTGGGTCTCTGAGGGTAATCGCTCCCTGTAAATATTGGTATAATCAGCCCAATCGGGGTAGACTGAAAGCTCATAATGGGATAAGGCTAGGACGAAGAAGAACTCCTTCCGTCGGTAGGTATGTAGTTGGTAGTACTATGTAGGTCTGTTCTGACTGACTGATTTCTAATAAATATCTACGAAGAATGTTTTAAAAAGTTCCTAAAAGTTATGTTGAATTTGAAGGACAACGCAGCTTAACTAGGCAAAACTTTGTTAAAACTTATACATACGAATATATTGCCTGCGAACAATATTTTCCGCTTTTTCCCGGATATATCTACATCTGAACCGGACCAGATGCCACACAGATCAACATTGCTTGGAGCTTCATAACTCCCAACTCGTCAAAGAGCATGGGTGTAACGATGTAAGGGATCCGAATAAAAGTAGGTCTTCTTTACGAGTCAGTAAGAAAGGGTATCTTGTCAGGGATCCGGATGGATGCTCATTTTATCCGGATGCAATTGGATCGCATTGTGGGGAATGTACTCGGTATAATCGAAACAGGCTTGTGTGTTATATGGAAACACATAATACCTATCCAATTTTTTTTTTATAACGTAAGAATAACGTTACTTTAATTTCATTGTACCTACTCATTAGTGTTACCATGTAACTAGTTAATTCCTGTAAATCTACGACTTGCCTGCTAAGGATTACGGATCTATTGAGATACGGGTCACGTGCCTATTTACCTTCGATTGTCCCGCACTACCTATGTGTGGCCTATTTCGATACAATCGACCTTGCTAGTGGATGCTCCGTCATTGGCATTGATTGAAACCGTTGGGGTCGGAGTGTGAACTGTACGTTATTTGTCATTCTACTTTATTTTGTGAAAAAATAGACACGTAGATAGAGTAGTCTTATTTCAGCGTAGACAGCAGAGTTGGGCAAAATTTAATTGCAATTAATTAATTGCGAATTGCATGTGGTGTCACAATTAACAATTAATTTAGATTATTGTTTGTTAATCGCGAACAAATCACAATTAATTGTTAATTGTGACACCACCTGCAAATTGCAATTAAATTTTGCCCAACTCTGCAGGTAGTCCATCCTTACCAAACTACTTAATGACAAGAATCATAGCTGCAATTTCCTAGTAGGTAACATAAAGTTACAGATACAGGTTTCAGTGTAACTATGAACAAAATAATGTTTTAGGAAAATCGTGTAACAAAGCGCCCAATTTAGTTACGGAAACGGAAATTGCCCACAACGCCTCCGTAGGCAATAGAAAACACCCGGTTTCCTCCATCCTGTTAAAAGCGAGTTGGTTAACGTTTCACGTTGGTTAACACAAGTACACGTTACGCCAAGGAAACAGCCCTTTGTCTTAATTCCAAGGGCTTTGTACAAGCCTTTTTGCTTTCATCCCCGACCTTTGTTCCTTTTACACGGAGTTTTAAATAACTAATCTAATAATTTAGGGGCCTGTCCGACACAGATAAGTCGGGGCGATAATTCACATTTTTGTGCGTCGGAACGGATTAAGAAAGGTAATTAAATAGGCACGCAATTAAGCTCTTTTAATTGAATTTCAATTACATTTAATTCGGTTGGTTAAATTGAAGTTATGATTCGCGCAACCAAAGTACCTATGCGCGAATTTGGTTTGTTTTTTTACTAAAGAATTTATTTCTTCGATCATACAATCCAACCTAGAGATCGTTGATTTATTTATAGGTTTTCCTATGAAGTAAATGTTTGAACTTTATTATATCACACTATAAAGCTACCTACCGTTTTTTACCGGCTAGACTGATGTTTAATCAATGCTTATTATAGGTAGCGAGCGAAAACCATTTGCTTTTACAAAAAGTTGGAGAATAAACCATACCCAGATACTGGTATTTTTTCTATTTTTTAAACGGTTATTTCAAGGTCATTGGTATGTGAGAATAAATACGAACGTTATTACTCGTGTGATACGCTCGTATTAAAAAAATATAAAATTCAGGTCACAAGATTAGTTTTTCCAAATCACGTACAATATTAGTTTGCGCAAATTTTTTCGACAACTTATTTCATACTATGTGGCTTTTCCATTAAAGTTTGGGAAACTTATCTCTCAGAAAGTCACAGAAGGGAGATACCTACGTATAATAGGCGTCTAGGTTCACCCCTATCTTGTTCTGTTACTGACTTGACAGTTTCTTCGTATTGTTTAGGCTGCCTTCACATTCAGTTACTTAAAATTCAAATCGAGGTAAGTACTTACTAGGTATAATTTTCTGATTTAACATTTTAGCCAAAGAGTTAGTTTAGTTAGGTACTGTTAATATTTTAGCAAAAATTTTGCAAGTCAATTCTGGGTACAGGTAGGGGGTAGGTACCTATCCCCCTGAAGGGGCTAGCCTATAATGCAGACTAGATCTAATTTAAAAATAAGAAAAAACAACAGTATTTTAAGAAGGAGTCAAGTTCAGTGAACAGGCCAGTCTTGCAAACTTGACGAAGTATCTTAAGCAGTACCTAACGACTCTAAATATTTTATTTCTAGATGGGAATTTTACTAGTAGTTTCGTAATCCTCTTCAACTAAGCTAATTGGTTTAGGAGCGATCACTTCTATAGAATTCAATGGCCAGGGTGCATTGAACCTGGAACTTCCTGTTAATGCAGACTCCCTGCATCCCCCGCCTTATCCAACCCCATAGTGTCTCCTACAGATCACATTTAGAAGCGTCTCGTCATCCCTTAAAGCGCAGTTTTTGTGATTAATGGCCGCCCACATCGACTCTTGTGAGATTTGATGGCGCCTTTATCCTATTGTAGCCGTCTCCTTTATTCCCAGTGAAAGGACACATTAGGCCCATGTCATGGCGAGGATAGGGTTCATCCGCGGATTTGTTTGAATTGGGATAAATATTGGTGTCTTAGGACTTCACTGGTTCTAGTTTCAAATTCTACAATTTATTATCGTTTTATCGATCTAAAATGCATTTAATGGCTAAATAACTGAATGATGAATGAAATCATAAATGACATTCATGGGATTTACAGGTTCTTTCGTAGAGGGGCCCTCTATGCATCACAATTTAAATTTATCTGTCTTTATAGCGTAGGTAAATTTAGGTAATAGTGCAGCAATAATACCGATTTCGATGGGGGCTTGTTTGAGCTGTGGTATCGGTAAGATGATATCCTTAACAATGTAATGGAATTAGCCGCGTCTACATGCTTCGAGCAGCTGCACCCGAGCAGGCGCAAACGTTTTGTCTACGCCGACAGACATCAAAACTGAACGCTCGGGCGTCGCCCGGCTCATGTAGACTCTCTATTCGGTTTTAAAACTTGCATTTTTTCATTTTCAGACAAACGTTAAAGGTACATTATAGATAATAATTATGTAGGGTACATGATCAATGTGCTTACGTTTCGCTTACGTCAATAGCTCGTAACTCATACCCAGCTGAGTTGACATTGAGGGATGAATGTCTCCGGAGCGTTAATTTCGCGAATGAGAGTTGACTCGCGTAATGGGACGTGGAACATCATGGTTTTCGCTTACTACGCGAATGTGGCAGATCGGGCTCTTGCGATTATGGGGCGCGGAGGCGATGATTGAAGATGATATTCGGTGATTTTGGCATGTGAGGATCATGTATTTAAGTACCTAGGTATTTACTTACTGATATGTTATTGGGTCAATATCACAGGGCCTACTCTGTTTCAAACGAAAACGAAATTGCCGACGAAATTCGAGTATTTCCTATTACGTTTCTCATTGATTCCGACATTTCTTACGAACGAAGATTGTTTGCCGTCTTCGTTGTCGTCGAATCTAAACGTCAAACAATTTTCGTTCGTAAGAAATGTCGGAATCAATGAGAAACGTAGTTGGAAATACGCGTATTTCGTCCGAAATTTCGTTTTCGTTTGAAACAGAGTAGGCCCTCAGGTAATTAATAATTTACCTCTATACTTATATGTAGGTACCTAAAAAGATATCTAGAGCCAAGCGGTATGTGGTTAATTGACTACAGTTCATCTGGCTATACCGGGGTAAACCTACCACCCTCTCACAGAAGATCGGCGTAAAGTAGCTATTATAGCCGCGTTTCGTACGATGAGTAGCCACGAGTAGGTCTGTAGGTACGATTTGAGCCGGAATCCCAAACCCCCTACCTCTGTCCCTCTCAGGTCAGCAACGTGTGAGCGATGCCTTTGGTATTGCAAGCATCTATAGGCTACGGGAACTGCTTAACATCAGGCGGGCCGTACGCTTGTTTACCACCGTAATTTGAAGTTGTTTTCAATAATAAAGTTACTTACATTCTAGAACAATTAGGTAACGAATGATTTATTCCGACTTCTGTGTGTGATTTCAAAAAACTTGCAGGACTTTTTGCCGTGAAGTAGGGCGCTCCAATGTTTTGTTTTAAACGAGATTAATGGCTCCAGCTTCAGATTGAGACGATCAGACCGGTCTGTGATTGATGGAGTGTCGTCATTCCTACTAATTGGTTGTTTTTAGTGTCCTGAAGATTGACTTTTTGCCTGAGTTGTGTGGGGCCGTCCATTAATTACGTCACACGTAAAGGGGGGGGCGGGGGTCGAAGAAATGTGACAATGTGTGACAAGGGGGTGGGAGGGGTCCTAAGTTTTGTGACGTCACATTTAAAAATCGAATATATCTAAGTATTAATTTGAATTGTTAACGAAAATTTTTGAATATTTCTGTAAATTGTAAAAAATATGTGACGTCACACAGGGAGGGGGGGAGTCTCGCAAATGTGACCAGCTGTGACAAGGGGGGGGGGGTCTGAAAATCATTAAATTCGTGTGACGTAATTTATGGATGGCCCCTGTCTTTGACGACCTCTTTCGGTTTTTTTATTTAGGTTAGTTGAATCGCGTTTAGGGGTTTCTGTGGTTCGAAATGGAATTGCATGGCGGCATCCGCTATTTGATATAAAGAAAGGCCGGTACCTACTTATCTCAATTTAGGTAGGTACAAAACGTGCCTAAGGCATTCTCTAAACAATTGTCCATTGCGAAACCTGGTGCCTAATAATATCTTCGTGAATTCATTATAAATTGTAATTATTAGCGGTCAACGTGTTGTCGGCCGTTTGTTAGCAGTCCTCTATAATAGTCCGATTTTTAATTAAACGAAGTAAACTGACAGCTGAAAATGTCATTGTTCTATGAATTTGAACCTTATTTGTTCTATTTATATCGAAACGTGACATTTGCACCTAAATAAATAAATAATAAATAAATAATATCCTGGGACATTTTTGTACACACGGTTACCTGATCCCAAACTAAGCAGAGCTTGTACTATGGAAACCAGATAACTGATATTACTACATATACCTACTACTTTTTTATTTGTAAATACATACTTAATATACATATACACCCAGACTCCGGACATACAGACATGTTCATGCACACAAATGCATGTCCCGGGTAGGAATCGAACCTACGACCTGCAGCGTAAAAGGCGCCTCCGCGCCAACCACGCTAACGGGCCCGTCAAAACCTATCAGTTTTCTTCGTCTAATTAAAAATCAGACTATAGTCGACAATATGCAGACCGCTAAGAATTTCCGATTTACCATGTTCTGTGTGCGACTGAGTCGTACTGTGTCCATGGACATGGACAAACTATTTTGGACAATCGCATGTCACCCTCCTTTCTTGGTAATGTACGTATTTTGTATGTGTTTGTTGTATGTTGTGTTGGCTCATAGGTACATTGACCGCACTTTAAGCTCGTTTACAAGAGATATTGCCAACTAAGACAATTAATTATAAATAATAACTTTGGTAATGGCACAATAAACTGTGTGAGCTAATGAAAATCAAACTAAAGGAGTCGTAAAAGAAAAGCATTTTATTAATGTAGAATTGTTTATTTATGTATAAGTTCACTTAATACATGACTTACGGCCGAATACTCAAAGGCTACTTAAATATACCTATAAGTCCCGCTTAGCAGTTTGAGACGTCGTTAACTTTCATTTTTTGTATGGCGCGTTAAAGTTAAGCAGCTCTCAAATTTAAGTTGCGTACGAGTATTCGGCGTTTAGGCTCGTATAAATAAATGCATCTCAAAGTTGAGATTGATCTTAAGATGCAGTTTTGACGTTTAATGTATGGAACATCTGTCAAAAACAGCATCTTAAAAGATCGATCTTACTTTCAGATGCATTTATTAATACTAGCCTTACTTATAGAAAACAGATACTGATACAAAAATAGTTAGGCGTAACTTTGATAACATAATAAGTATTTAATTAACTTCTGTTATGAACTTATTCTCGTGTACACATAAATAATTATACCTAATTGCTTAATTAAGCAAAGTTAAATCATTACCTTTGTAAGATAATTTTATAAAATATGTTACGTACCTACTTACTAAGGAACTTAAATTAATGTTACAAACATATAAGGCAAATAGTTAACATAAATTAACCTCTGACTCTAGTTACATAATGATTATAATGTACTCAATCAAGGCCCGTAAAAAAAAAATACCGTACCGTAAAAGAGCATTTCAAAATGGGAAAGAGGGAATGGGGTGTTGGGGGGGTTGGGCTCTCGGCTCTTAGTCATCGTACGAAACGCAGCTGTAATGGCTACTTTACGTCGATCTTCTGTGAAAGGGTGGTACTACCCCAGTCGAGCCGGTCCGTATGATCTATGTTGAAGTGATTATTGTGGTCAGTGGCTGACTTGACTTTCTTTCAAGATATTTATGAATATGAACCATTTTGTTATTCCACCACTTGTGACAACTCTTAGGTACCCACAATTCTAGGTTTCATTATAATTTTCTTGATGTAAGGCCTAGGCCGCACCGCGGTTATATCCGCGCTGTTAAAACCGCGTCCTATGGAATCATATGAACCGCAAGTGCGGATAGGTTCATATCGACGCTTGAAAGGCAATCCTGACTAAGCGACATATAGGCCGATATTGAGTTATATATACCATTCGAACCGCAAAATTTTTCTACGTCGTTTGGTCTGGGTCCCATAGCTCTACGACGAGTTTTACTGTCGCTTAGTTATAGCGTGATTTCAATCAATTTCACATTTTTGTGCTCACTTAGCGACAAAAAAAATATGATTTTTTGGACTGCCGGCGGTTAGGACATAGACTGTTCTACTGTTTGGCTTTTACTCCTTTTTACTTGTAATGACAAAAACTTTTAAATTCATTTAGTAGTTTTTACTTACTTAAGCAATTATAACTTATGACGCTTATATATTTTAACCAGGGCTGAAGTACCTTTTATTGATGTGGTTGGATAATTTAACCTGATGTAGTATATTTCCGTAAATTTACTTGTACAATTTTACTTGAAATAAAATAGAAGAATATCGTCGCTTAGATAGTTTTACCTGTATAATATAAACAATGTTTGGTCAGCCTTAGATAATTTTACTTGATAACTTCAAATATTATTGACGGTGGTTATATAATCTTAGCCGACTCCATGAGATGGTTGTGACTGTCGCTTAGATATTTTTACCTGAACGCAACATGTATTTTTGTTAGTCGCTTATAACTTCACTTGTCCGAATGGCGTCGCTTGCGTATGCGCGTGACCTCGCGTAATACGTATCGGCAGGTCGACGTTTGGGCGCGAGGTGTCGTTTACGGTGGACGTCCGACACGGATTTTTATAATTTTGCAGCGCAAATCGCTTAGTAATGGTGAGAATCCAATCAAATTACTTCAAAACAGCATTTTGTTTAACATTATTTTTTACTTACTTATTTTAAAACAACTTCATGTAAGTATATTTTTAGTTTGTTTAAAAGTTGATTATAGAAAATGAGAAAAATTGAGATAGACTATAATCATTACCAATAAGAGACAAATATTCAATGATTTCTCCGTGACTCATAAGGTGGAAACCGAATGTGATCACCGAATGGTGAGAGGCACTGGATATAAATTCCAAGTTGGAAAGGTCTCGTCTGATGAAGTCTACGCTCCGACCTGATGCTTCTCAAATCCAAAACCCCGAGAGCTTTCAACTCAAACAAAAAAAAATATTCGAAAGCCTAGAGAGCTGCGCCACAGTGGACGAAATAAATAATAGGTTGGTGGACACTGTCCAAACAGTAGACGCATATAAGCAGCTCAATAGACAGATATGGAAGTCCTTGCGACGACATGACATGTGTAACTTTAATACAAATTGTATTAAGGATACGATAGAGCAGAACAGAAGCTCCAAAGTTTTCGCAAGAGCTGTATCTATTGGGCAAAGCCGGTTGACGAAGCTGAAAACCGAGAATGGTGGCATAACGTCGACCAAGGCAGAGGTATTGAGAGAGGTTGGACAGTTGTACACCTCGGTAGCCAAACCTGTTACTGGTGTGACTAAAGACCCTAGAGCCACACTGACCCGACATTACACTGAAGATATCCCGGATATCAGCATGTATGAGCTAAGAATGGCCCTCAAACAGCTCAAGAACAATAAGGCGCCAGGCGAGGACGGAATTACCACAGAACTTTTGAAAGCGGGTGGAACACCGGTACTTCGAGTCCTTCAGAGGCTGTTTAATTCCTTTATCCTCGAAGGTGTTACGCCAGAAGCATGGAATGGAAGCGTGGTGATACTTTTCTTCAAAAAAGGTATGAACCGACTGGCGCGCAGGTTCGATGACTTCCAGCCTCCTGAACAAGTCGGTTTCCGAAAAGCCTTCTACACCATAGACCACATCCATACGCTGTGGTAGGTTATACAGAAAACCGAGGAGTGCCACTTTGCTAAGCATTAGTGAACTATGAAAAAGCCTTCGATTCGATCGAAACATGGGCGGTACTACAATCACTCCAGCAGTGTCCCATTGACTACCGGTACATCGAAGTGTTGTAGTTCTTGTACAGTAACGCCACTATGTCGGTCCGAGTATAGAAACAGTGCACGGGGGCAATTCCACTGCAGTGAGGAGTCAGACAAGGAGACGTAAATACTACGAAACTGTTAACCGATGCATTGGAAGATGCTTTCAGACTCCTGGAATGGCAGGGATTTGAAATCAACATAAACGGCGAGTACAAGAGTCACCTTCGATTTGCCAACGATATTGTGATCATGGCGGAATCGCTAGAGGATCTTGGCAGAATGCTCCATGGCCTCAACACAGTCTCCCAACAAGTGGGCCCTAAAATGAATATGGCGAAGACGAAGATCATGTCAAACGTCTTTGTTGTGCCCACTTCAGTTATAGTTGGTAGCTCCACTCTCAAAGTCGTCGATGAATACGTCTGTCTAGGGCAAACAGTCCGTTTAGGTTGATCGAACTTCGAGAGAGAGGTCAGTCGTCGAATCCAACTCGGCTGGGCGGCATTCGGGAACTTACAAAACGTTTTCTCCTCAAAACTACCTCAGCACTTAAAGACAAAAGTCTTTAACCAATGTGTGTTACCAGTGATGACTTATGGCACTGAAAAGAACTGCAGTGGGCCTCATAAGAAGGCTGAAGGTAACTCAGAGAGCTACGGAGTAGGTTATGCTTGGAGTTTCTTCACGAGATCGAATCAGAAATGAGGAGATACGTTGACACACCAAGTTCACCGACATAGCCTTGCGAATCGGTAGTCTGAAGTATTAGTGGGCGGGGCACATAGTCCGAAGAACCGATGGCCGATGGGGCAGAAAGGTTCTTGAGTGGCAACCATGTACCGGGATGCAGCGTGGGTAGACCCCCCCACAAGGTGGACCGACGTCCTGGGAAGGTCGCGGGAAACTACTGGATGCAAGTGGCACATAACCGGTCATTATTGAAAAACTTTGGGGAGGCCTATGTCCAATAATGGACGTCTTTTGGCTGAAATGATGATGATGATATAGAAGATATTAAATATGACTGACTGTGTCATTTTGATGTTGCAAATAATAAGATAGTCACAACACCGTGGGATGAGAACTGACAAGAGCTATTAATTAGTGCAGGAATAAGGTCTGAATAGACCATATTCGTGCACTTAAATAATAGCTCTCGTCTCTCGTCACGTAAAATAAACTTGTCTTGAGGTCTTATTTGCCTTTTCTGTATAAGTAACTGTGTTTTTCTTTTCAATAAATGTTGAATTTCTATTTATTTCTAATTTTCAGTCTTTAATTAATTTTATTATAGTATGTTAGTTGAGGACTTTATGGTTGAACGTCGGTTACGAAGGGAGAGTTTGGGTGTCAACATCTTCATAAGTTATATATTCCGCGATCATGTAAACTATTCGATAACGCTTAGAGGACTTTACTTGAAATAATTTAAATATTTAGATTTCCTTAGATGATTATTCCCATAACTAAATTTAAAAATGTACGAGTTTACTTATATTTACCTGTTACCGCTAATGTTACAGTGATAGCTTAGATATTTTTACTTGTTTTTAAATAGAGGTAACTTTTATATAAGCGACATAAATGTCTTAAATTAAAAGTGTCTGGTACGTTAATCCAATATCTTCAATAGCTTAAAAAAATAAGATTTCCAAAGCTATTGAAATTATTTTAATACGACTATTTATAAAATTTATATGATTTTTTTTGTAAAAATAAAAACTTTAAATCACTCTCCTGTAAAGTTCACCTAATGTCGCTTAGTAAGGATTGCCTTTCAAGCGTCGATATGATTACATAGGACACAGATTTAACGCAGTTTTAACAGCGCGGAAATAACCGCGGTGCGGCCTAGGCCTAAGTAAACGTACTTTGACATGCTGCTTCAAAATCCTGTCTTAATTTCGTCCGATGTAATTACTAAGCAAATTTACATCAGTTATTAGTCATCAGTCATTATACTAATGCTTAAACGCTTAAATGAATTTTACGCACCATTACCTAGGTATATCTCTCAACTATAACATATGTTTTAGTTTGGCTCGGGAGAGTTTAACAGAAGGTTAGAGTTTATAGGTAGGTACTAAAATGAGTAGATAAATAGAGTACCTGTAGAGAGGGTGTGGACCCCTAATTATTGAAAGAAAGAAAGAAAATAAAAACTTTATTGCGACTAGCAGGAAAGTTACAAAGTAAAAACATAAACATTAAATAAAATTATAATTAATATGTAACAAAAACATACACAGATCCTGCTCGCCGCAAACGGACCCAATTCAGCAGATAGTTCCATTCAAACTGAAGCATTTTACTCACTTAAGTGTTCTATTCAGTTCTCATAAAAGCACGATTACCTAAACTATCCTACTAATATTATAAATGCGAAAGTTTGTGAGTATGGATGTTTGTTACTCTTTCCCGCAAAAACTACTGAACGGATTTGGATGAAATTTGGAACACAGATAGTTTATAACCTGGATTAACACATAGGATTTTATCCCGATTAAATTATGCGCGGACGAAGTCAGGGGAAAAAGCTAGTATTTAATATAAGAATAGCCAAGAATTTGATGGGGGATATCCTGTAGGGAAAAGAACAAGGAAAAATAGGACTCAAATATGAGTCCTGAAAGTACTTATCTTCAGGGGGTCAGCTGCCCTCCCTCGGTACGGTATGGTCTCACCTTAAATTAATAGTAATGATACGGTTAATAAGTCAAGATTAGTTTATGTAACTTCCCAGTAATACATTTTTAAGTTCCACTAATCATTGATTCTTAATGGCCAAACCTACTGACTAGATCTTACATTCAAGCAGCATTCTGCAAAACAAAATAATAAGGCGGGTTAATTCTATTCACGCCCTTCGTCCCTACACCGGGCGAGGGCCCATGCCACTCCAGCCTATACTTATCTAGGACTCTTGTCGTCAGGGCCGATAACATCTTTCCTACAACACCTGTCGCTGGACAAGTTTCTCCGAAGGGCATGGAGGCTAAGGAATGGGCCCTGGAGGCCTTGAGTGGGTCCCACCCTTCGCTGCACCAGCGTTCTGGCACGAAGGCACCAGCTCGGCCCCACTGTTTTTCGGATTTGCTGGTGACGCCGTGAGCTAGGACTATGTCTACCTGCGAAAGAAATTGGGAGTTAGTTTTGATGATATTTCACCCTTCAAGGCAGTGAAGGTCGCGGGAAACCGCTGGATCCAAGTGGAATAGGACCGGTCGTTGTGGAAAACCTTAGGGGAGGGGTATGTCCAACAGTGGACGTCTTTTGGCTGAAATGATGATGATGATGATAATTAATCAATAAAAAACTTGATTCGTGTTCAAGATTTATCCTTCAAGGATTATGTCATGAGTATGTTATAAGACAAAGAAATTCGCAATAACACTAGTACCGACTTACACCCTGACAGTTGAATAAGTGGGTTATGTTACTGAAATTAAGTCTCCGTGTTTGTAATTATCATTATGAGCCTAAGTATAGCCACCTGCACGTCTAAAGTTACAGTTCCGACGTAAGCTGAGCTGTCTTAATTACGGGTGTCAATAAAGATTAGGTATGTTAGAAATGTTACTTTAAACGTGCAAGCAACCGCACTAGGAACTGAAGAGTTTTATTTTCCGCATAAGTTCTTGAACTAAATATCATTAACCCAAGATTTTAGTAGCATTGTAGTGACTTTACATCTCGCTACCACCGACAGATGGCGTTAGTTTCACGCGCCAATACAAAAATGGAGTCCTGAACCGCGCAAGCAAGATTCCCGAGGCACTCCGCATATATACGCGAGCCCGACAACAACCACCGGGGCGTAGCGGCCGACCCCGCTTGGCCGGAAGATCTTCCCTTTTCCACTAAAGCATGATGCTACACCAAAAAAATACTACGTGTGTTATGCGGTGGTTGTGCGTAACAGTGTCTTTGTTGGCGTATATTTGGGGACTTATGCGTGTATTTGGGGACACTACATAAAAAAAGGAATAACTCACCCCAGCAGGCACTTCGAATCCAGCCACAACCAAAGGCTCCTTGCTCCTCCTAACCACCCCACCAGTGACTGGATGCAGTCTCATAGCTTCCTTCACGCAGGCGGCTATGTACGGCAGGTCGGAGTGGTCTGCTCCCGCGTCCCTGGATGCGATGGACCAGTGCACCTCGTCGTGGGCGCGCTGCTGCCGGGCCGCGTTCAGAGACAGCTGGTGGAACATGGTGAGAGCTGTTTGGGCGAGCTGAAAGAGATTTGGCAGCTATAGACCAATAGGGACATCGTTGTGACACCATCGTGACACCATTGTTGATCATGACTTACAGGAGTACCAAGTGGGAGTGTGTGGCGGGCCTATTCCTATTGAAAAGACCAATAGGGACAGTCGAGTTTTAGTAGCTACAGACTGATAGGTACAGTTGAGTTTTGGTAGCTGGACTGTTAGGTTCAGTTGAGTTTTGGTAGCTATAGACTGATAGGTACAGTTGAGTTTTGGTAGCTACAGACTGATAGGTACAGTTGAGTTTTGGTAGCTACAGACTGATAGGTACAGTTGAGTTTTGGTAGCTACAGACTGATAGGTACAGTTGAGTTTTGGTAGCTACAAACTGATAGGTACAGTTGAGTTTTGGTAGCTACAGACTGATAGGTACAGTTGAGTTTTGGTAGCTACAGACTGATAGGTACAATTGAGTTTTGGTAGCTACAGACTGATAGGTACAGTTGAGTTTTGGTAGCTGGACTGATAGGTTTAGTTGAGTTTTGGTAGCTGGACTGATAGGGACAGTCGAGTTATGGCAGCTACAGACTGATAGGTACAGTTGAGTATTGGTAGCTGGACTGATAGGTTTAGTTGAGTTTCGGTAGCTGGACTGATAGGGACAGTCGAGTTTTGGTAGCTACAGACTGATAAGTGCAGTTGAGTTTTGGTAGCTGGACTGATAGGTACAGTTGAGTTTTGGTTGCTGGACTGATAGGGACAGTCGAGTTATGGTAGCTGCAGACTGATAGGTACAGTTGAGTTTTGGTTGGTAGCTGGACTGATAGGTTTAGTTGAGTTTTGGTAGCTGGACTGATAGGTTCAGTTGAGTTTTGGTAGCTACAGACTGATAGGTACAGTTGAGTTTTGGTAGGTGTAGAGTGATAGGATAGACTTTTTGTTTGGACCCTGTTTGAATCCAGGGCAGTGGCTTATCCCTCCTCGAAATAACCCTCCTGTTTAGGTTCTGAGTTTGAAAGTGAAAGTGCAGGTGCAGTAATGTTTTCGAGCCATAAGACATAGTGTAGGACGGTGGCCTGACGACATCATAAGAAACCAATGGAAGAAGGGCTTCTGGTTGACGATAATAGCCTGTTAACAAAATTCCTGGATGTTGAATAAAGTAGCTACTTACAGGGTCGACGCCAGCGAGCAGCATGTCGGCAGCGAGGGGCAGGATCCGCCTCTGCAGCGGCCTTAGCTTGTCCAGCAACACTTGCTCCGGCCTCAGCTCGGTGGAGTTCAGTTCGTTCAGTGCTTTCAGTAGGAACTGTTCAGTCAGGCTGTAAACGAAAAAATACTGAAATTCATGTTCGCTTGAAATGGAAATTAGTCGATTCGAGAACTTAACTTTACTGAATATAAATTAAAATTCCTACACAATTTAATTCATAATCTGAGCACTTGTGAATACCTCAAATCTACTGAACCATTTTTAATATTCCAGAAAATCAGCATTAGTTACTAAGGTCGTTGTCGCGGTCGTCGTTGCAGGAAATAGCCTCAAAATACTAGGCAGTGTTTATCTAGGATACAGTGGTAGAGGTCATTGGAAGGATGTTACACCAATAAAACAGTTTTATTCGTTATAGCGTGCAAATAAACCTTGATAATAATATTTCACGTGTACGCTAATGCGACCATGACGTGACGTCATTTATCACGGACCTAGCATGTGATGGAGAAGAACGCGAAACTTAATATCACACGGGCAATTAATTCGCTGTTTATGAGAGGCATAAGAGCTGTACCGTCTTAGTACCTTCTAATGCGTCATTATTAGGGACCTGTCAATTTATTTTCAAGATGTAGGGTATTCAGGCTATGAATGCCGTTCTGGAATTCCATTAGCATGGCATACTACTGTTTCCGGCATTTTTATAACTTTAGGGTCGAAAGTCGAAAAATCATTTTTAACCGCTACATCTAGAAGTTCTAGAGGAGCATATTTACGTGCCAAATAACAAAAGACTATACTTTTGGAGATTTGTAATATTGAAATAGTGAGTTTACTCACGTAAAATGTCTGTCAAAGGCCTTCAAAGCGCTGTTGAAGGTCTGCGACTCAGTCTTGAGGGTGCCCTCGCTGCGGACCAGGTAGCTTCCGTCGGCTATGTCCTTGCTGCACCGTACGAACCGCTCCGCTGGGGTCAGGTCTTCCATAGAGCGCTTAGACAAGGAACAGAGGTCGGGGATGTCGTCATCTAGAGAGGTTTTTTCTGGTTTCCTGAGGAAAAAATGGTTAGAAGTGAGATGAAGATACCTTATATTATCACGTCTGCAGGTTTTGTGTAATACTATATTGCTCCATTGCTGATACATAAATATCTTCAAAATAACTACTGCAAGGTCCCAAACTAAGCAGCGTTTTATCTAAGGGGCGATCCATAAGTCGAATTCCATAAGCCGGTCAGGGGTGATCCCAGTGATGATCAAACCAGGCCAAATCACGATAAGGCCAGTCCCTGCTCCGACGGGAAGCAAACCCTCGACCACCCGGCGTACTACACCAAACGGTCAACAAAGAGATGCCATTAGGAATGCTGGGAATTGTCGGCTTCTGTATTTGGTATGTCGTTTTCAGGCAGATAATGGAAAAAGAATATTTGACCATGAATCTCACCTGTTTTCCGCGGTCGGCCTGTGCACCGCTCCATCCAGACACCCGAGCCTGATGCCGAAGATCATCATTCCGATCGTCTCAATAGCCCACCGATAGATTTCCGTCTCCAACTCATCATTGAGAGCGTTCTCCGCGTAACGCAAGTCTCCTAGCCTGGAATAAAGATTACCATGATTTTTCGTCCTTATAAACCATTCTTGTCTCCTCTAGTCGTTTTGGTTCATTCTTAATGCACACAGCCAAGGAGTGGCCTGCCTGCGTCTGTTTTTCCGAGTGCGTACAACCCAAATCTCTTTAAAAGTAGGGTGAACAGGCTTCTTCTGGGTGCGCTCGCTCCATCGTCGACCTCATCTTTGCCCCTACGGCAAGATTGAGGTCAAGAGTAAGCCCATTATTAATTAAAAAAAAGAGCTAATTTTAATAATAAAAAAAAAGTTGTGTACTGTTGTGTCTACTGTTGTGTCGTCCTTTCGAACGGTACATATGGAACCATATTGCTCCCTTCGAATCAAAACATGGTTGCTAGTCTTTCGGTTGTCGAGCATATTTAATACGTTTTCATGACTCATACGCGGAAAGTAGGTCGAAAGGTGCGTGAAGAGCCGACAGAAGGTGATACTTTTCTGATCGGGCAAAATTGTGTTTCCAGAAACACGATTTTGCCTGATCTGTCAAAATTTCGACGATTCTGTCAAATTATAAAAAAATACGAGTTCTATTTTCAAATTTCTATTGACGTCACGACTTTTATCCCCACTACTACTACTGCTACTTTTTTCTAAATTTTTTCTTTTTCTTTTTTTTTGTTTTTTTTTTGTCTTTTTTAGTTTTTTTTTGTCTTTTTTTCTGATTTTTCTTTTTGCGTCTTTTTTGTCTTTTTTCATTGTTTTTTTTTTTACTGTTTTTTTTTCTGTTTTTTTTTTCTTATTTTTTTGTCTTTTAAATTTTTTTTTTTCATTGTATTTGTGATGAAAAGCACAGTGTTTACCTCGGGTTAAAGTAACTTATTATTACGAACTATTAGCGCACTTGCTACGCTCGGGCGCCAAACCCCGTCTCGGGACCAATAATAAGTAACTTTTCACCTCGGGTAACAATGTACTATTATCGGCTTGACAGATTGAAGTAGGTGCAGGTGCAAAGGTTTGGGTTAGGATTTATCCTGACTTATTTTTTTTAATTAAGGCAGGAAACAAACAACCTGCCTCACATGTTGCCCACCTGAAGTGGAGTTGGGGAGTTTGGGCTCTCGGGCTCTTTTACTTGAAACGTAGCTATAAAATCGCTCCTTTACACTGATCTTATGTGAGAGCATGGTACTACCCCGGTCCAGCCAGCCCTCATTGACTGATACAGGTAGTCATAAGCAGTATCATCTTTAGGTAAAACCGCTTAGATTATTATCAGTTATTTTTGTGGCATTCGAAGACTATTGTTGTTTGTGAGATATCTGTTATCTGATCACATTTATTCAACCTTTGACTCAAGAGTCATCAGTACATCAGCAGACGTCTGAGTATGTGAATTGCAAAAACATATTTAACAAATAGGTGCAAGAAAAACATGTTTATTGTTTAGTCAACGACATTGAATTGAAAATGTGCTGGGTGGCGCTTGATTAATGTGGGTTATTGATCTTTTCAGCGTTTCTTTTAATGATTAGCAATTTTTTAAACATGAAATTTATAATAGGTGGTAGAGCCAAGCTGTAGCCAATTGACTGCAGCTCATAAACGGGCTGGCTCGACCGGGGTAGTACCACCCTCTCACAGAAGATCGGCGTAAAGCAGCTATTACAGCTGCGTTTCGTACGATGAGTAAGAGAGCCGTAAGCCCACCCCCCCTCCCCCTCCCTCCATCCCACTCCCCTTCAGGTCGGCAATGTGCGAGCAATACCTTTGGTATTGTAAGCATCTATAGGCTACGGTAACTGCTTAACATCAGGCGGGCCGTACGCTTTTTTGCCACCGCAGTCCCATAAAAAAAAAAATAATAATAATTTGAAGCTCCCATACTTGATACTTTTTTTCCCGGGCGCTATTAGGCCCGGCCCGCGAACAACCTCTGACGTGGGGGTCAGAGTTTCTTAATTGCCTTAAAATTATAATAATTTATTCACAGTCCTTTCATTTATAACTACTTGGGCATTATTTGGTATTCTCAAGGCTAGTATATCCATGGGAATTATATTTCAAAACTCATGACACTTCATTAACGAATTCTGAATGCTCGCTAGCAAATCTCGCTAGAGTATGCGATTTCATTTTAAAATTCGAAATTTCGACATCTGACCACATTTAAGTATATTCAATAATATCTTACCTTCTAGTGACGTCAGCGGCGATATCGTCGAATGCCTTGTCGTAATTCCTGAGCAGACTTCCATCTTGAAGGAGAGTCTTGATAGCCACCCATATTGCCTTTGTTTCGTCACTGCAAACAAGTAAAAATAATTTAACGATGCCGAATCGTTGTACCGTTTTAATTATTTATTATGACCGCATAGTCTGGGGGTCTGTCTGTTCGGCTCCTTAGATCGGGTAGTCTCGAGATCCCAAATCCCTTTACAAAATGTTTTGTGCAAGCATTTACAAAGTTTGCAACATTTACAACGTTTGTACCATATACGCACGTAAGTATGCAAATATGAGTGAAGCATGTGCTTCGTGATTTGGGTCAAAGTCTGAGCATAACAATGGCGCTACCAACTCATACAATTCATTCAAATGTTTGGAAGGCTACTGACTGTTGCGATTATTCCGAACGCAACTTGAATACATAAACAATTTTGAAACTCGCCGAAAACAGGCATGATTGGAGGCTACCTCCTCTTAAACAAGTGGGGTAAACATTTTGAAAAAAATATCACAGTATTTATTAAACTTTCATCTTTAAATTTTAAGTAGGAAAAGGTGCTATTTCCTATTTTACTGTGTGTAAAAAATATCAAAGTAAAGCTGTTTTCGTTTTTAAATTTCTATCTCCTAACGGCTGGGATTTTTTAAAATATTATTTCATCAAAAGATGGAGAAAGATAATACATAAAAAACTATTGTCGAATTTTTTGATGCAATAGTTTTTCACGACACAATTAATTATTTTAGATATTTTCGCAAAAAAAGTGGGCGGGGTTAGTGCAATCTCGACCAATCCAGGCGGCCAAAACACTTGGATGGCGGGCTCCACCTTAATACTTGTCGTCGGTGAAGTTCTAACAGTGCGCTAGTAATTTTTGACGGTTTTGATACGATTGATTTTGATGATTTGACGGGCCCGTTGGCGTGGTTGGCGTGGAGGCGCCTTTCACGCTGCAGGTCGTAGGTTCGATTCCTACCCGGGACATGCATTTGTGTGCATGAACATGTCTGTATGTCCCGAGTCTGGGTGTATATGTATATTAAGTATGTATTTACAAACAAAAAGTACTATATGTAGTAATATCAGTTATCTGGTTTCCATAGTACAAGCTCTGCTTAGTTTGGGATCAGGTGGCCGTGTGTAAAAAATGTCCCAGGATATTATTATTAATATTATTTTAATGCTATCGGGTAGATTGGGATGTCGCGGATCGTTTCCATTAATCAGAAACCAGACAACAGACCAATAAGGATGCGTTATTTGAAAATGAGTAACACGTTAGTTAAAGGTAACAGTCATTTCATTTAGTATTTTTGCTCTCCTGTAAAGTAGCTATTTTTGACTTACACACTGTTTTTTAAGGGTTTAATCCTGCGAATTACTTACACACTGTTAGAACCGACGTTCTACGACGTCATAAACAGTCTACTTTTCATTGATACAGGTTGCAGCAGTACAATTGTCTTTATTGAATTGGTTGGTCTGGGACTGGTCCGCCCATTTTCCACTTGACACCGTTGTTCTTTAATTTCCAGGTCTGGCATCACACCAAAACAATCGTTCTAAATATTCACCTTTTGGTTTGACTGTAAAGTGGGAGTAGGCATGCACAGCTTCCTAGGCTAGTTTTTTATTTTTTATTATTTTATTTAAATACCTAATTCTGTTTTTTTTAATCACAATGTGTTAATGTCTGCCTGCTCACATAGCATTGCTGTTTGAAAATGTATACAATTATTCTTCTTTTAAAAAGAGTAACCATTGAGTTTCTTGCTGGCTCTTCTCAATGGAAGCAACATTACAAACCGGTGGTAACGCTAAAATATTTTTTGCTAATTTGTCGATTTATAAATGCTAATACTAAAAGCTTACATGAAAAAAAAAATTGAGTTGGAGAACTTTGTGTGACGTCATCTTAAGTTACTACGCAAAAGTAACTTATTGCATTTATCATCAAAACATTAGTGCCTTATCACAGGTGGTTTTCGAAATAATCCACATACCTATTGTAATTTTTATCATACGAATAAAGCATGATAATTCCGTATCGGAAGCACGGATGTAGTGTGTGCTCAGAGAACACGTATGGCAACCGTCATATACTGCCTCTGTTTGCTTTGTTAACCCTTGGTATGTCCCAAAAAAAATCTATTGATCGTCTTTTGTTTTTATACGACTACGTATGTGCCCGTGACATATGTGATACTGATTGTTTTTGACGGCCGCTTGGCGTAGTACGACCTGAAGGGCTAGACAAGTGGCATGAACGCTAATCGAATAGAAGAGAATAGACTTCACAATGTATGGAAATGTCAAACGTCGCTATGTAGATCAACAACAAGTTGCTATGTAGATCACGTGACTTATGTCATTTCCATACATGACGCGTAGCGATTTGAACGAACGCTTGTAGACGTCAGTCACTTGTCTAGACCTTCAGTTGGTGTATTATCTGGAAACTTTATTATGTTTTCGAAAAAATATCGCGAGACTGCGTCCCATCGTGGCCGCTTCCACAAGCCCTGAGCTGCCGCGCCTGAGCAAGCAGATATGACGTTACGTCTACGTGGTAAGACGTCAAAACTGATTGCTTGGGCGTGCCGCTCGGGGATTACGGACGCGGCCACTTCTTCGTCTAATCATACCTATGGTTATTGGCCAACCTGGTATCAGGTGGTGGGTGGGAGTTGTCACTAGGCTTAATGATTGCTGCCTATACAGGGTTATTGGTAAAACACTAACAACCTTGCAGGAGCATATTACTGACATCAAAAACAACAACTTTTGTTCTATGACTTTTTGAAAATATATTTTTTTTAAACAATTTCTCAAACGTATGATTTTTTTTTTCTCATCTAGAGGAAAGCCATGGTACGTGGTTGTATTCCACTTTACCCTAAAGTACCTAAACGGACCACGGCTATCCTCTAGATGAGCATATTTTCTTGTTTCATACATTTTAGACTGTGATTTTTTGTGTTTTTTTTTTGTTTTTAAAAAGTCATAGAACAAAAGTTGTAGTTTTTGATGGCAGTAATACGCATCTCCAAGGTTGTTAGTGTTTTACCAATAACCCTTTATAGATGACAATAACCGCGACCGACTTTTTACGTGCCCTCCGAAGCACTGAAACGCCAGTTAGAATGCCACTAAATGGTCGCCTAATTTGCCACGCATTGCTTAACCTCTGATTGTTTATCGATCAGTGATCGCAGCTGGCTATGAGCGGCTACTTATTGACACTATAAATAAGATATACAGTCAAGGTGATAAATTGGCGTATCTATCGGAAACACGACGGATAGCTGTGGATCTCACGTGCGATTCGCGCGTGTCCTACATGCTAATCGGTTTCTCTGTTTGTTTCCAATAACAGGTGTATGTTTGTAAAGTTGTGTGCTCATTTTGATATTAATACAATCATTTTATAGCTATTCGTTTCAATTGTCATTTTCTGTAGTATTTTGGAACACCAGACTATCGGCCGAATAATCAAAGGCTACTAAAATATTTGAGTCCCACTTAACAGTTTGAGACGTCGTTAACTGTCATTGTTTGTATGCCGCATCAAAGTTAAGTAGCTCTCAAATTTAATTTAGTCGATTTAGTCGATTTCGGCGAGTTCGGCGATTTAGTCGCTTTTAGCATCGGAGCAGACGCTGCGTCCGACCGCAGAGAGTCGCCAAAACGCGATGCAGTCACAAAATCGCCGATCGCCGATGCAAAAAGTAGCAAGTCTGCGGTGGCCTTAAGGGCCTCCGCAGACTAGCTACTTTTAGCATCGGCGACCGGCGATTTTGTGACGTATCGATGCTGCGTCGCGTTTCTTCGAGCGCAAGCGAGCGAGACGCAGCATCAAAATCGCCGATCGCCGATGCAAAAAGTAGCAAGTCTGCGGCGGTCCTAAGTTGCGTACGAGTATTCGGCCGTAAATCAGTATTTATATAGATTTTCCAGGCATTTTACATAGTCCACTTTCCCGTAACTTCATACATGTAGGTTATGTTTTATGTATTACATACCCATGGACCGGACAGTGGCCGACGAGTTTCCGTTGCTGGCAGAGCGGCGAGCGCTCGAAGCGGGGCGCCTCCGTCGAGCAGCTCTCGTACACCTACACAAACAAGTACACATCATTATAATTGCTATTTGCTTCCACGTGGAAGTATGTACTTAGTAGTAGGTATGTATCTTTGTTCTTTCGTTCAGAAAAAGTCACGTCCGTCAGTACGTTTAGATTGGAGGATACTACCAAATTTTCGAACGCAACTCACCACAGAGCATATAATAAGATCGACTCACCATCTAAGATCATTTTCCAACGAATGTGCCAGCTGTATTTTAACGCATGCAAAATATTACAGACCAGGGGGGCTAATAATAGGTAGCAACGTTATGCAACATTGCCAATGCAATTCATTTTTCTGATTTTCTGAGGAATCCTTTAGCAATTTCGCAAAATTTCTGTAAAATAATGACAAATTTTACGCCATTCGAGACCGTTTCACGAAAGTTTGGCGGATTCTGCTGGAGGGTTGGAAAAATTAATTGATTTTGTGGAATTGCTGCAATGTTGCATAGTGTCGCTATTACTTCGAGATGTTGTTTTTGAAATCGGATCAGTAAGTAGTTTCAATGGATCTGGGGGCTTACCACGACCTCTTATCGCGATTCAATTATAGGAACGTTTTAACGTTTCAGCGACTTTTAGTGCAATGACGTACCTTATTGTCATGACAATAAGAAACGTCATTGCACAAATGGCCGCTGAAACGTTAAAACAATACTGTTATAAGAGGTGGTGGTAGGGCCCCTGATCAGTATTCCCGACATACAAACGTTACCTGTTTACAATATGTATAATAACAACAATCAGCTAAGTAGGACAGCGTTACAGTAATAGCCTTTAATCTGTATAAACAATTATAGAGAGGGACCCACCACTCACCCTCGGAATTGTCAACCTCCAATATTATAAACCAAATGAATTGATCACAGACATACTCTCGACTGACAGGGAGTAAGGTCTTGTTGGCTTCTTCTATTATCGATCAATTCATTTGGTTTATAATATTGGAGGTTGACAATTCCGAGGGTGAGTGGTGGGTCCCTCTCTATAATTGTTTAACAATGGATTTCCGCAAAGTTACGCCTGATTCCATCAATTATCTTTAAAATTGAGTAAGTAAGCATTACTTACTTTTAATCTATTTTATTAACAATTTATCAGAATATAAATAGCGTAGAAGAATTACAAACATTGTTATCAATGACGCACGTAGAGGTCACTATTATTATTACATAAATAATAATGATAAAAATAACTATAAAAGTTATCGTGAATGTACCACGTTTATCAGAGAAATTGACGTGACAACATGTGCTTGAAACGTGCAAAAAAGTTGCTCCGACGCAATCCTGTAAGGCCATGGTCTCTTATTAAATGCCATCGGCCGCTTACAGCGTCACGCGTACGCCGCGTCACAATGCTTACTATAGAAATGTACTGTTGTGATCTCCTTCACACGCCGACGTCACTATAGTAACATTGTGACGCGGCGTACGCGTGACGCTGTAAGCGGCCGATGGCATTTAATAGGAGACCACGGCCTAAGCAGTAAAACGCAGACTTAAATACAAGTACTGAGAGAGTATAAACAGGATAATAGATGCATTATACCATTCTTAAATATCAATTAAATAACACATCGATGCAACAATAATAATAGTTTTCCTCGGCACCATAATAACCATACCATAACCTACGTACCTACAAGTTATGTTGCATTTTGCAGGTACTTTGTGTTAGGGATCAGTTAAAGATAACCCTTGCTTAAAATATTCGTAACTCTAGGTTTTATGAGCTTCTTATTAATTAATCAAAATCGCGTAACCTCCAAGTTATGTAACACGTGACGAAAAAATGTTTAACGCTATCTTTTGTTTGTTTTGGCAATTGTGATAATAATTTAGCACAGGTTTGACCAGTTTGTTGACATTTGAACAAAAACTGTCGGTCACACCGTAAGATCATTTACTATCGATTCATTCGATACAAAACATGCCGGCGATTTCTATTCTCATTTTGAATATGCTACATTTCTCCGATATTAGTATTAAGTAACATAGTTCTATTAACTACTTTAATTCACATGTTATTGATAGTTATTGACAAACAGACAGTGACTGAAATGTTCTATAAACACAATCCAAAAACCTAAATTACATCATTTAAAATTAGCATAAAAAATATAATTAGTCTTTATAATGTTCCACTCTCACCCGGGCTTCCCCTCAATGCGAGGGGGATTCAGGCCATAATCCACCACGCTGGCACAGTGTGGGTTGATGCATTTCATTTATCTATCCAGAATTGGTAAAACTGTCTAAAACATGCCCCCAACCCAAGCCCCCTAACCTCCCACTGCCCCACTCCCCTTGCCGACGGGCAACGTTCGAGCGATACCTTTGGTATTGCAAGCATCTGCTACGGTAACTGCTTAACATCAGGCGATTACGCTTGTTTGCCACCTTAGTCACATAAAAAAAACATGCAAATTATCCTTCAGCGCAACTTTAAAATGTATATATTTTTTTCAATTAATATTACGCGCCGGTATAACACACAGCCGACGCGCTACCACGAGCCGGCCACGTGCTTACGTATTGACTTATCTCAGTAATTTATGTGTCATTGTTCCGAGTTCGCATCGTTAATTTATACAACGAAATGGTCCGACTCTGTCTGGCACAGTTCGCTACCGTTCTGATATGATACATTTATTGTGTGTTGACGACCGATTGGCGCAGTGGTTCGAGCGTAGGCCGTGCACACTGCATCGGGTGGTTTTGGGTTCGATTCCCGCCAGAGGCAAATTTCGAAAACGGACTTTCCGTAATTTGGCCTGGTCTGGGTGTCACTGGGATCGCCACCAGTCCATTAGTCGGTAGCCATAGTACAAGCGTTGCTTAGATTGGGACCATGTACAGTTGGTGTGCTTGTCTGGTACTGAACTTCAGTGCTAGGTTACTACCCCGTTTGTGTATTTTCAGACGTGGTCTTGATAACATCACACATCGTGAGGAAACCTACCTATCCCTCGGGATTAGGTAATAGTCAGTTCCTGTATACACGGCGACACGGTTCACCACCTGTCACGTTGGGTTCTGACTATCTAGTGAAACGTGGGCTTTGAGTTGGTTAATACCTCCACAACGTGGTGGTGTATGGCCACTCAAACCTCTGACTACCCCCGAACGGGGATAAAAGTCGTGACGTTACATTACATTTTACATTACATTACATTGGTCTTGATCTTTACTACGATTCGAATGTATCCCTTTTCGGTACCATAGGAAGAGGCATAAGAGGCCTCTCGTTTAAATAGGAGGTCATTTAGTCTCAATGAAATGGGTCAAAGCATACAGATTAAAGATAATTGATGGAATCAGGCGTAACTTTGCGGAAATCCATTGTTAAACAATTATAGAGAGGGACCCACCACTCACCCTCGGAATTGTCAACCTCCAATATTATAAACCAAATGAATTGATCGATAATAGAAGAAGCCAACAAGACCTTACTCCCTGTCAGTCGAGAGTATGTCTGTGATCAATTCATTTGGTTTATAATATTGGAGGTTGACAATTCCGAGGGTGAGTGGTGGGTCCCTCTCTATAATTGTTTAACAATGGATTTCCGCAAAGTTACGCCTGATTCCATCAATTATCTTTAATCTGTATGCTTTGACCCATTTCATTGAGACTAAATGACCTCCTATTTAAACGAGAGGCCTCTTATGCCTCTTCCTATGGTACCGAAAAGGGATACATTCGAATCGTAGTAAAGATCAAGACCAATGTAATGTAATGTAAAATGTAATGTAACGTCACGACTTTTATCCCCGTTCGGGGGTAGTCAGAGGTTTGAGTGGCCATACACCACCACGTTGTGGAGGTATTAACCAACTCAAAGCCCACGTTTCACTAGATAGTCAGAACCCAACGTGACAGGTGGTGAACCGTGTCGCCGTGTATACAGGAACTGACTATTACCTAATCCCGAGGGATAGGTAGGTTTCCTCACGATGTGTGATGTTATCAAGACCACGTCTGAAAATACACAAACGGGGTAGTAACCTAGCACTGAAGTTCAGTACCAGACAAGCACACCAACTGTACATGGTCCCAATCTAAGCAACGCTTGTACTATGGCTACCGACTAATGGACTGGTGGCGATCCCAGTGACACCCAGACCAGGCCAAATTACGGAAAGTCCGTTTTCGAAATTTGCCTCTGGCGGGAATCGAACCCAAAACCACCCGATGCAGTGTGCACGGCCTACGCTCGAACCACTGCGCCAATCGGTCGTCAACACACAATAAATGTATCATATCAGAACGGTAGCGAACTGTGCCAGACAGAGTCGGACCATTTCGTTGTATAAATTAACGATGCGAACTCGGAACAATGACACATAAATTACTGAGATAAGTCAATACGTAAGCACGTGGCCGGCTCGTGGTAGCGCGTCGGCTGTGTGTTATACCGGCGCGTAATATTAATTGAAAAAAATATATACATTTTAAAGTTGCGCTGAAGGATAATTTGCATGTTTTTTTTATGTGACTAAGGTGGCAAACAAGCGTAATCGCCTGATGTTAAGCAGTTACCGTAGCAGATGCTTGCAATACCAAAGGTATCGCTCGAACGTTGCCCGTCGGCAAGGGGAGTGGGGCAGTGGGAGGTTAGGGGGCTTGGGTTGGGGGCATGTTTTAGACAGTTTTACCAATTCTGGATAGATAAATGAAATGCATCAACCCACACTGTGCCAGCGTGGTGGATTATGGCCTGAATCCCCCTCGCATTGAGGGGAAGCCCGGGTGAGAGTGGAACATTATAAAGACTAATTATATTTTTTATGCTAATTTTAAATGATGTAATTTAGGTTTTTGGATTGTGTTTATAGAACATTTCAGTCACTGTCTGTTTGTCAATAACTATCAATAACATGTGAATTAAAGTAGTTAATAGAACTATGTTACTTAATACTAATATCGGAGAAATGTAGCATATTCAAAATGAGAATAGAAATCGCCGGCATGTTTTGTATCGAATGAATCGATAGTAAATGATCTTACGGTGTGACCGACAGTTTTTGTTCAAATGTCAACAAACTGGTCAAACCTGTGCTAAATTATTATCACAATTGCCAAAACAAACAAAAGATAGCGTTAAACATTTTTTCGTCACGTGTTACATAACTTGGAGGTTACGCGATTTTGATTAATTAATAAGAAGCTCATAAAACCTAGAGTTACGAATATTTTAAGCAAGGGTTATCTTTAACTGATCCCTAACACAAAGTACCTGCAAAATGCAACATAACTTGTAGGTACGTAGGTTATGGTATGGTTATTATGGTGCCGAGGAAAACTATTATTATTGTTGCATCGATGTGTTATTTAATTGATATTTAAGAATGGTATAATGCATCTATTATCCTGTTTATACTCTCTCAGTACTTGTATTTAAGTCTGCGTTTTACTGCTTAGGCCGTGGTCTCCTATTAAATGCCATCGGCCGCTTACAGCGTCACGCGTACGCCGCGTCACAATGTTACTATAGTGACGTCGGCGTGTGAAGGAGATCACAACAGTACATTTCTATAGTAAGCATTGTGACGCGGCGTACGCGTGACGCTGTAAGCGGCCGATGGCATTTAATAAGAGACCATGGCCTTACAGGATTGCGTCGGAGCAACTTTTTTGCACGTTTCAAGCACATGTTGTCACGTCAATTTCTCTGATAAACGTGGTACATTCACGATAACTTTTATAGTTATTTTTATCATTATTATTTATGTAATAATAATAGTGACCTCTACGTGCGTCATTGATAACAATGTTTGTAATTCTTCTACGCTATTTATATTCTGATAAATTGTTAATAAAATAGATTAAAAGTAAGTAATGCTTACTTACTCAATTTTTTTTTTTTTTTTTTTTTTTTATAGGACTGCGGTGGCAAAAAAGCGTACGGCCCGCCTGATGTTAAGCAGTTACCGTAGCCTATAGATGCTTACAATACCAAAGGTATTGCTCGCACATTGCCGACCTGAAGGGGAGTGGGATGGAGGGAGGGGGAGGGGGGGGTGGGCTTACGGCTCTCTCACTCATCGTACGAAACGCAGCTGTAATAGCTGCTTTACGCCGATCTTCTGTGAGAGGGTGGTACTACCCCGGTCGAGCCAGCCCGTTTATGAGCTGCAGTCAATTGGCTACAGCTTGGCTCTACCACCTTCAAAAAACTTCAATTGAAACTGATAGATTTTATTCTTTATCATGCAAGAGACGGGAGCTTTTCGATCAATCTATCTATACCGATAGCTCTCTACTAGCTTTCTACATGTGTACCGACTACGCAACGTCGAAATTCAGTTCGCCGAATCATATTTCGTCAAAGCACTATTAACCGATGCTACTTTTTGTTTACAGATATTATCTTGCATCGAATATCCGCCGATGTCTAAGCTCTGTCCAGACCAGTTTCTGACCAGTCCTACCTCTACATATGATGTACTTAATAGCGTTGTAGATAACGAGTGCTATCATCGCAGACAATCGCAATTTAGTTTCCCGTCTGTGTTTAAAAGGTCACTACCTACTGGATTATAGTTTGTTTGTTTGATCAAGTTGAAGGTAAATATTTTTTATGGGATCTTGCTAGTTTGAATAGGTAGGTATTTACTGTTAGTTTTTTGAAAAAAAATGGTACTAAGTACCGTCGGCAGTACCTACCACAGAGTAAAGACTAAAGAAAGAGGTGACCTTATTAGATATGTGTATGAAACGAAACGTGGTCTTTGTTTTTTCATTTTTATTTTACTATTTACCGGTAAAAAGTTGAACTACTCGCTTCGTTTTATGTCGATGTTAGTACTAGGCCGACCACTCGGCCGACTTGCTTAGGGCCAGTCCCCTTAGTAACTGGTCCATGGTACCGACTACGAAACGTCGAAATTCAGTTTCGCCGAATCATATTTTATCGAAGCACTATTGACCGATGATACTTTTTGTGTACAGATATTATCTTGCATCGAATATCCGCCGATGTCTAAGCTCTGTCCAGACCAGTTTCTGACCAGTCCTACCTCTACATATGATGTACTTAATAGCGTTGTAGATAACGAGTGCTATCATCGCAGACAATCGCAATTTAGTTTCCCGTCTGTGTTTAAAAGGTCACTACCTACTGGATTATAGTTTGTTTGTTTGATGAAGTTGAAGGTAAATATTGTTATGGGAACTTGCTAGTTTGAATAGGTAATCACTGTTAGTTTTTTGAAAATATTTTGGTCCTAAGTAGTGTCCGACCGAAACAGGATTTTCTGCCGAAACCGAAACCGAAACCGAATCTTCGGCATCTGTTTTAGGTTCGGCCGAAACCGAAACCGAAACCGAACCTTTTTCAGACAAGTTAAAAATCTTTTATTTACTGAAATTTGCCTTATTTCCTACCCTTATATTGACAGTTAGAAATGTTAGAATGTGTTAAATGAAATAAAAAACAATAATTTATGTGAAAATAGAATTATTGTTAATAATAATATTATTACATTATTATTATTTTTATATTACTGCTCTGATTAAAATAAACACAAAATAACAATCATGTTAACACTTCTTGGAACAAAAATTTGTCAACAATCAACACTTACATTATAAAAAACCGGCCAAGTGCATGTCGGACTCGCACATAGAGGGTTCCGTACCAACCACCGTATAATATTATTTAATTTTTAGTAGTTGATATTCATTCTGTGCAAATTTTAGTTTACACATATGCGACTACATGGCGCTACTGTCGCTTAAAAGTTAATTAATTGGTAAAAAAAAGTAGTTTTACAATATTTTTTGTCAACAATTTATGTAAAAGCCGTTATAATGATCACTAATGGTTAAAATATTAGTTTTCCCTTTATATATAGTTTAATTTGTGAGTTATAAATAAAAACGTCAAGAATATCGAGTTTATTGTATGGGGACCCTTTTTTTATTTTTTTTTTATTTTTAGTATTTGTTGTTGTAGCGGCAATAGAAATACACATTCTGTGAAAATGTCAAGTCTCTAGCTATTACGGTTCGTGAGATACAGCCCGCTGACAGACAGAAGGACGGACAGACAGACAGACGGACAGCGTAGGCTTAGTAATAGGGTCCCGTGGCACCCTTTGGGTACGGAACCCTAAAAAAGGACCTCATTAATTGAGTATTTCGATTGCGTTTATAATCACACCATGTTTAAGATTAAATTTAACATTAATTGAGATCATTTTAAATTTTAATTGCAGATGGTAATTTACGGTTTTTGTGGGATTTTCATATTTTTTTATAATTTAGGGTGGCAATCGTAATTGTAATATCATAAACCCCCGTTTTCATTCTCTACTTAAGTAGATAGGTATGTCACGTTCAGATCGATTCTCAAAAATATACGGACAATAGCAAATTATTTTACCAATAAAAAATGATGTATCTGAAGGTCACACACAGCTAAATCATAGCTGGTAGTTGTTTGGGTACCTACTTTAAAACCTCATCCAACAACAATAACCTAAAACAAATGTACCGTAACATAAATAATAAATAAATGATGAATGTGTGAATCAAATATAATATAATATAACCTCTTTCTTTTACATACTTAATTCTCATCATTCATAAATCCGAGTGAATAACTCAACGGAAAGAAGGCCCATAAATCTAGAAATAACACTAAACTCACAAAACAATCACGCCGGACCGGCCGGCGATCTGACAGCTGACGATGCGCGATGGCGGATGCAACGCGAAACACAAACTCTCCCGAAATCAACCGAGTGACGCGCGATAATTCACGAACGCAGAGTTTCGGCGCGGCCGAAAGGTTCGGTGGGTTTTTTGCCGAAACCGAAACTGGTGCCGAAACTAGATTTTTGAGCCGAAACTGGCCGAAACCGAAACCGAAACCGAATCTTCGGTCGGACACTAGTCCTAAGTACCGTCGGCAGTACCTACCACAGAGTAAAGACTAAAGAAAGAGGTGCCCTTATTAGATATTTGTATGAAACAAAACATGGTCATTGTTTTTTCATTTTCATTTTACTATTTACCGGTAAATAGTTGAACTACTCGCTTCGTTTTATGTCGATGTTAGTACTAGGCCGACCACTCGGCCGACTTGCTTAGGGCCAGTCCCCTTAGTAACTGGTCCATGGTACCTACTTACATCTCTTGGGTACATTACCAGTATAAGCCGAGTTCTTTTTATTATGAGTGTCAATATAAAGAGAGCTTAGCTTATGCTGGAAATAACGCCAAAGTTTGACCCTCGACGAGTCCCGGGGAAAAGCTAAGTTGTCTTGGAAGCCGCACGAATTTAATCAAATCGTCTGTGGAAAGGAAAAAACGCTTAAACGCCAAAATGGTACTTTTGGAAAACGAGTTTTAAAGTAATTTTCTTTAAACCTCATTTTCCAAAAGTACCATTTTGGCGTTTTAGCGTTTTTTCCTTTCCACTGACGAAATGTATACCTTATTTCCCAATTGTATACCCGACATAGTAAGGTAAGTAAACAGAAGGTTAGTATCCTGTGCTAATATTCTTTCCTAACCAAAAGCGCTGAGAATATCTAAGTAAGTAGGAGTACGTAACGAGTGACGTATGTGCCGGTTTTGAAAGCGGTTAGAACCGTTCGGCAAATTAGGGTGACCTCGAAAACTATGCAAAAATACAGACGTTTTTGTCACACACTGTACTTTCTAAATTTTTGATAGTGTGTCGTCGGATTAAGACAAATTTACATAGGCGATTTTTTTAAATACCGATTTTTTAATCGTGGCCACTTTCTGGGTCGTTTATGCGTGTATTGATATTTTATCAGTGTCACAAATATGTCGTAGTTCCTGGCGGTGGAATGGCATCGTATGGACTTGAGAGTAAGTAGTATTTAAATAGATTTATAATTTTTAAACGGTTTAACTATTATAAATAATGTAGTATGTATGTACCTACATATATTTGTGTAGGTATTCAATCTAAATATATAAGAATCAAAGTCCTGATTGACTGACTGACTGACTGACTGACTGACTGACAGACAACGCACAGCCTAAACCGCTGATCGTAGAGACTTGAAATTTGGAGGATGGGTTTATCTTGATGTGTAGAGGTGTACTAAGAAAGGGTTTTTTGAAATTCAACCCCTAAGGGTGTAAAATAAGGGATGAAAGTTTGTATGGAAGTTCGTCATTTTTGAAGTTAGAATTATGAAAATTTCTGATTAGGTGTCTTTTGAAAAATAAAAAAATATGGGTTTCAGGGTTTTTGAAAATTCGACCCCTAAGGGGGTAAAATAGGGGATAAAAGTTTGTATGGAAGTTCCGTCATTTTTGAAGTTAGACTTACTTTAATTGGTGATTAGGTGTCTTTTCAAAAATAAAAAAGAGTAATTTCAGGGTTTTTGAAAATTCAACCCCTAAGGGGGTAAAATAGGGGAATGAAAGTTTGTGTTTAGATTTCTTTCGTGTTTTTGGAAATTCATCCCCTAAGGGAAATGTGGAGTGAAAGTTTGTATATGGGTGGTCGAGTTTTGTTATTTTGACGGGAAAGGGGAAAACGGGGTCAAGGGATGTTTTAATAAGTCATCCATATCTCGATATTGGTTATGATTGCTTATTTGAATTGATCAGACTGGGGTTTCCGTATTTTTAATCATTTTGACGAGAAAGGGGAGAGCGGGGTCAGCGCATGTTTAGTCATCCATATCTCAAAATTGGTTATGATTGTTCATTTTAAATAATCAGACTGGGGTTTCAGCGTTTTTAATATTTTGATGGAAAAGGGGAGAGCGGGGTCAGCGAATGTTTAGTCATCCATATCTCGAGATTGGTTATGATTGTTCATTTTAAATAATCTGACTGGGGTTTCAGCGGTTTTAATATTTTGAAGGAAAAGAGGAGAGCGGGGTCAGCGAATTTTTAGTCATCCATATCTCGAAATTGGTTATGATTGTTCATTTTAAATAATCAGACTGGGGTTTCAGCGTTTTTAATATTTTGAAGGAAAAGGGGAGAGCGGGGTCAGCGAATGTTTAGTCATCCATATCTGGAAATTGGTTATGATTATTCATTTTAAATAATCAGACTGGGGTTTCAGCGTTTTTAATATTTTGAAGGAAAAGGGGAGAGCGGGGTCAGCGAATGTTTAGTCATCCATATCTCGAAATTGGTTATGATTGTTCATTTTAAATAATCAAACTGGGGTTTCGGCGTTTTTAATATTTTGAAGGAAAAGGGGAGAGCGGGGTCAGCGAATTTTTAGTCATCCATATCTCGAAATTGGTTATGATTGTTCATTTTAAATAATCAGACTGGGGTTTCCAGCGTTTTTAATATTTTGAAGGAAAAGGGGAGAGCGGGGTCAGCGAATGTTTAGTCATCCATATCTCGAGATTGGTTATGATTATTCATTTTAAATAATCAGACTGGGGTTTCAGCATTTTTAATATTTTGAAGGAAAAGGGGAGAGCGGGGTCAGCGAATGTTTAGTCATCCATATCTCGAAATTGGTTATGATTGTTCATTTTAAATAATCAGACTGGGGTTTCAGCGTTTTTAATATTTTGAAGGAAAAGGGGAGAGCGGGGTCAGCGAACTTATAGTCATCCATATCTCGAAATTGGTTATGATTGTTCATTTTAAATAATCAAACTGGGGTTTCGGCGTTTTCAATATTTTGAAGGAAAAGGGGAGAGCGGGGTCAGCGAATGTTTAGTCATCCATATCTCGAGATTGGTTATGATTGTTCATTTTAAATAAGCAGACTGGGGTTTCAGCATTTTTAATATTTTGAAGGAAAAGGGGAGAGCGGGGTCAGCGAATGTTTAGTCATCCATATCTCGAAATTGGTTATGATTGTTCATTTTAAATAATCAGACTGGGGTTTCAGCGTTTTTAATATTTTGAAGGAAAAGGGGAGAGCGGGGTCAGCGAACTTTTAGTCATCCATATCTCGAAATTGGTTATGATTGTTCATTTTAAATAATCAGACTGGGGTTTCAGCGTTTTTAATAATTTTAAGGAAAAGGGGAGAGCGGGGTCAGCGAATGTTTAGTCATCCATATCTCGAAATTGGTAATGATTGTTCATTTTAAATAATCAAACTGGGGTTTCGGCGTTTTCAATATTTTGAAGGAAAAGGGGAGAGCGCGGTCAGCGAATGTTTAGTCATCCATATCTCGAGATTGGTTATGATTATTCATTTTAAATAATTGGGGTATAAGCTGAGCTGAATATGGTAGGTACTACTTCAGTTTGATCCCATAATAAATCATTTCGTAAATCAACACCCAAAAGGGGGAAACTAAAGGTAGAAAAGTACGGCAGAAAAATATGTTTGTACCCGATTGACTTGAAACTTAGTATGCATAGGGTAGGTGAGGGAGGAAGGGGAAGACGTAAGGTAGGGGGAAGTGGAAGGGGGAGGGGAAAGGGAAAGGGAAATGGAGGGGGAGGGAGCAGAAGGAAGAGAGGGGAGGAAAAGGGGTGGAGAAGGGGAGGGGATTTGGAATTTTGGCTCTATATACCTACCTACCAAAACACGCATTCACCGAATTAGGTACCGTGCTAAAGTTTGTATGGCTCCAATAAAAATCGTGAAATAAAATTATTTTTATAAAAAAGCAAATACTGACTTAAAAAACCCTGGCGCACTAAAAAGTCTTAAGTCACTTGCCCGGTTTTTTTTTATTTTGAAGTCTACGCGGACGAAGTCGCGGGCAAAAGCTAGTTTAAAATATAACGATAATCAAACACGTGCCTGAGGAATAAGAGTTGCGCAGTATACCTACTACTGTAGGTTTATAGTATATTATGTATTCAGAATAATAATGAGCACGTGATCTTGCGATTCGCATGCAATTTTTTAATGACTGATTTAATTTATACATAGGTATGTATGTACCTACGTTAGATTTACGACTTAAGAGATATAGAAGGCAATCAAGAAAGGAATCTCATTATGTTAATAATTATTTTCTCACTTTTTTTAAAAGTTCGCCTAACTGTGTAGACTGGCCTTATAAATCCATCTATCTACGACCATTTTTCAATCATTAAAATATGGATTAGAAACTTATTAATAATCAGATAATTATACGACAAATGCAGAAATTATAATCTTAACAAAATATAAGGTCAATCCCGTGGTCAATCAATTTATGTAAAAAACGGTCGTAAACATAGTCGGCGGAATAAATAAAATAAATTGATAATTTATGCACTATTCACGTAATTAAATTTAGTCACGTGGCTCACGTGTCCGCGAAAAATAAGCATGATTGATATGGAATGTACTTCCTTAGAAAATAATTTAAAAGATGATGATGACCTGCCTAGGCATAAAAATTAAATTAAACAATGTCGTAGATTCCGGAATTAAATAAAATATTTTTGTAATTTTATAATATCTAAACCTGTTGCGTATTTCCTGTACTCAAGTAAATAATGGTCTCCCCGGATTCTAAGATTCTGATAAGAATTACAAATCACCGAAGCTAGAAGGTTGGTACTCATATACTAGTACTGACCGCGCGTAACTATGAAGTGGTTGAAAAAATATCTTACATCTCTCATCATCTCGGGATGAAACACGTACAGCACCGGCCTCGTCCTGGACGCTTTCGCCAACCGCACCAAGTCGCCATACTTGTCGCGTAGACCCTCCAGAAGACCGAGCCCCACGGTGTGGTGGTAGCTCCCTGGAAGACAGAGTACTATGAATACACACGTTACAATATACACATTGTCATTACGATGGCCATCTATCGGGACATGCATTTGTGTGCATGAATATGTCTGTATGTCCCGAGTCTGGGTGTATATGTATATTAAGTATGTATTTACAAATAAAAAAGTAGTATATGTATAGTACGTTTTTTTATACTTGTCCTATTTGGTAAGCAAAGATGGCGTCCAGCGGAGCGATTGCGTAACTTTTTGTGAATGTTTCAATTGGTTTCGTATATAATGGACACAGGATGAACGAACCTAATTTAAAAAATGACAAAAAAGTTACACAATCGCCCCACTGGACGCCATCTTTGCTTACCAAATAGGACAAGTATAAAAAAACGTACTATAGTAATATCAGTTATCTGGTTTCCATAGTACAAGCTCTGCTTAGTTTGGGATCAGGTAGCCGTGTGTAAAAAATGTCCCAGGATATTATTATTATTATTATCTACGGAACGGCACTTAAGGTGCAGGTAATTTAAATAGACGCGTCTATAACTGCTTGCGCTGGCTAGCGGTGGCTGTGGTCGGTGGCCCGTTTTCGGCTTACGCCGAGCCTAAAAGTCTCGAGCATCCTACGAGGCTACCGCAGGCATGCAGCAGCCTCAGTCAAATGCTCGGGGAAAACAATGAAAATAATCATACTAAGCGTCATACTAAGCGAGATACAGCTGCCTCGCGAGGTTGCTTGGGACTTGTGCACTCGCTTAACCATGAATACTTAGCTAAAATTCACAATTTGATTCCCCTGCATTTTAATTTATAAAATACTGTAGGTCCTAAAAGGTAATTATGAGTTGTAAGTTGGTTAATAGCTGTGATTTTTAATGAAGATATTTCTTCTCACTGGGTTAGCAAGGACATCTTGAGAACAATGTTTCATTAACCTCTCACGGCAATTCAGTGGAATTTTATGCTTAGAGCCAAATAAGACTATCTAGTAGTTACCCATGGTGGAATAATAAATATTAATTGTACACAGGCACAGAACCGGAATGAAAGTTGTACTGGATCTATATATAGACTGAGCCTAGGGGAGTTAACGAGCGTTTACTGGTTTCGCACCGTTTTTACTTGGAACTAGATTACCGTGACTAGATCCTACAATGTACACTTAAAATACCTATGGTGGTACTTTCAATTTTTTTTCTGGAATAGCTTAGGTTTGTAATCATTATTTAGTTTCTACAAATTTTTATCATCTATTTATTTCGGAAAATATAGCGCACTTAACTTTTATTTCGTTCAATCCAAGGAAATTTTAATAAAAGAGATTCAATCTATTTAATTCTTCTCATCGAATTAAAATTTGTAATGTCATTGAACCCAATTGTTTTACGAGGTCCAATTTGGTTCGCGTCCTGATTCGCCAAAGAAAATGGCGGAAGGCGCCTATTGGCAGGCGGGGTCCGAACGTGCGCGAACGCATAAACCCTTATATGGAAGAAGGTTCCTCTATACTGGTTTGGTTAGATGCGATTAACTGGTTTAAGATAGATATTGGAACTGCTAGGAATCTAGGAATTATTGTGAAAATGCAGATAAATTTCAGACTGTTTGCTATCCATAAAGCCAGCAACAATTACAAGCAAGCAAACTTGACGACCGCGTGACGCAGTGATTCGAGCTTAGGTCCCGCGGCTCACTGCATCGAGTGATTGCGGATTCCTTTCCCGCCAGAGGCAAATTTTGGAAACGGCCTTTTCGTAATTTGCCCTGGTCTGGGTGTCACTGGGATCGCCCCCAGTCATTGCTTCGTTTGTACATACAGTTGGTGTGATAGTCTGGCGATATTTATATTTATTTTATCATCACTAGCCCGTGTGCGCGATGGAATTATCATCTATCATCATCATCATCTTTACCTGTTTCTTTTATCCAACTCGAACCATGACACAAACTTTCTTACCTACTGGGAAAGCTGTACCACGAAAACGATGGTCGTTCCATTGTGTGTCCACGTGTGTCGTTACATTATTTTCACGAAACGTAACGTAACCGGTTACGTCTAAGGCGTCACCGGTTATTTAATAGGTGATTTTTGTAATTGGTTATTTTTGTAACCCTATGGTTTCGTCACTACTAGCTCCTTGCATATAATAAAAATAGAAACATTGTTATTTGTTACTTTTAGATGTCTATGGGTGACCGGTGACATAATACCTATGATTTAGTTCGGGCTACAGCTAAATAACCTGTTACAAAAATCACCAGTTACTCGTTCGTCGCGTAAACAGTGATTCGGTGGATTAGCTCGTAACCAGTTAATGTAACCGGTGACGTGAAATAACGCACACGCCTAGTAAAGCATGTCTTAACTCACCAATTCTGGGTAGCACATGAGCGGAGTGCCTCAGCATCGGCAATGCTATTGGTCCCGGGATCTCGCTGAAGGGTTTGGCAGCCGCGGCGTAGGCGGGCGCCGCCATGTTCTTCCGCTGCGGCGACGTGGACGTCCGCTGTGACGTAGATCCGGCGATGTGCCGTCGGGACGGACGGTGGAGGCTGAGGGGAGGGGTGTTGGTGAAATACTACTCTACCAAGCCAACTAGGCACTTGGATGATTACGGTTTCTCTGCTGACAGGTGCCTAGTTGGCTTGGTGACGTAGTATAGTCGAATTTTTGCTTAAACGAAATAATTGACAGTTATTATCAATGTCAATTTATTTAGTGACATTACTTATCTATTTATTGGCTGTGTCTGTATGAGGCTAGCTGCCGCGCCCGAGCCATCAGTTCGGACATTGTGTCTATGCGTTCTGATGTTGAGTCTGACTGCACGGGCACGCCACTCGCCTCATACAGACGCACCCATTGGCTGCGTCGACAAGAGCCGAAGGCAAATCAGGAGTATACCTATTTCTTTAATTATTTAGTTATTATTATTATATAATTTTAATTTCCAATTAATTAATAACTTTGATCCCACAGTCAAACCGACTGCTCGGTTTTGTGTAGAGATGAGTCGTATTTACTAGAACAGGTGCGAAGAACAGGTATTTTACGAGACTTGGCGGCACCTATTCCAATTTTGAAAGTACTTAGTCCACCTAGTATTTCACTCAACACGTCCCAGCGGACGTGTTGCTCTCTCGATTGCGTGCGGCGATCGCGTATTATTATGAGTATTACGGATTGCTTAGTCTACATAGTATGGTAGCGAACTAGTATTCTAGTCCAATTAGTACGATATTTTTGTGTTAAAATATTGAGATAACGTATTTTTGTCTTTTTAACAAACACAATGGCTCCAAAGGGAAGTAGTTATCATCATCATCACCATCATCATCATCACCGTCATCGTCATCGTCATCATCATCATCATCATCGTAATCGTCATCATCATCATCATTGTCATCGTCATCATAGTCATCATCGTCATCATCATCATCATCATCATCATCATCATCATCGTCATCATCGTCATCGTCGTCATCATCATCATCATCGTCATCATCGTCATCGTCGTCATCATCATCATCATCATCATCATCGTCATCGTCATCATCGTCGTCATCATCGTCATCATCATCGTCATCATCATTATCATCATCATCGTCATCATCATTATCATCATCATTGTCATCGTCATCATCGTCATCGTCGTCATCATCATCATCGTCATCATCATCGTCATCATCATCATCATCATTATCATCATCATCGTCATCGTTATCATCGTCATCGTCGTCATCATCGTCATCGTCATCATCGTCGTCATCATCGTCATCATCATCATCATCATCATCATCATCATCATCATCATCATCATCATCATCATCATCATCATCATCATCATCATCATCATCATTATCATCATCATCGTCATCGTTATCATCGTCATCGTCGTCATCATCGTCATCATCATCATCATCATCGTCTTCATCATCAGTAAGCAGTAGCGTGGCGACATCTGACTGAAGTGACCAAAAGTCATTTTTTGTCCCCATTTGATCTCATGCATCGAGTCCTATTATGGATCTAAGGACTAAGTACGCGATCCATACTCGATAAGTACTTCAGAATAGGTGGACTAGGTGGACTAGGTGGAACAGGTGTTTGGATCACGTATGTACGCGAACCATACTCGATAAGTACTTCAGACTAGGTGGACTAGGTGGAACAGGTGTTTGGATCACGTATTTTTAAATACTAGGAATAGGTGCACCTAGTCCCAAATTTACCTAGTACAACCCATCTCTAGTTTTGTGGGAGTATGGCTTAATGTTTTATTATTGTATGTTTGTATGAAATAAATAATAATACTTACCCAGGTGATCAAAGTGGAATAAACCGTTTAAAGTTATGGTATGTGTTAGTAACAAGTTTTTCAACATGTTGTACTAAAAAGTATCCTTGTTAGCTCTTTTAACTAAGTTAAATGTTCAAGAAATGCGCAAAATGTTTTTTTTTTTTCAACCGATGACTCTTTCGACTGTTAATCTAGCGTTATAAACCAATTATAACAAGTTATTCAGCATGATGAGCAAAAAATGTTGAGTTACATGTTCTGCAACTTGCCGCATTTAAAGTTCTTGCATCGCAGTACATCGAGGAGTTATAAATAACTTCCCGAGTCACTCTGGTCCTTCGCTTACCGTTAATACTAAATGAGGTCAATATGCGTTACATTTACTAAAAAAAGATGTCCCAAAACAGTTATTGGAGTGCATTCAATTAGCGCAATGCTGTTATAGGTCGGTCTAAAAATAACGTTTATTTTTTACCCGACTACGGAGGCGTTATGATTTTGACCGGTATGTATGTATATATGTATGTATGTGCATCTGTTCCCACCTAACTTCCAAACTACTTGTCGTAATTTGACAAATGAGCTATCGTTAGAAGCGGCTTAATGGCGCGCTGGTTATAGGCTATGTGACGTCACATAAAATTGCATATGGCGCCCTCTAGAGGACATAATGTCATGAACTAAAAAAAAAACATTTTTTATTATAGGACTAGGCCCGCCACAAACTCCCACCACTGTTACTCCTGTAAGCCAGGATCGGCAATGGTGTCCAACGAGAGTCTTATTTCTGTGGCTATCAGCTATACTGTTATTTTTGTTTCCTGCTTTGGAGGAGGGAAGTGGATAATCTTCTTCCAACTCCTATTTCTTTTGATTATATTCGTGCGGGTTCCAAGACAACTTAGCTTTTCCCCGGGACTCGTCGAGGGTCAAACCTTGGCGTTATCGTTCGACACCATTGTCTAAATATAACTTTGTTATGCACTTCCACACTTAACTGTTATTTATAGACATGATAGGATAAGTTTGTTTATTTACTTCGGTAGCAACTCGCCGGCGCCGTTCCAAGCGACTGCGTTAGAACGAATAACTAAGTGCGTGTGCGCCGAGAAGAATCCTTCGAACACTTACGAGTTGTAGGCTCGTTTCAATAAATGCATCTCAAGGTTGAGATCGATCTTAAGATGCTGTTTTTGACAGATGTTCCATACATTAAACGTCAAAACTGCATCTTAAGATCGATCTCAACTTTGAGATGCATTTATTAATACAAGCCGTAGAGACCATCTTTATTTGAATTACTAGCTTTTGCCCGCGACTTCGTCCGCGCAGGATATAAATTTTAAAAAATCCGTTTTCGTTTGCTGGAACCCAAATCCCGTATCTTGGATATCCCGGATCCCGTATCTCATATCCCTGATTCTGTATCCCATATCCCGTATCCCGTATCCCGTATCCCGTATCCCGTATCCCGTATCCCGTATCCCGTATCCCGTATCCCGTATCCCGTATCCCGTATCCCGTATCCCGTATCCCGTATCCCGTATCCCGTATCCCGTATCCCGTATCCCGTATCCCGTATCCCGTATCCCGTATCCCGTATCCCGTATCCCGTATCCCGTATCCCGTATCCCGAATCCCGAATCCCGTTTCCCGTTTCCCGTTTCCCGTTTCCCGTTACCCGAATCACGTATCCCGTATCCAGCATCCCGTATCCCGTATTCGTATCCCGTATCCAGCATCCCTTATTCGTATCCGTATCCCGTATTCCGTATCCCGTATCCCGTATCACGCATCCCACATCCCGTATCCCGTGTTCCGTATCCGTATCCGTATCCCGTATCACGCATCCCACATCCCGTATCCCGTATCTCGTAACCCGTATCCCGTATCCCGTATCCCATATCCGTATCCCGTATCCGTATCCCGTATCCCACATCCCGTATCCCACATCCCGTATCCCATATCTCGTAACCCGTATACCGTATCCCGTATCACGTATCCCAAATCCCAAATCCCGTATCCGATATCGCGTATCCCGTATCCCATACCCCGTATAATTTTCAAAAACGCTATTTTTTTTTTAATGACCTAATCACCAATTTTCATAATTCTAACTACAAAAATGACGAACTTTCATACAAACTTTCATCCCCTATTTTAGCCCTTTAGGGGATGTATTTTCAAAAACCCTGAAATTAATATTGTTTATCTTTTAAAAGTCACCTAATCACCATTTTTTATAATTCCAACTTCAAAAAATGACGAACTTCCATACAAACGTTCACCCCCTATTTTAACCCCTTAGGGTTTAAATTTTCAAAAATGCTGAAATTATTATTTTTAGTACGTAAAAAGAAACCTAAACACAAATTTTCATAATGCTAACCTCAGAAATGACGAACTTCCATACAAACTTTCGTCCCCTATTTTACCCCCTTAGGGGTCGAATTTTCAAAAATGCAGCAATTCAAGTTTTTTATTTTTAAAAAGGAACCTAAACACCAATTTTCATAATTCTAACTTCAAAAATGACGAACATCTATACAAACTTCCCAACTAACTTTCATCCCCTATTTTACCACCTTAGGGGTTGAATATTCAAAAACGCTGAAAACCATATTTTTTATTTTTAAAAAGACACCTCAACACAAATTTTCATAATTCTAACTTGAAAAATGACGAACTTGCATACAAACTTTCATCCCCTATTTAACCCCCTTAGGGGTTGAATTTTCCAAAATCGCTTCTTATTGCTTGCCTGCGTCACAAAATATATCTACTATCCAAATTTCATGTCTCTAACTTCAGTAGTTTCGGCTCGGCGTTGATGAGTCAGTCAGTCAGTCAGTCAGTCAGTCAGTCAGTCAGCATTTCCCTCTTTATATATTAGTATAGATATAGATATAGATTATTGGACGATCGCTTGGCGCAGTTCTGAACGTTTACCGCTCAGTTCACTGCATCGGATGGTTGCGGGTTTGATTCCCACCAGAGGCAAATTTCGGAAAGCGTTTTGTTTTAATTTGCCGATCTGGGTGTCACTGGGTTCGCCCCCAGGCCCCTATGGTAGCCATAGTACAAGCGTTACTTAGTTGGGGACCATACACTTGGTGTGGTGTAAGTCTGGCGATATATTTGTTTTGGCAGAGGTACACTACCTATGATGAATTTTCAATCATTCATAATTATAAACAGGTAATTTTAAACTTTATTTTTACGATGCGATTCAACCTGTTGTTTTGTTTTTGTTTTTCGCAAACCAGTTTTCTTACTTAATACTTCATAACACCGAAATTGTACTTTATATCGTTGTTATAGAGGGTTGCTAGCACAATTCAGTGAGTTACGACTTTTGATTACGTAATTTGAAGTAGGAATGCGTCTGGGATATTAAACTTGATACACTCCTGCGCACTAAGATCAAGGGCACAACATTAAAACGATTTATTTTCGCTACCTACAGTTCACGTATACATTACTCCTTTTGCTTTACAATACCCACAAACACATGAACTAAAGCTTCAATGTATGGTTGAGTACGGAAGTTGTATAAAATTTACTCGCCAATCAGAACTGCGCATTCGATTTTTTCGAATAAGGAAGCACGTTGCCCACGCGTGGGCATTGGGCAGATAACGCAACAAAGCTGGGTCAGTGGTTAAATATTGTAAGTAGGTTTGCAAATTGAATTTGGAATCGCTAATCCGATCGTTACGTGGCTTTAGAAATGTACCTACTCTATTTGTATTTATAGTCTATTATCGGTACGAAATCACAATAGTACCTACGGAAATTATTATGGTTTAAGAAAAAAATACTTCTGATCGTCATTGAGGTTTTTATAAACCATTCATTAATTTATAGTATTACTGACAAGTATTTATTTCTATTTCGGGCTATATGAACTCTAGTTCATTGTTAGATAAATTGACGGAAACTATTTCAGGAAAATTAGTTTGTTATCTTGCTGTTAATAGTTTGACTACTGAGTCCTAATGAATTTTGTTTAGAACTAAAATAGCAATCAAATTTTACGTAATTAGTAAGCGAAACGACTCTTAAGTGTTACATTTGGATTCCATTCAACTTTATTTTAGGTGTTGCACATGTAGAAAGCCTGGGAATATACCTAACCTACTTTCGTTATTACTTTTACGTGTTTACATTCCACTATTTTACTTAAGTATTAAATTAATTTTAGTATTATTTTAATTACCATCAATTCAATGAAGTAAAGTCGGTACCTATTAATAAACCTAATTATTATTGTTTTTTTTTTTTATTTTTTTATTAGCCTATATTTGTGACCCGCTCCTGAGCAAAGGCCTCTCCTTGACTTCTTTATTATCAAATAAATTATTCTTAATGTAACTGGCCCTGGACAACCCATATTTTTTAAATTAGATTTAACTTTTACTTATTTAATAAAAATATTTAAAGGAAAAAACATAAATAAACTTACATTGATTGGCGGATAAACATTGTTGATTTGGCCATGTTAATAAATTGATGACACTTTACACTTAAAAACAAAAAAGTATATCCGCAAAAGTCACTCGATCACACAAACGAAAACATTTTGTAAACACAAATAACGGTTTTATTTATAAAAAGTTTTTAAATTTCGAAGCAGTGTTGTCGTACGCTCGAGCTAGTCGATAATGCATGCGGAGATCGTAACCGGCGGCGTCTATACGATACTGGCTTGAGGTAGGGATGGCATACTTTGTCGATATCGATATTTATCTTGAACGGAATTACTGTGCATGACATTTTTATAACATATAACACTTTAAATTATTGGTACATTTTGTTATCTATTTTATTGAAAATCTTTGTGTAACGAATTAGTTATTAGCTATCACTTAACACGTATGAATTAGGGGATGTACCATTCCAAAGATGCTTTGTGTATTTATTAATAATAACTTAATGATGAGTTATTACTTTACTATGATACGATGTTATTTTATGATTACCTACTTATTTTTAGTAGGTAACCCTCCAATAAAACGATAATGACTTGAAAAACACATAACATTATACGGACTCTATTATCTATAATGCAAACTCATTAAACTGAATGCACTTTGATATAATTAGAAGACAATTAATTATGTTTTTAAGTAATTAAGTGCCATATTATTATCTTCCTGTATCGATAAGCCGAAAATAGATAGTAAAACTGTGCGTTATCTCTATCAGTTCAATACCTGCTCCATTTGAAATGACTCTTAAGATAAGGTTAGACCGAAGAGTGCACTTTTATCTGCGCACGTGTCAACGACTTAGATAAATAAACAAAACAAACTTGTCGTGCGAATTTGATACTATTTATTTTTAATCTTTATTTGCAAATATTTAGGTTATCAGGTCCTTAAACTTTGAGAAAGAGAATACTAGATATGAAGGAAGAGTAAACATTTATTTAATTTTATCATTTTAGGTGCTACTGAAACAGAATACCTTGTTTTTTTTATAAAAAATTGAAATATAGGTAAGTGACACAGTGTAAAGAGATGTCTAAACTGTGTTAGTCGATCTACGTATGTCAACGACATCGATAAACAGTTACACGACCTCACTAGCCATTGAACTTTACTGTTCTACCTTTGTTTACCATCGACTCTGTTTGACTGATTGAATCAATTTGCAGAATTGCGACACATTGTCCTAACGTGTGTTTGGAATTTAAATCAGATTAGAGGATGTATAAACAATGTTTGTTTAGATTGCAAGGCTGCATTCAGGTACCTACGATTATTACGACCTTTGCATTAGCAGTTATCTACAAAGTAATTATGTACTTAATTATAAGTAATAATATTAGGGTCCTAAATTATCATTCGCTATTCAGCTATATTTTCGTCTCAGAAAATGTCAATAACCTTTATCGACTCATTTGGTCGGTTATTAAAATTATCGATATGTAAACAAACTTAGCATGTTTTTCACATCACTAGCTCGTGAACTTTGTACTCTATCTTTTGTTTACGTTCAGCCTGCAATCAATTGTACTCAAGGATGGGACCAATTGGCAAATAGTATCGGATGTGTGTCATCGTAACGGTTCAATTGAACGGGAATTGGATTGGTTTATTTGTTAGGTATACATACATACATACATATATACTCACGCCTGTATCCCAAGGGGGTAGGCAGAGACTATTGATTGCCATATGCTACGATTTTGACACACCTCTTTTGCTTCATCCACATTCATACAACATTCGTTGTTAGGTATTAATGGACTTGGATGTAATAATAATGGACTTTTGAAGCAGATACGTCTAGTATAGTCAGATTTTTAATTAGACGAAGTAAACTGACAGCTGGAAATGTCACTGTTCTATGAATTTGAACCTTATTTGTTCTATTTATATCGAAAAATGACATTAACACCTGTCAGTTTACTTCGCCTAATTAAAAATCAGACTATAGACCAGGGGGCTTACCACGAACTCTTATTGCGATTCAATTACAGGATCGTTTTAACGTTTCAGCGACTTTTTGTGCAATGACGTACCCTATTGTCAAGACAATAAGAAACGTCATTGTCACGTCATTAAAACGTTCCTATAATTGAATCGCGATAAGAGGTCGTGGTAAGCCCTCTGGTGTAGAAACATTTCTTAGAATCTCTGCCTTATGATAACATAATAAGTGCGACAGTTGCATCCAGGGCATGCCATATGTGTGGGTCATGTTTATATTTATTCAATGTCGCGCCCGCGCCGCGTCTGCCGGCTGGCTGGTGGCTACGTGAGGTGACGCATGCAGCTGTACGGTTTGGTAATCACGATATACTTGCGCAGTCAGCAGAAATATGCATCACAATAGATTTAATTATAAAAGTCGTTTGTATAAAGAAGTGAGGTATACAGGATGTTTAAAAGTGCACTTGGGGGTTTGGATAGGGAATAGAAGTAAATGGTAGATAGATAGATAGATAACTCTTTATTAATCCACCACCAGAAAACAAACATTTATAAAATATTACATAATTTACACAGAAAGTGGAAAATGGGCGGCCTTATCACTAAAAGTGATCTCTACCAGGCAACTTTAGGATGGAGAGGATCTAAAGAAAAATAATACGGGGGTGTACTTACATAAAATGGTAATAATGGTGTAATTTTTTTATTGTAATTCGATTTTTTTTTGTAATATCTTTTCCACCCTATTTAGAAAAAAAATTGTCTCAAAAATTAGTACAATTTTATATATATATATTATATATATAAAATTTTACTAATTTTTGTTTTTTTTTCGTAATATCTATCCCACCCAATTTAGAAAAAAAATTGTCTCAAAAATTAGTACAATTTTCATTTTTTTTTTTTTTTATATGTCGTTGCTACTTCTAAATGCAATTTATATTGTTCTCTCCACCATTTGATGGGTTCTAAGGCCGCAACACGAAAGTTATCACATAATATATTCAACTCAGAAACAGCTCTGTACAAATATCGACCATGTTCTTTAGTACACTCTTACCTTTAAAAAGTTCTTAACTCTAATACTAAAGGGTTAATTATAAAAATGTAATGTAACGTCACGACTTTTATCTCCGTTTGGGGGTAGTCAGAGGCTTGAGTGGCCATACACCACCACATTGTGGAGGTATTAACCAACTCAAAGCCCACGTTTCACTAGATAGTCAGAACCCAACGTGACAGGTGGTGAACCTTGTCGCCGTGTATACAGGAACTGACTATTACCTAATCCCGAGGGATAGGTAGGTTTCCTCATGATGTTTACCCTCACCGTCAGCGAACTGTAAATTAATTAATTAGTTAATTATAACCCTTTAGTATCCTTCCTACCTGTAAAGGATACCTCAAGGGTGAAAAATAATACGTTTTCTCAGAACGTTGATAGTGAAATCTTAACGTAACCGATTCCAATTAATTTAGAACCACGTACATGTGCCTACATGAGAGAGTTAACGTATGGAGCCGCTTGTTTGAGAACGGCCAAGGATTTACCTCTGCAAGTAAGGACATGACCACCTTCTCAGAAATTCACGTACTTTATCTTCGGGGAGGTCTTTAGGCTTGGAATTAATTAATCACGTTAATTGATATATTACCGTCTAATACTCGACCGTAAACTAATAATAATATCCTGGGACATTTTTTACACACGGCTACCTGATCCCAAACTAAGCAGAGCTTGTAGGTACTATGGAAACCAGATAACTGATATTAGTACATATACTACTTTTTTATTTGTAAATACATACTTAATATACATATACACCCAGACTCGGGACATACAGACATGTTCTTGCACACAAATGCATGTCCCGGGTAGGAATCGAACCTACGAACTGCAGCGTGAAAGGCGCCATCACGCCAACCACGCCAACGGGCCCGTCAAGACCCGTATCCCGTATCTGTGTCGGGCCGTAATCTGCCAAGACGAGCCAAGCGAAGCGCAAGGGCACTTCTACGACTACTACTATTACTTTTCCAGGTGGTAGAGCCAAGCTGAAGCCAATTGACTGCAGCTCATACGGGCTGGCTCGACCGGGGTAGTACCACCCTCTCACAGAAGATCGGCGTAAAGCAGCTATTACAGCTGCGTTTCGTACGATGAGTGAGAGGGCCGAAATTCCAGTCCTCCCTCCCTCCATCCTTCTCCCCTTCAGGTCGGCAATGTGCGGGTAATGCCTTTGGAATTGCAAGCATCTATAGGCTACGGTAACTGGTTAGCATCAGGCGGGTCGTACGCTTTTTTGCCACCGCAGTCCTATAATAGTACATTACTGTTGCGGGCTCTAATGAGTGTTTTGTTGACCGCGTTGTTGATGGGCGAAAGCGTGGCGCAGCGCAGCTCCAGGCGTCCACAGCGCGGTCAGCATTGCAACCCTTGATGGACAAGCTAAAATAAAGGCCGAGACCAAAGGTCGAGGCCTTTATAGCGCATTATAAACTAATTATTATTAATTACTAGCTGTGCCCGCGGCTTCGCCCGCGTGGAAATTGATGTTTATGATTAGTCTGTCTTATTCCAGAGCCTACACTATCTGCGTTTCACATTAAAATCTGTTTAGTAGTTATGGAGATACCGACGTGGCAACAAACATTCATACATACAGACACATACACTTATTTAGCTTTTGCCCGCGAATTCGTCGGCGCAAAATTTAAATTATATTTTTTTTTTTTAAAACCCTGAAATTATTTTTTTACATATATAAAAAGAAACCTAAACACCAATTTTCACAATTCTAACTTCAAAACTGATAAACATCTATGCAAAATAACATACAAACTTTCATCCCCTATTTTACCCCCTTAGGGGTTGAATTTTCAAAAACGCTGAAATTATTTTTTTTCATATATAAAAAGAAACCTAAACACCAATTTTCACAATTCTAACTTCAAAACTGACAAACATCCATGCAAAATAACATAAAAACTTTCATCCCGTATTTTACCCCCATAGAGGTTGAATTTTCAAAAACGCTGAAATTACTATTTTTAATTTTTTTAAAGACACCTAATTACAAATTTTCATAATTCTAACTTGAAAAATGACGAACTTGCATACAAACTTTCATCCCTTATTTAACCCCCTTAGGGGATGAATTTTCAAAAACCCTGAAATTATTTTTTTACATATATAAAAAGAAACCTAAACACCAATTTTCACAATTCTAACTTCAAAACTGACAAACATCCATGCAAAATAACATTCAAAACTTTCATCCCCTATTTTGCCCCCTTAGGGGTTGAATTTTCAAAAACGCTGAAATTACTAATTTTTATTTTTTAAAAGACACCTAATTTCAAATTTTCATGATTCTAACTTCAAAAATGACGAACCTACATACAAACTTTCATCCCCTATTTAACCATCTTAGGGGTTGAAATTTATAGGTATGATTAGCCTATGTTTCCTTCCAGAGTTTACACTATCTACGTTTCAAATTTCATTAAAATCGGTGCAGTAGTTATGGAGATACGTGGGAACAAACATTCACACACACACACACAGTTACTTTCGCATTTATAATATTAGTAGGAAGTAGGATAGGATAGGATTATTATGGGCATTATAAACTTTTTTGAGTAAAATCCTTTTATCAATTTTGGTATACTTGAAGCGCCATACAAATAGTGACAGTTGACCGCGTTTCATAGATACCTACTGTTAAGTGGGACTTAAATATTTGAGTAGCTTCTACGCTTCGAATTTTGAATACTGACACATTTTCGTAGTAACTTAAGTGATTAATCACGAAACGAAGCCCGAACGAAGCAGATTGATTGGTTCGTAATTACCCAGTATTTTCTCTATAGTTGTGGGCACTTGTGGGGATTCTTCTTGGTAAGAATTAATTTAATTTAGCTCTCGTAATGTTGTACAAGTTACTCTTATTATTATGAGTGTTATAAAGCATTAAATTATAATAAATATTGCTAGACTTACACACCAACTGCATGGTCCTAAACTAAGCAACGCTTGTACTATGGATACCATACAATGGATTGGGGGCGATTCCAGTGACACCTAGCAAATTACAAAAGACCGTTTCCGCAATTTGCTTCAGGTGGGAATCGAACTCGTAACCACCCGATTTAGTGAAGCAAGCGGCCTTAGCTTGGACCACTGCGCCAAGCGGTCGTCAAACGTCGTTAACTCTGATCTTTAACGCAATCTGTCCTTTGCTGTTACATGCATTGTTAATGATCCTTAATATCACTTTGAGACTTTATTTGATATCATGATAGGTGATAGTCATTAGAGGAGGGTTTGGCTGAAGATCAGCGCTGGGGGAGTCTCGTTCCCCTCCAGCACATGATTCAAGATTCAAAAGATTCAAAACGTTTATCTTGTTTAGGCCTACGGGGGCACTTACAAATTGTCATTTTACATTTTTTCTTAAATTCTACTGCCGGATCGGAAACGCGACCTCGACTGAGAAGATCCGGCAAGAAACTCAGTGGGCTTGTCTTTTTTACATTGTTTTAATTTAATTTAATTTTTTAAATCGCCATTTAGCTTATTTTAATACAATGTATTTTGGTAAACAATAGCTCCAGTGTGCTGCCCTGCGAAATAAGCAAGGCAAGTCACGCTACACTTTAACATGACACTGTTATTAACTAAGTGTATTTGAGCGATCAGTCCAAAGCTGAATTATCTTCCAAGTAATCCGAGATTTTGTAATAGGCCTTTTGACAGAGTTTTGTTTTAACTAGTTTTAAACTTATTGTCAGGCAAATCTCGGATTTCTTTAGGAAGTTTGTTGTAGAAGCGTATGCATTGCCCTACAAAGGAATTACTTAGTCTGTGGAGACGAGTTACATGTACGGATAGCTTGTGCTTGTTCCGTGTATTTATCGAATGAGCATCGCTCCTTTTTTCAAAGTTGTTGACATTTTTCTTAACATAAATTAGGTTTTCATAAATAAATTGTGACACCACAGTTAGAATATTTATTTCTTTAAATTTTTCTCTGAGGGAGACTCTAGGAGCTAGGTTGTAAATAGCTCTTATTGCTCTTTTCTGCAGTACAAAGACGGAATTTAAATCTGCTGAGCTAAATTCCTTTTCGGCACAGTTCGCGCAGACATCTTTTTATTTTTTTATTTCTATTTCATCTTGCGTGTGCCGAATAAATGTATTGTTAATTTTCTTTCTTTCTTTCTTTTTCTTCTTTAGGGCAGGACTATATCATGTTCAGCCGAGTTTGTCGTCCAGCCGATGAATAGAGGCCTTATCCTATTGTCTAACAGTTTAGTAATAAGTAACAAGACCATCTCAACTAGCTACCGTTCCCATTGTGTGGAAGTGGGCAGCGGCGGGCGCCAGCGGTGCGTACGTGAGAGCCCCAACGTTGCCCGGTGCAACGCACTCGTGAGTGAAAGTAAACGTGCCGAATAGTCAGCCCTATTCGACGCGAGATAGACTACACTATTCATAAATAAAAAAATAAAAAAATAACTTTGTGATTTATATATTGTTTAAAGTACGTACATTGTATCGTACTCTACATCACATTGCAATTTTCCGACACCCATGGATCTGCAATTATGCAAACTGTGTCACACTACTTTAATTTGCTTCAGAGTTGCGAATTTCACAGAGAACGTGATGTATCACTCATTGCCATAGCGTAGCTAATGTAAAGTAAACTCTATCTTGCGTGTGACTCATTCAAATTCGAGTATTTGTTTGCTATCGCCGTCTGCGACGAATTTAATAGTACGAGTACAATGCACAGAAGTCCTGACATAGTATGTAAATAGTGTTGAACTACATTACAGTAGACACTAGACCCAACTATGTATATTTAGATGTCAGTAGACGAAATAAATAAGAGAATAGGAAACCTATACCTCATGTCTATACCTTATTGCTCTACTAATTGTCTCTATTTTGTACTGACGGAATATTATAGTAACAACAACATTTAATCGGTGTATCGATCGACAGTCGGTCGATGATCGATCCAATGTTGCTCTATGAACGATCGAACGTCACTCTATGAACGATCTACCGTCGGTTGATAGTCGATCGGACGTTGCTCTATGAACGATCGCCGTCGCTCTATGGTCGATCAAACATAGCTCTGTGTCGACTTACACCACCGAGATATATTATCTTAAAAAAGTAATTTATAAGACTTGTCCTAAAGTTAATTCCCAGAAATCAACTCAACTATACAAGAAAATAAAGAGAATATCTTGAGTCGCACCCCCGGGACCGAACCTACATACCCAGGTCGTTTAGCAAAAGAATTTAGTGCTAAAATATCCGTCGAGCAGCCGAACAGCGCGTATTCCCCTGCGTCTGAGATTTACGACGAGGAAACAAAAGGCGGCGCACGATGTCGGTATGTCGGTCTTATCGCACTGATGCAAACGAGAATCGAGCCGAGTTCAGTAATGTTTGGGACTGTATGGAGTAAGTCATAGGAGTGAAAAAACGATGTAAAAGACCGCAAAGTCGAAGTGGGAGTGAGCCGGTGACGTGGCACGTATGGACCCACAAAAGTGGGCAAACGCCATCACAAATTGGATACCAAACGGACGCCGCAGCCGGGGCAGACCCAAGAGGAGATGTCGGGATGATTTGGTAACCTTCGCGAGATACCGCCGCTCAAAATAGTGCTTTGTGGAGAAGTCAAGGAGAGGCATTTGCTCAGGAGTGGGACTCAAAAATAGGCTAATAAAAGACAAGCCCGCTGAGTTTCTTGCCGGATCTTCTCGAGGTCACGTTTCCAATCCGGCGGTAGACTTAAGTATAAAAATTAAAAATGACAATTTGTAAGACCCCGTAGGCCTCAACCAGATAAACTGATTGACGTTGACTGCTCTCTGCCATCTTACAGAAAATAGGCGTAAAGTAGCTATTTTTTATTGACGAGGATAAAATTGAAATGTAACGTCACGACTTTTATTCCCATTCGGGGGTAGTCAGAGGCTTGAGTGGCCATACACCACCACATTGTGGAGGTATTAACCAACTCAAAGCCCACGTTTCACCAGATAGTCAGAACCCAACGTGACAGGTGGTGAACCTTGTCGCCGTGTATACAGGAACTGACTATTACCTAATTCCGAGGGATAGGTAGGTAGGAGTAGGTATTAGAGACCAATAGTTTGAATAGACCGAAACTATTGGTCTTGGTCTTGGTCTTAAGAGACTGCAGGCTGTGCCTACGTGCCTAGGACCAAACATTTTTTATGGTCTTAATTACCAATTTGTATACATATAAATGTACCTAATATTTTATGTTAATATTTTGTAGCAGAATCGCTTACTCTTATGTCCTGACCTCACCCCTCCCATGGCTATATTAACAAAACAGTTAAATAAGTAACGAGGCTCAAGGTCACCGCTTCGCGAATCCCAGCTCAAGATGAACTCGCTGTAATATTCAAACGATGGTTTATAAAGACGGTAATACCGCGATTAAACACTCTTTGTGTAGAAGATAACAGAGCATGCCACCTATATAGGCGCGTCCACGTGCATTGAATAACTGCGCCCGAGTAATCAGAAATTTACGCGTCCACATGAATCCAGCTCCGCGGCCGGGTAGCAATATTAGGTGAGTATTTATGTGCCGAGCAGGGCATGTGGAAGCGCCGAGCTCCGCCAGAGCAGTCAGTTTTGATTACCGCGTAGATATAGCGCCATGCTTAGGGCTTGTCAACGTAGCTTATATGCTTTCTCCATAAAAAGAATGTCACGACTTTTATCCCCATTCGGGAGTAGTCAGAGGCTTGAGTGGCCATACACCACCACATTGTGGAGGTATTAACCAACTCAAAGCCCACGTTTCACCAGATAGTCAGAACCCAACGTGACAGGTGGTGAACCTTGTCGCCGTGTATACAGGAACTGACTATTACCTACTCCCGAGAGATAGGTAGGTTTCCTCGCGATGTTTTCCCTCACCGTCAGCGAACTGTAAATTATGCACATAGATGAAAATTCATCCATTGGTGCATACCCCACCGGGGATCGAACCTGGGACCTTCTGATTGCTAGCCCAACCTGTTCACCCAAAGGCTACAGTCGCTTTTAAAAATCCATTTTAAATTTAGTCCATAAAAATACTGATCCAAAAAGTGAAAAGAAAAGTCTAAAGCCAACTCTACATTCACTTTGTGAATGTTCTGCAAATCTTCACGGTTCTGACAGATATTTGTGCATCTGTCTGTTCACATCGAAGTGGATTGTTCACGGCGCGGGCATATTCATAGCGAGACGCCAGACGTAATGTAGAGACGCTTTTGATCACAACTCTGGCCAAGTGGCTTCGTCTACTAGCGTTTCTACAAAACGCTACGTCATTTCTATAAGTTCATTTAAGTGTAGCGTTTTGTAGAAACGCTCGTAGACGAAGCCACTTGGCTAGAGGGGCTGGACCATAGAGATTGTAATTAGAAGAGACGTTCTTAGTAGATATCGTTAAGAACAGTGTCATGTTAAAGTGTAGCGTGTCTTGCCTTGCTTATTTCGGAAGGCAGCACACTGGAGCTATTGTTTAACAAAATACATTGTATTAAAATAAGTAAATGGCGATTTAAAAAAAAACAATGTAAAAATGACAAGCCCGCTGAGTTTCTTGCCGGATCTTCTCAGTCGAGGTCGCGTTTCCGATCCGGCGGTAGAAGTTAAGGAAAAAATGTAAAATGACAATTTGTAAGTGCCCCCGTAGGCCTAAACAAAATAAATGATTTGAATTGAATTGAATTGAATCTCTATGAAACAACACGTGGTCATTTTCCCGGGATGCGAACGGAACTACTCGCTTCGTTTTATGTCGATGTTAGTACTCGGCCGACCACTCGGCCGAGTTGCTTAGGCCCAGTCCCCTTAGTAATTGGTCCATGGGCTGGACCGATTTTTTATCGTGTCTTAAAAGTTCAAAGTTCACGAAGTCCAAACTTCTGAAATATAAACCTAGTCTAGATAATGGAGCTACAATATTAAGGTGGTTAACCGCTATATATTACCCTCTCTGCGACTGCAGCCTAGGGGTGAACAGGTTGGGCTTGTAATCAGAAGGTCCCAGGTTCGATCCCCGGTGGGGCATGCACCAATGGATGAATTTTCATCTATGTGCAAAATTTACAGTTCGCTGACGGTGAGGGAAAACATCGTGAGGAAACCTACCTATCCTCGGGATTAGGTAATAGTCAGTTCCTGTATACACGGCGACAAGGTTCACCACCTGTCACGTTGGGTTCTGACTATCTGGTGAAACGTGGGATTTGAGTTGGTTAATACCTCCACAATGTGGTGGTGTATGGCCACTCAAGCCTCTGACTACCCCCGAATGGGGATAAATTCGTGACGTTACATACATACATTACACTTTCTACGCATTACATAGTCAATCACTTCTGAAGGATTACTCGTATCGTATGCATAGAGGTAATGAGTGTCTGGAATAGTTCAGCTGATGAGTGTTAATATTCGGGCTTGACGAAGATTGATGTGCTAAACTTGGGATGCCTTTTGTAGGTCACATCGTAGGGCTTGTGCTTTGTAAGGGATATATAGTGAAGGATTACCAACTAGGATTGTAGATTATTAAGTTCTAATAATATATTTAAAGAAATATCCTTGTTATTTTTGGACAAAAGAGAATCAGAATAAGTTGACAGCAAAGACGTGACCTGAATTTTGACCGTATTCGGCATTCGAATAAAGTAAAATGAAAAATGTGTCAGCATAGATTTATGAAAGTTCCGCGCGTGCTTTAATTAGATACCGCCCTACTAAGAAAAGTTTCCACTTAATATCGTCTCGGCACGTCAGTTTAATATACCTATTGGTCGTTGTCAAATATACAGTGCCACTGCCACAAGCTTATCTGGCCGATGGCCGAAAGACGAATTAAAAACTTCAATAGACACTGTTTGAAATATCATACAGACACAAATATCATATTTTGACACTAGCTACGAGCCAGACAAGCTTGTGGGACTATATTGAAGAACGCCGACTTTGGCGTAGTATCTGTCCAACTGCTGCATTTTACTAGTACGCAGACTCCATCTAGTGGGAGCACCCTTGCGGAAACCAATACGTGTTGTAAGCTATGCGTAACAGTCTATTTTACTTTAGTATCTCACTATGTAGGTCGAAGGTTTTAAACTTGGACCAATTACTAAGGGGACTGGCCCTAAGCAAGTCGGCCGAGTGGTCGGCCTAGTACTAACATCGACATAAAACGAAGCGAGTAGTTCAACTATTTACTGGTAGATAGAACAATGAAAATGAAAAAGCAATGACCACGTTTTTTTTTCATACATATATCTAATAAGGGCACCTCTTTCTTTAGTCTTTATTTACTCTGTGGTTTTAAAACTCAATTGCAGCACTCATCTTTATTTTCTCTAGAGTACACCAAACAAAGCGGCAATTTTGAGTTGATCGCGCGCTCCCTTGCGGCTCGTGGATGAATACGTTAGACACGACAATGCTTTCATGATTGCTCGCCCTTCAAGGACTCGTAGACACTCCGTAGCGAACCAATCTCTTAAACTCAACATCGACTGGATTTTTATCTTATTCAATCCATCTGAGTCGTATTTTTTGGAGTGAAAATAAATGTGTACAATTTTTAAAACGACAAGTAGATCTATTTGTTTGCTCAAAAACATTGTCGCGAAGATAAAGTTGATACGATTTGAATGTGGAAAGTTAGGCCATTCGTACACGGCGCTACTGAAAAGTAAATGGTTACTAACATAAATTACTACTTGGTTTCTGGAATGTAATGTACTAGTATTTCTATGGCGGATCGTTCACGACGCTACTTAGATGAAATTGGTTATGCTATGGGTTCCTCCAATAGCGGCGCCATATATAACGGCCGCACTAGAACATTGGCTACGTAAACAGGTAGCGGTCTAGGAAACCGCGCCATTTTGTTTACATAGCCAACGTTCGAGTTACGGCCGTTATATGACGGCGCCGCTATTAGAGGAACCCAGCGCTTTAGTAATGAATTAGTGAGTTAGGCGAAGGCTAGACGTAAAGTATTTACTGTGGTCCGTCATTATTTTTCAAATACCTTGGTCCAAACTGATCGTGTAGGCTAGTGTACTGATGGATGACAGTATTTGCCTGGAATTTCAATTCCAAAATGACAGTTTGGCATTCCGCGTCGCGAAAGCAATAGAGTGGACATGTCTTCTGAGATTGCGGATTAAACCAAGCGCTAAGGTAATATCCATACCAAGCTTTCGTGTTTCATTTGACGTCTGCACTGTACGAACTACGTCACAATACTGACGGCCGGAATAAATACTGAACGTGTAGTCTGCGTCGATGGAATGACATCCATCATTATGTACCATACTGACGGACCACAGTATATACTTTACGTCTAGCCTTCGCCTTAGAATTAGCGCGGCCGGGCGGTTTCGAGTCACTTTTCTGCACCGCATACATGAGTGATTGTGTTTTATTTTTTTACGTATAGAGCTTGAGAAGCTGCGTTCCTTTTGAGTATCGCCGTAGACGAGGCATGTGCGACCAGCGTTACTAATTAGTAATTTTAACTACTAATCAGTTTCGTTTCTTTTGAACAGCGCCGTGGATGAACGGGCTTAGATTAATATCCGTAGTAAGGTGTGTGTGAAAATGCGCAATATGCCCATATCGAGAAAAGATTTCTTATCACCAAGTCACATTACAATTTTATTGACCAAGTCACATCATGATGTGGCCAATAGACAGTGAAACATTTCATGAAATGTGAAAATTTCATGAAAGTCTCGAGAATTTCATGAAGGGAGCAAATCTACGATATGGCTACGACATGTATAAGTTTATTTCGAATTCTATACAGAATAGATATAGTAGGTAGAGTGTTAAAAGGTGCTGGGATCGGCAATCCGCTCACCGTAGCGTTAAGAGCGTAATCTTCCATTTGAGTCTTAACGCCACACTGGACAGTCGGCTTATCGTCCTGTAGCGAGATTATAGATAGAACTCACTTAACTGTAGTAAGTTGAAGAAATATGAGAATAAGAATTAAAATATTTTTTTGTATTTACAGAATTATAAAAAGTCTATTTCCTAATTTCTTATATTATCACAGAGTTGCAAAAAAACAGGAAATTTAAGATGAAAACTGTTTAAAACGTGTTTAAATCATTGTTTAAAACACGTTTTAAATGTTTAAAACATGTTTTAAACACGGTGATTTGTTCGTACCAACCCTGCTTTATCAGGATTCCGTGCTATAACTTAAGCTGTCGGAGATGTAAAAACAAGCCGAATACAATATGTTACATGTATGAAAAATTTAGTATTTTGTTTTCGCGACCCAATCAACACCGCAAACAGAGCCTCGGCAAATATTTATGTTTGCATGTTGGCTCTACCTAATATTTCCACCTGTGGTCGCCGGATAATTTCAACTACCCTCTACAAACAGAGTAAATACGATTTTCATCATAACATAGCTTCTTTAAGTTTTTTTTTTTTTATAGGACTGCGGTGGCAAAAAAGCGTACGGCCCGCCTGATGTTAAGCAGTTACCGTAGCCTATAGATGCTTACAATACCAAAGGCATTGCTCGCACATTGCCGACCTGAAGGGGAGTGGGATGGAGGGAGGGGGAGGGGGGTGGGCTTACGGCTCTCTCACTCATCGAACGAAACGCAGCTGTAATAGCTACTTTACGCCGATCTTACTACTCTGTTATCTTACTACTGGTACTACCCCGGTCAAGCCAGCCCGTTTATGAGCTGCAGTCAATTGGCTACAGCTTGACTCTACCACCTTTAAAGTGCAGATTAACATCAAAATAAGGGACTTATTTAGAGATCAACGGTTAAGGTTAGCAAAGTAATTTAATAGGTATGGGTACATTAGCTTTATTAATTACGGGCTTACCGCAAGTCTGAGCTTACTCAATCCTATAGGGTAAATGTAATTTGAATCTATGGATTTGGTTTAATCAAACGGAATTTAATACAGTACATTACACTTTATCGATTAGTTTGTAGAAGGATAAACACTTATGGCGCGTTTATATTATGGCAGTAACAAGCCAGTCCAGCGACCCAGTCCAGCGCTGACCTGTAACTGGCACCGTGTAAACGCTATTTTCAACCCAGTCCAGCGCTGACTTCAATCGCAAGTCAGTCCAGTCAGACTAGCCGCCTCTCTGCATACGGGCAGCGATGTTTACACGGGGCCAGTGACAGGACAGTCCAGCAACCCAGTCCAGCGATCCGCGCGTGTAAACACTAATTCCAACCCAGTCCAGTGCTGACTTAAATCTCAAGTCAGTCCAGTCAGACTAGCCACCCGTTCTATTTTGGAACCCTGTAAGTAAGTGCGTAACTCAAAAATAGCTACTTTACATAATAGCAAAAAAACTAAATGAAGTTATTGTTACCCATGCCTTACATAGTGTTACAAATTTTCAAATAACGAATCATTATTGGTCCATTGTCTGTTGTCTGATTCATTGAAATGGTCCGGGATATCCTACACTAAGCAATAACATTAAAATATCAAAACCGTAAAAAAATTACTTACGCACTGTTAGAACCTAACCGACAATTTGTTGTACGGTGTCCGCCATATTTTCGAATGTCAAACGTTTCCATGACAATAGACCATGGATAAGTTCAGACAGGATTGTGCATTTGGGACCAAAGAAGGTTTTAATACTTTTTAAATAAATAATCGTAATTTAAATATACATAAATAAAATTGTTAAATGAAATGGTTAATTATTACAGGATGTCAAGATTCGATTTCAGTTTAATAGTAATTGTAAATAACTTCAGCATATTGTCGTTAGACGGCATTATTACTATTGATGGCGTAATTAATCTTGAGGAGTCAACTTCAATATTTATGCCGTTACCATCAATCCATCATTGTATGTAGGGTGTGCAGTGAAATAAATGTATTTGTAGCACTTTAGTGCTTTAGTTAAAATACCCCACGAGCCGCCGTCCTAACAGATCGAAATAGGACGACATCGCCATTTGTAGGCGTTGGATCACTTTGGGACCAGGCTAAGTCCTATTAAACAACCACAATTAGAAGTGGGTGCTTAAACGAAAAGCCGTTTGATAAGTTCGTTTTTTTTAGTAAGCACATTAGCGCGCTTACAAACACAAGCGTGTGGCTTTTAAGCAATGACGGCAAGAAAGAGAAAGAAATTCCAAAAAATTACAAAGGTACCTTATTGGTATGAAAATACAGCTCAAATCAATATTTAATTAAATTGAATCTTATTTCTTTACCTATAAAAAGCCATACTACTAAATTATATTAGATTAACAACCATATTTTTATGTACATAAGGCTCACTATAAATTTTTCAGCAGATAAGTTTTTGGCTTTTGCTTGAAGAGCTTGACTAATTTTGTATTTTTTTATTATTTATTTTAAGTTTATTATTATTATCTTTATTTGGGTTAGAGTTTAAATATTTTAACTCCATGTTAAAGCTTTATAAATTAACATTCCCGCTTGAACTTATGTTTCGTAGACTTCTTGATTTAGTTGGTAAAAGTTCAATGCACAAAAGCACTAAAAAAGTAGAAAGCAGAAAACTAAGTAAAAAAGTAAAAAGCAGAAAAGCACTTCCGCGCTTTTTATAGCTACTTTTAAAAACAAGCACAAGCGTTACAACGTGCTTTTAATACAAAGCCGTTTATCACATCTTTACCCACAATACGAAAAAAGAGACGGCCCAGCCTTTTTTCTCCGACATATACTAACATTCTGAATTTTCACCATTAGTTGCCTGTATTAATTTCGGCAGGCACCTCAGAATGTATCCTACCTTACCGTTAATTAAATTCATAATGGCAACTGTGCGAGCAAGACACACACGTCATCTAGTTTGTGGCTCTCACTAGGCACGTTTTCTCTACTCATTTACTTCAAAGAAATATAAGTTATTCTGCAATGTGAGAGTTTATTTCCGCAAACCATATCTTGAGATCGCACGAACTGAGCATGGGGCTAGAGAAAGAAAGAAGAAAGATCACTTGAGATCGCACAATCCTTATTAACTTAGTACGTCCATGACAACAGCCAATGATAAAACCATAGACATAATTCTTTGGATAAAACTATTTTTGACATTGCCTATTGCCGCCATCTTGACGAAAATGTGAGCGTCAAGATGGCGGAACCAGACCTTATTGAGGAAAATAATAGTGGATAACATTTTCTTCCCTCATTTCCAAACTGAAAATAATATATCTTAATGTACATAGCGCGTACTAAATCTAGGAGCTTTAAGGAAATATCTCATGTTTCATTTGTTACTTACTTAACCGAATCGTCAAGATAACGGGACTGGTTGCAACATCATATTATTTTAATTCGGTTGATGCTATGTATTAAGTTAAGAAAAAATAAAGAATGAAAAATATTTATTAAAAAATAAAAGAATATTAGGTACATAAAACATGTTATTCCCATACTAGACTGAGCCTGTCCTGTGGGAATCAAACTTGGTACAGACTAGTACAAATATAGTACTAAATTCCCAAGTCCGAATTATCCATCTGCGAGCAGCACTTCCTGGCCTGGTGGATTTTTTAAAATCGCAGGTACTGCTTTGGCCTTCGGAGGCAAAAATTCCAAGTTTAGGGTACAATCAGTACATATTTAGCACTAAATACTCGATGAGTTGTTTTTTTTTATTCTGAGGTCTGAAGCCCGCCACTTTGACGCTCACACAAATAGATATCAAACTGATTTATTGACTTACTGGCTTGTGAGTGGCGCCGAAATTTAGCATCGTGTAGACGCAATCGGACAGTCGGTACTAGTTTGTTCACTCCGGCCGTCAGTTTAAAAAATGGGCAGCTCACTGACCTACTGACTTACTGACTTCACCCGTTCACACGATTCCAGTATTTTCGGCGGCATTTCGGAATTTCGGCGCCAAACGCTGAACCCGTTTAAACGATCCATTAATAACAACTCTCAAGCGGCTGCGAGCGAGCGAGCGATTAGCACCCGCCGATCGCTTTTTAATGTTCGCTCGCTCAAGTCGCTTAAACTGTTGTAAGTAGCTCGCTCGGTAATAGTAGTTTAAAAAACTATTTTGGATGATATCTGCAGTTACGCAATCGGCCTGCTAGTTTCTGAAAAAAAATTACAAAGATGCTATGCGCTATGGCACTAAATGGGTACTGATTCAGTACCTATTTAATGCCATAGCGCACTGATACTTCTTCGAGGCAAAAAAGAAAAACCTGAAAATATAAGTGTCTAAAGGATAGTTCTTACAAAAGGAATATTCTCATCGAATTCCAAATATGGTCTCAAATAATGTATCCAAGTTTAGTGAAGGCATGTCCAGCTGTGGACATACATAATTCAGATGCTGCGACATCTGGGTAACGTGTATTCTTATTTCGACTATTCTCGTATTCACGAAGGCGGTTATTCTCAAAGGTCTCCCTAACTCGTGGATAATTTAAACACTCCTAACATTGTGTTGGTAAACAAAGCGATGGAAGTAAAAATAATTTATTCCAATCTTGTTCTTTGTCTACATTGTTCTGTAAAATTGTTAGCATTTTTTTGGAGTTTAAGTTGCGTTCATAAGGTTTACTTTAATTCTGCTGTACAAAGATGTAATAAACCTTTAGAAGTGCCGCTTATTTTGTCAAAATGAATGCAAGGTAACTGCCTTATATCCATTTAGTCGCGCACCACCCAGAGGCGCGGCTGCACGGCTCCCACGCGCGCTCCAATCATTATGAAGCTAATCACGGAACAATATAATATTCACCTCTTTTTAATAACAGACCGCGCGCTTCCCCTGCATTTATCTTGCTATTTGTATTTTGGTTTTATATTTTTTTTTAAATCTTATATTCGTAACCGAAACTTTCGGATAATCCGAAATAATTTGAAATCCTTAACCGTATCCGAAACCGTCCTAATATTATTCCTATATCCGCATCTCTATCCAGATCCGAAACATATCCATAACATCCCTAGTTCCCAACCCTATCTCGGAGAGTGATCCCAACATTTCTCGCTCCATGGCTATTGGAATCATCTTTCAGAAGATTAAGGAATACGTAAATAGATATTTATCATGTCCGCGTCTTTACTCGAGCTCGCACAAAAATCTAATATTTCACGCGCCTCCCGCGCCGTCTCCTCATTTGCCCGCATCCAGGTAATCGCGCTCATGTATTCCGTTTCATATCTAATTTGCTCGTGTTGCGTGGCTTGATGTGTACGCAGTTTATATTTTACAAGCTTTATAGGGCTGTTTATTTACATCAAACATGAAAAAGTTAAGTAACATTAATAATGTTAATTTCCTGAAAATATATTTAAAGACTTAATTAATTTGGTTTGTCATAAAGTACCTTACTACCTAATTATTTTCACGGTGCTTAGCTCTTAGGTACATTATATACCGGTATATTCTATATCTTACAGTATGTACCAAGCACTACTGTAAGTGCCTACTCATAATGAACATAATTCGAATGAGCTTTTACATCGCAGACACAAACACATTAGTTATTATTATTGAGGCACAATAACTTACGCATTAAGTCTCAAATACAGGTTATAAATAATGATGTGGACTTTAGTAAGTTTATTACAGGCTAATAAATAATAAAAATAATATTAAAGGCATTTCTTAGCGAAGGAATTCACTCATTCATTGCGGTAACGTACTGAAATATTAGCTGAAATTAATATGTAAACTAATACGAACTGGCGACGATTTTCACGGGTGATATTAACTGAAACTCTACTATATTAATGTTTTTAAAGCGAGCGTATCTATTATGAATACCTTTTCCTGAAACATTGACTCTAGGACACTAGACCGCAAAATATGGTGCATTATGTAAAAAGTAAATAAGTATGCCTACCTACATCAAATATTTTTTCACGGAATTAAATATAATATATTAATATTACCCACGTGCTAATAATACAAATTCGTAATACGTATAATGAAACTTATAATTGAAATCCGTAGTGAAACGATATTTTCTAGCCTACGAACTCCGTAAATTTAACCGCTTAAATAGGAATGTGTCAGTATATTATTTACTATAACGATCGACCATAAAGCGGGCAGGCTGTATTGTGGCAGTTGGTGTGGTAGTAGGTAACTTATCCCAAGATCGTAAAATAAAATAAAATGCGGCTACAATCGCGGCCCACACTCACAGACGGCTTAAGTTTTTATCGTCAGTTTTTATTCTTTTTGAGCTTGAATTCTGAGGAGAAAGGAATAGAAAATGGATTGACAATTCGGAAGAGATGTTTTCCCCGAGCTTACGTCTAATCTGATGGCCTGACCGCACACAAACGCAGCATGGCGTGGATCATCAAATTCTCTTTAGACAAGCGATCACGTTGGTAGTACTGTCTGTTACCTGATGTATATTGCGGAACGAAGGAACTAAATAATGGGTAATGGATTCAAAAGGTTTTAAAGATGACTTCTCATAAAAAAATGCTCGGAATTAACGTCATCATTTTCTTTTAAAAGCGATGATTGCGAGTATAAGGATTCATTATTTTAATTCACAATTTCTTCATGCGCTGTTGAAAATAAAGGGTAGATAAATTAAAAGTCACAGAAAAAATACCATTTGGAAATCACCCCTCCAAAGTCTATCCGGCTTTACATAATCCAAGATTATAAACTTTTCGAGCGGAGATAGGAAAATATGCGTGTTTTGAAGGACAGTGAGCGGGATGTTAATTAGGAATTACCGGGTTTTTGGGGTCCGATGGGCCCTTAGGGGCTATTTCTACCCGGCCCTTGTCGACCTGCTATCTGTCATGTTGTTAAATTAAATCATAACCTTCGCCTCGTTTGCTTTGATACGAAAGTGGAGCGTGAAACCGTTTTATGGATGTTTTCAGAAATAACGAAAGTTTACACCAATTTCCCAGGATATTATTATTATTATTATTTTGTAAAAAATAATAATGTATACAGTGTGTTAAGAAAACCCTGTCCCATCCGAAACCAGTATATAGGTTTCCCAATCGCATAATTTTTGAATTATAACAACACCGTCACCGGTGGTAAAATGTTAGATCGTGTAGCGGCGCCTTTGACTACAAAGTTCGTAACGGCGTAATTTTATGAAATTTTTTTTTCTCGGAATTTGATTTTTTTTATATAAATAGAATCCAGTCTCGATACTCAATACTACCTTCACCGGTCGGACAGGGTTTTCTTAACACACTGTATATCTAGAAGTATCGTATCTTGCCCACATGAATAAGAATCACATTTGTATGCTGATTTCGATACGTAAAATATGGAGTAAACTTTAAAAGCGGTTACCGTCGGTGCGCTACGATATCCAGAATATAACGTGTATTGATGATGTTGGAAACTCAACGACCGTATATTATTCAACGTTGCAGAACAAACTCCATTTTGCGATAAAGATTTAAAATGCAAATGCAAGCAATGCAGCACTAGTATTTTGTGGTAGTATGGCTTGGGATCTAGCCAATTGACTGGAGCTCGTATACTGGCTAGCTCGATCGGGGAGTACCACCCTCTCACAGAAGATCGGCGTAATAGCTATTACAGTTGCGTTTCGTACGATGAGTGCGAGAGCCGGAAGCCCAAACTCCCCCTTCCTCTGTTCCGCTCCCCTTCAGGTCAACAACGTGCGAGCGATAGACCTTACTCATATAAATAAACACAATTTATGTCACTGTCACAGAATGTCTATTTTCCGAACTAGGAACTATGGCAGGGTCGCCATGCAATGTGTGGGGTTCGGGGTACCAATAATACACGTCTAGCTTGGTTCAGGTTCAGTATATTACTACCAATACTTACGTCCTAACTTACCTTATATACTTACACACTACAACTACACTTCAATATTTTTATATCTTATAATAAGATTGTTTTATCTCATAGTTAATAGTGGCAACAACATACGATGTGACTCGTCTTGCAAGCATTTGCGCAAGATGAATTAATTATCTCTGCCTACCCATTTATCTTTCCTTCCGCTAATATCCCCAGCATTTACGGTATTCACTTTTGATTTATTAGAAGCTTGAGAGGGGTAATGAGGCATCAAATTCGAAACGAGTGGTAGAGTCTTGCGACATTTTGCGATGTAGCTCTACTGTATCTCTACTTCCATGGCATCTGTACGCGGAGTGCGTAGGGCCCATAAACCAAGTACTTAGCTGTGTTAAGTTTATGATAGAGTCTGTATAGTACGTTTTTTTATACTTGTCCTATTTAGTAGGCGAAGATGGCGTCCAGCGGGGCGATTGCGTAACATTTTGTCAATGTTTCAATTGGTTTCGTTCATCCTGTGTCAGTTATACAGGGTGTCCCACAACTTTGCCACATGGAGGGAAAGTATCTTAAATACTGTAGATAGAACATTTTACTGAATGAAGACTTCATTTTTATTTTAAAAGTTGTGGGACACCCTGTATACGAAACCAATTGAAACATTGACAAAAAGTTACGCAATCGCCCCGCTGGACATCATCTTTGCTTACCAAATAAGACAAGTATAAAAAACGTGCTATAGATGGTTTGCTATGTATAGGTACTTCTATTAAATTTAACTTGTAGGTATGTCGGCAGACGAACCATAAGCGGCCATCATTAAGTGCGATAAGTTCGGGGTCATATTTCAATCAGATTTTATTATAAAAAATAAGGCGGCAAGTAAGCATACGGCTCGCCTTATGTTCAGCAGTTACCGTAGCCTATAGATGCTTGCAATACCAAACGCATCGTACGCCGTTCCGTACGTCAGAAATATTGACCTAAGTACGCTACAGTTTTCAGCCGAATTTCATAAGGAAGAAAAACAAAGTACATATTTCGATAGTCAACACTATTTAGAGCGACTATAGCCTAGGGGTGAACAGGTTGGGCTAGCAATCAGAAAGTCCCAGGTCCGATCCCCGGTGGGGCATGCACCAATGGATGAATTTTCATCTATGTGCATTATTTACAGTTCGCTGACGGTGAGGGAAAACATCGTGAGGAAACCTACCTATCCCTCGGGATTAGGTAATAGTCAGTTCCTGTTTACACGGCGACACGGTTCACCACCTGTCACGTTGGGTTCTGACTATCTGGTGAAACGTGGGCTTTGAGTTGGTTAATACCTCCACAATGTGGTGGTGTATGGCCACTCAAGCCTCTGACTACCCCCGAATGGGGATAAAAGTCGTGACGTTACATTACATTACATTACATTTCAACACTATTTTTGTCCCACTAATAGAGCTGTCCTTTATAATATAATACTGTTTTCCTTGCCCTTAGTAACTCAATATCACGCTTTGACTAAAAAGTTTTCAGGTTCACAGTTATTTTACCTCTGACATTTACCTTATTTATTTACTTTTGAAAAACGTAGTCGATATTAGATTTTTATAAGTCATGTAGCCTGTAGAATAAAGCCTAATCTACGTTCATAGTCTCAAAGGCCAAGTTTAAAGGCTGACTTTGCGTTTTACAAAAATAAAATGAGGAACGTCAGAGGCAAAATAACTGTGAACGGACAGTACATCAAGCGCATGCCACGCTTGCGTACCTACCACAGAGTAAAGTCTAAAGAAAGAGGTGCCCTTATTAGATATTTGTATGTAACAAAACGTGGTCATTGTTTTTTCATTTTCATTTTACTATTTACCGGTAAATATTTGAACTACTCGCTTCGTTTTATGTCGATGTTAGTACTAGGCCGACCACTCGGCTGACTTGCTTAGGGCCAGTCCCTTTAGTAACTGGTCCATGGTACCTACTCAGTTTTGACGTCGGAACGCACTGACATAATGTGTTAACGAGAGTTTTCGGGCGAGGCATGCGAGGCATCAGGACGCACCAGATAACTTAACACGATAATTTATTTTGACTATATCTGGGCTTGTAGCCTAAAAGCGACTGTAGCCTAGGGGCGAACACGTTGGGCTCAATCAGAAGGTCCCAGGTTCGATCCCCGGTGGGGCATGCACCAATGGATGAATTTTCATCTATGTGCATAATTTACAGTTCGCTAACGGTGAGGGAAAACATCGTGAGGAAACCTACCTATCCCTCGGGATTAGGTAATAGTCAGTTCCTGTATACACGGCGACAAGGTTCACCACCTGTCACGTTGGGTTCTGACTATCTGGTGAAACGTGGGCTTTGAGTTGGCTTAATACGTCCACAATGTGGTGGTGTATGGCCACTCAAGCCTCTGACTACCCCCCGAATGGGGAAAAAAGTCGTGACGTTATATATATATATATATATATATATATATCTGGGCCTTTGGTCTGACCTTCTGACCTCGGTGGCGAAATTTTTGTTTTAGAAATTAAACAAATAAATTATGCAGGTAGTATATTCATGCCTGGAGGTGCTCCAATAATTGATTCATACAAAAAAAGGTGCATGGATTGTATAAAGAGTGATATGAATAAGGTTAGAATAATAAGACACTGCGCCGACCCCAGATAATGGGTAAAAGTAAGGTAAATGATGATCAATTCATTCATACAATAATAAAAGAAAATCCACCGAGGTCAGACGAAGACCCATCTTTTCTTTGTATTTAAGCTTCGCAAATATTACAATGGACGTATAGTGTCAGTAGAACTGTATCCGGTGACGTATTGTATAATACGAGGAACTGACGATCTCCGTCCATCAGGTGAAGTGCGCTATTATTCTTCAGGAATATGTGTTTTTTTCCTTGAAGGTATTATAGTACGTTTTTTATACTTGTCCTATTTGGTAAGCAAAGATGGCGTCCAGCGGGGCGATTGCGTAACTTTTTGTCTATGTTTCAATTGGTTTCGTATATAATTGACACAGGATGAACGAAACCAATTGAAACATTGACAAAAAAGTTACGCAATCGCCCCGCTGGACGGCTTCTTTGCTTACCAAATAGGACAAGTATAAAAAAACGTACTATACATGACAATGTGTCCTGGGTAGTAAGGTAAGTAAGAGGTAAAAATAATATCTTTGCGGTTATGGACTTGAAACAAATACGGTGTTACTACAATAAAGTTAAACACGTTTTAAACACGTGTCTAGCCAAATTTGACTTTACTTTCAAAATTTTACTCTTGGCACTTGGCACTGACTAATTGGTCTGCCTGTTATTGTAAAGGTACGGTCAGCAACGAAAGTCGCTGAACATTCTCAGTTTTTCAAATACCTTGCACACTTTTGTTTTGCATCAAATCCATAATTTTTCTTTATCAAAACAAAATGTAGACATGTTGCTAATGTTTAGTTTTATAATGGTTTACCAACGATTGTAGAATAAAGAGTATAACCGATTTGAAAAATTCAGAATGTTCAGCGACTTTCGTTGCTGACTGTACCAAAGTGCTGCAATGCAATATGTCGACTTTTGTTCACCTATCTAAGAACAATTCTATTGGTGGTAAAGCCAAGCTGTATTCAATATGCTGTAGCTCATATGCGGGCTATGTCGACCGGTGTAGTACCACCCTCTTACAGAAAATCGGCGTAAAGTAGCTATTACAGTTTTTTTGTTCTTTTTTATTTATTTAAATACCTGATTATGGTTTTTTTTTTTACTTTGACTTGACTTATTTTTTATTTTTTTATTCACAAAGTGTTAATGCCTGCCTGCTCACATAGCGTTGCTGTTTGGAAATGTATACAATTATCCTATTTCTTTTGAAAAGAGTAACCATTGAGTTTCTTGCCGGCTCTTCTCAATGGAAGCAACATTACGAACCGGTAATAACGCTAAAATATTTTCGCTAATTTGACGATTTATAAGTGCTATTTATAGCTTACATGAATAAAAAAAAATTGAATATGACTTTGACTTACAGCCGCGTTTCGTATGATAAGTGAGAGAGATAAGTAATATCACACAGACCAACGTAATATCTAATCAGATGTGATCCTACACAGACAGATCAAAGGTCACTAAGATCTAGAATCTATGTAGAGCAGTTCGTAACCAAGTCAAGTACATAACTGGTTCTTTCTGGTTATCATCAGCGGTCTATAAATAACACCTTACATCGCAATTTACGACACAAGATCCTCCCACACTGTACACATGGGGCGACGTTACGTGACAATCTACATGTATCAGACAAACTACAGCATTTATTCAGGACCTTTTTTCAGATGAAAAATATTCTTTCAGCAGATTGTTGGACATGGGAAGGTTTAGGTAACGGAGTTCCTTGTTTTTTTTTATATTTACGTGTGTTGATGTCTACATTTTTCCGGTTATGTTAAGGGGTTATTACACTTAAATGAATTTAGGCTACTTAATTTAGTCGTTACTGAATATAGGTAAGTGTAATCGCATTCAGCAAGCTATTCAGAAGCTAGAATGGTTTAAGTATTTAGAAGCTTCTGAATTTAGGCTTCTAAATTTAGCCAAGTGTAATAAGCTCTTTAGCACTTAGTATGATTATGATTGGTCTTAGGGAAAGATAGTTTGTTCAACAATATAAACCGCGGGTTCGATTCCCGCCGGAGGCAATATTTCAGACACGGCCTTTTCCTGATTTGCCCAGGTCTGGTGTCTGCATTGGTGGGATCGTCCCCAGTCCAGCGTACGGTAGCCATAGTACAAGCGTTGCTGAGTTTGGGACCATACCATGGGTGCGCTCGCTCCATCGTCGACCTCATCTTTGCCCCTGCGGCAAGATTGAGGTCACGAGCAAGCCCATTTTTAATCAAAATAAAAAAAAAACCGTTTGTGTGATCTGATCTTCTCAGTCAAGGTCGCGTTTCCGATCCGGCGGTAGGATTCAAAGAAAAAAATAATGTAAAATTACAATTTGTAAGTGCCCCCGTAGGGCTAAACAAAATAAACATTTAGAATTTTGTGTAAATGTCGTGATATTTAATATTTATTATTTTATTATAATTATCTTGGTGCAATTGATTATCATAATAGTTTGATAACGAATGATGGTCAGTGTATTTAACATCAATACAAAGGTTATCTAATTGATGTAAGCTGTAGGCTTCTGATGTAACCGATACCACGCGATTCGCGATAGAAGCGGTAATAACTTCACTGATTATGACATATTATTAGAATGCACTTGATCAACGCAATATGCAGGGAGATTGCATAATCAATACTTAATATAATAAATGCGAAAGTAACTCTGTCTATTACGCTTTCACGACTAAACTGCTGAACCAATTTTGATAAATTCTAGTAAGGAGATAGACAGGACCTGGAGAAGAGCATAGGCTACTTAAAAAAAAAAGGCACGACTTTTATCCCCATTCGGGGGTAGTCAGAGGCTTGAATGGCCATACACCACCACATTGTGGAGGTATTAAGCCAACTCAAAGCCCACCGTTCACCAGATAGTCAGAACCCAACGTGACAGGTGGAGAACCTTGTCGCCGTGTATACAGGAACTGACTATTACCTAATCCCGAGGGATACGTAGGTTTCCTCACGATGTTTTAGCCTAAAGGGGTCAAATAAGGGGTGGAAGTTTGTTTGAAAGTACCTCATTTCTGAAGTTAGAAACATGAAAATTTGTATTTAAGCTATTAATTACAAATAAAAAAAAGTAATTTCAGCGTTTTTGAAAATACCACCAAGGTGGTAAAATAAGGGATAGAATTTGTATGGGGGTGGCAATTTTTCTGAAGCTAGAGACATGAAAATTTGTATTTAGGCTAATCTATACAAATAAAAAATAGTAATTTCAGCGTTTTTGAAAATTTTACCCCAAAGGGGGTAAAATATAGGTTGGAAGTTTGTATGGGGGGGTCTCAATTTTACTGAAGCTTGAGACATGAAAATTTGTTACTATGAGTATAGGTACCTTTACCTACCGTACAATGGAATAATACTTAAGTAGTTATCTACTGAAATAAAAATGTGATAGCAGTTTTTAGTTTCTAAAGGCGATGTACAAAGTTTGCAAAAGTTGATAAGTAAGTAATCGAATCATAATGTGATTTTAATGGATTGTTATGTACCTACCTACAACGGTACTAAGGGCTCTATCTCACCGGGACGCCAGCCGCGTCGCCAGCCGCCATCGCTAACTAAGAGCTCGGCTCCACTAGTGCGCTGCGCTGCGTCGTCGCAACGGATCAAAGGGTCGACGGGCGAGAGACGAAGCGGGGGAAGGTGATGCGCCAGTACGAAATCTTGCGACGACGCAACGCAACGCGCTAATGGAGCCCGGCCCTGAGAGCCGGGCCCCACTTGCGCGCTGCGCTGCGTTGCGCTGCGTCGTCGCAACGGATCAAAGGGTCGACGGGCGAGAGACGAAGCGGGGGAAGGTGATGCGCCAGTACAAAATCTTGCGACGACGCAACGCAACGCGCTAATGGAGCCCGGCCCTACTTCGTATTTAATTTGACAGGTAATAGCAATTGTTTGGATACGTGGCCGGCGACGTCGCTGGCTACCGTCGCCAATAATTCGTATTGAATTATGTTATATATGACAGGACTCTACTTGGCGACGGTCGCCAAACCCGTCGCCAGGTGTGATACAGCCCAAAAAACCTTTAATTTTTTTTGATGCGTCCAGATGCCTCGTATACCTCGCGCGTGCTCTTAGTGTGTCCCGAAGTCAAAACTGAGCGCTCGGGCGCGGCAAACGTCTGATGTAGCAATCGGCAGTTTATAAGGACACAGCAACTATTTCTAGCTGCAAATAAAATGTGACACACAATAAAACTCAAATAAAGTTCCCGGAGATAAACGACTTGTCCCATAGGTTCGCAATGCGAGGTACGCAACGTGTACTTTGACAAATTTACTTTATTTGTCACAGTGTCAGACGTGCCAGGTGGACAATGGACCTCAATTTAGGTCTCTTGATTAAAGTTTATGAAGAGTAATGGCGATAGTAATGTGGACACTAGCCTCTCGCATGACCCAAAAAATCAATAGATCGTCTTTTGTTTTTAGGGTTCCAAAGGGTGCCAACGGGACCCTATTACTAAGCCTACGCTGTCCGTCGGTCTGTCTGTCTGTCTGTCAGCGGGCTGTATCTTACGAACCGTAATAGCTAGGGACTTGAAATTTTCACAGAATGTATATTTCTGTTGCCGCTACAACATAAAATTAAATTAAATTAAATTTGAAAATAAAGGGGCTCCCCATACAAGAAACTTAATATTTTTGACGTTTTTATTCTACGGTGGTACGGAACCCTCTATGTCCGAGTTCGACACGCACTTGGCCGGTTTTTGTATAGCTATGTCTCTGTTAGGCATCTGATCAAGTCATACTTGTAGTCATAGTCATACATACTCATTAAGTTTAATAATAATTCATAGTTGTCCAAACTATGAATTAAACTTAATGGTTTGTAATAATCCTTTGAAAACCGAGTAAAATTTTCCAGACTTTGATATCAAAGTATAATAACCTGCCAATAACAGAATACTTTAAAGCGATTTGTTGAAACTAAAATTGCTGAACTAAAAGTTTTCTTTGCTGTAAAAAGATTTAAAGCGATGGAAGATTATTAATATAGAAGTGAATAGATATCTGTGTCTTTTAAAAACTTCGAAGAAAACTTACTAAGAAATATAATAAACGCCTGACCTTAGAATTTTGTAGATATTGACTAAAACTTGGCGCAGTGGTTAGAGCGTAGGCCGCTCGGCTCACTGCATCGGATGGTTGCGGGTTCAATTCGGAAACTGCCTTTTCATAATTTGCCCTGGTCTGGGTGTTTGGGATCGCCCCCAGTCCATTCTACGGTACCCATAGTACAAGCGTTGCTTAGTTTGGGACCATACAGTTGGTGTGTAAGTTTGGCGATATTTATTTAAATAGCTACGTCCAGAAGTGTCACATGCCGCGCGAGGAAAATTTTCCTCGCGGTGTTTGACTTGCCTCACGTGAGGCAAATGCGCGCCCTGCCTCACCTGAGCACTCACATTTGCGTCGCCTAGTTTGGCAGTCGTGAGACAGAACGATGTCAAACGTGTCAAACTGATTGATCGGGTATACCTTTCCCTGTCTAGAGTGTCAGTTGCCTCGCCATTTGCCTCGCGCGGCATGCGACTGAGGCAAACGTCGTGCTTCGCGAGGCATGTGGGTGAGCAGCCTCGCGCGGCATGTGACACTTCTGGACGTAGCTAATAACAAACGCCTGATGTTAAAATTTTATAGAAATCTGACATTTAAGAGTAGAAACATTTTACTGTTAACAATCTCACCAAAATATGTTGTAGAGTGCTGGTAGAGTGCTAATGACATGAACCGCAGAGAGGCGTAACTGAAAAATCTGCAACACGACGGAGTGAGGAGCGCGGACGGTAATGACAGAGGAATAGCAGTTACCAAATGCAAGCGGATCAAGTGAGGGCTTTTAAATTGGCGAATTAGAATAAAAGTGTATTGTTTTTTGCGAAAAATCTCTATTTTTTTTTTTTTTTTCGTATCTTTTGTTATGTTTGAGTTAGGTATTTTAACTTTCTTGTAACTATAGGAAATCCAGGAAAATATCGGCTTCGACGGAGGCGCTACCGCGCTCATTACTTTTTGTTTAACTTCGTCGGAGACTGCCAGAATCTTGGTAGGTTAAAATTTATTTTCTTGTAAAAATGTTGTGTACTTCGCCATGTAAAGTCAATGGTCTTATTTATCATTTAAATGCGGTAGTCGATAATGGTCGGGCATATTATGATGTGGTAAACTTTACGATAGGGCTACGACATAGGTTCATTTCTTGTTCAAGAATAAGAAGCTGTTTTCATAGCTCCAAGCGAGAAGAACATATTTTCTCGCGTTGCAACTGACACCGACGAAAAAAGAATTCCCGAGAGCACTCTTGAAGCACGGACGAGAATGATTTATTGCCCATTTGTACCGTCATTACTGCACTTTGATCATTCCGCACATTTGTGATTAATGTTCAATGTTACCAAAGTTGAGTTTGCTAAAATGTTTGCTATACTGTAAAGTCATTTTTATGTGGATAGTATGTTTGAAAATGATATATTATGATTACTCTGTATTATTATTGATTTATGTTGGTTCTCCTGTTACATTTATAAAACAAGTAAGTTACAATACTCTTTTACCCTTAAAAACGAGAAAGGAAACATTTGAAACGTGCTGAACAATTTTTTCCATTTTCTTCCTCTAAAAATAAATCCTAAGTGTGTGTGTGAATCTTTGTTACCACGTATCTTCATAAATACTAAACCGATTTTAATGAAATTTGAAACGAAGATAGTGTAGGCTCCGGAATAAGACATAGGCCAATTTGCACGCGGGCGAAGCCGCGGGGAACAGCTAGTCTTTAATAAAACAAATAAGTACCAACATTAAGACCAGACGTATGCCACATAGTATAACAATAATTCTCCTACTGAATATTTTCTTGTAGTTATTTTTACGCAGTAAATATTAGTTGGTACAGGCAAGAATACAAATTGGGTATATTTTGTACCTTTAGTTGTGTTTAGTTGTTCTATAAATTTGAGAATATATAGAATCTTTTGAAATTGGGAAAATTTCTACAGTTTTCTCACACGCGTAGTCTCATTTTTTTTGTGAAAAGAAGCGTTCAAATTTAATATTTTGTTATTATAAATAATACACTAGGTAATAATTACGGAATTTAACAAAACTACTCACGACCATACATTTAAGTTTAATTCGCTAAACTAAACTCGTTTTATTACGTGCACAATTAGGTACAAATGTACCAATTAAAAGTTTCGCAAACAATTTCGTTTCTAGCACTAGCCGTAAAATTGGCTTTTTAGTTGCTACGCTTAGCTTCGCCATTAGACGTAAGTACTGACTTGACTGTATGCTAATTATACACTGGGTGTTAGCACTTGTTAGTGTTAACTAGACCGCACTTATGTTTTGTTGGACAAAGCTTATTATGTAGACCAGGGATTCCCAAACTGGGTTCTGCGGAACCTAGGGGTTCCGTAGAATAGTCATCGGGGTTCCGCCAATATTATTTATTATTAGCTATTAAATAATACCACGGTTACAAATATTATTATGAAATAGTTTTGGGTTGGTGTTAGGCCTGAAATAGCCAAAAAGGATATTTTAACATTGCTCCCATTCGTCACAATCCTACGTTTATACAAAAGCCCAGCCTACGTTTATAGCCCAGCCTACGTTTATACAAAAAAAATAATACAGGTCAAGATTGGTTGCTACCCCATAAATACGCATACAATTGTCGGATAATACCGAACTATATATAAAACAAGTAATCATAAAAAAGTAAAACACTTTCAATCTTCACATTAAAACTTTAAGTTAAGAATAATGTGTTTCAATTATATTACACATTAATTAAAAAAAAATATGTTCTTAAATAATGGGGTTCCATGAAATAAAAGGTATTTGGTTGGTGTTTCGTCATCTTTAAAGTTTAGGAACCCCTGATGTAGACAACTTAATATGTAGACTTTAATGTCGCGCGTAGTCTACCTTTTTCACAAGTCACTCAACATATTTTATTGCAGAAGTGGAAGAATGTCTTTGCCCAACAACTTTGTGTGGGACACAAATGGCTAATATTATTATTATTTTATTTTTATTGCAAAAACAAAAAGAGACAGAAATAAATCATAGATTTAAAAACATTCTCACTAAGTATACATACTGAGTGAGAATGTTTATGTGAGTGTACATGTATGTACATGTATATGTGAGTGATGTGGAGGTATAGAACCTAAGAAACAAGTGTTTTCTGCTGTCACACCAAGAGAATATTATTTAGGATTTTATTAATTTAATAATAATAAAAATAGAGAAACATAATAATAATAATAATATCCTGAGACATTTATTACACACGGCTACCTGATCCCAAACTAAGCAGAGCTTGTACTATGGAAACCAGATAACTGATATTACTACATATACTACTTTAATATTTGTAAATACATACTTAATATACATATACACCCAGACTCCGGACATACAGACATGTTCATGCACACAAACGCATGTCACGGGTAGGAATCGAACCTACGACCTGCAGCGTGAATAAGCTATTGGCTGGTATGGTTAGATAACTAACTACCTGATACCTAGGTATTATTATAATTTCATATAAACTAATTTTTACAGCGACTGTAGCCTAGGGGTGAACAGGTTGGGCTAGCAATCAGAAGGTCCCAGGTTCGATCCCCAGTGGGGCATGCACCAATGGATGAATTTTCATCTATGTGCATAATTTACAGTTCGCTGACGGTGAGGGAAAACATCGTGAGGAAACCTACCTATCCTTCGGGATTAGGTAATAGTCAGTTCCTGTATACACGGCGACAAGGTTCACCACCTGTCACGTTGGGTTCTAACTATCTGGTGAAACGTGGGCTTTGAGTTGGTTAATACCTCCATAATGTGGGTTGTATGGCCACTCGAGCCTCTGACTACCCCCGAATGGGGATAAAAGTCGTGACGTTACATTTATTTCATACAAACAAAGCCATGCGAGAGTGCCGATAGCGTATCAAAATGGGCCCGCAAAAATGATTCAACATTTTATTTGTATAAAACCTTTTTTGTCTAGAAATTTAGATAAGAAATTCAAGATTTTTTGTGCTCTGCGTAATGCTGTCCACGTCGTAGATTTAATTTTTTTTGTGCACATAGTAATTCCATTCTACCCTCGTCATTAGGCTGCTGAAACTGATATCTGGGTCCGATCTCGGGCATGTGTGACACGCGGTGAATTTAAACTCAACCTAGGTCTGCGAATTTTCAAATTATAGCTTTTGTGTGCTAAAGACTTTAGGTCAGCATTATTTTCAATATTCAAATTTATGATTAGTTTTGGCTTAGTTCGGGGTCTGCCTACTCATAAATTATAGACCCAAAGAATTAATCCGTTTACACAAACCAAATTAATAGTACAGCTGGCCTACTCCGAAATACGAACCTAACGTTTCGGCTGACGGATTGTCGTGATTTGACATTTCTTCTTTCGTTTTTCTCTACGATTTGACATTGTTTTGATCGTAAATCGAATCCGTACTTCGGACGATCCGTCAGCGACGTATTTCGGAGTAACCCCCTTTCTAGTACAAGCGGACGAACGCTTAGCGAAGTGCTTCGAGCGTAGGCCGCTCGGCTCACTGCGGGTGGTTGTGGGTTCAATTCCCGCCCGTTGTAAATTTGGAAATTGACCATCTCGTGATTTACCCTGCTCTGGGTGTCACTAGGATTGTTCCCAGTCCATTGTACGGTTCAAATATTCAAAACGTTTATTTTGTTTAGGGCAGGCCTACGGGGGCACTTACAAATACCCCATAAGCCTTGCTTATTTTGGGGCCATGCAGTTGGTGTGTTTAGTCTGGCGATATATTTGTACTATATATTCTTTCCCCTAAATTTATAGAGATTTTTAGCTAATTTACAATGGTTTTACAAAGCATTTTTATGAACTGCAGTGATTTGTAATGCCAGTGTAAGTCCATCATAACTCCCTATAAATTTGGGGGTTTAAGTATAAAAACTATGTAGCTAACCAAACAGTGTTATTATTGGTTCTTATAAGATTTATGAGACTTGTCGCCTTGTCGGAACAGCCAAGTGTCGGAAATATAAATTGAATTGGCGGAAAAATTGCTTGTGTAAGTTGCTTGTAAAGCCCTGGAAGAAAACACTAACTTGATAAATTCTTATAAAAAAAATAATTGTCGAAGTCGGAGAGAGAAAATCCTTCCTATGCTCTTCTTCTGTACGCCTCCTGTAAAAATTTCATGTTTGTAACACCAGCAGTTTGGGCTGTGCACGTCTTGACAGACGGGCAGATTGGCAGATCGACAGACGGACAACAAAGTGAGTGATAAGGGTTCCGTTTTTTCTTTTTGCTATACGGAACCCTTAAAAACGAGTTTCTACTAAATAAACTTTGAGAGTAGGAGAGTAAAATGCTTTTAAGATTCGCACATACCAACATTTTATATTTTTATATGCACCGTGTTGCATTAAAAAAGTATTGACGGGCCCGTTAGCGTGGTTGGCGCGGAGGCGCCTTTCACGCTGCAGGTCGTAGGTTCGATTCCTACCAGGGACATGCATTTGTGTGCATGAACATGTCTGTATGTCCGGAGTCTGGGTGTATATGTATATTAAGTATGTATTTACAAATAAAAAAGTAGTATATGTAGTCATATCAGTTATCTGGTTTCCATAGTACAAGCTCTGCTTAGTTTGGGATCAGGTAGCCGTGTGTACAAAAATGTCCCAGGATATTATTATTATTATTGGTTTCGGACAACTTGATTCCTACCACTAGGTCCAATAGAATAACTACTAACTACCTAATATACATACATAGAGTGCAACAAAGTACCTATCTCTACCTATCTACTTACTAACATGTTTATATGGTCACTTACAAGTTGTAGTCTCTCCTTCGTCGCGTGTGAACCGCACATAGCTCCCTCTCATCCGCTTCCGGTTCAGTCCATGTCCGCTTGCGAATCGCTGAGATGCGCAACCGAGGGTCACTGACCTAAAAGAGCGAGGATATAAGATTTTAGTAGAGCTCCTTGTAGAGTCTAGTAGAGTTACTATTACACCGAAACTTGTATTTATTAGTAGCTGTTTTTACTGACAGAATATAGCGATTCTATCTTTGGAACTGACTAGACAAGTGGCTGACGTCTACAAGCGTTCGTTCAAATCGCTACGCTTCATATATGGAAATGACATAAGTCACGTGATCTACATAGCAACTAGTTGTTGATCTACATAGCGACGTTTGACATTTCCATACATTGTGAAGTCTATTCTATTCTATTCGATTAGCGTTCATACCACTTGGCTAGCCCCTCAGAAGGGCTAGACAAGTGGCTGACGTCTACAAGCGTTCGTTCAAATCGCTACGCTTCATATATGGAAATGACATAAGTCACGTGATCTACATAGCAACTAGTTGTTGATCTACATAGCGACGTTTGACATTTCCATACATTGTGAAGTCTATTCTATTCTATTCGATTAGCGTTCATGCCACTTGGCTAGCCCCTCAGGTACGCTACAATGCGTTTGATTTGACGTAAACGACCGCTTGGCGCAATAGTTCAAGCGTAGGCCGCTCTGTTCACTGCATCAGGTGGTTGCCGGTTTGATTCCCGCCAGCGGCAAATTACGAGACTTAGAAAAATAAATAAATACAATATTTCTCGTAGGTTTTCCTCCTCCTCCACGTCTCCCTTTCCCCTTGACTTTTCGGAGCCTGCGCCGATTTTAAGGTAGCCCTGAGCTAGTAACATAAAACTAGTAGGTTTTCTAATACCACTCCTAAATTTAAAAATCATTGATTGATTATAATTTTTGTAGAAAATAATAGGTGTTTTTTTTTTTTTTTTATAGAACTGCGGTGGCAAAAAAGCGTACGGCCCGCCTGATGTTAAGCAGTTACCGTAGCCTATAGATGCTTACAATACCAAAGGTATTGCTCGCACATTGCCGACCTGAAGGGGAGTGGGATGGAGGGAGGGGGAGGGGGGGTGGGCTTACGGCTCTCCCACTCATCGTACGAAACGCAGCTGTAATAGCTGCTTTACGCCGATCTTCTGTGAGAGGGTGGTACTACCCCGGTCGAGCCAGCCCGTTTATGAGCTGCAGTCAATTGGCTACAGCTTGGCTCTACCACCTTCTGTGTGGTTCAGGTGTTCTAAAGTAACGTCATCACTTCGGTGTGAGGGTTAGCAACCGGAGGCATGTGCAGTCGAGCGGCGGAACAAATGTTCATTTCACCCACGACCCTACGGAGGTTATGTTGCGAGATATCTAATGATTCAAAGAGTCCGAACAGAAGGGTGAGCATTCCTTCCGAGTTTTACGTTTTAGTAAATTCACAGCGTCTGAAAAACAGTACGTAGTATGCGTTCAGCAAGTGTATGGGACTTTTTATGAAACATAGAATGAAGAAAATTGAACGCAAACGCTGAACGCTCTGTCTGTTCGGAGCCTTAAACACTGAAGAGGTCTAGTATGGGTTCCAGTTAAAATCAAAGATATGTAATTGGTTAAAATAGATACTTTATAGAATTTGTAGGTAGCAGGTAAAGGGATGTTATACAATGAATGGCGACGAAAGGCAAAAACAAGGAAAACTTGAAAAACATCTCAAAATCAGGAAAATACCTAACTTAACTTTTGTTGTATCCCTCGCGGCGTCCGGTCTGTCTCCATTATAATACTAACAATTTATTCTCCATTTAGGGCCACCGCAGACTAGCTACTTTTAGCATCAGCGATCGGCGATTTTGATGCTGCGTCTCGCTCGTTCGCGCTCGAAGAAACGCGACGCAGCATCGATACGTCACAAAATCGCCGGTCGCCGATGCTAAAAGTATCTAGTCTGCGGAGGCCCTTACTTCTTATTAAATAAATCGTGTACTTTCTAAATGTGCCTCAGGTTGGAATGTCTTTGAGCAACCCTTCGCGAGTTCTAGGTATTGTGTAAGGTTTATTCCACTTTGATCACCTGGGTGATCAAAGTGGACGAAAAAGTCGCCTTTGATCACCTGGCGAATTTGAACACCCAGGTGATTTGCCCAGGTGATCAAAGTGGAATAAAACATCGCCTCATATTACCTGTCGAATTTGATCACCCAGGTGATCAGAGGCGACTTTTTCGTCCACTTTGATCACCCAGGTGATATCACCCATGTGGTCAAAGTGGAATAAACCTTGTGTAATATAACAGGGTGGCTTTGTTAACACTGTTCAATGGAAGCGTATGTAAACTTAGACCTTAATTACTTACGTCGTTAACCGGTTCCGTGTGATAAATCATTAATACGATTACTATACAGAGTGTTTGAAAAATCACAAATAGTACTTGCGCATATTATGCATGAGTATCGACCGAAGAAATGGAATAAAAATGCAATTTTCTTTCAAACTTAGCGGCACAATTAAATAAAAATATATATCGCCAGACTTACACACCAACTGTATGGTCCCAAACTAAGGAACGCTTGTACTATGGCTACCATACAATGGACCAGGGGCGATCCCAGTGACACCCAGACCAGGGCAAATTACGAAAAGGCCGTTTCCAAAATTTGACTCTGGCGGGAATCGAACCCGCAACCACCCAATGCAGTGAGCCTAGCGGCTAGCCCTCAAACCACTGCGCCAAGCGGTCGTCGACACACCATATGACACTTCCCTATTGAAAATGTTAGTTCCTCTTTTGGCCACTAGGCTAGATTAAGGCCGTGGTCTCCTATTAAATGCCATCGGCCGCTTACAGCGTCACGCGTACGCCGCGTCACAATGCTTACTATAGAAATGTACTGTTGTGGTCTCCTTTACACGCCAACGTCACTATAGTGACATTACATACATTACATAGTATAGTATAGTATTAGTATTAGTATTACATAGTGTAGTATTATATAGTACATTGTGACGCGGCGTACGCTTGAAGCTGTAAGCGGCCGATGGCATTTAATAGGAGACCACGGCCCACTGATCTAAAGACATTCGGATGTGTTCTAGCCCGTAACACAAAAGTTGTCAATATTTACACTCATGTAACTTAAAAACTGTTGAAACTATGTAAGTAGGTACCAGAATATTCGTTCCAGGTATTCCAGGTATTCATTCCGGAATTGATACAACCTGTATATGCTAGCTACGAAAACGGACGGGTTGTAATCGACTTCGATACTATAACCATAGTAACAAAGACATTACCAAGGGAGAAGGAGACACGTGACCATCCCAAATAGTCTGTCCCACTAAACGGAATCCATGGACACAGTCGCTCGCGGAAAATAATGTTGAGAACATATTGGTACTGCCAATACGGCTCATCTTCCAGTGAATAATGCCATTTAAGTTAATGGTCGAATTGCGAGTGCGATAACATATGTGTGAATTTCGCTGCATGTATCGATGCGCTGAGCACAAGTTTAACGATGCGATAGCGATGTTAAAAGGTACCGTATCTGTTAAAATAGTAAACCAACCAATAAACCAATAGTAAATAGTACCAATAGTAAACCAATGCATGGCAGCAATATTTTATTTATAGGTTATTAGTGACCGGCACTTTGTGGTCTGATAAATAGGTGAGAATAATAAAGTTTAAATAATAGCGAAATTTGAACCACCGGTTACTTATACAATTACCATAGATATCAACCGATTTCTCTAATTTTTGTTATAAAATATTCTACTAATACTTATTCGTTTATTATCGCTATCGCTACAATAACCTCTTACATCGTGGAGGGCAAACGTTTCATGATTAAAATATGAATATTGATTCAATAAATAGACGTCGCGGCCTAAACGTTATTTGCTTTGACTTTCCACGAAAATCTACGAATACGGCAGTGAACGATAACAATCGTCAAGCAAGACTTCTTGTGGTGCAAAAGGAGAAGGTGCAAAATTCCCCCACCTCCTACGGCAAAGAGGAGTATCTAAAACCACTTTTCATTTAAGGGGAGGTACCTACTTACCTAAAAAAAAAATTTTTGGAATGGAGTACTATTATTGAGATATTTTTGTGGCTTATTTTATAGAGTTATGGCACTGTGACAGACAGACAGACAGACAGACAGACGGACTGGATGATCTTATAAGGGGTCGTCGTAGGGACTACGGAACTCTAAAAATGATTAAAATGAGTATAAAAAGATGGCATACTTTCAAACTCCATCCTTAGAATTGAACATATAAAAAAATGCTATGAAATTCGTTCAGGCGCAGTAATATGCAGTACAATTAGAACATAGGTACTTTGCTACCAAAAAAAAATATCAAAAAATATAATATATCAAAGCGTTTATTTTGTTTACGGGGGCACAAATTGTCATTTTATTTTTTTTCCTTAACTTCTACCGCCGGATCGGAAACGCGACCTTACCTACCTTGATTTGACTTCAATTAAAGGTAGGTAGGCTAAGAAGTCTGTGTAGGTAGGTATGTAGAGAGTTCCCTCATCGGACAACTGAATTTTTTTTTTAATTGTTCGGTGAAGGAACTCCCTACCTACTCGAAGTCAAATCAAGATAGCCAAGTATTTGTCAATATTTCAATACAATAATTTTAAATATTACCTTACCTGAACGAATTTTCATAGCAATTTTTTTATATGTTAGACTGTAAGTATACAATCTGTTTATACTCATTTTTATCATATTTAGGGTTCTGTACCCAAAGGGTGGCAACGGGACCCTATTACTAAGCCTACGCTGCCCGTCTGTCCGTCCGTCTGTCAGCGGGCTGTATCTCACGAACTGTAATAAGTAGAGACTTGAAATTTCCACAGAATGTTTATATCTGTTGCCGCTACAACAAAAAATACTAAAAATTCTATAAAACTTAAAAATAAAGGGGGTACCAATACAAGAAACTTAATATTTTTGACGTTTTTATTCTACGGAGGTACGGAACCCTTTATGTGCGAGTCCGACACGCACTGGGCCGGTTTTTTGAGATACTTCTCTTTGCTATAGGACGTGGGTTAATTTTGTATGGGCCTTATGCAAGGTAGTTTAGCGGAAAAGGGGAGATCTTCCGGCCAGGCGGGTGGTATGCCTGGCGGGGTCGGCCGCTACGCCCCAATGGATGTTGTCGGGGTTTCGTATATATGCTGCGTGCCTCGGGAATGTTGCTTGCGTGGTTTAGGATTCCATTGTTGTATTGGCGCATGCAGCTAGCGCCATCTGTTGGTAGCGAGATGTGAAGTCGCTACAGTAGCATTGTGTGTACCGCGACAAAGACGGACAAAGACAAGTGATTACCTGCTGACACAGCAACTCTTCTACTTTGTGACGAATATGAGCTTCTAGCTGGACGCGACTGGATTAATTTATTGTCTTCCCTGTCCGCCTGTCCTTGTTCTCGTCGCCTGTCCTCTTGCGGTATGAAAAATGTTACTTTTATGGCCGGCGCACAGTGAGGACGGCATGTCATGGCATTTTAATTTTTATCAATCGAATTTAATACTTATCCAATTAAAATAAGGTACATATTTCAATGCTCGGTGTTCGACCTCGGAGTATCGCGGAGCATTTTCTCGGTGCACCCGCTGGAGCACCTTATTTCAATTGGATGAGTATTAAATTCGAATGATAAAAATTAAAATGCCATGCCCTGTCATCCTCACTGTGCGCCGACCATTAGGGGCACTTGTCGCTATTCTTGCTTGTTTATATAATTCTTGAATACTTTCTTTCTTGGATTTAGAAATGAATAACGCCGTTAGATAAAAGGCAGCAGCGTTTTTACGTGTATTAGTTATGCCAATAAATATCTCAATTTCAATATTAACAGATAAGTAGACCATTTAGTGGCATTTGAACTGAGCGTCTCCGTACTTCGGAGAGCACATAAAATGTCGGTCCCGGTCGTTGTCATCGAGGCAGCAGTCGTTAAGCCTTATCAGAAGCCTTCGGGCGGCTTAAGCAACTCTTCCACTAGGTTGGTCACCAACCAAGAAAAAGTAGAATCTAATCTTAAGAACAAATTTTATACGTTAAGATATTTTTCTTGAGCGTTAGGGTTATATGAAATACCCGAGGGTATTCCTTGAATAAATATCCGTTAAAATTCGCGAGTACATAAAATTTGTAATAAGTATCGTGTATCTAATCGTTCAGAGAAAATAGTGGAACCTCCCGGGGCAAGCCCAATTATCTGCCATAACAATCCCTCGGAAATATGGAGCGCTTTGATTTTATATTTCATATTAACAACCTTATTTTTTTGTTAGAAGACACAGAGGTGGCAAACAAGCGTACGGCCCGCCTACGGTAGTTACCGTAGTAGCAGTTACCGTAGCCTAAAGTAGATGCTTGCAATACCAAAGGTATCGCTCGCACGTTGCCGACCTGAAGGGAAGGGGGTCAGAGGGTGAGCAAGGGGGGAGGGGGTTGGGCTTCCAGCTCTTTCACTCATCGTAGAAACGCAGCTGTAATAGTTTCTTTACGCCGACCTTCCGTGGGAGTTACCACTACCCCGGTCGAGCCAGCCCACAAATAGCTGCAGTCAATTGGCTAAAGCTTGGTTCGACCACTTTATTATCGTGAAGGTATAGGATTCGATCCTTCCTTGGGGTATCCAGTAAAGAATATGATGTATCAAAAGCAGTTATTTCGTTATTAGTTTTAATTTAGAGTTGCTTAAGTAGGGATGGATCAATTTTAAACCTAACTCTGATAAAAAATGAGACAAAATGATTTCTACAGAAAGAAATTTAGTTAGGTACTATCATGGACCAATTACTAAGGGGACTGGCCCTAAGCAACTCGGCCGAGTGGTCGACCTAGTACTAACATCGACATAAAACGAAGCGAGTAGTTCAACTATTTACCGGTACATAGAACAATGAAAATGAAAAAACAATGACCACGTTTTTTTTCATACATATATCTAATAATGGCACCTCTGTCTTTAGTCTTTACTCTGTGGGTACTATACAATGAGTCCAAAAATTAATCAAAAAATATTCACCAGATAAATGCTAAACTACAATAAACAAAATACATTAGATATTTTTCATCATTAAATAAAGCTTAGATGGGGCCTTTTGCTTTCACAACTAATGATTCGAATTTATATTTTTTTACAACAATCACATCGGGTAAGCTTTTGTGTGTAACAATGCACAAAAGTTTAATAACCTTACAAGATAATGGATCTTTGAAGCATCTACTTATTAGTATGGGAGACTTAAAATATAAGCTTTGTTCGCAGAGAAATAAATAATGTTCGGATTCTCGTGAAGCAACCCAGCTAATACGAAGAGCACAAACAAATTCCCATTGAGACACTTAGTTCTTGCGAGAGCCAAAATAAAGTGGAAATTAATGTTAAGAAGAAAAACATGTACCTATCACAATGTTATTACAATCTTGACACTTCTACAATTTACTACTTTGGGAGAGCGAATGTTGGCCGTTAGCGTGGTTGGCGCGGAGGCGACTTTCACGCTGCAGGTCGTAGGTTCGATTCCTACCCGGGACATGCATTTGTGTGCATGAACATGTCTGTATGTCCGGAGTCTGGGTGTATATGTATATTAAGTACTAGCTGTGCCCGCGACTCCGTCCGCGTCCAGTCGGTGAAGCCCTTAAATATAATTTTGTCTATCGTCTAATCTGTATTACGACAGTCTGCATCAGTCTGAGTTCGTCTGTCCGTGGCTGTCTATCTGTACCAGTCTATACCAGTAAGGTGGTAGAGTCTGACCAGTAAGGTGGAGATCGGCATTCAAGTAGCTAATTTACCTTCGTTTCGTATGATGAGGGAGAGAGCCGGAAGCGCAACCCAGCCACCTCCCCGTCCCCTCCAACTAACCCCACTCCCCTTCAGGTTGGAAACGTGCTACCGATGCCTTTGGTTGCAAGCATCTATAGGGTACGGTAACTGCTTAACAACAGGTGGGCCGTACGCTTGCCTGGCACCTTAGTTGTATAACAAAAGTTTGACTTTATTTGTCTGTGTGTATCAGTTTAGCTGTAAGTATCTGTCTGTCTGTAATCTATCGGTAGGTGAGTATCTCTGTCTGTACCAGTCTATCTGTATCCGTCTATCTATATCTGTAGTTACTCACAGTATCACGACTGAGCGGTTGGACTCCAGAGCTCAATGTTTAAGTTTGTACTTGATACCCATGTTCCTTATTTAAAATGAGTGAGCGCACTTCGCAACATTGTGCTTAAAAAGTTAGAGTCCGGAGTTTATCGTCTAAGTCAATAGTCAAAGCGTTTAATTTGTTTAGGCCTAGGAGGGCACTTATAAGTAGTAATTTTACATGTTTTCCTTAAATTCTAGCGCCGAATCGGAAACGCGACCTCGCCTGAGAAGTTACTACTTGATACCCACATTGCTAATTCAAAGTTAGCAGGTCCTCCAGATTTATGTTTTAAGCAGGCAGTTACCCAGCAGCATCATTCCTGAGGGGTTGGAGTTCAGAGTTCAATGTCTATGTTTCTATTACTACTTAATTCAAAAACAGCAGGTCCTCTAGACTTACTTCTTAGGTAGGTAGCTTCCCTACGGCATTAGTACTGTGGAGATGAATTCCAGAGTTAACGTCTAAGATTCCGCGTGATACAAAGACCCGCTTAATGTTTTTTATACGTAATTAGGAATAAAAAAACTAAATTTCTTGAAGCAAGGAAGATATTAAATTTTGACATGTGGTGCAAGGCAGGTATTGTCTGATTTTAAGTATAGCGACATCTAGTTAAGAAAAACGAAACTTAAGATTGTAGAACGCAGCAATAAAATATTTATTATTATTATTAAAATTAAGATTATCTATTCCAAATAGTGACGGATCACACACAACGTAGGGCTCCGTAGGGCTCCGCTCTAAATAGACGTATTTCAATAACTAAAACTTATTTTTTGCTAGAATTTCTGTGTGGTCATAAAAATTTACAAACTAATATTTTAGAAAAAAAATATCCTAGATGTTAAGTTGGACTATTAGTCATATCCATGCCAAATTTCATTGAAATCAATCCATTGGATTCGAAGTTGTGCGTGTTCGAATATTTAGGTAGTTTTTGAATGTTTTGTGGCAACCCTAATCTTTACCGAAAAAAAAAAAATGCTAGATGTTAAGTTAGACTATTAGTCATATCCATGCCAAATTTCATTGAAATCCATCCGGTGGATTCGAAGTTGTGCTCTTTCGAAAATCTGAGCAAACATACAAACATACAAACATACACACAGACAAAAATTCTAAAAATGATAAAAATGAATTCTGCTGGTCCATCTAAGTCCCCCCCACTATTTTTTTCCTAAATATTTCGAATGTACAGACGCGACCAATTTTACATTCTTATTATATGTATAGATGTATTTACAAATAAAAAAGTAGTATATGTAGTAATATCAGTTATCTGGTTTCCATAGTACAAGCTCTGCTTAGTTTGGGATCAGGTAGCCGTGTGTAAAAAATGTCCCAGGATATTATTATTATTATTATTTAATTTGATAATGTATCCCAAATTTATAGAGATATTTAGATAAGTAGTATGTTTACAATGATTTTGAATGAAGCATTTGTAGGAAAGAAAGTGTTTTGTAATGTACCTATTCTGAAAAGTAATACTTTAAGTGTCAATTTAATGTAATACTTATATCAGTCGATGTTGTGCAACAGGTTGTAACACATGTTGAGGAACAGTTTTTATTGTTTTCAACAAGTCACTCAACAATTTTACCGATAATAGAAGAGTGGCGGACAATGACAGCACATCGATTCCCATTCGTGAAGTCCAATTTTTGTTAATATTGTTATGGAAATATTCTTATTACGTTGGAGTTCCGTTTATTGCGGTGTAGAATTATAAGTAGGTACACAAAATATGTTTGGGGCATATTAAAAAGTATCACGACGTGTAGGAATTTGAACCAAAATCTTGATCTTAAGTTGGTACCTCTACTCTGCTTGCTTGTACTTTTTGAATGGTATACTTCAAAGATACAAGCTTGCTTGGTTTCTCTGTTTGCGTAGGTAGACAATTGTAGAGTACTTATTAGGTAACTAAAAAAAATATAAATAAAAAAAACACTAATAAATGACATAGGAAACTTAACAAAAATATTGCAAAAAGTTTCACAATGTAGGCTAGCGAACGACAATGCGCTGTCTTATTATATAGAATTCCATATTGAAAATGACTTTAATCCCTTTCTCTTCATAATTCATTGTATTAATTAATTTTCCATTAATTCGTAATTTATTGGACAATTTGGTAAAAAAATAAGGTAATATATTTTTTACACATTTGGAATGAGAATCGAAGAGGGAATACCCTCCCTCAATACGTCCCTCGTTTAACCTTATACCCTAAATAATTAAAAACATTATTTATTTATTCTTCGTGGATTTCTTTCAACTTTGCACTCGAGATCACTGTGCCATCGTATTCCGTACAAGTTTAATGAGCCAACTTTTACAGACGGTAAAAATTACAAAGTTCGTTTTCTGTAAGCTATCACATTTTCTTTGTAATAGCAAAGGAGGTCGGCGGAATATGTCGCCGTCATTTTTGTTAGCGTTGAAAATTTGTACTTAAGAAGTTATGCGACATTATATTTTTATAGGAATCTTTTCACACTCGACGTCCCTGTCCCCCTAGCCAGGTGGCTTCGTCTACGAGCGTTTCTACAAATCGCTACGCTTAAATCTATAGAAATGACATTACAAGTCGATAAGTAGATTACGTGACTTATGTCATTTCCATATACCTATGAAGCGTAGCGATTCGTAGAAACGTTGGTACATGAAGCCACTTAGCTAGGGAGGCTGGAAATAAACTATCCAGTGGGACAGAAGGTACACTTTTGCGCCCTGTTAACATCGGGGATAGGAAGCTTTTACCTACTTAAATGAACCAGAAGAGGCTGCAAGATAACTTAAGCCATTCCGATGCAAGTCTGATAGGTACGGTGGTATGCAAGGCTATGGTAATATTTCCAATATAAGTTGAGCTCTCTTTATTATTGACACCCATAATTAAGAAAGCCCAGCTTATGTTGGACATGTCACCAAAGTTGTGCAGGCGATTGAGCTACGTCCGATAAGTATGGGGATGTTTTTGAAAGACAAAACCTCCATTCAGCAAAAAAAAAAAAAAACTGAAGTTTTTAATTCCTTAGTGCAGTGAAAGCCAAACTGACGATTTCGAATTTATAATAGGATGCTACTGTCGCTGCATCGGTCGCAATAAACCAAGATGTTTATACGAGCGAAGTAAAACTCAAGTCTAATCCACTTTCCAGGCTATTAGCCGTTCAGTTACTGAACCGGCTGTCTCGATAATAATGTTTACGACTCAATTTTAGCGTCATAAAACGCCGTTAGGTCCACTCTCGGGGTTTTCAGAGGATGAAACTATAAATCTCTGTTTTAAGTATTTTCCTATATCTAGCATTTATATGTTGAAGGAGCTGGGAGCAGAAAGTAATGGCAAATACCGTAATTTAATTTAAATTTATTTATTTATTTCATCCCCTGTTTAACCCACTTAGGGGTTGAATTTTCAAAAATCGCTTATTGCTTGCCTACGTCGTACAATATACCTACTGTCGAAATTTCATGTCTCTAACTTCAATAGTTTCGGCTCGGTGTTGATGAGTCAGTCTGTCAGTGAGTCAATGGCGGCGTCTTCATCAGGCGCATGCCTCGCGCGAGCACTCGCTTTTGACGTCGGAACGCATAGACGTAATGTCATAATATGAGTGCTCGGGTGAGGCATGCGCGCCATATGGACACATCTATTCAAGATTTCCCATAGACGAACCATATAAAGGGCTGGGTCTAAGCTACCCGGCCGCGTTGCTATTACATCGCACAGCTCGGCCGGTGACGTCATCACAGTAGGCGTGGCTTAAATCAGTGTGCTGTTGGCGTTCGTCCTGTGCAGACGTCTTGCCAACGTTCGCATCCCAAATATAATTCTATTCGACACTAGATGGCGACCCTCGGTACGTTTTTTATATGAACCTACACGTAGTGACATCTAGTGTGAAAAAGTTAAACTACGTACTAACATCGAAATAAAACGAACCCAGTAGTTATGCTATTTACCGGTAGATCGGGGGGGCGGGGCTTGTAAATTGCCCTCCCAGTTTTTAACCCCCACCACCCGCGCCACCCCGCGCAAAATTTCCACGCGTTGTTTCATAGGGAAATCTAATAAGGGCACCTCTATCTTTAGTCTTTACTCTATGAGATTTCTCTCTATGTATATTAAAGTATAAATAAACTACAGGAAGCAAACCAGAGATTTTGAAGTAATTTCGCTACGCTGTCTATTAAGAAAACCGTTTAACATAACACTTATAATGATAACATCACACAGGCAGTACCTAAGCACTTTAGGGCCACCGCAGACTTGCTACTTTTAGCATCGGCGATCGGCGATTTTGATGCTGCGTCTCGCTCGTTCGTGCTCGAAGAAACGCGACGCAGCATCGAAACCTCACAAAATCGCCGGTCGCCGATGCTAAAAGTAGCAAGTCTGCGGAGGCCCTTAACCGGTGAAGTTTTACAAAATTACAAAAAAATATGTAAAAATTAATGTGAATAAACTATGTAGTTTGAAATTTAACTTAGTTGAAATCGGTGTAGCCTTTTCCAGATAATCAGATAAAAATTCTAAACACCTGGACTGAAATGACCGTTCAGGAAAGCTTCAAATAAGTAGCCTGTTATATCAATTCTGTTCTATATACAGACAAAGTAGGTACCTGTAGAAATTAAACACTCTTACCAAAGTTCCACCTTCCACCTTTTCCACCAGTTTCAAAGTTCCACCTTTGTTAACAGCGAGGCCTTGTCCGTTTATACAATAAAATTCCTTCTCTCATGTTACCAGATATCTAACGTGGGACCAAAATTGAAAAAGTTTTAATTGTTTCCACGATTGCCGATGCGCATTTGGATCGACGTGAACTTTTGACGATCTATTTTTATTTCTCAAATAAACGGGAGATTAAATTAGAAAGTCGAGTTTGACTTTTCGATTCGCGATATTGACTGTTCGACATTCGTGATTAATTGATTATGGTAAGTTTAGGGATCTTTTTGAATGAAAAAAGCGCAGTTCCTTGCAAAGCAGCGTTTTGGTAGTAGTTAATGGTTTCCAAGGAGGCACTATTTAAATTATCAACCCCATTTCATCACACATCTATTTTACTTCTTTTATACGTGCTGTTCTTTTCCTATAATGTGTGTACTGCTGTGCTGAATAAATATTTTTCATTTAATTTCATTTTCATTTCATTTCATTCCATTTGAAAGAATTACGTACCGAATAATATCAAAAAATTATGCACAATATTTTGCTCTCATGAAACTATAATATTGAAAATATTAGCCCTCTTAACGCCCCACTCACTTGACACGAGTTATAGGTTAATCTTTAAAATGTATCAGATTAAGCTGCTGGCCCTACCACCACCTCTTATAGCAGTTTTGTTTTAACGTTTCAGCGACTTTTTGTGCAATGACGTTTCTTATTAAAAAGTCGCTAAAACGTTAAAACGTTCCTATAATTGAATCGCGATAAGAAGTCGTGGTAAGCCCCCAGGTGGCTTACCACAAGCTCTTATTGCGATTCAATTATAGGAACGTTTTAACGACGTTTTAATGACGTTTCTTATTGTCATGACAATAAGGTACGTCATTGCACAAAAAGTCGCTGAAACGTTAATACGTTCCTGTAATTGAATCGCAATAAGAGCTTGTGGTAAGCCCCCTGTTCTGAATAAAAAACTATTTATGTTTTTATTTAACGTCCCACTCGGCACGGGCCTACCCTTAATGCGAGTGGGATTCTGGCCATAATCCACCACGCTGGCCCAGTGCAGGTTGGTGAATAACACATGTCTTTCGAAAATGTGTTACATTTTCTAAGACATGCAGGTTTCCTCACGATGTTTTCCTTCGCCGTAAAGCAAGTGAGAATCATAAAAAAGTTATAATTCGCACATAGGCGCAGAAAGTATTAAAATTTATATTTTTTTTTTTATGAATTGTTAATAACGTTTAGGTATGTTATGTTAAGTTTCCCTTTTCCTAGTTTTAGTGGTCATAATGCTATTATGATTGAATTTAAAGGTGTAAGTGTTAAGGTTCCGTACTGTAATCTGCATTTTATTTAATAAATAAATAAATATATATCGAAAAATCCAGAGGTGCGAGCCGGAGTTTGAACCCTGGACTAAGCCCACAAGTCACGTGCTTAACCAACCGGCTATCACTGCTTCATATTGCTCTAATACACTTCTCATAAAAAAAATCGAGACAGTACTGCAAGTACTATTCAGGCATTGAAATATTTTTTTTTATTGATATCATTAAAAAAATACGCCAATAAATAGCTGGCAGTTTAGTCTACACAATGGTGTACCACAATTCCAAATTTGAATTTAAATTTTAGAATTTTCATCCAATAAATAAATGAAGGTGTTCAGATTTTTTTGATGAGACATGTATTATTTTACTAAAAATATTTTAAGACTATTAAAATGAAATATCGACAACGCTGTCAATAAAATATGCTTCTCATGCATCTACTCGATATTTCAGCTCAATAATAGCTCAATAGAAATGTGAATAAACTAGATATTACGTTTATACTATCTCTACATTAAAGAACACGTCTCTAGGTCCCTGAAGGGCCCGAAACGGCGCGTCACTCGTAAACCCTTTGTAGGGAGCGCTCAGCACAATTTTATGACGTAGTATTTGTGATAATATTTTTTTTATGTGCTGGGACTACTAAGGTGACGTCTAGATTTCGTATTCAGCACTTTGAACATTGTAAAGTACTAGTACTTCGAGTTAAGAACGAACTCATATCGGTATTTTTTTATTTTGACATTCTTTTACACACGGCTACCTGTGGCCCAATTCACGTAACCAAAACCGTAACGATGTCTCAGCGATATAGTCGTCAATAGCCTTTTCGTAATACAAAAAGGCTATCAACGACTATATCGCTGAGACATCGTTATGGTTTTGGTTACGTGAATCGGGCTACTGATCCCAAACTAAGCAAAGCTTGTACTATGGAAACCAAATAACTGATATTACTACATATATTACTTTTTTGTTGCTCAATGGTAATGAACTCTTCCAAATCGATGTACCTATAGACCGCGACAAGTCGAGATGACATTCGGGTTATGAGGTTATTGCAGAATAAAATCCGAATCAAAATTAGCAGCACCCGATAAACAATTAAAATCGCCCACAAAATTATTAAATTAAATTATTCTGTTGCGTTGCGGGTCCCGCTAATCTTGATTCGGATTTCTGCAAAAAGCTCATAACCCGAATGTCATCTCGACCTGTCGCGAACTATACATATACCTAATGGCATTATAAATAACTTTTGTTCTGACAAATGGTTTGTAAAGCCATTGCAAAGGGATCAATATTTTTATAAATTAAAAAGTTGGGTAACCTATAGTTTTATAATAGCACACTGTTAATAAATTGTAAATGAATGTATAGGTTGGTTGTAGCGGTCTAAGTGTATGAGAGAGCTTATTTATAACCAATGTTACAAGTTAAATAATATAAAAATAGTAGTATTGGGTTGCCAAGACACACATATGCTTGCGTATCCACATAAGGGGAAACGTGCTGAGGGCCTACTCTGTTTCAAACGAAAACGAAATTTCGACGAAATTCGCGTATTTCCTACTACGTTTCTCATTGATTCTGACATTTCTTACGAACGAAAATTGTTTGACGTCTTCGTCGTCGTCGAATCTAAACGTCAAACAATTTTCGTTCGTAAGAAATGTCGGAATCAGTGAGAAACGTAGTAGGAAATACGCGAATTTTGTCCGAAATTTCGTTTTCGTTTGAAACAGAGTAGGCCCTCTGTTGTTTTTAAACGATCATAATCTTTACAAACATAATGAAAGAGTTGTGAAATGATCTTTCAATCACTCGCTAAATTTCGAAGTTTCGTAGCACGAATCAAACTTTTCAATAAACACGTATTGACTTACAGCGAACATCGATTTCAGATTAAAGTAGACTTCTGAAAATACATTTTATTTAAGACACGATTTCTCAATAGCTGCTTGTTAGAAAATATACTATTGGTAGGTATATTTTTAGGGTTCCGTACCCAAAGGATGCCAACGAAACCCTATTACTAAGCCTCCGCTGTCCGTCCGTCCGTCCATCTGTCAGCGAGCTGTATCTCACGAACTGTAATAGGTAGTAAGTTGAAATTTTCACAGAATGTGTAATTCTGTTGCCGCTACAACAACAAATACTAAAATTCAAATAAAATTTAGAAATAAATGAATTATACAAGAAACTTGTAATTTTTAAGTTTTTTTTCTACCTTATTTGACTATTTTTAAACTTTAAGTGTAAGTCCGAAACGCACTTGGGCGGTTTTTTCAATCTTATGCGCTTACTAATGTAATAAAAGCCGGCCAAGTGCGTGTCGGACTCGCACATAAAGGGTTCCGTACCACTGTAGAATAAAAAGGTCAAAAGTATCAAGATTTTTGTATGGGGACCCGCTTTATTTTTAAACTTTATTTTATTTTTAGTATTTGTTTATGTAGCGGCAACAGAAATACACATTCTGTGAAAATTTCAAGGCTCTACCTATTACGGTTCGTGAGATACAGCACGCTGATAGACAGACAGACAGACGGACAGCGTAGGCTTAGTAATAGGGTCCCGTTGGCACCCTTTGGGTACGGAACCCTAAAAATTTAATATTAAGATTTTTAAGTTGACGCAAGAAAATACTTTACGCTCCAGGTATAAAACTACTTTCGGTTAGTTTATATTCCAGAACTCTACGAAGTGTTGACTCAGATTCGGAATCTCATCAAAATTTGTTCCAGAATAGTACACCTCAACACGGCACTCTCTTTGGTTGTGTTCCAGCGTCCTTATTCAAGAAAAAAATGAATTTTAGTTTCGGGGTGTGGCTAGCGTCGCGTGAGCTGCCGAAGGATATATCCCTCTCGCTTAGCTAGGACAGAACAGCTATGGAGTAGACTATAGTATAGTTATTTTTTGAAGGAACAATATTGTTTAATTCGTACAATTAAAATAATATGTCCCAGTGCACCTTTTAAAATAGATGAAATGGATGAAAATATTCAAATATATTTTTTTCGTTTTATATGGGATTTTTATGTCGAGTGTATTTGAAAAAAATAATTTAATTTCTATGTTGTTTTTATTGCTGAAGACAAAGTAAGTCAAAAGAAGACAAACGATACCTACAATATGCTGATAGATACGTATAACAATATTTCGATCGTATAATAGCCTATAACCAGCGGACGATCCAGACGCGTCCAACGATACCTCATTAGTCAAATTATTATGATAAAAATAGTTTGGACGTTATACGGGAGCAGATGAACATACATACATATCGGTCAAAATCATAACCCTCCGCCCACCGTAGTCGGGTAAAAATGTACATACTCTGTGTCAGTGACTGACTGCCGGATATGAGTATCTTTTTCATGTTTCGTAGGCAAAGGAATACTTTGGTACTTAACTTCGATGCCGATCATGAAGTCATCAGCGGTGTCATAATATTTTTTTTTACCATATTTAATTTATTTTTTAATTTAATTTTCAGTTTTTATTAATTTTATTGATTTAACCATGCATTTATTTTTTGTTTATCTTTTTATCTTTATTTTTTTATCTATCAAAATCACCCTTAGACTGGTTACCGCCACAGGTGACAAGAGGGCTGGCTCTTTCCTTGCTCAAAAAATTCGCTTGACAACAGGAACAGCTTGAATACAGGGAGGACATGCAGCCAGTATCCCACGCGGACGGTATTTGTTTAATTAGGGGTAGGTTTTTATTTTATTGTATTTTATTTTAATTTATGTTATATTATATTGTATTTTAATGATAAAACATGAAAAATATAAAATATTTTTTTTTTTTAATTTAATTTTACTTTTATTTATTGTTTTATATTTATTGTGAATTATAATAATTTTAATAATCAATATTGGACTATGTCTGAAACAAATACATTGAATTGAATAATTTAAATACAAAAATTATCACATTAACTCGTTAAATAACGGTTTACACCCGCTAGAACGAAAAAGATCCTAACATGGTAGGTAGGACCTGAGGGTTGGCCAGTTAATTACTTAAAATACACTATATTTATTTCAAGAAAACGTTCATAAGATCTGAAGGCGTCGGACTCGCACATAAAGGGTTCCGTACCACCGTAGAATAAACACATCAAAAATATCAAGTTTGAGACTTGATATTTATTTTTAAATGTTATTATATTTTTAGTATTTGTTCTGCACCGGCAACAGAAATACACATTCAGTGAAAATTTCAACTCTCTACCTGTTACGGTTCGTGAGATACAGCCCGCGCTGACAGACGGACAGACAGACAGACGGACAGCGTAGGCCTAGTACCTAATAGGGTCCCGTTAGCACCCTTTGGAACCCTAAAAAAATATTTTTATAAAAAAAAAACCGACTTCAAAAAAACCTGATGCACTAAAAAGCCTGAAATAATATTTCTATTACCACCTCTGCCTACCCCTTCGGGAAAACCAGACCTGATGGTGTGTTATCGAGTATTTGGGGTCGGTGCCAATCTATCTTCTTACTTTTATAGTAGGTAGACTTGGCATACCAAGATTGGCACCGACTTCAAATACTCGATAACACACCATCACGTCTGGTTTTCCTGAAGGGGTAGGCAGAGGTGGTAATAGAAATATTATTTCAGGCTTTTTAGTGCATCAGGTTTTTTTGAAGTCGGTTTTTTTTTAATAAAAATAATTTTATTTCACGATTTTTAGTGGCGCCATACCAATGAACATTTTGGCATATTGAACCGTATGAAGTAAGCCCAACAAAAGGTAACTGCTGTAAATCGTTGAAGAATTCCCTCGTCTGTGTATGGTCTCCATCATCAGACCTGTAATGGCACTTATAAACGATATGGATGCAAAGTTCCCATCAATAGAAATGAATTAAGCCCAAACACCAGGTAATTGCTGTAAATCGTTGAGGAGTTCCCTTGACTGTCCTACGTCTTCATCATCAGACCCCTAATGACAGTCACAACCCATCCAGGTGTAAAGTTCTCATCAATACAAATTAATCAAGCCCAAACACCAGGTAATTGCTGTAAATCGTTGAGGAGTTCCCTCGACTGTCTTTCGGCTCCATCATCAGATCGACTCCAGACCTTCATAAAATAGTAGTGCTTTAAAATAGTTTAAAATTACAAACGCACTAGTCGCCCCTACGATTTTCGAAGGTTCCCCTCGATTTCTCTGGGATGCCATCATCAGATCCTGGTTTCCTTATCATGGTACCACCGCTGGAATATCTCCTTTCCAACAAAAAAAGATTCATCAAAATCGGTTCATAAAAGACGAAGTTATCCGCGAACACACATAATAAAAAAAAATATATATATATATACGGTCGAATTGAGAAACCTCCTCCTTTCTTGAAGTCGGTTTAAAAAGTAGCCTATGTTCTCCGCCAAGACCCAGTCTATCTCCATACCAAAATTCATCAACATTGGTTCAGCGGTTTAGCCGTGAAAAGGTAACAGACAGAGTTACTTTCGTTTATAATATAATAGATTGAATAGGACGGACAAACATTTTCCTATCCATATCTGTAATGTTATTTTTTACGATAATTTATTGATGTATGATATATTTATTACTTGCCCATCCATACCTACAACAAACGCAATAAAGCGACTCCATTGTTTTGACAAGCAATGTATTCCCACTGTCGGCCCAAGACCATGCTGCAAGTATATAACAGTAAGCGAAATAGGGAGTTTTTACAGAAATGACACGAATAACTATGAAATGACAAGAGATGACACAAAATGACAAGAGATGACACAAAATGACAAGAGATGAAAAGAAATTACACAAGACAAGGAAAAGCAAACGAAAATCACGCTGCAGTGCAGGTCGTAGGTTCGATTCCTGCCCAGGACATGCATTTGTGTGCATGAACATGTCCGCATGTCCCGAGTCTAGGTGTAATTAAGTGTATATTTAGTTTGTATTTACAAACAAAAAGTAGTATATGTAGTAATATCAGTTATCTGGTTTCCATAGTACAAGCTCTGCTTAGTTTGGGATCAGGTAGTCATGTGTAAAAGAATTTCCAAGGATATTTATTTATTTATCATAGGCGTCGGCGGACTGTAAATACTGTACTGTACCTGTAATGTGGCACGACCGTAATATTTTTTCGTAATATTTTTTAAAAAATCCTTCACAGGTCCGACGTCGAACAAGTCCGAGCGGACACTGACAATACAAAGTTAGAGAGAGACATGGTTAGTTCAAGTACTTAAAATGTGAGATGGCGATATTGTGCGCGCGCTCGGAAATAAACAACGTAAGCGCCAAACCACATTTACTTGAATTAAAAAAAAACTACTTCATGAATTAAAATATGGTTGAAGGGTAGTTTAGATATCATTATTTGCTATGTTTTAGAAATAATTTCGTGATCTAAATCGTAAAAACATCGTGGTAGCAAGGAAAATTGTAAATAATTAGAGCTCATTTCATAAATTTTTTTTATCGAGAAAATTTCATCAAATCGTGATTTGGATTTAAAGATACTCAAGATAATATAGTCAAAAATCATACATCTAAATATAAGATTCCTAGTCCACATACTTACTTAAAGAAACAGTAGAATAGAAAATCAACCAAATTTCGAACCCTCCTCTTAAATTCGCCAATAAGTTTTCCGAGAAATTTAATATAGTGGGTGATTTCAAGGATAGGTCTTGAATATTTAGGTGGCCCGAGTACACCTGCTGGCAATCGTGCTCGGAATTCATTGCTGTTGGATTATAAGTTCAAAGGTTAGTCGATATTAACTTCTTTATGAAATAGTTTAGGCCGTATTTACCTACCTATAGGCTGTGCTATAGGTATATTCTTGAGTGTCAATAGGTACTGGTGGCATGAACGCTAAACGAATAGAAATAGAATAAACTTCACAATGTATGAAAATGTCAAACGTCGCTATGTAAATCAGCAACAAATATATATATAATGTCACGACTTTTATCCTCATTCGGGGGGTAGTCAGAGGCTTGAGTGGCCATACACCACCACATTGTGGAGGTATTAACCAACTCAAAGCCCACGTTTCACCTGATAGTCAGAACCCAACGTGACAGGTGGTGAACCTAGTCGCCGTGTATACAGGAACTGACTATTACCTAATCCCGAGGGATAGGTAGGTTACCTCACGATGTTTTCCCTCACCGTTAGCGAACAGTAAATTATGCACATAGATGAAAATTCATCCATTGGTGCATGCCCCACCGGGGATCGAACCTGGGACCTTCTGATTGAGCCCAACGTGTTCGCCCCTAGGCTACAGTCGCTATGAAGATCACGCTTGAGATCACGTGACTTATGTCAACCCTACTACCTGACATTTGCCGTCTTACCCCGACAACTTTGATCATTGCTTTCCCATGTAATAGTGTACGTTAGTAGCGTCTTGTCTTGTTAGTCCGTGATGGTTGGGCAATAGATATGACGGGCCCGTTGGCGTCAGCCTTTCACGCTGCAGGTCGTAGGTTCGATTCCTACCCGGGACATGCATTCGTGTGCATGCACATGTCTGTATGTCCCGAGTTTGGGTGTAATTATGTATATTAAGTGTGTATTTACAAACAAAAAGTAGTATATGTAGTAATATCAGTTATCTGGTTTCAATAGTACAAGCTCTGCTTAGTTTGGGTTCAGATAGCCGAGTGTAAAAGAATGTCCTAAATATATAGACCATTCTGAATACTGGTTCATGACAACACATACATTGCTATTCTAAAATACTAGGCTCTTTCTCTAGACTGGAAGGTAGTCAAGTCAGTAGATATTAGTAGGACGAAAATCCACCTCATAAAAATAAGAAGAATAATGATACACCATCAAGCTTGAATTCTCTGAAGGGCTACGCAGAGGTGCACCGAATTATATTGAAAATAAAATAAAAGAGTCTGAAATTAAAATTTAATAAGGACAGGCATGTAGGCCTTTGCCCTCGAATAGGATAATCCTGTCTAATGATAACATTGGGTTGTTTGTACTGCTATGGGCAGGGTTACTCAAGGGTCGGGCTTTAGGGATTGTTAACTCCACGTGAAGTTTTATCCGGTGTAAGTGGATAAGTTCAATAGGCTCAGGAAATAGGGTCGATCACTGGTTGGTTATACATTTGGTTATACAAACTTTGCTGTGTTTTTGTTTTCTGTGGATTGTTTAGGAAACTTTCCCTGTGTAGCTAATTATATTGTTTTCTTTGAATTAGGCCGGTATTAAATAAATCGAGGGAGAAATTGGAAATTTAATATTAAAATCAGGCCAATACAAAAGATCTCTTGATCACCCTCAAGGTTAAAATCAATTTAAATTAAGGATCAAATTTTGAATGGACTCAGGATAAAGTATGTTCCAATGGGAACAATCTTAAACCTGCTTCTAATATTCTTATTATAGAGGTGATCAGTAAATAAATAATTCAGTATCACTTATCTAATATCATTCAGGCAACCTAATGCCTCCGTACTGTCCCCGTACTCCTTTCGTACTGCCAAATTAAATCATGCATAGTCCCTATTGTTCAGACTTCGGACTCAAGGGTCAAGGGTAATACTAGGGCCATGCATTCGTCAGCCTGAAAAGTTTTACTGCTGGACTTAGGCCTCCCCAAAGGCTTCCACACATCACGGTCTGCTGCCGCTCGCATCCACCGGGTTCCTGCGACGTGAACAGGTAATACAATACTGGTTATACAGGTAAACAGGCGCTCATAGCCAGCTGCAATCACTGATGGGTAAACAATCGGGAGTTAATCGGTTAGCAGGGTCAGACAGAGAATGGGTGACTATTTAGTGGCATTTAAACTCAGAGTGTCCGTGCTTCGGAGGGCACGTAAAAGGTCAGTCCCGGTTGTTGTGATCTAGGCAGCAGTCGATAAGCCTTGCCAGAGGCCTTTGGGTGGCTTATTTTTTATTTATTTCATAAAACATACAATTACAATTGAACAACTCTATCACCAGGTTGGCCACTAACCACACGATAAGAAGAAGGTAAGGGCTATATCACACGAGGACACCAGGACACCAGTGGTAGCGCAACCAGTCGCTACACCAACAAAATGTATAGAGCTGTATGGAGGGTATCACCACTGGTGTCCGCTTCGTAGCGCAACCAATTCGGTGTCGGCTAACGAATCACCCGCTGGTGGCGCAACCATGGTTGCCTCGTCCGATATCGCACTAATAGTAATGAAATATGTCGCTACAAAGGTAATGTTTTATGGTCTGAGCTCCAATATAACTCGTCTAGACTGTGTGCGCTTGGGACGTGTTTAATTGAAATCGGGAGCGGATCGTCTACCCTGTGTAATTTATATACGCTCGAGTTTATTAGTATCGTTACTACAGATTTGGAAACAGGATTTCATGGGCTACGGGATATGAATCGGCCATAATTGGATCACTACGTACGGAACAACTAAATACGTACGGAATTTTTCCATTTCGGAATTCCGAATGGTAGCCTGTGCGTCCGGAATTATTCCGAACGGCAATAAACGTATGTGTGTGATAAGCTTACGGAATCCCGGTTCGATATTCCGAAATGGAATTTCGAAACGGAATTCCGTATGTACGTGGCGGCCCTTAATCAATATAAATATCGCCAGAGTTACATACTAACTGCATGGTACCAAACTAAGCAACGGTTGTACTATGGCTACCAGGCTACCATATAATGGACTGGAGGCGATCCCAGTGACACCCAGACCAGGGCAAATTACGAACAACCCATTTCCGAAATTTTCATCTGGCGGGAATCGAACCCGCAACCACTCGATGTACTGAGCCGAGCGGCCTACATTATAACCATTACGCTAAGCGTACGACGGCAGTCAAAATATTATTTGTATTTTAGAATTTAAGATAAGTAACAAATGTCTCAAGTTTTTAGGAGTAAACTACTCTACTACTACTACCATGAAGTAGAAAGTTATCCATTCTACATGAAATATTCGTATTTCATAAAGCCGGGAGATTTAAATTCATATCTCGAGAGTTATCACGCACGTAGAAGTTGTTCGCAAAGTTCTGTGGAGCCATAACTCATGGACCATTTTAATATCTCGGATCCGGGCTAATATTAATTCGTGTGATATTATTTTCCGATGTGGATTTAGTTTCTGAAGATTTTTTATTGCATAGTGGATAATCGTCATATCGAATTCAGTATATTTTTATATTAACTTATAAGTACCAATTATTTTATTATTATCTTTTATAGCGGCGACACGGTTCACCACCTGTCACGTTGGGTTCTGACTATCTAGTGAAACGTGAGCTTTGAGTTGGTTAATACCTCCACAATGTGGTGGTGTATGGCCACTCAAGCCTCTGACTACCCCCAAACGGGGATAAAAGTCGTGACGTTACATTACATTTACATCTTTTATAGCCAAGAATGGCACAATAGCAGACGGTCCAGCTGATGGTAAGTTGAAGCCGCCGCCCAGGACATCTGCAACTTAAGGGGAGCAGACGCGGCGCCGACCTTTTAGGGACCTGTAAACATGCCTATTGAAGAACCCCATGTTGTAGTGCATAGGAAAGACTTCGGGAGGGAGATCGTTCCACAACTTGCACGTGCGCGGAAGAAATGCTCACCTAGTGGTGAACCAATTCCTTTTTGACATAAATTGTGAAAGATTAAAAAAAAATACATATAAATAATTGCTTAGATATTCGCTATTAAGATTTGCTCTAACCACTTATAACGTCATATACTTCGTACATTTTTCGAAACTTTAAACGCCTCTGCCAATTTTAAGATATTTTGATAATTGTTTAACTGTTAGTAATCGTTAATTGCCGTTTTATTTTCATACATTCTGAAGATAAACGAGACGAAGTGGTGTATTGACTGGTTTTTTTTTTTTCGGAAATTAGAACAGAAGTTGCTGAAACTGAATAATATACTCTTGAAATAGGTAAACATTTATTCATGAAACTACTATACAATATAAACAAGGATTTCAATCGCCTTGGAGCCGGTAATGCGAGACTGTTTGTCAACAAACACGAAGTATTGATTCTACGCAGTTGATGAGATGGAATGTCAACAACGAGATGTTTTGTTTAAGTTTAAACGTAACCTACTTCTATATTATATTAGTATTTTATATTAACTTACTAGCTTCTGCCCGCGACTTCGTCCGCGTTGACTTCAGAAATTCCTGCAGTTAGTTTTTTGATAATCCCACAAGATTATTTATTTTCGGGATAAAAAGTATTCTATGTGTTAATTCAGGTAGTACATGATGTGTGCCAAATTTTATACAAATCCAATCAGCCGTTATAACATGATTGAGTAACAAACATCCAACATGGCACATTTATAATATGTATTATTTTGATAGTATGGTCATTATTCTTGATATACAAAAAATGTTTGTTAATGTTTGTAAAAATACCCCTTATAACTTCCGCTATCTGCCGGTGAAAGTCCCGCCAAAATCGGTTCAGCCGTTTCTGAGATTAGCCGGAACAAACAGACAGACGAATGTTTGTCTACATTTTAAAATTTGCTTTTTTGTTACAAGTACCGTATTTATACTTTCACATAAAAGTAAAAAGTTGTTATTTTGACATAAAAAACAGCCAGCTCAATTTAATTTATTTGTATAGATAAAAAAATCTTTAAACGCTTTTCAGTAACGAGATTGGCGGCGTCTTCATGAGGCGCATGCCTCGCGCGAGCACACAGTTTTGACGTCGGAACGCATAGACGTAATGTCATAATATGAGTGCTCGGGTGAGGCATGCTCGCCATATGGACACATCTAATGGCGGCGTCTTCATCAGGCGCATGCCTCGCGCGAGCACTCAGTTTTGACGTTGAAACGTATACACACAATGTCATAATATGAGTGCTCGGGTGAGGCATGCGCGGCATTTGGACGCATCTAATGAATATCATCTCTATTTATCAACTGAAACAAATCTTCGTATAACAAAAGTTCCCTACGCTGGCGTCCTCCAAGTTGGCAACTTAATCCCTCTGGAATGTCACGCTCAAGTGTAATGTCAGAAAACGAGGGTCTCAGAATACAGTTGATGTATTTTTTATACTCGGCTTTAGGCTATGGCATTGTAGAAAGATTTCTGAAGATACCTATTTAGTGGTGGTATATACCCGTCCAACGAGAAACGGCATAAATACTCAAGTTTAAGAACCAAGCTGTGGCCAATTGACTGCAGCTCATATATGGCTGGCTCGGCCGGGATAGTACCACTCTCTCACAAAAGATCGGCGTAAAACTGCGTGTCGTACGCTTGTTTGCTACCTTAGTTACATAAAGTTTTTTTTATAATATTTCTGTTTAATTACGTTTTGTGTTTTTTTTTCTTTCTAGAACAAATTAATTACCTACAGTAATTGTCTAAAAAGTTTTGAACACATCAATTACATGTACACGTGTAGGTCGTAAAGGTATACTGACCGTGAACTTATATCGATGATACTGACCGATTGATCGGAACAATATCGATTAGTTTTTTTTTCGACATGACATTTACGTAAAATGTCATTCATGTCGTATGAAGCGATAATTAAATGTTTCAGTACCCGAAACTAGTATTTTTTAATGCCAGCTTAAACTGGTTATGCTTATGCTAAGGATACACGACACGTTGTCACATTTGTAGTAGCGATGTCGGTACCTGCGTGGTTACTTTGAAAAACGAGACGAAAGCTTCGGCTGACGGATCGGGCGATTTCCTACTCCGAAAGTGTTACTGATCCGAAGTACGGATTCGATTTACGATCAAAACCATGTCAAATGGTGAAATCGTAAATGTCAAATAACATTCAGAGTAGGATCCACCAAAGAAGAAACGTCAAATCACGATCATCGAATCCGTACTTCGGACGATCCGTCAGCCGAATCTTTCGTTTCGTTTTTCAAAGTAATCCCCCTGAGATACACTGAGTGTCTAGTGTCTGATGTCGTGGTGTATCCTTAGCATTATGTTAGGGAGAATGCCGGTATTACACTTTCCGATATTTAGGGCCCTTTGGATTTAGGGTCAAGATCCCTAAATATCGGGTGGTGTAATGCCCACTGAAGAAAAGAAATTAACTTTGTACTATAATGTAATCTGTGTATTTGATTCGTAGTTTATTCTGTCATTTTTATAGATATACAATCTCCGAAGAATGTTTCGCTTCGAAAACACGTCATTATTTTTGTGGACGGGATATACAGGGTGAAATCGAAATCGTGAGCAATATTTTAAAATAAGAGTCACCACATGATTCAGAATATTTTGGGAAAACAAATAAAAAAAATCTATTGAAAAAAAAAATTGCTCGGATAAGCAAATAAGCAAACCATTTAAATGTTATATCCTACCTGGGTAATAAATTTTTATCATTTGATTTGTTGATTGTTATTCCCTAAATATTCTGAATCATGTGTAGAACCACCTTTTAAAATATTGCCCACGATTTCGATTTCACCCAGTATATAACTCTTATGTTAGGAAGTATTTTTATTTTTATTGCCAGACAAACACACCAACTGTATGGTCCCAAATTAAGTAAAGCTTGTACTATGGGCACCGTACCATGGACTGGGGGAGATCCCAGTGACACCCAGATCAGGGAAAATTACGAAAAGGCCGTTTTCGAAATTTGCCTCTGGCGGGAATCGAACCCGCAACCACCCGATGCAGTGAGCCGAGCGGCCCACGGCCGAACCACTGCCCCAAACGGTCTTCGAAGTAAGATTTTCTACAGTGGTGGTTTCCTACACACTACCCGATATTTAGGGTCCACATATTTAGGGTAAGGGTCCCTAAATATCGGGTGGTGTAATGCCCACTGAAGAAAAGAAATCTAACTTTGTACTATAAAGTAATCTGTTGTCTGTGTATTTGATTCGTAGTTTATTCTGTCATTTTTACAGATATAAAATCGCAGAACAATGTTTCGCTTCGAAAACATCATTATTCTTGTGGACGGGATATAGATACATAGTTGGTAGAAATACGTAATCGTATAGATATATATCAGGCGACTTTCATAAGCTAAACATTTACAAGAATAATAACACAAATGTCAACAGGGGACATTTGTGTCCAACATTTATTACGTAATTTGTACCACGTTCCATGAAAGCCTTGTTTTGTTGGCTATAGAAAACCCACAAGTAGATATTATTCCTAAAGAATGCTATGATATTATATTCTTCAAGACTTCGTTCGCACATTGATCACTTTACCGACTGCGACTGTAGCCTAGGGGTGAACAGGTTGGGCTAGCAATCAGAAGGTCCCAGGTTCGATCCCCGGTGGGGCATGCACCAATAGATGAATGTTCGTCTATGTGCATAATTTACAGTTCGCTGACGGTGAGGGAAAACATCGTGAGGAAACCTACCTATCCCTCGGCATTAGGTAATAGTCAGTTCCTGTATACACGGCGACAAGGTTCACCACCTGTCACGTTGGGTTCTGACTATCTGGTGAAACGTGGGCTTTGAGTTGGTTAATACCTCCACAAATGTGGTGGTGTATGGCCACTCAAGCCTCTGACTACCCCCGAATGGGGATAAAAGTCGTGACGTTACATTTCACATTTCATTGATCACTTTATCATTTAACATTGCGGTGTCATCAAACACAATACAGTTAGCGAAATATAACCCTTATGGTTCAAGGGAAGCTTTGTCTCCGTAGGTTGGCTTTTGTTTCTAATATCCACCCTTCCAACATCCTTTAGGACGGGTATTCAATTTACCGCTCCGTACAAGGCTTACGTTGACATGTGCTCGGGATACTGCGTCAGTTATAATTTCTTGTGTAATGGTTTAGTGCGACATATTATTGAATATCCAAAGTACAAGTTCTTCGAGATCGGTTTTTGTATTTGACTTTGTTAGCTTCTGGACTGTAGGTTTTATTTTTAGGTCGGTTTGTGGAGCCAGAATAAGACGCTGAGTTGTTGCACTAGATATTTATTTATTTCATGGTGAGAGAACACAATATAAAAACACGGCACAGTGAATTAGTTACATAGACGCGTCCAACGAACTATAGTGTTGCCAGGTCTTATTAAAAACTTATTTAAACTACCGTTATTGTGTATAAATAGTACCTTCGTTTAATTACGACGACCAGGGTCTCATAATATGGAGCCCTAGTCTCCGCAACACAAATTAAGATATTATCCTATGTTATATTACCTCAATTTTTGTTTAGAAAATTCGAGATAAGATTTTATCTACCAAGTCGGTTTATAAAAGTTTAAAAAGTATGATTTAAACTATTTACAGTCTCATTTGGTCCACCCACGCTTGTCTGAATATATGCGGATCTTCGGGAGTTGTACTGTACCGCTACGCCAGTGCTACGACGTAGGCCGGCGTAGCCGCACGCCGCGCGTCCCGCCCGCCCAACCGCTACGATATCCAACACGAAACATCTTGTGCGAAACTATTTCAAAAATACTTTTTTAATAATTTACTTACACAATTTTTATTTAAGTATAGAAAATATTTTTAATAAAAAGTTGTGAAGATTATTTTAATTAATTTGAATTTTGATGTAAATAGTTATTCAAATGGACTGGGTAAAATGAGTGTGGAATTGTTGAATCTATTGAAGTATGAAGCGAAGATTGAATCTGATAGTAAAAGTAAGTATTCCTTATATTATAAGGTTCTATTCAGTATCCTATTTTTTTTAAAGAATTTATAATAAGATTGACTTCAAATACTTTTTACACTATTTTTTATACTAACGGCTTCACCACCTTAAACGACTTTTCCTAAAGTTAATAATTTTCAAAAAGCATAAAATATTAGATATATATTCCTTAAGATATTAGAATGTCTATACATAAGTCAGTAAGGCAATAATTACTTTTTACACGACTGCCCAAAAAAAGGAAAGTATATGTGTTTAGGGTTCATGTATGTATGTATGTATGTGAGATTCTTTATTCCACCATAACTTAAAAATGCCTGAACGGATTTGGATGTATGGGGTGTCGGTAGAATCCTTACATTATTCCGGGTAACACTGGGTATATTATTTTTGGAAAAAATCAATATGGCGGCATTATGGCTCAATTTTCAATTGTAAAAAAGATATTTTTTTCTTCCATTATTACAATATGGGTATCAAATTGAAGGCCTTGATGAGCACATTCTAAAACTGTAGAATTTGTAGGTATAAATTAACATAGGTAAGGTGTACATGCAAAACAAACATTTCATTTATGGCTACTGTCACTAAAATGCATAAAATAAAAATAAATAATTTAAAAAATTAAAAACACGACTGCCCTGCCAAAAAACTAACTAATAAAAAGTATAAAACAAGTGCACTGTCATTGCAGTCGGGGGCCCTCGTAGAATATGTTCCACAGAACGGTCCCCCGACTGCAATGACACTGCACTTGTTTTATACTTTTTATTAGTTAGTTTTTTGGCAGGGCAGTCGTGTTTTTAATTATTTATTATTTAAATAGGTACCTTTAACTACAAAAGAACAGATTTCTAAACGATAATTAGTGAATGTGTGATTTAGTATTTCATAATTAAAGATAACAAAAAAGAAACTCACGTATTTGCTGATTGGTTTCCATAGGATATGGTTACACCATGGTTATAACGTCCTAAGTCAATAAAAAACCAACCAACCCCATAATAACCTGCTGAATATTACAAGCCGTCCCTCAATGCCATGTGTAAGGCCCTGGGCCCATGGACCAATTACTAAGGGGACTGGCCCTAAGCAACTCGGCCGAGTGGTCGGCCTAGTACTAACATCGACATAAACCGAAGCGAGTAGTTCAACTATTTACCGGTAGATAGAACAATGAAAATGAAAAAACAATGACCACGTTTTTTTTCATACATATATATATTAAGGGCACCTCTTTTTTTAGTCTTTACTCTGTGGGCCCACCCCATGTAAGCCGTACAATGGTAACATGTTTTATTCAATGGGGATCGATGCCTCGCCGGGGCGCACAAGCGACGGCTGTCATGTCAGTAATCTATCACAAACATCGGGGAATGAATGGTATCGGACATAAATAATTATTGAATTAGGTTGTATGGATTAGAATTATTGAGAGAGTTGGAGGAAGTGTTATTTGTTTAAGGGTCATACCGGTTAGCCATGGCGACGTCGCCAGCTAAGTAGCCAACTAATTCATATTGAAATGTATGACAGGTATCACACCTGAAGGGCTAGACAAGTGGCATGAAAGCTAATCGAATAGAATAGAATAAACTTCACAATGTATGAAAATGTCAAACGTCGCTATGTAGATCAACAACAAGTTGCTATGTAGATCACGTGACTTATGTCATTTCCATACATGAAGCGTAGCGATTTGAACGAACGCTCGTAGACGTCAGCCACTTGTCTAGCCCGTCTGGCGACGGACTGGCGACGTCGCCAGTCGGTCGCCAGGTATGTTACCTGTCATTTTGTTCCGGTGGCTAGCGACGTCGCCATGGCGGCGCCAGGTGTGTTATCTCCCATACCCGGTGTGTTATGTATGTTTCGACGTTTAGTATGGAACATGTAAAAAACAGCATCTCAAATTCGATTTCAATCTTGAGATCCATTTATTAATACGGGCCTAACATACGTATCTATAGGAGTCATTACTTAGTTTGAAGTAATTAAAAAAAATAAAAAATCTGTCATTTGTCGCGTTAATATGATAGATATTCTTTGGGAAATCTGTCAAAACGGCATTGTGAGACAGGCTTTTTGATTAAAAACGTAAGAACATGTATCTAAAGACGTGTTTATAGATAGTGGTACTATTTTTATCTTTCAACTGCTATTAAAGTCCAGTAAAATAGCAATCATCATCATTTTCATCTATGTGCATAATTTACAGTTCGCTGACGGTGAGGGAAAACATCGTGAGGAAACCTACCTATTCCTCGGGATTAGGCAATAGTCAGTTCCTGTATACACGGCGACAAGGTTCACCACCTGTCACGTTGGGTTCTGACTATCAGGTGAAACGTGGGCTTTGAGTTGGTTAATACCTCCACAATGTGGTGTATGGCCACTCAAGCCTCTGACTACCCCCGAATGGGGATAAAAGTCGTGACGTTACATTTACACACATAAAATAGCAATGCAGTTACATTGTTCGCTTCTAGAAATAACACGAAAAGTTCATTAGTATCCATGTTCCATTTTCGCCATCCCCAAAATTCGTGAACAAATTAATAAAGTAAGTGATAAAGGGAACCATAAAACGAAACTGTGTTAGCATTGTTCAGTAAACTTTCATATTTCAGAGGCCAAACAGTTAATAAAATAACTTTGGCCATTATAACTTTATTTTTTTCACCGAATTATGAAATAATGCTGAAGATTACCACAAAACTTCCCGCTGCTACTTCCTGTGTATTTATTGTGTAAAGTGCAAACTAGCATTGTTGTAGCACTGATTACATTTTGCTCTTTATGGCCGGCGCACCGAGAGGACGGCAGGGCATGGCATTTTAATTTTGATCATTCGAATTTAATACTTATCCAATCGAAATAAGGTGCTCCAGCGGGTGCACCGAGAAAATACTCCGCGATTCTCCGCGGTCGATCACCGAGCATTGAAATATATACCTTATTTCCATGGGATAAGTATTAAATTCTATTGATAAAAATTAAAATGCCATGCCATGCCGTCCTCACTGTGCGCCGGCCATTAGTCATCCATTTAAGGCGAGTATTTTTCTCCTCCTTAACAACCACTTGGCACAGTGGTTCGAGTGTTGGCCGCTCGGCTCACTGCATCGGGTGGTTTCGGTTTCGGTTCCGCCAGAGACAAATTTCGGAAACGGCATTTTCGTTATTAGCCCTGTTTTTAGTGTTGGGATCGCCCCCAGTCCATTGTACGGTACCCACAGTACAAGCATTGCTTAGTTTCGAACCATATTGATGTGTAAATCTGGTGACATTTACTATTATTTATTTAAATATAAGTACCCCAAAATGACCTAAATACGAAATGTCTGCGCGTATAGCCCATGACGCTTGTAGAGGTAATTAATACCTAAATATATTTTAAGCATTTTTTTGAAGCGCCCTCATTACGATATTTTGATAGCACACATTGATAGTGTTCACTTACCCCAACATTCTTTTGTAAAGCAAAAATTTACGAACTTTTACACGGGTTGTTTTTATGGAAGTTCCTTCAACGAGGACGCTGCGATAGGTCACTAAAGAAACTTCGTGCTTGCGTGCCAACTTGCTGAAACTTGGCTCTACGTACACATTGCCTGAATACCTGCAGCTGAGCGCTCATAAAGCGAGAATGCACTGTGGGGTTCCTTTAGATTATTTAATAGAAGATTCGCGTGAATCCGTAACTCGTTGCAAGTTTATCAACACAAAAGTTCCACAGAAATAACAAAATAATAATAATAATAATATCCTGGGACATTTTTTACACAAGGCTACCTGATCCCAAACTAAGCAGAGCTTGTACTATGGAAACCAGATAACTGATATTACTACATATACTACTTTTTGTTTGTAAATACATACTTAATATACATATACACCCAGACTCGGGACATACAGACATGTTCATGCACACAAATGCATGTCCCGGGTAGGAATCGAACCTACGACCTGCAGCTTGAAAGGCGCCACTACGCCAACCACGCCAACGGGCTCGTCATCGGGTTTACTAGAAGATTGGTGTGAATCCGGAACCCGTTGCAAGTTTATCAACACAATAGTACAACAGACTACTAGAGTTCTGACTATCTGGTGAAACGTGGGCTTTGAGTTTGTTAATACCTCCACAATGTAGTGCCAGTAGCCGTAAATGCAGTGCCAATGTAGTGTAGTGTAGTGTGTGTATGGCCACTCAAGCCTCTGACTACCCCCGAATGGGGATAAAAGTCGTGACGATACAAGTTCAACAGAAATAACTTTCTGCCATCACTATAACCCAATTTGGGGTCAAGGGGTCCCCGAGGGTCGCTCCCACATGTACAGTGCCGCAGAATGGTTGCACGGGCCACCGCAGACATTCTACTTTTCGCATCGGCGATCGGCGATTTTGCGACTGTATTGATGCTGCATCGCGATTTGGCGACTCTGCATTCGGACGCAGCGACTGCTCCGATGCTAAAAGCGAGTACGCCGATCGCCGATGCAAAAAGTAGCGTGTTTGCGGTGGCACTAACACTACTATGTCGTTAGTGTTATGATGCCAATTTTAGGGGTTTCTATGATTCAGTGCATTGGAATAGGTATCCCCAAAGACATTACCAAGAAAGAGGGAGACATGTGATTGTTGAAAATAGTATGTTCTACTAAACGGAGTCCATGGACGCAGTACGACTCAGGCATTCGCGGAAATTAATGTTGAAAATATATCGGTAATGCCAATACGGCTCATCGTTTAGTAAATATTAAGCATCAAAAAGCCTTTAAGTTGATTGTCGCATTGCATGTGCGATAACGGATGTGTAGATTTCGCTGCTTGCAAGTCGGGTTATTGTATTGTGAGGAGTTACCATATCTGCTAAAGTAATACATCAATGGGTACTAGTGTTTCTTGACATAGGTACGTACTTTCTATTGAACGAACGAAATCTGATGTAGCAGTTCGCGGATTTTGGAGAAAACTTGGAAATATAAGTGGAAATGGGCAGGTTGGTGATAACCTCTCTGTTCCATCATCCATACATCTTCAGCCGATTGCTGGCCACTGCTGGACATAGACTGCATTTCACTAAACTGAGGTGTTCAGCCTTTTGTGTCCAGTTTTTGCCATCTCTATTAGACCAGGAGAATAAAAAACTGGCCAAGTGCGTGTCGGACTCGCACATAAAGGGTTCCGTACCACCGTAGAATAAAAAAGTCAAAAATATCAAGTTTATTGTATGAGGACCCCTATTTTAAAATTTTATTTTGTTTTTAGTATTTGTTGTTGTAGCGGCAACAGAAATACACATTCTGTGAAAATTTCAAGTCTCTACCTATTACGGTTCGTAAGATACATCCCGCTGACAGACAGACAGACGGACGGACGGCCAGCGTAGCCTTAGTAATTGGGTCCCGTTGGCACCCTTTGGGTACGGAACCCTAAAAAAAACAAAAGATAGGTAGTTTTGAAATACACACAATTTTAACTGTGCTTAGCAACTTACGAATCTCCCGTTTCCTCATCTTTCCCAATGTTATGCTAGAGTGAGACCATCTTATTTTCTATAGATAGAAAATTTTCTTAGTAATCTATTAAGAACCCGCATATTTTCACACACCGTTCCATAAATTACCAAACAAATCGATTACAATCGGAGGATAAATGATTCGATCCTTTCATCCCGGTCTCGTTTAATCTTCCATTCATTCATCTGAACGTTTTTTATCTCATGCCAGCCGGATGGATTTATCACTCGCGAACTTTCTGTCCGTTCATGATAAATTAAATTTTGTTCAGGTGTTGGCGGCCCAGTTTTGACGATGTTTGCCTATTAGATATTTTATAGATGGGGAGGCCAGCGTGCAATTTGTGGATTTGCACGAGCGTCGGCCAAACCTAGTAGATTCGGTAGATGACATGATAGGAATGTATTGTTCTAGATGTTTCCACTTTCAGCGGTGGGGGAAGCATATACATGACATTTTTTATCAATGGCGGCGTCTTCATCAGGCGCATGCCTCAAGCGAGCACTCACTTTTGACATCGGAACGCATAGACGTAATGTCATCATATGAGTGCTCGGGTGAGGCATGCGCGCCATATGGACACATCTAATGACATAAAAATACTCAAGCGTGTCAGATATTGATACTTTTCATGCTCCAACATGATAAATTGAAAAAAAAAAATTACTCGATCGCGCCAGATGTTGTAAGCATCTATAGGCTACGGTAACTGCTTAAAATCAGGCGGGCCGTACGCTTTTTTGCCACCGCAGTCCTATATTTAAAAAATAAAACTGAGGTGGTGAAAAAGTGAAACTTCCAGATGCTCCCATTTCTTAGACTGACGATCAAATTAGCAAAATTTACACTTTTGACACTTCTTAGCTAGTAATGAATCCCCCTTATCTTAATCTGACGAGTTCGAGTATTTTAAGATGGTCTATTTTTTTTTTTTTGGTTCCCCTGAGCGAATCCACCAATATTAAGGGCTCATAATTTTTTGAGGTTCTTATCAATATGTAAGGTATCTCCCTTATCTTAATCTGACGCGCTCGTGTAAATCCAGAAACCCCTTCTACGGCTCCCCATTTATTAGTCGTTATATCAAATCGGCAACTTGGGGCATCGTTCCTCTTTTAGCTTGATCGTTTGCTTGTGAAACATATTTTAATTCCTAGATAAATATAAGAAGTACTTTCCTCACACTTTGTTTTAAATCAAAATCTAGCGTATTTTCTATTTTTTGTGTATAAAATTCAAAGTCCTGACTGACTGTCTGATATATCAACGCACAGCCTAAACCGCTGGTCCTAGAGACATGCAATTTGAATAGTGTGTTCTTTATGAAGTGTAGGTATCCACTAAGAAAGGATTTTTCGAAATTCCACTCCTAAGGGCATGAAATAGGGGATGAAAGTTTGTAAGGAAGTTCAAATTAAAATTCTGCGCGGACAAAGTCGCGGGCAAAAGCTAGTAGTTTATATTTTTTGAATAAAAGATAAAATAATGTATGTATAAGGATATGGTAAAATAGGAATACCTACTACATTACAAAAAAATCTGAATGTCCTTTTTAAGTAGGGTTGCCATCTCTAAAATTTGGCAACCAGGACAAGACGCATGAAAACTCCGGATTTTAGAGCGTATAGTGTAAATAAGACGGTTGAAAATGTCATAAATCACCTTTTTATATATTTTCAGACCTTAAAATTAAATTTAGTCATCTTTTATCACCATTTTAAATGTACTATATTGAGTCTTCTTCAATCTTAAGCAACAAAACTGAACCCTTTTTAATGTTTAGACTTACTGTAATTTAAGTTCCCATTATTAAATCTTTTAAACATAAAAGCGAGTCGGTTCTTCGGTTGATAGCGGCGTGCGGGTACAGTGCGTGTGTCGCGAGCGGCCCAAAACTATGTTTTTTTTAACCCGGACTACAAATGATGCCCCGACCGGACGCGCCCCGGACGCCCTCTAAACTAGGACAAATCCGGGGAAACCCGGACGGATGGCAACCCTATTTTTAAGAGACAGGTTGTAAGGAAAATTTGCAAAAGAAATACCTAACGCCAGAGAACACTGACAGGCGTTAGGTATACTAAATGTACCTCTACCTACCTACATAAAACCCAATGGTGGGTGTAAATATCCTTTTACAACAACACTGAAAGTATTCTGACTGAAACACATGTCATGTTCGCGAACACATGTTTGTAACATAAATGAGAGATATGAATAACATACTTTGTTACACTGCAAGCTACGCCGAGCGATAATTTGAAGCTACTGGAATAACACATCGCACTTATTACATCCAAAATTCAATTGCCAATCAAATCGTGCCGTGCGTAACGGGGTTTTCTTTTCTTAATTTTATTTTCGAATATCTGGGTATGTAATCGTAAAATTATACGGTATTATAATTACAAAAGTGTTTTGAACGCGTAGGTATATGTAGTCTTCCCCATGTAAAATTGTACATAACTCAAGTTTAACTTTATTGCTATTGCACGGTTTAGATTTAATTTCATCTAAAAAAAAATTTTTAAGTCTGCCAATGTGCCGTCCTTGGCTATAAAAAGAAAGGTAAGATAATTTATAATTCGTTAGTAAGTAGTATCGTTGTACATACCAAATTCAAAGTAAAATGTATCGCAAAGCATCGCTGGCACTGTGTGTTAGTCTCTAAAGGCTTTTTGTATGTTTGTGAGCTAGCTGTCGGGATGTGAGGCCGACCGTGAAGGGACAGACGGGTAGTGGAAAATTAGCAGTTTCGCCTTTGTGCGCGAACGGCATGATGTATTACGGTAACCGGTAAAGTGCCGTAAAACTCAACTAATTTTGTGAGAGGGTAGAATTATCAAAATTAAGTTATATTTTTTACGTGCGTGATTGATGCTTGTTTTCTAAATAATAGAGCCGTATTTTCTAAGACTTAAATAGTAATTTAGTTTTATTGACGATATAGTTTTTTTCTAAACTATATTCCTCCAAAATGTTCCTACCTATTTTTAGTATAATTTTTATATTAACTCATAAGTACCGAATCCTCTTTGATACTATATTATCATAGATTGACGGGCCCGTTGGCGTGGTTGGTAATATTCCACTTATCCGCTGCAGGTCGTAGGTTCGATTCCTACCCGGGACATGTATTTTGTGTGCATGAACATGTCTGTAATGTCCCGAGTCTGGGTGTAATTATGTATTTTAAGTATGTATTTACAAACAAAAAGTAGTATAATATGTATTAATATCAGACGTGTGTAAAATAATGTCCCAGGATATTTATTTATTTATTTATAGGCATTAAAAAACTTTAAAAAAATTATTTATACATGAAATAATGACAAAGATATTCGGTATTAAAGTTTGAATTGTTGCTGCATTTTTGGCAATGATTTTCTTAGAAGGTCGGTACGTAAATAAAGTGTGGGTGCGGAAGTTTTATAAATCTATGTGTCAATTTTGTTTGGTCGTAATTTGTAGCCTAGAGAAATAGCACCAATCAGTATCGTGGTCTGCCGCGGTGGTCCAATCAGCGTTCAGTGTGTTCAGGCTTGTTCGGGATTACTTGTATTTCTAGCCACAATGCTAGCCTCTTGCCACGAAACACGACCAATCAATAGCTGGCTGAGAATAGAGCCTTGTTACCCTTATCAGATCATTGAGAACAAGATATTAAGATATTGGGCACAAGTATTGAGGCGAAATGTTCGTAGAATACTTATAGAGTCGCTTTTTCGTAACTTTATTTTTTATCATCATAGCGCGACGGTAACAATATTACTTATAGGTACAAATAAATAAAATTAAAGTGTCTGTTTGTAATGTCAAAATAACAGCTTTGTACTCAATGCATATTAAAGTATTATACAGTACCTATTTACGATTTTTAAAATGTGTGTCCGTCCGTCTGTTTGTTTGTTCCGGCTAATTTCCGCAATACCTGACTTAATTTAACTAGACTTTCGCTGGCAGATAGC